>OY757015.1:3635228-4235228 GCA_963580285.1 Lucinisca nassula | reverse complement strand
ATTGGGAGACAGGGCTTGAGATGTCATTTCATGTCAATGTCGGGTAAAAGTCCCACAAAATTGGAAGCAACGTCTCCAAAATGACCTTTGCAGTGTTGACGGGGAGGTTAAGCCTCAAATCAAACAAACAATTCCCAGTTCCAGATACGGAGAAGTAAAGGGTACTGAGTAGCATTTGGTGGTAATTTTCCTTTTTTCTGGTTAGACACATTAGAGACAATCTACATGAAATATCAAAATCTGTTTTCTGAGAATAGTTAAAGAATTATTTTAACCCTTAAGTGTGTGTGTGAATTCGGGTTTAACATCGCTTTCAACAATTTTTTCAGTCATATCTCGACGGTGTCTGGTTGCGACAGGGAGCTCAATGCTCACTTTTATAGTGCTGCCTCACTGAAGTATCAAGTCCCAGACACATTACATGATACCACACCAAGTCACATTATCCTGACACTGGGTCGACCAGTCCTAGCTCTACCTCGTAAATCTGAGTGCCAAGCGAGGAGCAGCTAGTACCATTCTTAACGACTTTGGTATGTCGCGGCCCGGGATCGAACCCATGACCTCCCGTTCCCCGGAGCGGACACTCTACCAACTGAGCTATCGGGGCCGGTTTTAACCCTTAAGACGCCAAGAAAATCCACATCTGAAAATGTCATCTGTTTATGTTGTCTGTTGAATCTTTTTGCAAACTTTCTAAAAAATATTTTTGCATACAGGCAAACAGTGTGGGCCCAGATCAGACTGCTCCTAGAGGAGCAGTCTGATCTGGGCCCACACTGTTTGCAAAAAAAAAGGATTTTTAAGGTAACAGCAGACGGCAAATCAGACGACAATTGTCGTGAGTGGCATTTTATGGGTTAAAATGTTGTCTGTTGCAATTTTTACCCAGAATGCTATGCATTGAGGGTAGAATAAATTATAATAGAATACCTGATCATTAACCCATTTGGTAATGGAAACCCCAACGAGGGTACCCGGACAAACAGTGCAGGCCAAGATAACTGGCCAGAGAACGCGGCATCTGATCAGGGCCTACACTTTTGCTAAAAGTTCAGTCATTTTCAAAATAAAATTTGAAGAAAACACAACCTGACACCCCTAAATTTTGAAATGTACTGCTGCTATATATAAACTGGCAAATTCCATTTGGTACAAAAAGGGTTAAGGGTTAAAATATCTTCTGATGAAATTTTTACCCAGGGTGCTATGCATTGATGGAGGAATAAAATAGAAACCTGATCATTAAAGAAAATATGAAATAAAAAACAAGATCATTATGTTGTACATTATGAGAAGCACAGGATGAGAAGATTAAATGTTCAGTAAGATATTAGCCTTGTCTGTCAGACAATTTCTCAAATGATACAGATTCCTGGTGCAGATAATCTGTAAATTCCACGGCAAGTCATCTATTACATAACACAGGTGTATATCACCAGGAAAATGCAAAACAATAAAGGGGTTTGGACTATTGTTGGATTGTATTTTGTCCTGATTCCATTGATTTGTTTGGTTGGAGGTTTAACTTCCCCATCATCACTATTTAGGTCATTTTGGAGATGTTGCTTCCATTTTTTTGGAACTTTTACCAGGCATTGAGATGACTCTGCCACCCATTGAAACCAATAGGGTTTATATATATGGAAGCTCTGACTGGCACCACTTTGCATGGGCAGGTGTTAGACCTTCTAAGCAGTTAACCAGTACTCCCGTGCCATCAGTTTCAGCTCTCATGCAGCCCAATCTATTTCTCCAAGCCCCGCTTCCACTGAAGTTAGAGAGGAACCTTGTTATAACAACAGTATTATTGAATGTAAGATTTTTATGCCCCCCCCCCCCCCCCCCACCAAGAATCTTTGATTCGGGGGGGGGGGTATAGTATTTGCCCTGTCTGTCTTTGTTTGTTTGTTTGTCTGTCTGTCTGTCAATCACAAAAACTTTAACCTTGATCATAACTTCAAAAGTATTTGACCTAGCCTCATGGGGGGGAGGGGGGTATAGTATTTGCCCTGTCTGTCTTTGTTTGTTTGTTTGTCTGTCTGTCTGTCTGTCTGTCAATCACAAAAACTTTAACCTTGATCATAACTTCAAAAGTATTTGACCTAGCCTCATGAAACTTCACACACTTATTCACCATCACAAGGGCTACATTCTGACCAAGGGCCATAACTCTGTTGTCATTTTTGGCTGAATTATCTCCCCTTGAAATTTTGCAAAAATTCAGAAATTGGCTCCCATGGGGGACATTGGTCACCTATAGTGACAGCTGTTGTTTAATATCGCCATTAATTCATCTTGTCTTGTGCTCAGGACTGGAGTTTTGTCCTTTTATTAAATGTTGGATAAAAGAGCCTCTGTTGCCTAGTGGGTAAAAGCGTTGACTCTTAATCATTAGGTCTCTCAGCACTGGTTTGGGCCTGGTTCGGGTCACATGTCAGATGCCAAGTTCTGCTGGTTTTTCTCCAGGTATTCTGGTTTTCAACCACCACTGATTAACAATTGATTCGATATGAGTGGAATAATCAAGAAAGGGCTGTTGAAAAAAAAAATACAGTCGACGCTCGTTATCTCAAACCTCACGGGACCGGATTAAAAAGTTGGAGTTATCCGTAGTACGAGATAACCAAAGTGTGACGTCGCATGCATGCCGGAGCCCACCATTTGTTCTGATATTCTTGGTATACTTGATATTCTAGAGTAATAGCACTAACATGCACAGCCTATTGAGTTTTTAAAATTCGTTTATGAAAGTAATGGGTCTTGTTGAAGTATAGCGATTATAAAGATTTCTCACATGTTTTGTTGTCTTTTAAATTGTATCCAAATAATGACAATAAGCTAAATAAGCTAAAAATAGATATTTACTGGTTCCCCACTTGTGAATGTCATGCTATACGTCATACGGTAGTCCCTCGTATTGATTTAAACAGTTTAGGTCCTGCCGAGAGAAAGCTGGTCATGAGCCATCTTTTAGGATCTACACTGTTTGTATGTGCATCGGGACAATACTCAGTTTGATACTAATGACGAGTACCATCTTTTAGGATCTACACTTTATGTCCATCGGGACAATACTCAATTTTGACACTAATGACGAGTACCTAAAACAACCGGTCATACCTAATTGTACATTAGTACAAATCAGAGCCGCCTTTTTCTCGGAAATCTTGGAAATCATTGAAACGAGAAGTTGTTAAGATCAAAGGTTGAGGTCCGCGTGTCAGTCTATATTACGCGCACGTGATTTTCGTAATTGCCGTAAAGGTATTGTTTGTGCTAATTTTAACGCACCTGGACAAATTGGAATATTAAAAACATTGTGAGTATTGATGAACTGTTTTGTAAAGGTCTATTATTATTTTCTTAAACTGAAAGACCAGCGGCATCGTTTTGTTTTTCCTTCTTTACCTCATGATTTCAGTTCGAGATACGCAGTAGTAAAAACAGTGAAAAATATATTCAGGAACTGAAAATGATGGGCGAGATAGCCGAAGTGTCGACTTAAAAGTAGTTTGACACATGCGAAGTTGAATACAATAAATATATAGCAGAAATATTCGGGACTTAGAAATCGGTTCGACATAAGTGATAGGGTCGAGATAGGCGAGGTCGAGATAACGAGAGTTAACTGTAGTTGGATAAAGAGGGTTGGCTTAATTATAAGATGATGATGATTTCGTGTTTAACGGCGCGGCAACCCTCTTTGTGGGTCATAAGCGTCAAACGGTAATTAATTATTATAAAATTGAACAGTTTTAATTTTCCAATAATTATAATTCAATTTGAAATAAATGTCTTCTAGGCTCATTTTCAATTATAAAAGAAAGTACCGTAAAATCTCTATTAGAAGCCCATGCTCTGATAAACGCCCACCCCCCCATTTTGATGTTAAAAATGGAGATTTTGGGGGCAATTATCAGAAAAATACCAGCCTCTAATAAACGCCCACTGGAAAAAATCAGCAGAAAATAATCTTACCGTATGCTGAAAATTTCCGATTTTGCTGCTTGATCGCCGAATGCACAAGTTTTTTTTTTCTCTCGTGGTCCAAATAAATGATAAACACAGGGAATTTCCGGTCCTCTGCCTTGAACAAAAGTCCCTTCTGCAGAGGAGTGTGGTCCTCCGGTAATTTTGGCTGTGATCTGAACGATACTGCCGTCCTTGCACAAAAATGTCAAAAGCTGACATAAACCTTCTGGAATATGTCCGACAGTAGTATCACTTTTCTTCATAATGATTGCACTGTCACTATGCTGATTGTCAGGCTCTAAGAAACAATCTGAGCTTGTCCCACAAGAATAAGAAATCCTGTAAACGTGGTTACCTTTAATAACACATTTGACCGACACAATCTTGCTGACAGCCATCATGTGTTTGACGCATGTTTACCTCACATTAAAGGCGGCACCCAGGATTTTTCCCGCCGAAATTTAGAGCCAGCGCCTATCAACACGTGGCCGATTAGGGTTGATCAATAAATAATGAGCCTCAACAGCAGAACAGGCGAAATGACGTTAGTGAAGAGGAAGACAGCTACATGACAGACAGAGAGGAAAGCCTTACCTCCGATGTTTATTCATAGAAACTTTTTTGTGACACTGCCTTGTAATGATGGGAACAAACTTTTTTATGTGTTTCTGCCATTTTTGACATGAAACGAGAAAAAATGTTACTACTTTATAGAACAAGCTACAATTACCAGTAGAATGAGTCACCACAGGTAGCTCTCTAACACTGAAAATGCCATTGAGCTATTTTTAGTAACCTTGACTCAAGGAGGTTTGCTGAGCTTGTGCTATAAAGTATTACATGATACTTGCTATATTGGAGATAGAGGGCAAGAGTTGTGCCTTTGTTTTTTTTTTTATTTTTTTGTTTGTTTGATTTGAGGTTTTAACCTCCCTGTCAACACTGTAAAGGTCATTTTGGAGACGTTGCTTCAAATTTTGTGGGACTGTTACCCGATGAGTCATGCCTGAAGAAGTTTATTATATCACCGGCATGGCTATTGTATCACCAGTCATTTTTTGAGAAACAAGATGGCAACCATATGAAAGAATCTGATCGTTTTGGACCGTCATATGTGACTTGCAGGTTTCTATAGCCTCTAATAAACGCCCACCCCCCTCTTCATGAAAGGCAATGATTCTAATAAACGCCCGGGCTTCTATTAGAGATTTTACGGTAATGAGATATATAATTGACTAAATAAGAATCGTCCTTTGGCTATGGTAGAACACGGATTGCAAACACAACATGAGAGAAAATGGTTGAAAATTGTAAAAATAAACTTTGTCTGCCTTATTAGGGCCCCACAAAATTTTTGGCTGGTGCCCTATAGTAATCACCCTGTCTGTCAGTCTGTCCGTCCACATTTTCATGTTTTTTCTTAACTTAAAAACATCCAAGGCATCAACTTCAAACTTTAAATATCAGGTCACAACAATAATATGCAATTTTGTGGCAAGTTATGTAACTCTAGCTACAATATTGTCAGAGTTATGGCCCTGAGTTATTGCCAGACTTATCTTGTTTGTTTGTGAGTGTTGGGTATCTTTTTCAGTTCTGTACAGTCTGGTGTGGGTCTTCAACACTCACTGGAATGATAGCCCATTCATAACAAATCTTTTACCCAATAGTTTTGGACAGACTTGTTCCCTTTCATAACAAATAGAATCTTTTACCCAATACTTTTTGACAGACTTGTTCCCATTCATAGCAAATAGAATCTTTTACCCAATAGTTTGGACAGACTTTTTCCCATTTATAACAAATAGAATCTTTTACAGAATAGTTTTGGACAGACTTGTTCCCATTTATACAAATAGAATCTTTTACTCAATAGTTTTGGATCGGACTTGTTTTCAATAAAAGGGGACTCGGATTTATTTTATTTATTTGTAAGTTTACCAAAAAAACAAGGCCCAGTTTTGTTGTTTTTTTTTTTTTTTTGTTCAAAATTAATGATGTATTAAGTTAATTTATCATATACAGTAACATTCCGCTATTAAGACCACCCCAAAATTAAGACTAATTCTGCTATAAAAAGCTTATTTGGTAGGTTGCAGTTATTCTTTCTTTGTGTTTTCTGCATGCAGTGCCCTCTGGTCATGGACCACCTTTGGGACTGTTCAAAAGTTTAACCTCAATTCAAACAAACAAAACAGCTTCAAGGTCATGAGAAACTAAAATGAAATAGCAAATGAAAATATAAGGTCCGCAACTTTGTTAAAAAGCTTGATTTCTTTTTTTTTTACACATATTAGAAAAAAAATATGTATAAAATGATACTCAGTTATAAAAAAAAGAAAAAGGTGACAAGTATTTCACACCAAAATAATAAAACTATGTTTTAGTTTGAAGTTCAATGACTATAAGTTAGGTTTCACAGAAACACAAATCAAAACAAGGTTGATAGATGAATGTAAATTAGCCAGGTAATCTTCTGTAATGACCGAGTTTTTACATTCCAGGTATTTCAAAGCTTTCTTTTCTATTTTCATTCCCTTTTTTTTTTTTTTTTTTCTAGTACAAAAACTACAGTAAAATTCCGCTATTAAGGCCACCTAAAAGTAAGACTAAATCTGCTTTTAAAAGCTTATTGAGAAGGTTTCAGTTATTCTTTCTATGTGTTTTCCACATCAAGTGTCTCCTAATAAGAGACCACCTTTGGGACTGTTCAAAAGTGTTATTTTAAGACCACTTTTGAACAGTCCCAAAGGTGGTCTTAATATAGGAATTTTACTGTATGTTTATGAAGATTCTTTTGGGATGAGTTGGAACCTGAATTTTTCTTTTAATCTTTACCACTCTCTGGGCTGATTCAGCAGATGACAAATTGTTGATATTCAGCAGATGACAAATTGTTGATGTTCAGCAGATGACAAATTGTTGATATGTAGCAGATGACATATTGTTGATATTCAGCAGATGACATATTGTTGATATGTAGCAGATGACAAATTGTTGATGTTCAGCAGATGACAAATTGTTGATATTCAGCAGATGACAAATTGTTGATATTCAGCAGATGACATATTGTAGATATTCAGCAGATGACAAATTGTAGATATTCAGCAGATGACAAATTGTTGATATTCAGCAGATGACATATTGTTGATATGTAGCAGATGACATATTGTTGATATTCAGCAGATGACAAATTGTTGATGTTCAGCAGATGACAAATTGTAGATATTCAGCAGATGACAAATTGTAGATATTCAGCAGATGACAAATTGTAGATATTCAGCAGATGACAAATTGTTGATATTCAGCAGATGACATATTGTTGATATGTAGCAGATGACATATTGTTGATATGTAGCAGATGACATATTGTTGATATTCAGCAGATGACAAATTGTTGATATTCAGCAGATGACAAATTGTTGATATTCAGCAGATGACAAATTGTTGATATTCAGCAGATGACAAATTGTTGATATTCAGCAGATGACAAATTGTTGATGTTCAGCAGATGACAAATTGTTGATATTCAGCAGATGACAAATTGTAGATATTCAGCAGATGACAAATTGTTGATATTCAGCAGATGACAAATTGTTGATATGTAGCAGATGACAAATTGTTGATGTTCAGCAGATGACAAATTGTTGATATTCAGCAGATGACAAATTGTAGATATTCAGCAGATGACAAATTGTTGATATTCAGCAGATGACAAATTGTTGATGTTCAGCAGATGACAAATTGTTGATATTCAGCAGATGACAAATTGTAGATATTCAGCAGATGACAAATTGTTGATATTCAGCAGATGACAAATTGTTGATATTCAGCAGATGACAAATTGTTGATATTCAACAGATGACAAATTGTAGATATTCAGCAGATGACAAATTGTTGATGTTCAGCAGATGACAAATTGTTGATATTCAGCAGATGACAAATTGTTGATATTCAGCAGATGACAAATTGTTGATATTCAGCAGATGACAAATTGTTGATATTCAGCAGATGACAAATTGTTGATATTCAGCAGATGACAAATTGTTGATATTCAGCAGATGACAAATTGTTGATATTCAGCAGATGACATATTGTTGATATTCAGCAGATGACAAATTGTTGATATTCAGCAGATGACAAATTGTTGATATTCAGCAGATGACATATTGTTGATATGTAGCAGATGACATATTGTTGATATTCAGCAGATGACAAATTGTTGATGTTCAGCAGATGACAAATTGTAGATATTCAGCAGATGACAAATTGTTGATGTTCAGCAGATGACAAATTGTTGATATTCAGCAGATGACAAATTGTTGATATTCAGCAGATGACAAATTGTTGATATTCAGCAGATGACAAATTGTTGATATTCAACAGATGACAAATTGTAGATATTCAGCAGATGACAAATTGTTGATGTTCAGCAGATGACAAATTGTTGATATTCAGCAGATGACAAATTGTTGATGTTCAGCAGATGACAAATTGTTGATATTCAGCAGATGACATATTGTTGATATTCAGCAGATGACAAATTGTTGATATTCAGCAGATGACAAATTGTTGATATTCAGCAGATGACATATTGTTGATATGTAGCAGATGACATATTGTTGATATGTAGCAGATGACATATTGTTGATATTCAGCAGATGACAAATTGTTGATATTCAGCAGATGACAAATTGTTGATATTCAGCAGATGACATATTGTTGATATGTAGCAGATGACAAATTGTTGATATTCAGCAGATGACAAATTGTTGATGTTCAGCAGATGACAAATTGTTGATATTCAGCAGATGACATATTGTTGATGTTCAGCAGATGACAAATTGTTGATATTCAGCAGATGACAAATTGTTGATGTTCAGCAGATGACAAATTGTTGATATTCAGCAGATGACATATTGTTGATATGTAGCAGATGACAAATTGTTGATGTTCAGCAGATGACAAATTGTTGATGTTCAGCAGATGACAAATTGTTGATATTCAGCAGATGACAAATTGTTGATGTTCAGCAGATGACAAATTGTTGATGTTCAGCAGATGACAAATTGTAGATATTCAGCAGATGACAAATTGTTGATGTTCAGCAGATGACAAATTGTTGATGTTCAACAGATGACAAATTGTTGATGTTCAGCAGATGACAAATTGTTGATGTTCAGCAGATGAAAAATTGTTGATATTCAGCAGATGACAAATTGTTGATATTCTTTTTGTTTTTCACTTAACAAATTGTTGATATTCAGCAGATGACAAATTGTTGATATGTAGCAGATGACATATTGTTGATATTCAGCAGATGACAAATTGTTGATGTTCAGCAGATGACAAATTGTAGATATTCAGCAGATGACAAATTGTTGATGTTCAGCAGATGACAAATTGTTGATATTCAGCAGATGACAAATTGTTGATATTCAGCAGATGACAAATTGTTGATATTCAGCAGATGACAAATTGTTGATATTCAACAGATGACAAATTGTAGATATTCAGCAGATGACAAATTGTTGATGTTCAGCAGATGACAAATTGTTGATATTCAGCAGATGACAAATTGTTGATGTTCAGCAGATGACAAATTGTTGATATTCAGCAGATGACATATTGTTGATATTCAGCAGATGACAAATTGTTGATATTCAGCAGATGACAAATTGTTGATATTCAGCAGATGACATATTGTTGATATGTAGCAGATGACATATTGTTGATATGTAGCAGATGACATATTGTTGATATTCAGCAGATGACAAATTGTTGATATTCAGCAGATGACAAATTGTTGATATTCAGCAGATGACATATTGTTGATATGTAGCAGATGACAAATTGTTGATATTCAGCAGATGACAAATTGTTGATGTTCAGCAGATGACAAATTGTAGATATTCAGCAGATGACAAATTGTTGATGTTCAGCAGATGACAAATTGTTGATGTTCAACAGATGACAAATTGTTGATGTTCAGCAGATGACAAATTGTTGATGTTCAGCAGATGAAAAATTGTTGATATTCAGCAGATGACAAATTGTTGATATTCTTTTTGTTTTTCACTTAACAAATTGTTGATATTCAGCAGATGACAAATTGTTGATATGTAGCAGATGACATATTGTTGATATTCAGCAGATGACAAATTGTTGATATTCAGCAGATGACATATTGTTGATATTCAGCAGATGACAAATTGTTGATATTCTTTTTGTTTTTCACTTAACAAATTGTTGATATTCAGCAGATGACAAATTGTTGATATTCAGCAGATGACATATTGTTGATATTCAGCAGATGACAAATTGTTGATGTTCAGCAGATGACATATTGTTGATATTCAGCAGATGACAAATTGTTGATATTCAGCAGATGACATATTGTTGATATTCAGCAGATGACAAATTGTTGATATTCAGCAGATGACAAATTGTTGATATTCAGCAGATGACATATTGTTGATATTCAGCAGATGACAAATTGTTGATATTCAGCAGATGACAAATTGTTGATGTTCAGCAGATGACATATTGTTGATATTCAGCAGATGACAAATTGTTGATGTTCAGCAGATGACAAATTGTTGATGTTCAACAGATGACAAATTGTTGATGTTCAGCAGATGACAAATTGTTGATGTTCAGCAGATGACAAATTGTTGATATTCAGCAGATGACAAATTGTTGATATTCTTTTTGTTTTTCACTTAACAAATTGTTGATATTCAGCAGATGACAAATTGTTGATATGTAGCAGATGACATATTGTTGATATTCAGCAGATGACAAATTGTTGATATTCAGCAGATGACAAATTGTTGATGTTTAGCAGATGACAAATTGTAGATATTCAGCAGATGACAAATTGTTGATGTTCAGCAGATGACAAATTGTTGATATTCAGCAGATGACAAATTGTTGATATTCAGCAGATGACAAATTGTAGATATTCAGCAGATGACAAATTGTTGATGTTCAGCAGATGACAAATTGTAGATATTCAGCAGATGACAAATTGTTGATGTTCAGCAGATGACAAATTGTTGATATTCAGCAGATGACAAATTGTTGATATTCAGCAGATGACAAATTGTAGATATTCAGCAGATGACAAATTGTTGATGTTCAGCAGATGACAAATTGTTGATATTCAGCAGATGACAAATTGTTGATATTCAGCAGATGACAAATTGTAGATATTCAGCAGATGACAAATTGTTGATGTTCAGCAGATGACAAATTGTTGATATTCAGCAGATGACAAATTGTTGATATTCAGCAGATGACAAATTGTAGATATTCAGCAGATGACAAATTGTTGATGTTCAGCAGATGACAAATTGTAGATATTCAGCAGATGACAAATTGTTGATGTTCAGCAGATGACAAATTGTTGATATTCAGCAGATGACAAATTGTTGATGTTCAGCAGATGACAAATTGTTGATATTCAACAGATGACAAATTGTTGATGTTCAGCAGATGACAAATTGTTGATGTTCAGCAGATGACAAATTGTTGATATTCAGCAGATGACAAATTGTTGATATTCTTTTTGTTTTTCACTTAACCCTTCTCTTGCTGAATATTCATTATAGTCACACCCATTTCCGACTTTGAACCAATCAGATTGCTTGATGCATTTTATGCTTACAAAGCCATAAACTAAATGTCAAACAGTGTCGATCCTGATCAGATGGCTTCTGAAGAAGCCATCTGATCTGGATCTACACTGTTTCCAAAGATAAGGGTTGTCGTGAACAGCAGGATAAGAGTTAAAACAGCACTTGACATTTGATGCAAATTGTCTATGGAGACAATTTGAATGAAATGTCAAATCCTGTTTTCTAAGAAAAATAAGAAACATTTCAAAATGGCGTCCGCTGGAAAAAATACACCCAGCATGCAGTGCTTTCTTGAGCCATATACGACAAAACCTCTCTTAAGATTTTTGCAACGAAGGAAGAATCAGACTAGAGCGCGCAGTCGTTGGCAAGCCATCGCAAATCCCCACGTTTTCTCCACAGTAGGTCAAAATTTGATCTTTTGACCCCTCCCCAGGGCCCCTGGGGGCGGGAACAAAAAAAATGTGCTGTTGCGCAAGCCATTCATGTAAGCAACTCGCATACCAAATTCGGTTGAATTCCGGCTAACGGTTTAGGAGGAGATAGCCAGACGGACAGACGGACGGAGGCGATTGCAATATCCCCACTTTTTTTGGAAAACGTGGGGATAATCAGCCCATGCATTAAGCCATTCCGGCCAAGGTCTTTGTGTCATGCTCTTCGAATAGCCCAGAGGTCATAGAAGGCTCATGTGAACAGTGTAGACTCTGATCAGACTTGCACAAATCAGAGTCTTTGCTGGTGTAGGTTTTCTGAAGCTCAAATAATTTTCCTAGAAGAAAATAAAGCAATTAGGGTTAATTAGTTTCAGATGCATGTACTAATTGAAAATATACAAAAAGTGAACTTTTTGGTTGTCTTAGATTATAAGAATCTGATATGGGGTTCTGTTGTAGATGAGCGTTTCCAACCAGAGGGATGACCGTGCTGAGCGGAACCGAGGCTACACCGAGGTTCCGCTCAGCACGGTCATCCCGAGGGTTGGAAATGCCCATCTACAACAGAACCCCATATCGGATTCTTTTTCTTGCACAACACCTCCGGTTAGTTTTGACAGCTCGCACATGTATATTGTTTACAAAATAAAAGTAGTGCGGAAGTTGTTCCGGTGTAACAGTTTATCTTTACCCCCTGGGTAGCTTTACCCCCGGGGGTAAAGATATCCCGGGATATCTTTACCCCCACCCTGGATATCTTCACCCCCAGGGGTAAAGATATCCTGGCTGGGATATCTTTACCCCCGGGGGTAAAGCTAAACTGGCTAGGATATCTTTACCCCCACGCCAACTTTTGGGTATAAACTATTTTCTTAATGCCCAATTTCTTCTTATATGTAAGTGAAGCAAGATAGTGGACTCAATGTTTCACATTAACAATTTTTCGTTTCAATCATGACTCTGACTAATAGGACTACCCTTAGTAAGAAATATGACCATATTATAGAGGCAAATGATTATTTAATAACTTCTCTTTTATATATTTTCTTATTCAAAATGTTGCTTATGACAATATTTCATAATCTTGCATTATCCCAGTCAGTCGTGAAATGGGTGGTGGTGATGAGTGGAAAGATGGGGGTAAAGATATCCCGGCTGGGATATCTTTACCCCCAGGGGTAAAGCTAAATTGGCCAGGACATCTTTACCCCCACCCCAACTTTTGGGTAAAAAGTATTTTCTAAATGCCCAATTTCTTCTTATATGTAAGAGAAGCAAGATAGTGGACTCGATGTTTCACTTGAACATTTTTCGTTTCAATTGTGACTCGGACTTATAGAACTACCCTTAGAAAGAAATATGACCATATTATAGAGGCAAATTATTATTTAATAACTTCTTTTTATATATTTTCTTATTCAAAATGTCCCTTGTGACAATCTTTCATAATCTTGCATTATCCCTGTCAGTTGGGAAATGGGTGGTGGTGGTGAGTGGAAAGGCGGGGGGTAAAGCTAAACTGGCCAGGATATCTTTACCCCCACCCCAACTTTTGGGTATAAACTATTTTCTTAATACCCAATTTCTTCTTATATGTAAGAGAAGCAAGAAAGTGGACTCGGTGTTTCACTTGAACATTTTTCGTTTCAATCATGACTCGGACAAATAGAACTACCCTTAGTAAGAAATTTGACCATATTATAGAGGCAAATGATTATTTAATAACTTCTTTTTGTATATTTTCTTATTGAAAATGTTGCTTATGACAATCTTTCATAATCTTGCATTGCCCCTGTCAGTTGTGAAATGGGTGGTGGTGGTGAGTGGAAAGGCGGGGGTAAAGATATCCCGGCTTTACCCCGGGGGTAAAGCTAAACTGGCCAGGTTATCTTTACCCCCACCCCAACTTTTGGGTATAAACTATTTTCTAAATGCCCAATTTCTTCTTGTATGTAAGAGAAGCCAGATAGTGGACACGATGTTTCACTTTAACATTTTTCGTTTCAATCGTGACTCAGACTATTAGAACTACCCTTGGTAAGAAATATAACCATATTATAGAAGCGAATGATTATTATGTCTCCCCCGAAAAAATTTTTTTCGGAGAGACATATTGTTTTTCCCCCGGGCGTCTGTCTGTCCGTCTGTCTGTCTGTCCGTCTGTCCGTCTGTCACACTTTCGTGTCCGCTCTGTAACTTGAAAACCGTTAGAGCTATCGTCACGAAACTTCGTATAAATATTAATCAGCATTAGACGACGTGCAGTGCGCAAGAACCATAACTCTCGCATTTATACTTTTTGAATTATCTCCCTTGGAAGTTTGTTGGTATGTATATATGTATGGGCAAATCGTGTCCGGTCAATAACTTTCTTATTTTTTGATTGATTTTAAAATTACTCGGCACAAATATTAACAACCATAAGACGATGTGTGGTGCGCATGAGGCAGGTCGGTACCTCAAAGGTCAAGGTCATACTTAGAGGTCAAAGGTCAAAAAAGGGGCCTTTTTTTCGTATTTGGTCAATAACTTTCTTATTTTGAGATGGATTTTAAAATTACTTGGCATAATTATTAACAACCGTAAGACGATGTGTGGTGCGCATGAGGCAGGTCGGTACCTCAAAGGTCAAGGTCATACTTAGAGGTCAAAGGTCAAAAAAGGGGCCTTTTTTTCGTATTTGGTCAATAACTTTCTTATTTTGAGATGGATTTTAAAATTACTTGGCATAATTATTAACAACCATAAGACGGTGTGTGGTGCGCATGAGGCAGGTCGGTTCCTCAAAGGTCAAGGTCATTCTTAGAGGTCAAAAGTCAAAAAAGGGGCCTTTTTTTCGTATTTGGTCAATAACTTTCTAATTTTGAGATGGATTTTAAAATTACTTGGCATAATTATTAACAATCATGAGACGATGTGTGGTGCACATGAGGCCGGTCGGTACCTCAAAGGTCAAGGTAATACTTAGAGGTCAAAGGTGAAAAAGTGGGCCTTTTTTTCGTATTTGGTCAATAACTTTCTTATTTTGAGATGGATTTTGAAATCACATGGCAGAAATGTGAACCAATATAAGGCGATGTGTTGCGCGCATGACCCAGGTTGGTACCTCAAAGGTCAAGGGCATACTTAGAGGTCAAAGGTAAAAAAAGGGGCCTTTTTTGGGGTTTTGTCAATAACTTGCCTATTTTTAAATAGAATTTGAAGTTACTTGGCAAACATGTTAACTATCATGGGACGATGTGTTGCATGCATGATTCAGTTTGGTACCTAAAATGTCAAGGTCATACATAGAGGTCAAAGGTAAAAAGGGGCCTTTTTTCGTGTTTGGTCAATAACTTTCTTATTTTTAGATGGATTTTGAAATTGCTAGGCAGAAATGTTAACCACCATGAGATGATGTGTTGCACGCATGACCCAGTTTAATACCTGAAAGGTCAAGGTCATACATAGAGGTTAAAGGTAAAAAAGGGCCTTTTTTTGTGTTCTGTCAATAACTTTCTTATTATGCCCCCAACTTTGAAAAAGTTTGAGGGGCATATTGGTTCTGGTTCGTTCGTCCGTTCGTCTGTCCATTACGCTTTTGATGCATAGCATAACTAAAGAACCGTGTATGCTTTGCCCTTTGAATTTTTTTTTTTTTAATAAAATCTTGTCAGCAAGATATCTCAAAAACTGTAGGAGCTAGAGCCTTGAAAGTTGGTGATTATATTGATGGTGATAAGTAGATGAACTGATTATCTTTTGACAAAATTCCAAAAATGCTTTGTGAGTTATGGCCCTTTGTCATTTTGGTAATTTGTGCCCATTGTAATGTATGCTAAAAGTGATGCATAGCATAACTTTAGAACCATGTATGCTAGGGTTTTGAAATTTCATATATGGATTCCTCATGGAAAATTAGCTGACGCGTATTTTTTTTCTCGTCCGGAATATGCCCCTTTCAAGAGTTATTGCCCTTTGAAATTTTTTTAATAAAATCTTGTCAGCAAGATATCTCAAAAACTATTGATGCTAGAGCCTTGAAAGTTGGTGAATAGATTGTTGGTGATGAGTAGATGAACTGATTAACTTATGACAAAATTCCGAAAAATACTTTGTGAGTTATGGCCCTTTGTCATTTTGGTAATTTGTGCCCATTGTTATGTATGCTAAAAGTGATGCATAGCATAACTTTAGAACGGTGTATGCTATAATTTTGAAATTTCATATATGCATTTCTGATGGAAAATAAGCTGACGCGTATTTTTTTTCTCGTCAGGATTATGCCCCTTTCAAGAGTTATTGCCCTTTGAATTTTTTTTAATAAAATCTTGTCAGCAAGATATCTCAAAAACTATTGGAGCTAGAGGCTTGAAAGTTGGTGAATATATTGGTGGTGATGAGTAGATGAACTGATTAACTTTTGACAAAATTCCAAAAAATACTTTGTGAGTTATGGCCCTTTGTCATTTTGGTAATTTGTGCCCATTGTAATGTATGATAAAAGTGATGCATAGCATAACTTTAGAACCGTGTATGCTAGGGTTTTGAAATTTCATATATGGGTTCCTCATGAAAAATTAGCTGACGCGTATTTTTTTTCTCGTCCGGATTATGCCCCTTTCAAGAGTTATTGCCCTTTGAAATTTTTTTAATAAAATCTTGTCAGCAAAATATCTCAAACACTATTGGAGCTAGAGCCTTGAAAGTTGTTGAGTATATTGGTGGTGATGAGTATATGAACTGATTAACTTTTGACAAAATTCCGAAAAATACTTTGCGAGTTATGGCCCTTTGTCATTTTGGTAATTTGTGCCCATTGTAATGAATCCTAAAAGTGATGCATAGCATAACTTTAGAACTGTGTATGCTATGGTTTTGAAATTTCATATATGCATTCCTAATGGAAAATAAGCTGACACGTATTTTTTTCTTTTCTCATCCGGATTATGCCCCTTTCAAGAGTTATTGCCCTTTGAATTTTTTTTTAATAAAATCTTGTCAGCAAGATATCTCAAAAACTGTTGGAGCTAGAGGCTTGAAAGTTGGACCATGAGTCATGTGCAAGACCAAGGTCCATACCTCCAATGTCAAGGTCATACCTAGAGGCCAAAGGTAAAAAAAAAGGACAGTCAATAACTTCCTTATTCTTTGATGGATTATGAAATTACTTGGCAGAAATGTTAACCATCATGAGACGATGTGTTGTACCGCAAAGGTCAAGGCCATACTTAGAGGTCAAAGGTAAAAAAGTGCTTTTTTTGTTTACGGCCAATAACTTTTTTATTTTTATATGAACATTTTTAAAGTTACTATGCAGAAATGTTCATCTTCATTAGATGATGTGTTGCACACAAGACCCAGCTCAATACCTCCAATGTCAAGGTTATACGTAGCAGTCAAAAACGGGGGAGACATCTGTGTTTTTGTAGAAAAACAAATTCTAGTTTAATAACTTCTTTTTGTATATTTTCTTATTCAAAATGTCCCTTATGACAATCTTTCATAATCTTGCATTATCCCTGTCAGTTGTGAAATGGGTGGTGGGGGTGAGTGGAAAGGTGGGTGTAAAGATATCCCGGCTGGGATATCTTTACCCCCCGGGGTAAAGCTAAACTGGCCAGGATATCTTTACCCCCGGGGGTTAAGCTAAACTGGCCAGGATATCTTTACCCCCACCCCAACTTTTGGGTATAAACTAATTCTTAATGCCCAATTTACTTGTTATATGTAAGTGAAGTAAAAAAAAACAAAATAAGCATAATTAAACCGTACAGCTTGCAAGAATATTTTTTTCACATCTTATACCATTGCTCATGGGTGGGGGTGAAGATTTCCTGGCTGGGATAGGGTGACCCCTCCCCCCCCCCACCACCCCCAAAAAATCAAGACTTTGGAAAACCCAGACAAGCACACTTCTCATCAATGGAAGGTACTACTGATGTCCAATGGTCTATGGTTGACATAACATTACCACAAGCTAGCTTGCATGAATCAGGATTTCACACCTCTACCATTGCTCATGGGTGGGGTAAAGATATCCCAGCTGGGATACCTTCACCCCGGGGGGCAAAATATCCTGGCTGGGGTAGCTTGACCCCCACCCTTCAAGCATTTTGAAAAACACAAACAAGCACACTTATACTATATAGTGTGCATTAATCAGTTTTTCACAAATTGTACCATTGCGCATAGGTGGGGGTGAAGATAGTGTGACCCCACCCCACCCCAAATCCAGACTTTGGAAGACCCAAACAAGCACACTTCTCAATAATGAAGGTACTACTGATGTCCAATGGTCTATGGTTGACATAACATCACCACAAGCTAGCTTGCATGAATCAGGATTTCTCATCTCTACCATTGTTCATGGGTGGGGGTAAAGATATCCCAGCCGGGATACCTTCACCCCCAGGGGCAAAATATCCTTGCTGGGTTACCTTCACCCCCACACTTCCATCATTTTGAAAAACCAAAACAAGCACACTTATACCCTATAGCTTGCATAAATCAGTTTTTCACAAATTCTACCATTGTTTATGTGTGGAGGTTTTGTTCAAACATTGCTTTTTGCAGCATCTGATCTGACCCCACACTGTTTGCAATTTTGGGTTTCCCACCGGAAATGGGGCAAATGTATGGTTCAGCATGAACTTAGGACAATTAAACAGCAAACAAAAGAACTGTATCTGGAGTTATATTCAACAACAATACAGAGTCTGCTCCCACCCATCGGCGCTTGAAGAAATAGATGGGCTGCATGATGCTTCCACATTGAGCTGAAACCAACAGCACACAAGTATTGGTAAACCGCTTAGAGGCTCTAAGCCTGCCCAGGCAAAGCAGTGCAAGTCTGACAATCCATGTTTACAAACCTATTTGGTTTCATTGGGCAACAGGGCTTGAGATGTCATTTCATCTCAATGTCAGTTAAAAGTCCCACAGAATTGGAAGCAGCTTTTCCACAATGACCTCTACAGTGCTGACAGGGATGTAAATCCTCAAATCAAACTAACAAAACAACTACAATATAGAAAACAAGAGGCAGGATGATACAGTGTTGCTTACATGAGTTTAAGCATGTCTATTGTACACATGTTACATTGGTACCTCTGTTAAAACATGGGAAGGAAGTGTATCATAACATGCAAGGTGTTCCTATTTAAATTATGAAATGTGAAGAAAACTCAATAGCCTGTATTAACATACTTATAAGAAGAAATTGGGCATTTAGAAAATAGTTTATACCCAAAAGTTGGGGTGGGGGTAAAGATATCCTGGCCAGTTTAGCTTTACCCCCGGGGGTAAAGATATCCCAGCCGGGATATCTTTACCCCCGCCTTTCCACTCACCCCAACCACCCATTTCACAACTGACAGGGGTAATGCAAGATTATGAAAGATTGTCATAAGGGACATTTTGAATAAGAAACTATACAAAAAGAAGTTATTAAATAATCATTCGCCTCTATTATATGGTCATATTTCTTACTAAGTGTAGTTCTAATAGTCCGAGTCACAATTGAAACGAAAAATGTTAAAGTGAAACATCGAGTCCACTATCTTGCTTCTCTTACATATAAGAAGAAATTGGGCATTTATAAAATAGTTTATACCCCAAAGTTGGGGTGGGGGTAAAGATATCCTGGCCAGTTTAGCTTTATCCCCCAGGGGTAAAGATATCCCACCCGGGATACCTTTACCCCCACCTTTGCACTCACCACCACCACTGACAGGGATAATTCAAGATTATGAAAGATTGTCATAAGGGACATTTTGAATAAGAAAATATACAAAAAGAAGTTATTAAATAATCATTTGCCTCTATAATGTGGTCATATTTCTTAGTAAGGGTAGTTCTATTAGTCTGAGTCATGATTGAAACGAAAAATGTTAAAGTGAAACATCGAGTCCACTATCTTGCTTCTCTTACATATAAGAAGAAATTGGGTATTAAGAAAATAGTTTATACCCAAAAGTTGGGGTGGGGGTAAAGATATCCTGGCCAGTTTAGCTTTACCCCCGGGGGTAAAGATATCCTGGCCAGTTTAGCTTTACCCCCGGGGGTGAAGATATCCAGGGTGGGGGTAAAGATATCCCGGGATATCCTTACCCCCAGGGGTAAAGCTACCCCTGAGTAGCTTTACCCCCGGGGGTAAAGCTACCCAGGGGTCAAGATAAACTGGGACACCGGCAGTTGAATAGAATTGAAGCGCATTTATGTTAGTTGCCTGGGTCGGAACACCAGGGTCAGAACATAAATTTCTATCCCAGAGTAAAATCACGGATTGCCTTGTCTGGTGTGCAAGAAAAAGATTTCCAGGTACAGTTTTTAAATGCATGTTTGAAAAAAGTGCATATTTCGTTGCTTTGCTTTTAAATACCAATGTTTCTATAGTAGTGTTTGAACTGCAACTTTACAGGATCTTTCTTAATAAGCTTAAGATCCAGAGGCTGTAAACCACATCCCCACATCACGTAAACCTGTCCGTGACATGAACACCTTTATATAGAAAAAAATGGGGGTTTTGTGGGTAGTCGTTAGAACTGCCTCAATGAGGTAGTTCTAATGGTCAACACAACTTACACTCTATCTCTACTAGTTTGTCATTCCAAATCACTGGCTGACCTTGAATATAAGGTCATGGTCATCAAAACATCATTTGATTTTAACTTATTTTGTACTTGGCCCCCGCCCATCTGGGCTTGAAGAAATAGATGGGCTGCATGATGCTTCCACACAGAGCTGAAACCGACCCGCACATGAGTACTGGTAAACTGCTTAGAGGATCTAAGCCTGCCCAGGCAATGTGAGTTGGACCGTCCATGCTTATAAATCCTTGTTTCATTGGTTTCATTGGATGACAGGGCTTGAGATGTCATTTCATCTCAATGTCGGGTAAAAGTCCCACAAAATTGGAAGCAACGTCTCCAAAATGACCGTGGCCCCCGCCCATAGGGGCTTGAAGAAATATGTGGGCTGCACAATGCTTCCTTGCAGAGCTGAATCTGGCCCGCACACTAGTACTGGTAAACCGCTTAGAGGATCTAAGCCAGTCCAGGAACCGCGGTCCGAGGCAGACTGTCCATGCTAATAAACCCTATTGGTTTCATTGGGCGACAGGGCTTGAGATGTCATTCCATCTCAATGTCGGGTAAAAGTCCCACAAAATTGGAAGCAATGTCTCCAAAATGACCTTTACAGTGTTGACGGGTATGTTAAACCTCAAATCAAACAAAACAAACCAAAATGACCTATACAGTGTTGACGGGGATGTTAAACCTCAAATCAACCAACCAACCCATTTTGTACTGAAAGCCTAAGAGTATAAATTAGAAAAGTTTTTTGATTAAGGTGCGGGTACAGGGGCAACGTCCACATAAGTTGGCCCCCTTCAAGGTAGCTGGCTTGCTGCATGCATGGCAGATCTTACACTAGATCTCCAGGCTTGTCAGAGGTGTAAAATTTCCCTCAAGCTTACTTGCCCTTATTATCTAAACTTTTCATTTAAGTGCTAAAAATGAAGAAAAAGTAAGGTCAGTTTTGAAAACCTCCCTCGCCCTGCCCTAAAACTTACTCGCAAATGCGAGCGGGCGAGCTTGCCTATCATGAGGATCGATAGCAGAGAGCTTCCATTCTCTGCAATCTCTTTCTGTTAGCTGCTTCCAGGTGATCTTGGGCCTTCCTGGCCCCCGCTTTCCACCTACCTGTATGTCACAGGCAGTCTTGACTGCACCGTTGGATGGACCCACATGTTCATACCAGCGGAGCCTTCTGAGCGGAGCCTTACATCAGAAGAACAAGTGTTTTGGAGATAGGAAAGAATGCACAAAGCAGACGACAATTGTCATGATTGGCATCTTATGGGTTAAAATCTTCATCAGGCACCAAAACTTTCGCAATCTGTGTGCATTCACTAAGCCTGAACAGTCTTTGTTCAATTTATAGTCTTGTTTACCGACAGTCTTTCAATAAAGAAAATAGCTTTTATGGAGTCTTTTCTCTGTCTTCATCATTGGCACTTCTTAACCCGTAAGATGCCAATCACAACAATTGTCGTCTGCTTTGTCGTCTGTTGGTTACTTGAAAAGTCATATTTGCAAACAGTGTGAACCCAGATCAGACTGCTCCTCTAGGAGCAGTTAGATCAAGGTCCACACAGTTTGCCTTTATGCAAAAAGAATTTTTTATAAAGTTTGTAAGAAGATGGAGCAGACGACATAAACAGATGACATTTTCTTGGCACCTTAATGGTTAACCCTTAAGACACAGAGAAAAACTACATCTAAAAATGTCGTCTGCTAATGTCTTCTGCTGAATTCTTTTGCAAACTTTTCAAAAATATTTCTGCTACAGGCAAGCAGTGTGGACCCAGGTCAGACTGCTCCTAGAGGAGCAGTCTGATCTGGGTCCACACTGTTTGCAAAAATGACTTTTAAAGTAACTGGCAGACGGCAAAGCAGAGGACAATTGTCGTGATTGGCATTTTATGGGTTAAGATAAATGTTCCCTGGCATGTCATGTGCACATCAATTGTTTCTTTTAACCCTTAAAAGTACTTGGCGGATGACAAAGCAGACAACAATTGTTGTGATTGGCATGTAATGGATTAAGATGGTTTTGCCTTAGTAAAGCAGCTCATTTGTGAATGTCTGTCTCATTCATAAATGTTCCTTGGCATGTCATATGCACATCAATTGTTAACCTTTTAAGTGCTGTTCGTCACTTCAAAGTATTCTTTTATTCGTAATTTTGCGAGAAATAATCTTGACACTGCACGCAATTTGTCTGCCACAGCAGACGATTACGCATAAAATGTCAAACCTTTTTTCTGTGAAAAATAAGAAAATTAGAATAACATCTGATCTTAAATTTTCCATAGTGCTTAGAGGGTTGTTTGTTTGTTTGACTTGAGGTTTAACGTCCCCGTCCACACAGTATAGGTCATTTTGGAGACATTACTTCCAATTTTGTGTGACTTTTACCCAACATTTAGATGAAGTGACATCTCAGTCCCTGTCGCCATTGAAACCAATAGGGTTTATAAGCTTGGACTCACACTGCTTTGCCTGGGCAGGCTTGGATCCTCTAAGCGGATTACTAGTACTCGTGTGCGGTTGGTTTCAGCTCTGCATGGAAGCATCATGCAGCCCATCTATTTCTTCAAGCCCTGATGGGCGGGGGCCGACTTAGAGGGTTGATCTAAGTCTTCAGCGGGAACCACTTCCATTCATCACATTCAAATTTAATCTGTGTAATGAACACCCCTCTATACCCCACTTTATATTAAAAAACTGGGCTTTATAGGGGTATACATTATTATCCCCTCGCAACAACGTTGCGAATGGGGATATAGCATCTGTGACGTGCGTCCGTGTGTTAGTGTGTGTTTCTGTGTGTGTGTGTGTCTGTCCGGAACCTTGTGAGCAGGATAGAAGACACAGTATTCATCGTAGAAGCATCAAACCTTCCACAAATGTTCACCATGTACAGAGGATGAACCCTATTGCATTTCAAGGTCAGGGGTCAAAGGTCAAGGTCACAATGTACTTGACCTTGAAAACCTTGTGAGCAGGATAGAAGACACAGTATTCATCGTAGAAGCATCAAACCTTCCACAAATGTTCACCATGTACAGAGGATGAACCCTATTGAATTTCTAGGTCAGGGGTCAAAGGTCAAGGTCACAATGGACTTGACCTTGAAAACTTTGTGAGCAGGATAGAAGACACAGTATTCATCGTAGAAGCATCAAACCTTTCACAAATGTTCACCATGTACAGAGGATGAACCCTATTGAATTTCAAGGTCAGGGGTCAAAGGTCAAGGTCACAATGGACTTGACCTTGAAAACCTTGTGAGCAGGATAGAAGACACAGTATTCATCGTAGAAGCATCAAACCTTCCACAAATGTTCACCATGTACAGAGGATGAACCCTATTGAATTTCAAGGTCAAGGGTCAAAGGTCAAGGTCACAATGGACTTGACCTTGAAAACTTTGTGAGCAGGATAGACGACACAGTATTCATCGTAGAAGCATCAAACCTTCCACAAATGTTCACCATGTACAGAGGATGAACCCTATTGAATTTCAAGGTCAGGGGTCAAAGGTCAAGGTCACAATGGACTTGACCTTGAAAACCTTGTGAGCAGGATAGACGACACAGTATTCATCGTAGAAGCATCAAACCTTCCACAAATGTTCACCATGTACAGAGGATGAACCCTATTGAATTTCAAGGTCAGGGGTCAAAGGTCAAGGTCACAATGGGTTTTGAACTTGAAAACCTTGTGAGCAGGATAGAAGACACAGTATTCATCGTAGAAGCATCAAACCTTCCACAAATGTTTACCATGTACAGAGGATGAACCCTATTGAATTTCAAGGTCAGGGGTCAAAGGTCAAGGTCACAATGGACTTGACCTTGAAAACCTTGTGAGCAGGATAGACGACACAGTATTCATCGTAGAAGCATCAAACCTTTCACAAATGTTCACCATGTACAGAGGATGAACCCTATTGAATTTCAAGGTCAGGGGTCAAAGGTCAAGGTCACAATGGACTTGACCTTGAAAACCTTGTGAGCAGGATAGAAGACACAGTATTCATTGTAGAAGCATCAAACCTTCCACAAATGTTCACCATGTACAGAGGATGAACCCTATTGAATTTCAAGGTCAGGGGTCAAAGGTCAAGGTCACAATGGACTTGATCTTGAAAACCTTGTGAGCAGGATAGATGACACAGTATTCATCGTAGAAGCATCAAACCTTCCACAAATGTTCACCATGTACAGAGGATGAACCCTATTGAATTTCAAGGTCAGGGGTCAAAGGTCAAGGTCACAATGGACTTGACCTTGAAAACCTTGTGAGCAGGATAGACGACACAGTATTCATCGTAGAAGCATCAAACCTTCCACAAATGTTCACCATGTACAGAGGATGAACCCTATTGAATTTCAAGGTCAGGGGTCAAAGGTCAAGGTCACAATGGGTTTTGAACTTGAAAACCTTGTGAGCAGGATAGAAGACACAGTATTCATCGTAGAAGCATCAAACCTTCCACAAATGTTTACCATGTACAGAGGATGAACCCTATTGAATTTCAAGGTCAGGGGTCAAAGGTCAAGGTCACAATGGACTTGACCTTGAAAACCTTGTGAGCAGGATAGACGACACAGTATTCATCGTAGAAGCATCAAACCTTCCACAAATGTTCACCATGTACAGAGGATGAACCCTATTGAATTTAAAGGTCAGGGGTCAAAGGTCAAGGTCACAATGGACTTGACCTTGAAAACCTTGTGAGCAGGATAGAAGACACAGTATTCATCGTAGAAGCATCAAACCTTCCACAAATGTTCACCATGTACAGAGGATGAACCCTATTGAATTTCAAGGTCAGGGGTCAAAGGTCAAGGTCACAATGGACTTGACCTTGAAAACTTTGTGAGCAGGATAGACGACACAGTATTCATCGTAGAAGCATCAAACCTTTCACAAATGTTCACCATGTACAGAGGATGAACCCTATTGAATTTCAAGGTCAGGGGTCAAAGGTCAAGGTCACATGGTCTAACATATTCAGATTGGATTTTCATGTTAATGAATGGTATGCAGTTGTGAGGGGATGCTACGCTTGCGTTGCCTTGTTTTCTTATTTCTGCTCTAGGACATAGATTGTGGGTACTAGTACTAAGGTGTACCCACAACCAGGGCTCGAGAAAATGTCGGTTTGTCAGTTCCGGACTGATTTTGGCTTCCATAAACCGATTTTGACTTCAGAAGAAGATTAAAAAATCGGTCCATAATTCAATAACATTTTAAAAAAATCTGTTTTTTTTTTTTTTTTTTTTTTTTTGGTTTTGGTTTTACGGCCCTTTCAAGATTATTTCACTCATATTGAGCGGATCGTTAATCAGAGGTGGACGAAAACCGGAGTACCCGGAGAAAAACCACCTGACCTTCCCTAACTTGGCGTCTCACATGTGACCCGAGCGAGGCTCGAACCACAGCGGTGAGAGACCTAATGATCAAGAGTCAGCGCTCTTAACCACTAGGACACGGAGGCCTGTCATGAAAAAAATCTGTTCGAAAATTTTCACTAAATCATTGTTGTAAAAACAAGCTGTCCGTTTGCCACTGACAATCCAAGCATGTATATAAAAAATGCCTGCAGCACAAGGTGTTAGACCTGTTCATTATGTAATTAGGTGAAAATCGGACAAGCCCACGTCGGGTTATTTGATCTTATCGCAGCGAAATTTGACCCGTGTGTCAAAATTATTAAACCGTGAACACTTGCCTCAGGTGTTATTGGCAAGCTGGCAGGGTGAGAGAATTTGGTCAATCAATGCAGGACATACGCAAGTTTGTTTACACAAGTCATTAATTTATGGCTTACTGTAGAACCGGTATTTGAATATAATTTTTTTTTTCACAGGGCGCAATTTTCAATACACACCTGTCCTGTCATGTCTGAATGTTAAGCCATCGTGAGAAAATGCCTTTTTTCACCCATTATAAATGATATTTTTATTTAAGAAATACACTCCACTGAAACCAATAGCATAAACCATGTGTGTATTACGCCCTTGAATGAATTAAAGGTGCATTATTGAGCTATCTGGAAAAAATGCTTCCAAAAATAAAATACATATAGCCGGTATTTTTCTTTAAAACAATACAAATGAATGCATTTTATGCAAAAATGCGAACAATTATGATGACAGGTAAACAAGTTTGAGAGGGATTCCCTAACTAGGTTTCCACACTAGTTAGATCTATTTTTAGTTTGTGACAAAAATAGAATCCCCATATATGACATTATGCGACATTCATTTTTGGCCTTGTTTGCTTAGGCCATGCCTGAATCGGAAGAAATATGACGCTGAATACCATGCCATAAGTAACGACACTCAGAGACGATACTGTCGCCATGTATGTGTAAAGTAACAGATTTATTTTTAGAACAGAAATTCCGAACACATGTTTAGAGCGAAGGGTAAACACGAATGAAAACGACCATTTTCTCAAAGTTCTGAAGCTGTATTTGGCTCCAAAAGTGTACACATGACAAAGGAGTATGCATTGAAGATAAAAACAAGAAAAAAGAATTTGAGACCCGGTAGCTCAATAATGCACCTTTAAAATGAAACCGCATGACGTCATTTTCCGATCACGTGGCTTCAATATCGGTCGCCATTTGTAGACAAAGCAATTTGTTTCAGGCTTGTGTAATCGTGAAATGTGTATTTCGATTCTCTAGAACGCAGTTCGGCCATGTAAGATTTTCAATGACTCTAGTTCGGCCATGTTTTGGTTCGAGAGTAAAGAAATGTTTTTACGATTTTTTAACCCGTTCAAAACGATTTTTTTTTAGAAATACGCTGTATTAGAATCAATGACATAAAACAGGTGTGTGTGTTAGTCCTTGACTGCATTAATGTGTATTGTGTAAACGGAAATCTTATGATGTTGTTTTCCGACACCATGGCTGCAATATCGGTCGCCATTAAATTTTGTAAACAAAGCAATTTGGGCAAAATAAGGATGCGTAAAATAAGAGAAATATTTTAAAGGTTTTAAAAAGGAGAAAAATATATAGTGACCATCGAACTCCACGCCGGTTGTTTCCCTTTAGCGGTCTTCAGGTACTGAGTGACCCAGATATTGGGAAAATGAAAGTAGATAAAATCTGGCGTAGAAAATGAAAGTAGGTGAAATCTGAACGATGTGAGCAATAATTGCCGTTTTAATTGAGATACTGGTGCTCATATTCGTTGACAAGTGTAAGAGCAATATTGGTTTGTCATTGGTTACGCAAATCACCAAGGACGTTTACAGAAATTACCGAAACCGATTGGCACAGTTTCCGTAATTTTTGGCGAAATCTGGCTGGACCGATTTGGAGTCTTCAGTTTCTCGAGCCCTGCCCACAACCTATGTTCAGACAATAAATACAAAAAAAATATCAAACAATTTTCACCACAAAAGAAGCAGTCTGATCGGGGTCCACACAGTTTGCATCAATAACTTTTTAAGTAACCAGCAGACAACAGTTGGCAGCTTATGCTGCACATTTTTAACCCATTAATGCATATCACAACAATTGTCGTCTGCCTCACCGTTTGCCGGTTACTTTAAAACTCATTTTTGCAAACAGTGTGGACCCATATCAGACTGCTCCTAGAACAGTGTGGACCCAGATCAGACTGCTCCTCTAGGAGCAGTCTGATATGGGTCCACACTGTTTGCGTGTCTGTAAAAATATTTTCAAAAAAGTTTGCAAGAAGGTTCAGCAGACGGCATAAGCAGACGACAGTTTCAGATGTGGTTTTTCTCGGTGTCTTAAGGGTTAAAAGTCTTGCTAGATCCATTGTTGTTTTGGTTCCCTGTAACTGGAACATGGGGAAACCAATAAATCAGATGAAACAGCTACATGTATGGTTGGCTAGCAATTATTCTAGTGCAGAAGCAGTGTCATTTGCTCCCTCACTTTTCTTGCTTAATATCTCCTAAAATTATTCTACATTTCAAAGTAGGGGCCATGTTCCCCAGTTTAACATAATCCTTGGAATTCTGGCTGTTGATTGGCTGAATTTTAACCGTTGTCCTGCTGAATAAATTTATTTTGACACACCCATTCTTGACTGTCAATTAATTTATTCCCACAAATTCACTAACTGAATGATATCATTTATTCCCACAAACTCACTAACTGAATGACAGACAGTGAAGAGCCAGGTCAAATGGTTTCTCCCAGAAGCCATCTGAACGGGATCTTCACTGTTTACAAAGGTAGAGCATTTATGCGTTCAGCAGGGCAAATGTTAACCCATTGTATGAGGGAAACCCCTAAAGGGGTACCTTGGCAAACAGTGCAGGCTCAGATCAGATGTATTAACCCTTGTCCTGCTGATCCCGGATATGTCTTATCTTTCAAGCAATGAAGATCCAGATCAGATGGCTTCTGAATCTACATTGTTTGTCATTCAGTTTATGAAATTGTTGCAATAATTTGCATCAAGTAATCTGATTGGTTTATAAACAGTAGTGGGCGTGACATATTTAAATATTCAGCAGGACGAGGGTTGGCTCATTGTATGCTAGTGGACTCTTCCATTGCTATATGCTGGACAAGTCCATTTGTCATATAAGGCTTGTCAGGCCTCTATTTCTTGTTTTTAAAGGAAAATTCTGTTAGCAAATAGTCCAGGCCCTGATCAGACGCCACATTCTGGGGCATCTGATCTGGGCCTGCACTGTTTGCCATGGTACCCATTTAGGAGTTTCCCCGCATACAGTGGGTTAAAGCATGCTATATAATGCTCAAGGAATGGGTCTCCTTGTCCTAGTGGATAAGAGCGCTGTCTCTTATTCATTAGGTCTCTCACCGCTGTGGGTTTGAGCCTTGCTCGGGTCACATGTGAGAAGGCCAAGTTCTGCAACGGAAGGTCAGGTGGTTTTTCTCTGGGTTCTCCGGTTTTTGCCCACCTCTGATTAACGGTCCGCACGATATGAGTGAAATAATCCTGAAAGAGAAGTAAAACCAAAAACAAAACAAATAATGCTCATGGAATCTGCTTTGCCTGCCGCAACTCATTTTATGCCTCAGACAGATAAGAGTGACTTTAATCTAGTGAGAGTGCCGATTTTATTAAATTTTCTGGAAATAGAATCCTCAGGATGTTGAAATTAAGAGAAAAAAGACAAGGAAATTTGAATGATGGTGTGACTCGACAAACTACACAACACTTACAGGAAGCAAAAAATAGTTATTTGTTTACTGTTTTTAGGTCCCCCAGGGGTTTAGAATTTTATGCCTGATGGCATTATTGGCAGTTAGACACTAATGCTTGTCACTTTCAGAATTTTTTTTTTTTTTTTTCAGTTAAAAATAATTATGTCTCCCCCGAAAAATTTTTTTTCGGAGAGACATATTGTTTTTCCCCCGGGCGTCTGTCTGTCTGTCCGTCTGTCTGTCTGTCCGTCTGTCTGTCTGTCCGTCTGTCTGTCTGTCCGTCTGTCTGTCACACATTCGTGTCCGCTCTGTAACTTGAAAACCGTTAGCGCTATCTTCACGAAACTTCGTATAAATATTAATCAGCATTAGACGACGTGCAGTGCGCAAGAACCATAACTCTCGCATTTATACTTTTTTTAATTATCTCCCTTGGAAGTTTGTTGGTATGTATATATGTATGGGAAAATCCTGTCTGGTCAATAACTTTCTTATTTTTTGATGGATTTTAAAATTACTCGGCAGAAATATTAACAACCATAAGAAGATGTGTGGTGCGTATGAGGCAGGTCGGTACCTCAAAGGTCAAGGTCATACTGAGAGGTCAAAGGTCAAAAAAGGGGCCTTTTTTTCGTATTTGGTCAATAACTTTCTTATTTTGAGATGGATTTTAAAATTACTTGGCATAATTATTAACAACCATAAGACAATGTGTGGTGCGCATGAGGCAGGTCACTTCCTCAAAGGTCAAGGTCATACTTAGAGGTCAAAGGTCAAAAAAGGGGCCTTTTTTTCGTATTTGGTCAATAACTTTCTAATTTTGAGATGGATTTTAAAATTACTTGGCATAATTATTAACAATCATGAGACGATGTGTGGTGCACATGAGGCAGGTCGGTACCTCAAAGGTCAAGGTCATACTTAGAGGTCAAAGGTCAAAAAGTGGGCCTTTTTTTCGTATTTGGTCAATAACTTTCTTATTTTGAGATGGATTTTGAAATCACATGGCAGAAATGAGAACCAATAAAAGGCGATGTGTTGCGCGCATGACCCAGGTTGGTACCTCAAAGGTCAAGGTCATACTTAGAGGTCAAAGGTAAAAAAAGGGGCCTTTTTTCGGGTTTTGTCAATAACTTGCCTATTTTTAAATAGAATTTGAAGTTACTTGGCAAACATGTTAACTATCATGGGACGATGTGTTGCATGCATGATTCAGTTTGGTACCTAAAATGTCAAGGTCATACATAGAGGTCAAAGGTAAAAAAGGGGCCTTTTTTCGTGTTTGGTCAATAACTTTCTTATTTTTAGATGGATTTTGAAATTGCCAGGCAGAAATGTTAACCACCATGAGATGATGTGTTGCAGGCATGACCCAGTTTAATACCTGAAAGGTCAAGATCATACATAGAGGTTATAGGTAAAAAAAAGGGCCTTTTTTGTGTTCTGTCAATAACTTTCTTATTATGCCCCCAACTTTGAAAAAGTTGGAGGGGCATATTGGTTCTGGTTCGTTTGTCCGTTCGTCCGTCAGTTACGCTTTTGATGCATAGCATAACTAAAGAACCGTGTATGCTAGGGTTTTGAAATTTCATATATGGATTCCTCATGGAAAATTAGCTTACGCATATTTTTTTTTCTCGTCCGGATTATGCCCCCTTCAAGAGTTATTGCCCTTTGATTTTTTTTTTTTTAATAAAATCTTGTCATCAAGATATCTCAAAAACTATTGGAGCTAGAGCCTTAAAAGTTGGTGAATATATTGATGGTGATGAGTAGATGAACTGATTAACTTTTGACAAAATTCCGAAAAATACTTTGTGAGTTATGGTCCTTTGTCATTTTGGTAATTTGTGCCCATTGTAATGTATGCTAAAAGTGATGCATAGCATAACTTTAGAACCGTGTATGCTATAGTTTTGAAATTTCATATATGCATTTCTGATGGAAAATAAGCTGACGCATATTTTTTTTCTCGTCCGGATTATGCCCCTTTCAAGAGTTATTGCCCTTTGAAATTTTTTTAATAAAATCTTGTCAGCAAGATATCTCAAAAACTATTGGAGCTAGAGGCTTGAAAGTTGGTGAATATATTGGTGGTGATGAGTAGATGAACTGATTAACTTTTGACAAAATTCCGAAAAATACTTTGTGAGTTATGGCCCTTTGTCATTTTGGTAATTTGTGCCCATTGTAATGTTTGGTTAAAAGTGATGCATAGCATAACTTAAGAACCGTGTATGCTAGGGTTTTGAAATTTCATATATGGATTCCTCATGAACAATTAGCTGACGCGTATTTTTTTTCTCATCCGGATTATGCCCCTTTCAAGAGTTATTGCCCTTTGAAATTTTTTAATAAAATCTTGTCAGCAAAATATCTCAAACACTATTGGAGCTAGACCCTTGAAAGTTGTTGAGTATATTGGTGGTGATGAGTATATGAACTGATTAACTTTTGACAAAATTCCGAAAAATACTTTGCGAGTTATGGCCCTTTGTCATTTTGGTAATTTGTGCCCATTGTAATGAATGCTAAAAGTGATGCATAGCAGAACTTTAGAACTGTGTATGCTATGGTTTTGAAATTTCATATATGCATTCCTAATGGAAAATAAGCTGACGCGTATTTTTTTTCTCATCCGGATTATGCCCCTTTCAAGTGTTATTGCCCTTTGAATTTTTTTTAATAAAATCTTGTCAGCAAGATATCTCAAAAATTATTGGAGCTAGAGGCTTGAAAGTTGGACCATGAGTCATGTGCAAGACCTAGGTCCATACCTCCAATGTCAAGGTCATACCTAGAGGTCAAAGGTAAAAAAAGGACAGTCAATAACTTCCTTATTCTTTGATGGATTATGAAATTACTTGGCAGAAATGTTAACCATCATGAGACGATGTGTTGTACCGCAAAGGTCAAGGCCATACTTAGAGGTCAAAGGTAAAAAAGTGCTTTTTTGTTTACGGCCAATAACTTTTTTATTTTTCTATGAACATTTTTAAAGTTACTATACAGAAATGTTCATCTTCATTATATGATGTGTTGCACACAAGACCCAGCTCAATACCTCCAATGTCAAGGTTATACTTAGCAGTCAAAAACGGGGGAGACATCTGTGTTTTTGTAGAAAAACAAATTCTAGTTTGATATATTTTTGTATGGATAAAGTAGTTTGTTGACATGTGACATTCCAGTTATATGCCCTTGCAAGCTCAGCAATATTAACCCTTTTTGTGCCAAATGGAATCTTCCTCCTTATATATGGCAGGAGTCCATTTCGAAATTTAGGGGTGTCAGGCTGTGTTATCGTTAAAATTTATTAGGAAAATAGCTGAACTTTTTGCAAATAGTGTAGGTACTGATCAGATGCCACAGGATGTAGCGTCTGATCAGGGCCGGCACTGTTTGCCAGGGTACCCGCCTTGGGGTTTCGGTTCAGAATGTATTAAAATCAAATGATATTTTTATGACCTTGACCTTATATTCAAGGTCAGCCAGTGATTTGGAATGACAACCTGGTAGAGATAGAGTGTAAAATTTTTCTCAAACCAGCAGACATTAGCCGGACACTGGGGCAGAGCAATAATCTTATGTTTTAAGTGACCATGACAATTGGCCTTATATCCCATGCCAGTTTTGGACTTGAAACTTTTCCATTTACTGAAATTAACTTGGATGGAAAAGTATGCCTTTAGCTTTTGGTATGTTGCATTGGAATAAGTCAGAAAAATTAAAAAATAGTTCTAATGACCTTGACCTGATTACTGAAAGTCAGTGAAAGAAACTGAAGGGAAAAAGATAGACTTTCATGAGTTCAGGAGAGAAAACTCTTTGTAAAGTATTTTTATCATGGTTTAGTTTCAACCAAAAAAACACCATCTGAAAATGTCGTCTGTTTATGTTGTCTACTGATTTTTTTTTTTCCAAACATTTTAAATAATATTTTTGCTTACAGGCAAACAGTTTGGACCAAATCAGACAGCTCCTAGAGGAGCAGTCTGATTGGGATCTGAACTGTTTGCAAAAATGACTTTTAAAGTAACCAGCAGATGACAGAGCAGATAACAATTGTTGTGATTGGCATTTTATGGGTTAATCCTAGAGATGCCAAGAAAAACTGCATCTGAAAATGTTGTCTGTTTATGTCGTCTGCTGCCATCTACTTGTTAACCTTTCAAACATATGTTTGCATACAGGCAAACAATGTGTAATCTGAGTAGTCTGATCTGGGTTCCCACTGTTTGCAGCAATGACCATGGTAACCTGCAGACGTCAAAGCAGATGACAGTTGTGATTGGCATTTGAAGATTTAACTCTTAACCCTTGTCCTGCTGAGCCTGGATATGCCTTATCTTTGAAACAATGTAGATCCAGATCAGATGGCTTCTGAAGAAGCCATCTGATCAGGATCTTCATTGTTTGCCATCCAGTTTATAAATTTGTTGCAATAATTTGCATCAAGGAATCTGATTGGCTGATAATCAGTGGTGGGTGTGACATATTTAAATATTCAGCAGGACAAGGGTTAAGATGCCAAGAAAAAAAATTCATCTGTTCATCATCTACTACATCTTCTTGCATACTTTTCAAACACTTTTAGCATAGAGGCAATCAGTGTGGACCCTGATCAGACTACTCCAACAATCTGGGTTCACACTGTTTTTGCGAACCAGCAGATCACAAAGCAGACAGTTGATGTGATTGGCATTTTATGGGATAACGAAAAAAAAAATTAGTCTGCTATGATCCCATTTCTTGAGGGACTCAATAGACAGAAAAGGGACCAGGACTTCATAAAAATTGTCTCCTCTGAAAAAATGTCAGAACAAAAGATCAGTGTTTTGTTATACCCCCGCAAACGAAGTTTGAAGGGGGTATATAGGAGTCAGCTTGTCGTCGTCGGTCCGTTACAAAAAAGTCCGTTACAAAAAACTTTAACATTGCTCATAACTTCCTTATTCTTTGTTTGTTTTAATTGAGGTTTTATGTCCCTGTCAACAATATTTAGGTCATTTTGGAGACATTGCTTCCAATTTTGTGTGACTTTTACCTGAGATTGAGGGGAAATTTGTTTTGCATGTTTTCTATTTTTACCATGCTTCTGAATCCAAATCATGCAAAACAAATGCCTGAAAATTGGGGAGGAGTAGCATATAGAAATTTTCAGCATTGTGAGGCTTAACCTTTAAAATGCCAATCACAACAATTGTCATCTGCTTTGTTGTCTGCCAGTTACTTTAAAAGTCATTGTTGGAAACAGTATGGACCCAGATGAGACTGCTCCTTTTGGAGCAGTCTGATCATGGTCCACACTGTTTGCCTGTATGTAAAAATATGTTAAAAAAGTTTGCAAGAAGATTCAGCAGAAGACATAAACACACAACATTGTTAGACACTTTTTTCTTGCACACCAGACAAGGAAATCCGTGATTTTACCCTGGGATAGAAATTTATGTTCTGACCCTGGTGTTCCGACCCAGGCAACTAACATAAATGCGCTTCAATTCTATTCAACTGCCGGAACTACTTCCGCACTACTTTTATTTTGTAAACAATATACATGTGCAAGCTGTCAAAACTAACCGGAGGTGTTGTGCAAGAAAAAGAATCCAATATGGGGTTCTGTTGCAGATGGGCGTTTCCAACCCTCTGGATGACCGTGCTGAGCGGAACCTCGGCATAGCCTCGGTTCCGCTCAGCACGGTCATCCCTCGGGTTGGAAACGCTCATCTGCAACAGAACCCCATATCAGATTCTTATATTCTTGGCACCGTAAGGGTTAAAATAAAGATTGTGGTGTCCACACCCATCTCACTCCCCCATGGTTATGGGGCTGAGAGGAAAACTACTGGCTGTGGCTGATAATGGTTAAACATTGAGCATGAATAGTTTCTGAGAACAGTGTTGTAAGCAGTGTTTGTAATGAAATTTAATGTATTTATAGGGCCAGTGTTCCATCCATCAACAAACGTTACGTTGCCATAGCAAGACTACGACAGCCCGCCAACTTTGGCATGACAAGCCAAGAAGTCTATTTTGTGATACTCATTCTGACACCAACGAAAGAGGTAAAGTGAAAAAAAAAAATATTTTATAAGCCAAAACATCCTTCACTGTTTTGAAAGCTGAAGTTTCGCAGAGTTTGACCCATTCCATGCCAGTCACAACAATTGTTGTCTGCTTTGCCATCTGCCAGTTACCATAAAAGTCATTTTTTTTACAAACAGTGTGGACCCAGATCAGACTGCTGCTCTAGGAGCAGTCTGATCTGGGCCCAGACTGTTTGCCTGTGTCCAAAAATATTTTTAAAAAGTTTACAAAATAATTCAGCAGAGGACATAAGCAGACAACATTTTCAGATGTAGTTTTTCTCAGCATCTAAGGGTTAAAATGTTAAAGCTTCTTGTTTTAAAGTACAAAAGCATAAAATTGAAAATAAGGTGCCTCAAATTAGCTAAGTGATTAACTTTAAATATATTTTATTGTTTATCACACAAAACCAGCTAACAAGGAAATGGGTAGGGCCACAAGTTCTATCAACATGAAAGTTACACCCGTTCCCAGAGATTTTATATACATTCATGGCAAGCAATAACACAGATTTCCCAAAGTGGTGTCTAAATGTTAAAAAAATTGTTATACAGTCAATATGCAATAACTCAAATAACTTTGGAACCATGAAATTTGTTCAAGATAAGGGTAGTTCAAGCTACTGATATTCAATCATGGGGCCAGGTCACGAGACATTATGGGGATCATATTTTTTATCTTCCATAAAGTTAAAGGATTCTAACGAGTACACACAACACACCCTTTACAGATAAAATCAGGAAAAATATTCAAATACATGTAAGTACTGTAACGATCCTTAGAGGCCTAAGCAAATAGTGCAGACCCAGATCAGACTGTTCGTGAAGGAGCAGTCTGATCAGGGACTACAGTGTTTTCCATTCTGCTGCACAATCAAGCCTCCTTGCTGGATGGATCAAGAAATAAGATTAAACTTTTCGGAGGATTACTGTAATCTGTGGCCAAATGGATAAGAGTGCTGCCTCTTAATCATTAGGTCTCTCATGGCTGTGGGTTCAAGCCTGGCTCGAGTCAAATGTGAGACACCAGGTTCTGCAACAGAAGGTCGGCTGGATTTTCTTCGGGTACTCCGGTTTTCGCCAACCTCTGATTAAAGATCAGCTTGATATGAGTGAAATAATCTTGAAAGAGCTGTAAAACCAAAATAAAAATAAAGTTCTCAAGGTGTCCAGATTTCTAATATTTTTTGCAGTACACCACTACCTCCTTATAACACTATTGTTGGGGTCCAAAGCAGAAACCATGTAAGTTAAACAACTGTGTTATGTCCAAACAAAAATCTATAGATTATATAGAAAAATTACCATTTATGGTCATTTTTCTATATATTCTATACATTTTTGAGATACAAAAATGTATAGATTTTATAGAAAAATGACCATTTATGGCCATTTTTCTATATAATCAATACCTTTTTGGGATCCATCTTGAAACTGTGTTATATCCAAACCGTGTGATAATGAACCATGTTTTAACGAAGTTTTGGTGTATATGGCTATCTGGAGCTATTGTCTGAATTTTCTAGGGACTCTGGCACGAGCTTGAATTAGCCAAGGAAAACGAGCAATCCGTTTTCAAGTTATTGAAGGTTCAATGTAGTTCACTGGTTCTTTTATCAGTACTATTTTTTTTTTTTATTCAGAAAGGAACCAAAAATGATCTTGAAACTGCACGGACATTTGCCACTTTGTTTTCTGACCCCGACTTCCGGTCTATGTTGCTGCTGTGTCACACGGAGGAGGAGTTTAAGATACTTCTAGAAGAGCACACAAGAGCCATGATGGAGAGAATGTCACACATGGATGAGAAAGTGCCATCCTTTGACAGTGATAATGTAAGTTAAAGTTAGTAGTTCTAGAGGAACATGCTAGAGCCATGGTGGAAAGAATGTCACTCATGGATGAGAAAGTGCCATTCTTTGACAGTGATAATGTATGTAGTTCTAGAGAAACACACTAGGGACATGATGGAGAGAATGTCATACATGGATGAGACAGACCTGTCCTTTCACAGTGATAATGTAAGTACATGTAGTTCTAGAGAAACTCACTTGGAACATGTTGGGGAGAATGTCACACATGGATGAGATGGTGCCATCTTTTGACAATGATAATGTAAGTAGTTCTAGAGGTGCACACTAGAGCCATGATGGAGAGCATGTCACACACAGATGAGACAGTGCCATCCTTTGACAGTGATAATGTAAGTAGTTCTAGAGAAACTCACAAGGAACATGATGGAGAGAATGTGGCATGGATGAGTTAGTGCCATCCTTTGACAGTGATTATGTAAGTAATTCTAGAGGAGCACGCTAGGGTCATGATGGAAAGAATGTCACACGTGGATCAGTAAATGCCATCCTTTGACAGTGATAATGTAAGTAATTCTAGAGGAGCACACTAGGGTCATGATGGAAAAAATGTCACACATGGATGAGACAGTGCCATCCTTTCAAAGCGATAATTTAAGTTAATAGTTCTAGAGAAAAAACTAGAGCCATGATAGAATGTCACACATGGATGAGTTTGACAGTGATTATTTAAGTAGTTCTAGAGAAACTCACTAGGGACATGATAGAGAGAATGTAACACACAGATGAGAAAGTGCAGTCCTTTGACATTGATATTGTAAGTAAGCAGTTCCCGGCCCCCGCCCTTTGGGGCTTTAAGAAATAAATGGGTTGCATGATGCTTCCAAGCAGAGCTGAATCCGCCCTCACGCGGATACTGGTAAACCCCTAAGAGGATATAAGCCTGCCTAGCCAAAGCAGTGCAAGTCGGAACTTCCATGCTTTTAACCCCTCTTGGTTTCATTGGGTGACAAGCCTTGAGATATCATTTCATCTCAGTGTTGGGTAAAAGTCCCACAAAATTGGAATCAACATCTCCAAAATGACCTATATAGTGTTGACGGGGACTTTAAACCTCAAACCAAACAAACCAAAAAGTAAGTAGTTCTAGAGAAACTCACTAGGGACATGATGGAGAGAATGTCACACATGGATGAGAAAGTGCCATCCTTTGTCAGTGATAATGTAAGTAATTCTAGAGGAGCACACTAGAGCCATGGTGGAGAGAATGTCACACATGGATGAAGTTGTGCCCCCCTTTGACAGTGATAATGTAAGTAGTTCTAGAGAAACTCACTGGGGACATGATGCAGAGAATGTCACACATGGATGAGAAAGTGCCGTCCTTTGAGAGCAATATATGTAAGTAGTTCTAGAAAAACTCACTAGGGACATGATGGAGATATATATAAGTAGTTCTAGAAAAACTCACTAGGGACATGATGGAGAGAATATCACATATGGATGAGACAGTGCCATCCTTTGACAGTCATAATGTAAGTAGTTCTAGAGGAGCACACTAGAGCCATGGTGGAGAGACTGTCACACATGGATGAAGTTGTGCCACCCTTTGACAGTGATAATGTAAGTAGTTCTAGAGAAACACACTAGAGCCATGATGGAGAGAATGTCACACATGGATGAGAAAATGCAGTCCTTTGACAGTAATTAGTGTAAGTAGTTATAGAGAAACACACTGGATCCATGATGGAGAGAATGTCACACATGGATGAGAAAATCCTGTCCTTTGACAGTGATAATGTAAGTAGTTCTAGAGAAACTCACTAGGGACATGATGGAGAGAATGTCACAAATGGATGGGAAAGTGCAGTCCTTTGTCAGTGATAATGCAAGTTAGTAGTTCTAGAGGAGCATACTAGAGCCATGATGGAGAGAATGTCACACTATTAGGGCTGTTATGATTTCACTTGCCATCTGTACAGACTATGTTGTTGCTGTATCTCACACAGAGGAGTTCAAGATAATCTTCAATCAGCATCAGTACTTTTCTATGTTTTTGATCTGTGTTTTATGCTGTAACAGTACAACACTGCCTTGACCATTCTTCAAGAATCTTGTAATACATTAATCTCCAAACCAACCCAAAACACCTTTCATATGTCTCAACTTTCTTATCATAGGGGTCTCTCTGAAAGGGAGCACACTTTTCCTGTAAGAGCAGATCCCCTGTGGGTACAGGTTGCTAGGAATGAGCGAAATTCTGCTGTTTAAATCAGCTAACTTAACACTAATTCTGCTGTTAAGAACAGCTAATTAACACTAATTCTGCTGTTAAGACCAGCTAACTTAACACTAAATCTGCTGTTAAAACCAGCTGACGTAAGACTAATTTTGCTTTTAAAACCAGCTGACTTATGATTAATTCTGCTGTTAAGAACCAGCTAACTAAACATTAATTCTGCTGTTAAGACCAGCAAATTTAACACTAATTCTGCTGTTAAGACCAGCTCACTTAACACTTGGAGCTTGATAGCTCAGTGGTTAGTGCACTTGCCTCTGATGCTAGAGGTCCCGGGTTCGATCCCCGGCAGCGGCGATAAAATTTCGGTGTCCGAACACGCTCCATTAGCATCATTTGCAGGGATGAATGTCATAAAGTGCATCGTCCTTCGGATCGGGACGTTAACTGGAGGCCCCCTGTGCAGGGAGAACCTGTGCAGGTTAAAGACCCCTACTGTAATTCAGGATTACTGTGTAGGCTTTCATCCTGCAAACCTGGAGTGTATGTAATGTACACCTGCGGTAATGGTCAAATGTGACCGACGCAGTATCAGTAGACAGACAGACAAACACTTATTCTGCTGTTAAAACCAGCTGACTTATGATTATTTCTGCTGTTAAGAACCAGCTAACTCAACATTAATTCTGTGTTAAGACCAGCAAATTTAACACTAATTCTGCTGTTAAGACCAGCTAACTTAACACTAATTCTGCTGTTAAAACCAGCTGACTTAAGACTAATTCTGCTGTTAAAACCAGCTGACTTATGATTAATTCTGCTGTTAAGAACCAGCTTACAAAACATTAATTCTGCTGTTAATACCAGCAAATTTAAAACTAATTCTGCTGTTAAGACCAGTTAACTCAACACTAATTCTGCTTTTAAAAGCACACTTAGAAGATTATTCCTTCTCGTGTTTCCTGGTCCAGGTGTCCCCTAATTGGGACTGTTCAAAAGTGGTTTTAAAGACCACTTTTGAACAAACCCAAAGGTAGTCTGAATCTGGAAATTTTACTGTATTTAACAGACTTTTAATCTCTTTGGCTGCAAAATTTCCCTTTAAGAACGGATTTCTTGTGGGTACAGTTTCCAGGGTGGGTGCAATTTTTTTAGCTCACCGTCACATAGTGACGAGGTGAGCTTTTGGGATCACTTTTTGTCTGTCGTCCGTCTTGCGTGCGTCCGTGCATCCGTGCGTAAACAATTTCTTCAAACGACATCTCCTCCTAAACTACTGAGCGGATTTTTACCAAACTTCACAGGAATGATCCTTAGGTAGTCCCCTTTCAAAGTTGTTCAAATGGTTCCGGTCCGTTGCACATGTAGGTCACAGGAGCCAAAAATAGATTTTTTTCACCGAAAACTTAAAAAATCTTCTTCTCTGAAACTGCAAGGCCCAGGTCTTAGATATTTGGTATGAAGCTTCATCTAGTGGACCCTTACCAAGATTGTTCAAATTATAGTGCATGGGCCAAAAATGCCCCCGCCCCGGGGCCCTTTGGTTTTACATGGGCTTATATAGGGAAAATCTTTAAAAATCTTCTTCTCTGAAACTGCAAGGCCCAGGTCTTTGATATTTGGTATGAATCTTCATCTGGTGGACCCCTACCAAGATTGTTCAAATTATAGTGCTGGGGCCAAAGATGCCCCCGCCCCGGGTCCCTTTGGTTTTACATAGGCTTATATAGGGAAAATCTTTAAAAATCTTCTTCTCTGAAACTGCAAGGCCCAGGTCTTTGATATTTGGTATGAAGCTTCATCTAGTGGACCCCTACCAAGATTGTTCAAATTATAGTGCTGGGGCCAAAAATGCCCCCGCCCCCGGGCCCTTTGGTTTTACATGGGCTTATATAGGGAAAATCTTAAAAAATCTTCTTCTCTGAAACTGCAAGGCCCAGGTCTTTGATATTTGGTATGAAGCTTCATCTTATGGACCCCTACCAAGATTTTCAAATTATAGTGCTGGGGCCAAAAATGCCCCCCGCCCCGGGGCCCTTTGGTTTTACATAGGCTTATAAAGGGAAAACCTTTAAAAATCTTCTTCTCTACAACCGCAAGGCCCAGGTCTTTGATATTTGGTATGAAGCTTCATCTAGTGGACCCCTTCCAAGATTGTTCAAATTATAGTGCTGGGGCAAAAAATGCCCCCGCCTCAGGGCCCTTTGGTTTTACATGGGCTTATATTGGGAAAATCTTTAAAAAATCTTCTTCTCTGAAACTGCAGGGCCCAGGTCTTTGCTATTTGGTATGAAGCTTCATCTAGTGGACCCCTACCAAGACTGTTCAAATTATATTGCTGGGGCCAAAAATGCCCCCGCCCCGGGGCCCTTTGGTTTTACATAGGCTTATATAGGGAAAATCTTTAAAAATCTTCTTTTCTGAAACTGCAAGGCCCAGGTCTTTGATATTTGGTATGAAGCTTCATCTTGTGGACCTCTATCAAGATTGTTCAAATTATAGCCCTGGGGCCAAAAATGCCCCGGCTCCTGGGCCCTTTGGTTTTTCATAGACTTATATAGGGAGAATCTTGAAAAATCTTCTACTCTGAAACCACAAGACCTAGGTCTTTGACATTTGGTACGAAGCTTCAGCTAGTGGACCTCTACCAAGATTGTTCAAATTATAGCCCTGGGGCCACAAATTCCCCCGCCCCAGGGCCCTTTGGTTTTACATAGACTTATAATAGAGATAATCTTTGAAAATCTTCTTCTCTGAAACAACAAGGCCCAGGTCTTTGATATTTGGTGTGAAGCTTCATCTAATGGACCTCTATCAAGATTATAGCCCTGAGGCCAAAAATGCCCCTGCCCCGGGGCCATTTGGTTTTACATAGGCTTATATAAGGAATATCTTTAAAAAAATCTTCTTTTCTGAAACCGCAAGGCCCAGGTCTTTGATATTTGTTGTGTAGCTTCATCTAGTGGACCTTTGCCAAGATTGTTCAAATTATAGCCTTTGTTGATATTTGGTATGAAGCTTCACCTTTTTAGACCTCCCTCAACATTATGCACATTATAACCCTGGGGTCAATAATGGCCCTCCCCGAGGCCCACTTGTTACTCTATGGATCAGGTGAGCGATCCAGGGCCATCTTGGTCCTCTTGTGTAATTAACTCTTGTCCTGCTGAGCCCGGATATGTCTTCTTCAGAAGCCATCTGATCAGGATCTTCATTGTCATTCAGCTCATGAATAAGTTGCATTAATCTACATCAAGTAATCTGATTGGTTGATAATCAGTAGTGGGTGTAGCATATATAAATATTCAGCAGGTCAAGGGTTAACATCTGTTTTCAGGAGAAGATAGGATGTAGATTCCTGCATGGCATTATTGGTGATCTCAGAAGGAGGCTGCCACACTATTGGTCAGATTACAGAGACGGTGAGTACAGGATTCCCGGACATGTTAACCCTTAACCCAATCACGACAATTGTCGTCTGCTTTGACGTCTGCCATACTTTAAAAGTCATTTTTGCAAACAGTATGGACTCAGATCAGACTGCTCCTCTAGGAGCAGTCTGATCTGGGTCCACACTTTTTGCCTTTAGGAGCAGTCTGATCTGGGTCCACACTGTTTGTCTGTATGAAACAATATTTCTGAAAAGTTTGCAAGAAGATTCAGCAGACGGCATTTTCAGATGTGTTTTTTCTTGGCACCTTAAGGGTTAAGATGCCAAGAAAACTGCATATTAAAATGTTGTCTGTTTATGTCGTCTGTCTATGTCGTCTGCTACATCTTCTTGCAAACCTAAGAACCATATTTTTGCAGGCAAACAGTGTGGACCCAGATCAGACTGCTCCTAGAGGAGCAGTCTGATCTGGGTCCACACTGTTTGCAAGAATGACTTATGAAGTACCAGCAGATGATAAAGCAGACAATAATTGTTGTGATTGGCATCTTAAGGTAATTTAGAGAAATGTGGGGTTTAAAGGGGTATATGTATACATTATCTTATTACACTTCAGACATAAGTTATGGGTACTTGTTAGACACCGTAAAATCAATTTACTTCCCTTGTCAATCAAAGTCTAATGTCAACAGAAAGAATTTGCCCCCAGGGAACCAACTTATTTTAAGAACAAAAACAAAAACATGTTTATGGACTCAGGACTGTGGGCCTAACTCGGGTCAGATGAGGAGTGTCAAATTCTGCAGTGGAAGGTCAGGTGTTTTTTTCTCCAGGTACTCTGTTTTTCACCCACCTCTGAACCATTATGTCAAGTTATGCAGGGGAAGTTCAGATGGTTTTTCTCTGGGTACTCTTGTTTTTCACCCACCTCTGAACCATTATGTCAAGTTATGCAGGGGAAGTTCAGATGGTTTTTCTCTGGGTACTCTTGTTTTTCACCCACCTCTGAACCATTATGTCAAGTTATGCAGGGGAAGTTCAGATGGTTTTTCTCTGGGTACTCTTGTTTTTCACCCACCTCTGAACCATTATGTCAAGTTATGCAGGGGAAGTTCAGATGGTTTTTCTCTGGGTACTCTTGTTTTTCACCCACCTCTGAACCATTATGTCAAGTTATGCAGGGGAAGTTCAGATGGTTTTTCTCTGGGTACTCTTGTTTTTAGCTCGCCTGTACAAAGTACAAGGAGAGCTATTGTTGTCACCTCGGATTGCGTGCGCGTTTGCGTTTGCGTTCCCGTCACACTGCGTTAAAGTTTTTCAAATGCTTATATCTCAACAGTCACTCATCACAGAGCACTCATATTTGGAACTTAAGTACCTGGGAGGGTCCTCTGATGTTCAAAGAGAACAGACCCTGGGTTCATGCCCCGGGGTGGGGCTAGGGGTCAAAATCTAGAACACCTTTGTAATTCTGTGTTAAAGTTTTTGAAATGCTTATATCTCAACAGTCACTCATCACAAAGCATTCATATTTACAACTTGGATACCTGGGAGTGTCTTCTGAGATTCCAAGACAACACGCCCCTGGGTTCATGCCTGGGATTGGGGATGGGTAGGGGCTGGGGGTCAAAATCTAGGACACCTTTGTAATTTGTTGTATACCTTTCCATTATACTAACGAGTTATAGACACAATTGGTTATACATCAGCCAATCAAGTGACATTGGTTCAAGTGTAAAAGGGTGAAGGTCATGGTGACCTACATTTCACGGTCCAGTGATTTTGCCTTATATCTTGAAGTCTATTTTTTGGAGAAATGTCATACCTGGGATATTAGTTCCATGTGACTCCACGATTGACCTCAAAATATATCTAGGTCACTGTGACCTATATTTCATGGTTCAGCGATTTTGCCTATTATTTCGAATACTATTTGATGGAGAAATGTCATACCTGGATAATTAGTTCCATATGACCCAATAATTAACCGCAAAATATATCTAGGTCATGGTGACCTACATTTCACGGTCCAGTGATTTTGTCTATTATCTTGAATACTATTTGATGGAGAAATGTTATACCTGGGTTATTAAATGCAGGTGACCCCATTATTGACCTCAAAATATATCTAGGTCACTGTGACCTATATTTTATGGTTCAGCGATTTTGCCTATTATCTAGAATACTATTTGATGGAGAAATGTCATACCTGGATTATTAGTTCCATATGACCCAATAATTGACCGCAAAATATATCTAGGTCATGGTGACCTACATTTCATGGTCCAGTGATTCTGTCTATTATCTTGAATACTATTTGATGGAGAAATGTTATACCTGGGTTATTAGTTGCACGTGACCCCATTATTGACCTCAAAATATATCTAGGTCAGTATGAACTATATTTCATGGTTCATTGATTTTGCCTATTATCTTGAATACAATTTGATAGAGAAACGTCATACCTGGATTATTAGTTCCATGTGACTCTATAATTGACCGCAAAATATATCCAGGTCAGTGTGACCTATATTTCATGGTTCAGTGATTTTGCCTATTATCTTGAACACTATTTGATGGAGAAATGTCATACCTGGATTATTTATTCCATGTGACCCCATGATTGAGCTTGAATTAATATGTAGGTCAGTGTGTCCTATATTTCATGGTTAAGTGATTTTTCCTATTAACTTGAATACTATTTGATGGAGAAATGTCTTACCTGGATAATTAGTTCCATGTGACCCGATGATTGACATGGAAATATATCTAGGTCCTTGTGACCTATTTTCATGGTTCAATGATTTTGCCTTATAATTCAGATACAATTTGATCCTGAAATGTAATATCTGGAATATATGTTCCATGTGACCTGATTATTGATCTCAAATATATCAAGGTGAGTGTGACCTATATTTCATGGTTCATAAATTTTTCCTTATATCTTGAAGTCATGAAACAGGCGAGCTATGCTGTCTGGTGACAGCTCTTGTTCACCCACCTCTGAACCATTATGTCAAGTTATGCAGGGGAAGTTCAGATGGTTTTTCTCTGGGTACTCTTGTTTTTGCCCAACTCTGATAAACAATGGGCTCCATATAGGTGAAATAATTTTGAAAGGGTCATATAAAGAAAAATGAAAGCCAGAAATTATTTACTCTTGGTATACGTTAATGTATTTTTGCATACTGCAGTGCTGGGTGTAGTATTGTGTTAGCTGTTATACACCACAACCTCTGTACAACACTGTTCATCATGCTCATATATGGTAAAAAAAAACTTCAAAAATTTTCTTCTCAGGAACCCAATGGCTGATGTCCTTGAAATTTGGTATGTAACATCTGGGACTCAGGCCCTACCAAATTTATTCAAATGATGATCTTTGGTTGACCTTGACCTGTTTTACATCAAGTTCAAATTTGGTCACTTAGACATTTGTATGGAAAAAAGGCAAGACAGTGGATTTTACTGATTGCATGGTAGAAATATTATTTGTAATCAGCAGAATGGAAGTTAATCAATTCCAAAGGTTAAGGTAATTACTGACCTGATGAGGCAATGAAAAGTTATTTGTGGGATTGTTGTCACATGACCAAGATGGGTGCCATGCCTGTATATGGTATAAACCACATGACTTCTGGTGAGAGAAGTAGCCCATTGGCCTCTTGTTACTCTTGTAAACCACACATCTCGATATACATGTAGAGCAGGGTTTACAAGGTATCCATTGTGCAGACTGGTTAACATGATGGTACCTTATTTTGCTTTAAACATACTTTATTTCATTAATAACATGTCCTACATGCCCCAAAATAGAACAAATGCACAAGTGCTTATACTAGTCTCTGCCTTGATTTTGCTTAAAGAGGGATGTCTTCTCTACCTTAATTTTGCTTAAAGAGGTCTTCTCTACTTTAATTTTGCTTCTCTACCTAAATTTCAGGAGTTGTTGGTCCAAAATCTCTACAGAAGACTGTGTCAACAACATTGTTCCTCTACTTTGCCTGTTTGATGCCATCTATAGCATTTGGTGTGTTGAACTCAGAAAATACTAAAGGTGCTTTAGGTAAGAGAATTTCCGTATAGCTCACTTTGATGCACATTTCATTACACAAACACGCCTATACAAATACATTGCCACCTTTATCGCCTAAAAAATAAAAATTTTATGATGAAAAATTGTGATATTTTTCTTATTTCTGCTCCAAATATAGATTGTGGGCACTCATTAGAACCGCCTCATCGAGGCGGTTCTAACAAGTACCCACAACCTATATTTTAGAGCAGAAATAAGAAAAATAAGGTAAACCCCAGGAAACCCCAGTTTTGCTATATAAAAGTGGGGTTCAAGGGGGTCAAAATTATATAAGCGTGTTTTCGTGATGTGCCTTTTTCTTTCTTTTTTTAAGTTTTACAGCCCAGTCAACTGTATTTGGGTCATATGGAGGTGAACAGTTTACCTGAAGACGCTTTTCCTGGGCCGGCTTATACATAAGCGGTTAACCAATACAGCGCACATTCTTTGGCCAGAAACTGAGAACTGACCTTCAGGATTCAGCAGAAGGGAGAAAATGACCATAGAAAAGATTTCACGATCAATCTACCTAAAAAAAAAATGTTTCCGACCTGGCAGGTATTGAACTCGTGACCTGATCACAAGTCATATGCACATCCAACTAAGCTATTGAGGCTGGCTAATCTGACTGGTGTCCAGGACGTTGGGAGATCACCCATGTGACATAGTGCATTTTGTCACATCTCCAAAATGGCTACTTTTCGGTTGAAAATCCATGATATTTTTCTTATTTTTACTGCGAACATAGGTTGTGGATGCTCCTTAGAACCGCCTCAATATTGTGGCGGTTCTAACGAGTACCCACAACCTATGTCTTAGATTAAAAATAAGAAAAATAATGAACCCCCATAAACCCCAGTTTTCTTTATATAAAGTGGGGTGTAAGGGGAATTCTTTTCACATATGTGTTCACGTGATGAATTCCACCTTGATCCAGCTACATTCTTTTATTAATAAAAAAATTTGTACTGTACTGGTTAACTGCTCAGAAGGACATACAGAAGAACTTCGATGGCTCGAACACCGATGGCTTGTTTACCATGGCTGCATCGAACCCATTATTGGGCCCCTAGAGAAATCCTGTACGTTAGAAATAGTGGGGATAATTTAAGAGATTTTCGCGTTTTTTACTTGCAGATTTGTGCTGTGTGTACTCATTAGAATCGCCTCGATGAGGTGATTCTAATGAGTACACACAACATTCATTTTCATTATAGAACACCCCAAAAATGTCAAAAAGGATCTCCTTATGCCCCCTGGCAGTAACCCTGAGTGGCTCGAACTACCCATGTCTTGAACAGATTTTCGAGGTCCCAAAGGTGTTCGAGCCATTGAAGTTCGACTGTACTCTGCTCAGGAAAAGTGTGTTTAGGTCAACTGTCCAGCAGATGTGACAGGGCCTTTAACCCTTGCAACCCTATAGATCGGTGAACAGTGTAGATAAAGATGAGATGATTCATAATAAGCTGATTACCAGGATCAACATTTCATTTAGGGAATAACTGCATCCAAAATTGTCATTTGGGGAGGTAAATCAGAGGTTTTACCGTTGGAAATTTCGTTTTAAGGCGACGCGTCAGCGGAGCCGCAAAACGGAATTTGCGACCGTAAAACTGACGATTAACCTCCCCAAATGACAATTTTCAATACAGTTATCCCCATTCTAATGCACTTAATCTGTTGTTTTGTTAAAAATTGTAGTAGTGGTGGCTGCATAAAACCAAATGCCAGCCAATGAGAAGCGACATTACATGATGACGTCGGGTTTCCGACAGTATATCACAGAATATACTGTTGCAAATTTTTGACATTTTCCAATCAAACGTCGCGTTACATACACTAGTGCATTAGAATTAGAGATTTACACAAGAATGATGCTCTGTCTCTGCTGGAGCCACCAGAGACTGTTTTTCTTTCCCTCCAGCATTTCGGTGGTTTCTTGCTGTCGAGTCCTCATCATTGTTTCAACTTCTATATTTGTTTGATATTAATGATCTGGGATGTTGCTCTGAAAAGTTAGAAATCCTCCAAGCGGACTGAACAAGTTATTTGTTTAAACCATGACAGAAAAAAGGGCGAGGATTATGGCCACATAAAATTGATTTAAGCCCCTCAGTCAAAACATTTTACACCAAGGCGGTACTTCTGTTGTGGTTTCTTATTGTTATAGGTTGTCTTGGCATGTATGTACTGCTAATATCTTTTTGTTTTGGGTAGCAGTTTGGCCATTTTATGGGAAAGAAACTGTCCTTATGGCATTTGTGATGTTTTCATTATGGTGAAGTTGTTTTATGTTTGTGTTTCTTTCTCTTTGGTGTCTTGACACCGTCGTGATATGACTGAAAAATTGTTGAAAGCGACGTTAAACCCGAATTCACACACACACTCTTTGGTGTCTTGGATGGGAGATGTGAGGTACTTGTATTGATTCCTGATCACTGCCTTTACTTCTATTATGTCCATATTCAAAAATGGAAGACTCAGGGGGTGAGAGGGTTAAACACTGAGACAAGCAAACATCAAACATACCACTGAAAATACAGTAAGGGGACTTCAAATTTGAAAACACTTATTGTCAACAAGACTTTGTTGTTTGCTTGTTGTTCATGTGTTGTTCTGGGCCCAGTTATATAAAACTAATGGTGTCATTAGCTAACATATCAGTAAAATTTTGATATGGCAAATTAACTGGTTTTTTTGCTGAAAAATATATATTGCTTCATTTTTTTTTTTCAGAAAAAACTACCAGAGTATTAATTGATATTCCTGCTAGAATGGTTAACAATTTGTGTCTTCTGGTAACAGGTATTGTTAGGTTAATAACAGATTACATTTTTTTTCAATTTTAGATGTTGAGAAAGTGTTGTTAGCCCAGACATTTGGTGGACTGATGTTTGGTGTGTTTGGAGGAACCCCACAGATAGTGCTACTGACCACAGCACCACTAGCATTGTATACTAAAAGTAAGCGACTAATACAGTAAAATTCCTATATTAAGACCACCTTTGGGACTGTTCAAAAGTGGTCTTCAAGACCACTTTTGAACAGTACCAAAGGTGGTCCCTGACCAGAGAACATTGTGTGCAGAAAACAAGAAGAAAGAATAACTGCACCCTGCATCAAAGCAGAATTAGTCTTAGTTCTAGGTGGTCTTAATAGCGGAGTTTCATTTCGGACATTTTGTATTTTCGACATTTGTGCTGAATAAAGACAAACATGGAGCTACTACCTGAGAAAAGAACCCTTAGCATCTTACAGTTTACATTCTGTATTTTACCATATGAGCTAGGGCACAGCACTTCCTACAATTTACATGTGCACCCAGTGAAGAATCAGATCAGCCTGCGCATCCATATAATCTAACCAGAGACTTCTCTTGCTGCATGAAGGAGCATTGGGCCCTTAGCTATCCTTAGGGCACACAACAAAGACTCTGATCAGACTGCGCATTCACAGGCTGATCTGAGTCTTCGCTGTGCGCACATGTAAATTGTAGAAAATACTGTGCCCCGGCTCATATGTATTTGGAAAGACTGGCCTGAGCAAACCGTGTTGCAGAATGCGGTGTCTCATCAGGGCCTACACCGTTTGCCACTCATCCCGCTGTTCTTAGACACAACATCACGTATTAAATTATACTTGTTCAAATTTTAGAACAAGTATGGTAAGGAGTTGAGTTTTCCGAATACTTAAAGAGTATATATGATACTTCAGATGTATGTGCACGGCAGACTGACAGGGCGAGTCGCACGAAACTCTCCAAGTCTCTTTTTAAATGTCTCTTTTACAAGGCCCTGGCAAGACTCTGCATATGCATTTGCTGTTTGTCTGTGTTTTAATTAAGAAATAAATCAACTCTATCAGTTTGGAGGTCAGTTGTAAAATCACAAGCGTGTAGCCTGAGTGATTTGTCTACTTACAGCTGAATGGCAAACTGTGATTTATTACTCAACAAATCACACACAAGAGGTGATCGTTTGCTTAAGAAGCCTCCGTGGAGTAGTGTTTATGCTACTCACCTCATAAACCAGGGGCTGTGGGTTAGATCCTGGGCGTCTCCAGACTTTCGGATTAGTCTTTGACACAAGGTCCCATCCCTGTATGACCTTAGCTGTTGGTGGGATTTAAAACTCATAGACACTTATACTACTGATCTATTGCGATTCTTAATAAAAATCGTCAATAATTTAATGTTTCCTTCAAGTTCTCTGAACCTTCGGCCATTGTTCATTGTTAGAAGAAATCCCGCTAACATTATTGACTGTATCACACACATTTTTGTCTTTTTGTAATGGTTTTGATGTGAGAAAATAACATTTCACTGTCTAACATCAGGAATCTACTTGTGATGTCATAAAACACGGCTTTTAATGACGTCACTCCTCACCTCAGACTCTTTCCACTAGTGATTTGTAGCATAATATATCAGTTAATTGACATTGCCTTTATAGGCATGCTGTGTTAGAATGGCTATTTTCACATGAGCCAGCACAATTAACCTATTTATTTACCCCCTATATTAATTGTATTGTAACACGTTGACCTGATAAAGATATGCTATCTCAGTAGAAGTCAGCAATTTTATGAATGAACAGTGCTACTGAAAAAAAAAAGGCAAAAATGTTACTATTACTGGAAAAAAATCAGAAAAAAAAAATATCATAGGAAAAATTACGGTTAGCTGATACTAAATATACCAACCGATTATTGCCCACCGGAATGTTGGGACACACTGGGGACAATCGATAACTGATCGTAAATTGCCAATTTAAGAGTGTACAAGGGGATAAACTGATAAAGTGTGTGTCATTTAATATCAAGTTTATCAGGCTTGATGGGAGCTGTGGGTTAATTGTATCGATTCCTGATCATTGCCACTACTTCTATTTTGCATATAAGAGCTGTTTTGTTTGTGCCGTGTGGTGGCTGTTAAATGTCTCCCTGTACATGCATTTAATGCTCTTATTTTTCCAATCCTCAGGGATTGCTTTTACAGTCTCTGATGGGAGCTGTGGGTTAATTGTATCGATTCCTGATCATTAGGGCCCCGCACTGAAAGTGTGGGTGCCCTATAGTAATCACTCTGTCCGTCCGTCTGTCTGTCTGTCCGTCTGTCCATCCACAAATTTCTGGTAGCGCTGCCGGGGCCCTAGTCAGTTTCACTGACAGCTCTAGTTGCCTCTACTTCTATTTGGCTTTGAGAACATGTGTAGAATAAGCCTCGCGATTCTACAAGCATTCTCAAAGCCTTGCCTTATAAACTTGACATCAAAATACACACACAAGGGTATTCTCTATGTATCTAAAAAGGACCCTTGTTATAACGACAGTATTAGTTCCCTAACCCTGCAGCTAACATCTAACAGATTTTGTTTTGGAGAAAAACAACAGTACTATAAACAGATGCTGAATCATGACCTGAATTTTTCGTCTTCTGAATTTTGTTTTTAATTTCTTATTGCCCAAAGCAATAGAACTGTAAAGAGATGAATGTGTGGCATGAACTCTTTTTATTTATTTCAGTAATCTACAGCATAAGCAATGATTTTGAACTGGACTTTGCTGCTATGTTTTGTTGTGTTGGATTGTGGAATTCCTTCTTCTTATTCCTCTATGCTACTTTTGACCTCAGCATTGTGATGAAGTGGTCAACAAGGTGAGTTGTATTGGATTGTGGAATTCCGTCTTCTTATTCCTCTATGCTACTGTTGACCCGAGTATTGTGATGAAGTGGTCAACAAGGTGAGTTGTGTTGAATTGTGGAATTCCTTCTTCTTTTTTCTATGCCACCTTTGACCTCAGTATTGTGATGAAGTGATCAACAAGGTAAGTTGTGATGGATTGTGGAATTCCTTCTTGTTTCTCTATGCCACTTTTGACCTCAGTATCATGATGAAGTGGTCAAGAAGGTAAGTTGTGTTGGATTGTGGAATCCCTTCTTGTTTCTCTATGCCACTTTTGACCTCAGTATCGTGATGAAGTGGTCAAGAAGGTGAGTTATGTTGGATTGTGGAATTCCTTCTTGTTTCTCCATGCCACTTTTGACCTCAGTATTTTGATGAAGTGGTCAACAAGGTGAGTTGTGTTGGATTGTTGAATTCTTTCTTCCTGTTTCTCTTCGCCACTTTCAGCCTCAGTTTTGTGATGAAGTGGTCAACAAGGTGAGTTCTGTTGGATTGTGGAATTCTTTCTTCCTGTGATGAAATAGCTAACAAGGTACAGTAGAACTTCGATGGCTCGAACACCGATGGCTCGTTTACCATGAATGAGTCGAACTTCTTTGAACCCCTAGCGAAATCCTCTACATAAGAAATAGTGGGGGATAATAAAGGAGATTTTAGTCTTTTATCTTGCAAATGTATGCTGTGTGTACTCATTAGAATCGCCTTGATGAGGCGATTCTAATTAGTACACACAGCATACATTTTCATCATAGAACACCGAAAAGATGTCTAAAAGTATCTCGTTATGCCTCCTGACAGTAACCCTCAGTGGCTCGAACAGATTTTCGAGGTCCCAAAGGTGTTCAAGCAATTGAAGCTCGACTGTATGTTGTGTTGGATTGTGGAATTCCTTCTTCCTGTTTCTCTTTGCCACTTTTAACCTCAGTATTTTGATGAAGTGGTCAACAAGGTGAGTTGTGTTGGATTGTGGAATTCCTTTCTGTTTCTCTTTGCCACTTTCAGCCACAGTTTGTGGAATTCTTTCTTCCTGTGATGAAATTGCTAACAAGGTAAGTTGTGAGGGATTGTGGAATTCCTCCTTCTTGTGATCAAGTGGTCAACAAGGTAAGTTGTGTTGGATTGTGGAATTCCTCCTTCTTGTGGTGAAGTGTTCAACATGGTAAGTTGTGTTGGATTGTGGAATTCCACCTTCTTGTGATGAAGTGGTCAACAAGGTAAGTTGTGTTGGATTGTGGAATTCCTTCTTCTTGTTTCTGTATGCCAATTTGACCTCAGTATTGTGATGAAGTGGTAAAAAAGTTGAGTTGTGTTGGATTGTGGAATTCTTTCTTCTTGTTTCTCTATGCCACTTTTGACCTCAGTGTTGTGATGAAGTGGTTAAGAAGGTGAGTTGTGTTGGATTGTGGGATTCCTTCTTCCTGTTTCTCTATGCCACTTTTGACCTGAGTATTGTGATGAAGTGGTCAAGAAGGTGAGTTGTGTTGGATTGTGGAATTTCTTCTTCCTGTTTCTCTGTCACCTTTGACCTCAGTATTGTGATGAAGTGGTCTGCAAGGTGAGTTTTGTTGGATTGTGGAATTCCTTTCTGTTTCTCTATGCCTTTTTTCGACCTCAGTATTGTGATGAAATGGTCAACAAGGTGAGTTGTGTTGGATTGTGGAATTCCTCCTTCTTGTGATGAAGTGGTCAACAAGGTGAGTGGTGTTGGATTGTGGAATTCCTCCTTGTGATGAAGTGGTTAACAAGGTAAGTTGTGTTGGATTGTGGAATTCCTTCTTCCTGTGATGAAGTGGTCAACAAGGTAAGTTGTGTTGGATTGTGGAATTCCTCCTTGTGATGAAATTGTCAACAAGGTAAGTTGTGTTGGATTGTGGAATTCCTTCTTCTTATTCCTCAATGCTACTTTTGACCTGAGTGTTGTGATGAAGTGGTCAACAAGGTGAGTTGTGTTGGATTGTGGAATTCCTTCTTCTAGTTTATCTATGCCACTTTTGACCTGAGTCTTGTGATGAATTGATCAACAAGGTGAGTTGTGTTGGATTGTGGACTTCTTTCTTCCTGTGATGAAGTGGTCAACAAGGTGAGTTTTTCTTGAAGATGCCCAGTCTCACTTTTCCGGCCTAAGTGGCTTGGTCTGGTGCACATCCAACTGGTATTCAGAAGGTTCCATTCCCTCCAGTTTCGCAACATATTTTCATGGAGGCTGATTATGCTATATTCTCTCCCTTCAAGGCAGCCGTCAATTGCTGACTAAATATGTACTCTGTTCCATTTAACTGCTTAACCCTTGTTCTGCTGAGCCCGGATATGCGTTTTCTTTGAAACAATGTAGATCCAGATCAGATGGCTTCTGAAGAAGCCATCTGATCAGGATCTACATTGTTTGTCATTCAGATTGTGAATTTGTTGTAATAATTTGCTGCAGGTAATCTGATTGGTTGATAATCGGTAGTGGGTGTGGCATATATGAATATTCAGCAGGACAAGGGTTAAGTATAAGTCTACCCAGGAAAGTGTGGTTCTGCTCAACATTATCATAATTGTGTTAACTGGGCAGTACTACTCAAAATCAAAACAACATGAATGAGATTTTCCCACAAATACAACATATAAAAATAGAGAATGGATTTGCCTACAAGGGAAGCAACTGTGTTCAAAACTGATTGTCTGTCCTTGTCAGTAGGTAAAACTCTTAAAGGTGCATTATTGAGCTATCTGGAAAAAATGCTTCCAAAAATAAAATACATATAGGCGGTATTTTTCTTTAAAACAATACAAATGAATGCATTTTATGCAAAAATGCGAACAATTATGATGACAGGTAAACGAGTTTGAGAGGGATTCCCTAACTAGGTTTCGCACACTAGTTAGATCTATTTTTAGTTCGTGACAAAAATAGAATCCCCATATATGACGTTATGCGATGTTCATTTTTGGCCTTGTTTGCTTAGGCCATGCCTGAATCGGAAGAAATATGACGCTGAATACCATGCCATAAGTAGCGACACTCAGAGACGATACTGTCGCCATGTATGTGGCAAGTGACAGATTTATTTTTAGAACAGAAATTCCGAACACATGTTCAGAGCGAAGGGTAAACACGAATGAAAACGACCATTTTCACACAGTTCCGAAGCTGTATGTGGCTCCAAAAATGTACATATGACAAAGGAGTATGCATTGAAGATAAAAACCAGAAAAAAAAATTGAGACCTGGTAGCTCAATAATGCACCTTTAAGGCGAAGGGATACATCTGGATCATTGTCTGTCATTTTTGCAAGGGAGACAACTTTTGGGTCTTCCTGTTATCTTTCCTATTATGTAAGCTCCTTTGAAAAGGGATCTACACTGAAAGGAAAGAATTTGCTCCTTAGGAGCAAGTGTAAGGGAGACAAAAATATTTTTGCACGAGTTACCTCCCCTGAAGGAATATAAATTCCAATCAAAGAAGAAACAAAACAATCAAGTTTGAATTCAGATACCTCCGCATTGGGGTACTTCTAAAACTGTGGCTGGCTGAAACTTCAGGAGAGACACCTTATTCAAAAAATATTTTTATCTTGTTTTTCAGTAGATGTTTGTCAATTGACACAAAGCTACTAAGCATAAAGGCTCGTCAGTGCTATAGTCCATGTGACTATTGCTGACTTGTCGGTATAAAGGTTATTATAGAAAATAGCTGCTGTGAAGTCAGTGTTGTGTAAGAGGGTTGTGAGAAAGTAACTGTTCTTATGGCCTTCCTTTGTTTAGGTTTCCATTATGGTCTGGTCGCTTCATGTTTGTGATTCTTTCCCTTTAGTGTCTTTGATGGGTGGAGTAAGTTAATTGTATCGATTCCTGATCTTTGTTTTACTTCTACTTTATCTTTAGAATCCAGACTGGTATCATTGGTTGGGCTTGACAAACAGTGTAGACCCACATCAGATTCCGCAGAATGGGGCATCTGATCAGGGCCTATGCAGTTTGCTTAAAAAACTGGAATGTAATGGTTAAACAAAACAGTTTAAATCTCAGTCCAGGATTATTTTCCCAGCCTACACTCAGAGACATTAGACCCACCAGACTCTCTGTGCTTTAACCCTTATCTTGCTGAATATTCATTTAAGCCACACCCATTTCTGTCTATCAACCAATCAAATTACTTGATGTAAATTATTGCCACAAATTCATAAACTGAATGCCAAACAGTGTAGATCCTGATCAGATGGCTTCTTCAGAAGCCATCTGATCTGGATCTACACTGTTTGCAAAGATAGGGGTTGTCGTGAACAGCAAGATAAGGGTTAATTAAGGAAAGAAAATGTTTCTGAAGAGCCAAGTTATTCCCTTTGAGGGTAGACCCTTTTTGAGGGGCTCAAGGAAGAGGAGAGCAAACATGAAAACACAGAAGTTGTATACAGCATGCTAATGGTACAGCGACAAGAATAGTATGACTATAAATAGAGGATCTTCCATGAGTGTTCATATATTATTGAATTTATTAAACGAGTTGAGGAAAAGGGATAAAATGCGAGGCTTGCCGAGCATTTTATCCCTTTTTCTCAACGAGTTTAATAAATTCAATAATACATGAGCACGAATGCAAGATTCTATTTATCATATGACATTTAAAACGCATTTTATTCACGATTGTTTACAAAAATATCAATATTCCGCCATTAGTTAACGCCATGTCGTTAAGGACGTTGTACATGTAACGTTACGGGGCGTATCTAGCTAATTTGCATATTTAATCTACTAGTGGATTATCGTAAAATAATACATGACGTTATTACACTCTCAGACGCGACGTCCTATGATAAAAATATTTATAAAATATAGGGATCAAAGATGGTTTTTCATGCATTAACATTTGCCGGGTCCGGAGGAAGCTGTTTGAACGTGAGGCCCCTAGGCGAAATGTTCAAATTTCTTCCCGGTGGTCTGGCAAATGTTAATGCAGTGAAATAACCATGGATGATCGTTGTTCTGGCTTAACTTACGATTCTGACAGCAAATTTTGATGAAAACACCCAAAAGCTCATTATAAACTCCTATAAACACTTCAAATGAGACTGGCAAACCAACATGGTGGCTAGCTCAGAATTTTGTTTACAGTGACTTCATTATGCAGTAAACCTCTGATGTCATCAGATTCTTAGAATCCTAAAATGCTACGTTCAGGGCAGTAACGTTACGTTGCTCAACTTAAAGTAAACAAAGCCAGGCCCGTTTTGTGACATCAAAAGCTTAAAATCCATGTTCAAACTGCACACGAATTTCATGATTTGAACATGGTTTTGTTGTTTAAGCATGGCTTTCGGTCATTTGACAATGGCTTTAAACAGCACAGTTTAACTTACACAAGTTAATGATAGTCACATGGAAATAGCAACGTAACTCTAGGTCATTAGTCAGTCAGCCCGAAATCAAGAAAAGTTCATTTATCATATGGTATCCTGTCTGAGAATGTAAAATAAAGATAAAGAAGCTTTATTTAACGTCGCATATCCGAAAAAAATAACATAAGCTCTGTTATTGCGACAAACAAAGTATCCTGTAATAAAAACTTACCTGCCTTCATTTATCTTCCTAGGATTACCCCTGATAATGCGAGCGTGAGTCAAGGGAGCGCCTAGTACCATTTTTCACGCCTTTGGTATAGTGAGGCCGGGGATCTAATCTGCGACCTTCCATTCCGGAAGGGGACGCTCTGCCACTGAGCTATCGTGGCCGGTCCACTGAGCTATCGGGGCCTATAAAAATGTCATGTGTTAAATTCATAATCCACTTGTGGATATAGAGGATCTTTCATGAGTGCTCATGTATTATTGAATTTATTAAACGAGTTTAGGAATAGGGAGAAAATGCTTGGCAAAGCCTCACATTTTATCCCTTTTCCTCAACTTGTTTAATAAATTCAATAATACACAGCACGAATGCAAGATTCTATTCATCATATGACATTTAAAATGCATTTTAGTCACGATTGTTTAACAAAAATGTCAATATTCCGCCGTTAGTAAATGCGACATCGTTAGGAACGTCGTACATGTAACGTCACAGGATGTATCTAGCTAATTTGCATATTTAATCCACTAGTGGATTATCAAAAATATTGCATGGCGTTATTACACCCTCAGACGCGACGTCATGTGTTAAATTCATAATCCACTTGTCCTTAACAACATCGACTTTACTAATGGCAAAAAATGTGACATTTAGAACTTATTTTATTCACAATGTTTTGTACAAAAAATCGTAAATAAAATGCGTTTTAAGTGTCATGTGATAAATAGAATCTTGCATTTGTGCCCATGTAATATTAAATTATTAAACTCATTGAGGAAAAGGCATATTCATTACAATAATACATGTACAGGAACCCTCATGTAAGATTGTCTATGTACAATTTTATGTCTCAAATTATGGTTATATTTGGACCACCTTTATAATATGTAACTGCCAATACATGCAGCTTTTTGTTGTGCTATTGTAAAATAAAGTTCATTGAAAAGTCAAATGATTTTGTTTTTTGTTTTTCTTTTCAGGTCATCAGAGGAAATCTTTGCTTTATTTATATCCATTGCATTTACTATTGATGCCATAAAAAACACTGTATATAGTAAGTATTAAATTCTTATCCTTGCCCTGCTGAATACATTAATTTAGCCACACCCATCTCTGACTATCAGCCAATCAAATAACTTGATAAAATGAACTCTTTCAGTTCACAAACTGCATGAAAAACAGTGTGATCAGGGCGCGGGATCAGTACCAACCAGGGTCAGCAACATTCTTTCGTGGATATTGATCATGAAATCTTTTCTATGGTCATTCTCTCCCTTCCGCTGATCCAATAAGGGCAGTTGTCAGTTTCTGGTGAAAGAATGTGCACTGTAGTAGTTAACAGCATACGTATAAGCCTGCACAGGAAAAGTGTGGATAGGTAAACTGACTGACTCAAAAATGACCTAAATTATGTTGACTGGGCCGTTAAACTCCAATACAAACAAACAAACAGTATTTAGTAATGATAAAGTTCAATACATACATACACCACAAACTCATTATAACACACTTCATTATAACACAGTTTTGGATATAACACAGTTTCAAGATGGATCCCAAAAATGTCATAAATGGTCATTTTTCTATATAATCTATACATTTTTGGATGGATATAACATGGTTATTTAACTAACACGGTTTCTGCTTTGGACCCAACAATAGTGTAAAAAAGAAGTTAGGGTGTACATGCATACATTTACAAGAACATTTTCAGAGGCCTCAAGATCTGACGGTAAGCAGCTGACCTTATATTAATTATCTTGTGGAAGAAGTATGATTTACAGATAAGACATGAATGGTGTTATGAGAGTTAATTAGGGCCCCGCACTGAAAGTGTGGGTGCCCTATAGTAATCACTCTGTCTGTCCGTCCGTCCACAAATTTCTGATAGCGCTGCCGGGGCCCTAATCAGTTTCACTGACAGCTCTAGTTTGTACCATATTTAAGCTGGTAAAAAAAAGAAAAAGATTTCATGCAGTCAGTGACATTGGCAAAAAATACACAAAGCTATGGAAGAAACACATATATGACTGCTGACACAGAAAGAAAGAAAGAAAGAAAGAAAGAGGGAGAATTAAAAAAGATTAAAACACATGCCAGATATAGTATTGCCAACATGCCTGAATATGTTCTCATTACCATGACCTCACCATAGCAGCTCAATTAACCCATCATAAGACGCCAGTTACGACAATTGTTGTCTGCTGTGTCGTCTGCTGGTTATTTTTGCAAACAGTGTGGACCCAGATCAGACTGCTCCTAGAGCAGTCTGATCTGAATCCACATTGTTTGCCCGAATGAAAAAATATTTCTAAAAAGTTTTCTAGAAGATTCAGCAGACGACATAAGCAGACGACATTTTCAGATGTAGTTTTTCTCCGCGTCTTAAGGGTTAAATACCTGGGAGCAACTGTTTTGGTAGCTATCACTCATTTGTTTTGGGTACTCATAATAATTGCCCAACCACCAAGGTGTTTCCAATGAGTACACACAACAGATGGGTGATTCTTATGAATACCTAAAAATTATTTTCATAGCAAAGTAGAAGTAAACCAAATATCAGGAATCAATACAATTAACTTACTCCACCCATCAAAGACACCAAAGGGAAAGAAAAACAAACATTAAGCGACCAGACCATAATGGAAACCTAAACAAAGGAAGGCCATAAAGACAGTTACTTTCCCACAAAATGGCCAAATGGCTATCCAAAATATAAAGACACAAGTGATGCACACAGTAAGTATGGTTCGAACAAATTGACCTGATACTGGTGAACTCTATTAACATAATTTCATACCCAACTGAATGCATATATTTATCTTCGCCTTTTTCCGAAGAAGGCGATACTATTATACAATATAACATAGAGGTCGGTAAATGGGCCGCTATTCACGTGATGCCCAAAATTCACGAGAAGTTTATGAAAGCTGACGTATTAGGCGGTAGCACTGACTAATTTATTTCTTGCATAAAGGTCAGTCTCAGGTCAAATTGTTCGCACTATAACAAACAGCAACATAAATAAACCACCACAGAAGAACCGCCTTGGAACGATCAGTGGAAAGAATTCCACTGGGGGCCTTAAATTGGTTTTACATGGCCATAATCCTCGCCCTTACCTCTGTCGCGGTATACACTAATTTTGTTTAGTCAAAAATATGAAATAGCGCAAGGTCTGGGCCCATATGCAGCTGAGCAAACAATGTCTCATCAGGGTTTACACTGCCACTCGTCCAGGTATTTAGGAATAACATCAGTAATAGATTGTTCTTATTATTGGAATACTAGAATTAGTATGGTAAGGTGCTGAGGTGTCAACATAAAACGTTGAAGTTTTTAAGCTTCAGAATTTGCAAGCCATCATGAAAATGCGCCTATATAATATTGACCCCCTTGAACCCCACTTTTACATAGCAAAACTGGGGTTTACAGGGGTTACCCTTATTTTTCTTATTTCTGCTCTAAAATATAGATTGTGAGTACTTGTTAGGCGAGTACTCACAATCTATGTTTTGAGCAGAAATAAGAAAAAATATCACATTTTTTCATCTTAAAATTTTCATTTTTCGGCGATAAAGGTTACAATGTATTTGTATAGGCGTGTTTTCGTAATGATAAAATTTTTTGAGCAGAGGATTGAACATACTTTGTTAACCATGGATGAGTCGAACCCGTTCTTGGGTCTGCAGGGAATTCCTCCAAGTACCAACTAGTCATCATTTTAGGGAGATTTTCTTCTTTTATCTTCTAATTATAGGTTATTGACTTTATATTGTGAAATATTCGGCACAAGTTCATATGGCGAAGACGCACGAGCTTGCGAGAGCGTCTTTGCCTTATGAACGAGTGCCGAATATTTCGCAATATAAAGTCAATAACCTTTTTATTATATACCCAAAAATTCAAATGTCGGCTAGAATTCAGGATTGCCTGGTATGAATTTCTGAACATAAAATCAGATTATACATCTTAAAGTGGTTTGAAATGGAAAATAATGAAGGTCGTTAAGTGTCTCCCTACACATTGAAAAACCACTCCCAACGGCACCAAAGGGAAGACGACATTAACATTGGTGGATGTGACATCATTTAAAAAAAAACATTTACGTTTCCAAGCACAGGACGCCATTTTTTCCGAAGCGTCGGTTATATTTCTTTCAAAATACTCCTAATTTCTTAGAAGAAAGTATTGAAAATCTAAACAGATTGCAGGTAAGTCATATTTGACAGCATAAAATGCGGTTTATGCACTTTGTCAGAACCTATATTCTTTTTGTTTTAAGTTCTTTCAGTCGATTCGCACGACAAGATGGCTGCCGATTTTTAGTATCGAAATGAATAAATTTGAAAGTTGTTCTATTGTGAACGTGACTGCTTATCTACGGGCAATATGAACTTGACTACGGGCAATTGAAAAATATTGACCGGTAACTTCTGTAGAAAGTAATTAGGACACTTTCTGGGTATATAATAAATGTATGCTTTGTATACTCATTAGAATCGCCTCGACACACAACATACATTTATTAAACCCCTGCTGCGAAGCGGAGCAGGGATTATAGGAATGGCCTTCGTCTGTCCCTCTGTCTGTCTTTCCGTCCATCCGTCTGTCCGTAACACTTTCTTGTCTGCTCCATATCTCCTGAACCCTTTGATAGATTTTCATTAAACTTTGATCAATTATTTGTCTCAGTGAGCTGGTGTGCAGAACCCATAAATGAACCATGCCGACTCAAGGTCAAGGTCAAAGTTGAAGGTCACGAGTTTGAAACTTGGAATTTTTGTCCGTTCCATATTTCCTTTACCCTTGGAAGGATTTTCATTAAACTTTGGTCAAATATTCTTCACAGTGAGCTCATGTGCAGAGCTCATTTGCAGGAATGAATGCCATAAAGTGCACCGTCCTTTGGATCAGGACGTTAACTATAGGCCCCCTGAACAGGGAGAACCACCCCCTGTGCAGGATAAAGATCCCTTACGTAACTACATGGTTACTGTATCGGCTTTCAACCTGCAAATCTGGAGTGTACGTAATGTACACCTGCCGAAGATAGATTGATAGACAGACAGACAGACAGACAGACAGATAGATAGATAGATAGATTGACTGTATTTTTCTTTTTCAGATTTTAATAACCATTACAGCATTCCAGAATGTGAGGAGAGTTTTAACCAAACTGCTGAACTTATTGAGAAAAATCTTACGTTAAACGATCCACTCAGGAACTGTGAAAGAGATGTCTCTCTTCTCTATCTCTTGTTATTACTAGGTACCCTCTGGCTGGGGACTACATTGTATAATTTCACTAAAACGTAAGTAGAAATATTTTTTTTTTTGCCCCTGGCCTTCTTCAATGGAGAGGTTTGTTTGTTTTGGAGTTTAACTCTTATCTTGCTGTTCACGACAGCCCCTATCTTTGCAAACAGTGTAGGTCCAGATCAGATGGCTTCTGAAGAAGCCATCTGATCAGGATCTACACTGTTTGACATTCATTTTGTGAATTTATAAGAATAAATTGCATCAAGCAATTTGATTGGTTTTTATTCAGAATTGGGTGTGGCTAAATTGAATATTCAGCAAGATAAGGGTTAACACCCCAGTCAACACTATTTTGGTTCATTTTTTGTGCCCGTCAGTTTACCTATCCACACTTTTCCTGGACAGGCTTATACTATAGGGGCTAACCAGTACAGTGCAAATTCTTTTACCAGAAACTGACAACTGCCCTTCTTGAATCAGTAGGAGGGTGAGAATGACAGTCGAAAAGATTTCATGATCAATCTCCACAAAAGAATGTTGCCGACCCCGGCAGGTATCGTACCCACGTCCTCCTGATCACCAGTCAGATGCGCACCCGACTGAGCTACCAAGGCTGGCTCAATGGAGATGTGTATAGTATCACCACTGAATTAAGTCCTATACAATTGAAATTTATTTGGGCTTGATCTCTTTTGGAAAGATCATATTTATACACTGCATATAATCAAAAATATAGGTCATGTTCGGTTTCAGGTATTAACCCTTTTTGTACCAAATGGAATCTTCCTCCTTATATATACCAGGAGTCCATATCAAAATTGGGGATGTCAGGTTGTGTATTCATCAAAGTCTATTTGGAAACTGGCTGAACTTTTAGCACACAGTGGAGGCCCTGATCAGATGCCGCGTTCAGCGGCATCTGATCTGGGCCTCCACTGTTTGCCAGGGTTCCCATTTTGGGGTTTCTGATACTAAATGGGTTAATCTTTAGCATGCTGGGCAGTATTTAATACTTGTTCTTTGGAGGGGGTACCCTTATTTCGGCAGCCATCATTGCCTTAAACCTGAACCGATTCTGCTCATACTTAACATATTGTAGAAAAGACACCTTCGCCATTTCTATGCCGGCCTCGGCAGCTCAGATGCGCGTCTGACTGGTTATCAGGACTCGGGTTCGATACCTGCCGGGGTCAGCAACATTCTTTTGTGGAGATTAATAATGAAATCTTTTCTACGGTCATTCTCTCCCTTCCGCTGATTCAAGAAGGGCAGTTGTCAGTTTCTGGCGAAAGAATTTGCACTGTATTGGTTAACCGTTTACATATTAGCTTGCCCAGGAAAAGTCTGGATAGGTAAACTGACTGGCTCAAAAATGACAAAAAATAGTGTTAAACTCCAATACAAACAAACAAACAAATCTGCCATTTCTACCAGAAGTACTGTGGGTTACGTTACTTTCAAATACAGCAGTTACGTGATCTGACCTGGAACCCTTTAAGACACTTAAACAAACAAAAAAAAAACTAGACAATAGCGCTCAGTGTGTGCTTTGAAGGATAAAATTGATAGCTTGTGTAGCTACCTATATTATGGCTACATATTTATAACCAGTAGTTGTTTAGATGGATTGGGTCTAGTATGCACAAAATTGTGGTAGAACAGGTAAGGGGGACCTGTTGAAAACTGGCATCTGACAGATTGTCAATTTTTAACATAATTTCCAGGTGTACAATCAAACAGCCAGTAATGTGGGTAAAACCTGTGCCCTTGTAAGAAAGAATGATCCCTCCTGTATAAAAGAACCTCATCGAATGGAGTGTACTTGCTTTCTTACGAGCGTGATAAGTTGCTCAAGTTGGACTACCCCCTTGGGCGAATAAATGCGTGTACAGCACACTGAAGGTTAAAACCCATCAATTATTAATAGCCCACTAATGTAATGTTATCTCTGGATGGTTAATGTCAAACATTTCGGACAGTATATTATGGAATACCCAGTGGCATTATGTAACATTCCTTTTCATTGGCATGCTGCTTAAAATTCTCGAATGCTTTTAGGATAAATTTAATAATTTTAAAACAAACAAATAATTGGATGCATTAGAATTGGTTAAACTGTATTGAAACTTGTCATTCGGGAGGTAAATCTGGCAACAGTACTACAGTCGCAAATTGCATTTTATGGCTTCAATCTGGTCTCGAGCATTACCATAAACTGAAATTTGCAGCCAATCTCTCCAAAGAACAATTTTGAAGACAGTGCAATCCAAAGTATCTCATAACACATCCTATTTAAGGGGAATGGGAACACCTGGCATATATTTCTGCCATTTTTCAAAGGGGAGACAATTTTCAGGACTTCCTGTTCGCTTTTCTATAAGCTCTGTCCCACAAAAAAAGGGGTCTACTCTTAAAGGAAAGAATTTGCTCCTCAGGAGCAAATTCTTTCCTTTAAGAGTTGACCCCTATTGACATGGGAGACAAAAATACTTTAACAGGAGTTGCCTCCCCTGAAGGTGTATCCATTCCCCTTAAATAAGCCACATTGGTGATGAATAAGAATGCAGTCTGATCATAGCTTTCTCTTGCCTTATGAAGCGCCTATCATTAGCAAGTCCATGTAATGAACAACTATGTATACCCCACTTTATATAGAGAAAACTCGGCCCCCGCCCATCGGGGCTTGAAGAAATAGATGGGCTGCATGATGCTTCCACGCAGAGCTGAAACCGACCGCACACGAGTACCGGTAAACTGCTTAGAGAATCTAAGCCTGACCAGGCAAAGAGGTGCGAGTCGGACCATCCATGCTTATAAACCCTATTGGTTTCATTGGGCGTCAGGGCTTGAGATGTCATTTCATCTCAGTGCCAGGTAAAAGTCCCCCAAAGATGGAAGCAATGTCTCAAAAATGACCTATTTACCTACACAGTGTTGACGGGTATGTTAAACCTAAAATCAAACAAACAAAATATAGAGAAAACTGGGGATTACAGTGGTATACATTTTCTTATTACTCCTAGAAGACATAGGTTGCTGGGTATGCATTAGAACTGCCTCAGTGAGGTGCTTCCAATGAGCACTCACAACTTTGTCTCTGTATAAAGTAGGGTTTAAAAGGGCGTTCATTACCATCACACAAACAAGTCCGTGAAATGAACACCCCCTTACACCCCACTTTGTACAGAGAAAACTGGGGTTTACGGGGGTATACATTATTTTCCTTATTTCTGCTCCTAGACATAGGTTGTGAGTACTCATTAGAACCGCCTCATTGAGGCACAACTTATATTTCAAGTATAAATAAGAATAATATCACAAATTTACCGTTTGGGGGATATGAAAAATGCACTATGACGCACGAGAGTGTTATGGTAATGCATTGACTTGTTAATGATGATTGTCTAGGAAATGTTAAATGTTCTAGCTAAACAATATCAAATTCAATTTTAGTTGGCTTTTGCAGTTACTAGTCATAGAGGATCTTATATGAGTGTTCATGTATTATTGAATTTATTAAACAAGTTGAGGAAAAGGGATAAAATATGAGGCTCTGCCGAGCATTTTATCTCTTTTCCTTTTCCTCAACGAGTTTAATAAATACAATATTACATAGCCCGAATGCCAGATTCTATTTATCATATGACATTTATAACGCATTTTATTCACGATTGTTTACAAATATGTCACTATTCCGCCATTAAAGGATGTCGTACTGGTAACGTTATGTGGCGTTTCTAACTAATTTGCATATTTAATCCGCTAGTGGATTACGGAATTTATTTCATGGCGTTATTACATGCTCAGACGCAATGTCATATGATAAATACAATACTAAGATCCCATTTCTTGTATATAATACTATGTCTTGGTTTTATTTTATTCTATTTCAGGCCTTACCTTAATCCTGGTAAGAGAGAGTTGTTGGCAGATTATGCTCTGCCTGTGTCTGTGATATTTATGAGTCTAATTGGTGCACTGCTGTTTAAAGATGTTCAGTGTAAGTAAGGGGTGGGGCAGATGGACTGAGGGGTGGGGGAAGTGGGGTTTAAAGATTTTCAGTGGATAGGGAGGAACAGGGAAAGAGATTATGTGATATTTATGAGTCTAATTGTAGCACTGCTGTTTAAAGATGTTCAGTGTAAGTAGGTGGTGGGGCAGGTTGGCAGATTATGTTCTACCTGTGTGTGAGATATTTATGAGTTTAATTGGTGCACTGCTGTTTAAAGATGTTCGGTGTAAGTAGGGTGTTGGGCAGTTTGACTAAGGGTTGTGGGTAGTGAGGAACAGGGAGAGAGTTGTTGGCAGATTATGCCCTACCTGGGCCTGTGATTTTTATAAATCTTATTTGTGCAGTGCTGGTAAGTGCAAGTGCGTGAGGTCATTTGACTCAGGTGGGGCCATGTAAAAATGACAAAAATTACGGGCTATTACATAGAGAATCTTACATGAGTGTTCATATACAGTATAGCTCTGATATATCGCAGTAGTCGGGGTCCATAGCCCGAAAACCGCGATGTGGTCGGAGCGCGATATAAGTCGCGGTAGTTTGCCGAGAAAAAACGTCGGGCCGATACGTCGTATTCGCTGTTGGCCCGAAGTTGGCCCGATACATGTTTTGCTGGCTAAGGCTAGACAGCTTCACAGACTTCTATTTATTACACGACAGGGCTGACAAATCCATTTCCCGGCTGCCCGGGACAAGACTGAAATCGCGCCGAGCAGGTGCACTTTGACCTTATGACACCCGGACGGCCTAGTGCAAAAAAACGTCTACAACTGTCAGTCTTTTTGAGTCCTTAAATCCAGTAAAACTAGACCAGTAAATTAATCGCAATAATTACTGCACTGTCAATTCAGAGACAAAACCATCTGTGTATTTATTACGGTTCAAATGTGACACTATTGTTAATCCCTGTCATATAATTGCCACCCTGAGGTGCGTGTCGATAAAGTGTGAAAATATGGTCAAGTTATGTATCTTGTTTGCGTTTATGCTCCAATCATAAAATTTAATCCACAATCAATGTGAAAATGATTTAATCGCTCCTCAGACAATTAGCTACATCTAACGAGAGATGTTTGCATATTAAAAATGGATTAGTCGACAATCTCATGAATGGTTATGTTTTGGCGCCAAATAGCAGACGCTGGGTGGGAAAAGTCGAACACTTGTTGATTATTGACACGGAGCTTCTGGGGATAATTCAGGAGCTGTGCAAAGCGCTGGTTTTCTATCCACCTCTATTCACAACCATTTAGCTATCGAGAACATATTTTTTACAGGTTCCTAATGCTTTTTTTTATGAAAGAGATACACACAATGACATAAACTCATGTTGGGGTACTGGCGTCGGATGACGTCATTTACCGATCGCATGCAGAAAAATGGTAGCGCTGGTTTGTGGTTGGCGATTTATATCAATTCAATAATCACCGATCGGCTGCCGAACACTGGCGGAAAAAAGCATGCAGTCCATGACCTCGGCTATAAGACGGGGTCATTTTTGGGGCTCATTTTGGAGGGAAAAATCCTCGTCTTATAGCCGAATTTTTACGGTATACAACAACAAAACTATCATTTTATTGTGTTTTGATTTCTTTCATTTTATTTTCACGTGGAAGGCATGATAGATCACGATTAGGATGCTCAGCATGAGGGCGCACCGCCATCGTTGTCTGATTGAGCATTGAGTGGATTACTCAGTTATGACAAGTTTGGGGATTAAGATTAATTGTTCGCCAATACCTGTTCTAACTGAAGCTAATTGGATTATTTGGTTATAATGTGTGAAATGACAATTGGCGCTTGGTTTAACCTTGCTTTAAATAAATTATAACAACTTAAAACTCTATTTTTTTTTAATTATGAATTTTTAAGGAAAAAAAAACGGATCCACGGCGCGACCGCGATAGATTGGACATCGCGAAATATCGGAACGCGATATATTGGAGCTATACTGTATTATTAAATTTATCAAATGAGTTCAGGAAAAGGGATAAAATGCAAGGCTTTGCCAAGCATTTTATGCCTTTTCCTCAACGAGTTTAATAAATTTAATAATACAAGACCACAAATGCAAGATTCTATTTATCATAAGATATTTAAAACCCATTTTATTCACGATTTTTTTTTTTTTTTTCAAAGTTTCAATATTCCGCCATTTGTAAACATAACATTGTTATGCGCTTGATGATGATTTTGAGTTTAATGATGCACTTTTGGGTCTTAAGTGTCATGCAGTTAATGATCGAAAGGTACATTGTACTTGTAATGGTACGGGGCATATATAAATACAGTAGAACTTCGATGGCTCGATCACCGATGGCTCGTTTACCATGGCTGAGTCGAACCCATTCTTCTCCCTAGGGAGTTTCTGTACATAAGAAATAGGGAGGGTAAAAATTAGGATATTTTCGTCTTTTATCTTGCAAATGTATGCTGTGTGTACTTATTAGAATTATAGAACACAGAAAAAGATGTTCTAAAGTATGTCGTTATGCCTCCTGGCATTAGCCGTCAGTGGCTCGAACTACCCCTGTCTCGAACAGGTTTTCATGGTCCCAAAGGTGTTCAAGCCATTGAAGTTCGACTGTAATTTGCATATTTAATAACTAACGGATTACTGAATTTTATACATGCTTTATTACATTCTCAGATATGATGCATTTTATCCCTTTTCCTAAACTCATTTAATAAATTTAATATAGAAATTTGACTGTATGTTATGGGTTTTTTTTGGTTTTGGTTTTACGGCCCTTTCAAGATTATTTCACTCATATCGAGCCGATCCTTAATCAGAGGTGGGCAAAAACCGGAGTACCCGGAGAAAAACCACCTGACCTTCCGTTGCAGAACTTGGCGTCTCACATATGAACCGAGCGAGGCTCGAACCACAGCGGTGAGAGACCTAATGATCAAGAGTCAGCGCTCTTAACCACTAGGCCACGGAGACCCGAGTATGTTTTGTCTATTTCAGTGGGTATGAGTTTCAGCTCTGTCCGGAATTCTGGTCTCTTCACACTCGTACCATTCTATACCCTGCCCGTGGGGGCAGTATTTGGTGCAATGGGTCTCGGCTTCTGTCTCTCACTTCTGTTCTTCATGGACCAGAATATCTCCGCTGCACTCGTTAATGCTCCGCAAAACAAGTAAGTTCTTAGATTTCATTTTGGCTGGAATGAGCGCTAAAGGGTCTTTGAGCTTGTGCACTGAGCAAAGACTCAGATCAGACTGTACATGCTCTGAATGAAGTCTTCCAGGGGCCAGTAGTTAACATATCAATAACCCTTTTTGTACCAAATGGAATCTTCCATCTTATATATAGTAGGAGTTCATTTCAAAATTTAGGGGTGTCAGGTTGTGTTTTCTTCAAAATTTATTTGGAAAATGGCTAGACTTTTTGCAAACAGTTTAGGCGCTGATCAGACACCGTGTTCTGCAGCGTCTGATCTGGGCCTGCACTGTTTGCCAGGCTACCCGTTTTGGGGTTTCTGGTACTAAATGGGTTAAAACTTTGATCATTTAATTTGGCAAATATGCTTATACTTATACTGAGAAAATGTGAGTAACTTTTGCAACATTTATGCTGATGTGCGGAGTTTTGGACGATGTCAAGTCCAATTCTGTTGCAATCCCATCTTGTGACATTAACATTTGGAAAAAAAAAAACAGGATGTGCTTTCTAGGGTCCCAGCTCTTTTAATTATATTTGTTAACCCAGAAAATGTTGATCACAACAATTGTCGTCTGCTTTGCCGTCTGCCAGTTGCCTTAAAAGTATTTTTTTGTAAACAGTGTGGACCCAAATCAGACTGCTCCTGCAGGAGCAGTCTGATCTGGGTCTACACTGTTTGCCTCTATGCAAAAAAATTCAGCAGACGACATAAGCAGACGACATTTTCGGATGTAGTTTTTTCAGCATCTTGAGGGTTAATAATAGCGGTGTGGTCCAGTGGAGCAAAGTCTGTTTTCTCCTGAATTGCTGTCCAAAGTTAATGGCATGTATGCAAAAAGTATTTTGCTTTATTTTCATCAGTTCTTTTAAAGGTGCATTATTGAGCTACAGGGTCTCAATTTTTTTTTTTTCTGGTTTTTATCTTCAATGCATACTCCTTTGTCATGTGTACACTTTTGGAGCCAAATACAGCTTCAGAACTTTGTGAAAATGGTCGTTTTCATTGGTGTGTACCCTTCGCTCTGAACATGTGTTCGGAATTTCTGTTCTAAAAATAAATCTGCCACTTTACACATACATGGCGACAGTATCGTCTCTGAGTGCCGTTACTTATGGCATGGTATTCAGCGTCATATTTCTTCCGATTCAGGCATGGCCTAAGCAAACAAGGCCAAAAATGAACGTCACATAACGTCATATATGGGGATTCTATTTTTGTCACAAACTAAAAATAGATCTAACTAGTGTGCGAAACCTAGTAAGGGAATCCCTCTCAAACTCGTTTACCTGTCATCATAATTGTTCGCATTTTTGCATAAAAAACATTCATTTGTATTGTTTTAACCCTTTACCACTCAGATACGTATATTCCCGACTCGATCCATTACCACTCAGACCCGTATATTTACGACTTTATCGATTAACGTACAGATACGTATATCCCCGTGTGTCGCCATTTGAACAAATACGTGTTTGCCCGTGTCTCAAAATCAATCGCGTTATTTTTACCTTTTTCCTAAATATAAAAACGCCGGATGTTTATTAATGTTAAGTTTGGTCTTTTGCCAACAATATTTGCGAAAAAAACAAATATGTTTCTATACAAAGTTTTTGTGTAATTTACAACCAAACACACCAGGGGTTTCTTCTACTGAATCACGATGACCTTGCCTGACCGTAATGGAAAATTACTGAATGACGCAATATTTGTGTGTCGGTCGCGCATGATTTGCATGATTTAGGTAAAGACAATTAGCGCTGTATAATCAGTTAGATTCAAGGGATTTATGGTTCAAGATAATTAGTTAATTGCGGATTATGATACCCTAGGAATGTTTATACAGCGGATGCCACCCGGAGCGTGCGAGCTTTGAGCCGCAATAAATTACGTAACAGTACCCAAAAGTGTACCCAGGTGGTCATCGGAAGGGCAATAAAACCCACAGATGGGTAGAAGGCCTTTCATTGGTCAATAATTTCAGCCCCTTTAATGAATATTAATTTCTAAAAAAAAAAAATATGCAACGTCTGATCAGGGTCTCACCGCCGACACATTAACAGACAAACAGATGCAATTATTAAGCGGCACCTGATCAGGGTCTTCAGGTTTTTGGACCTTATAATGCTACGGCACCCAGACCCTCCACAATTATTGCCGCGACGTCTGATTCAGCTCCAACCGCCGACGGTTCATTTTATTTTATTTTCCGCGACCGAATAGGTTTGGAGGATATAGCGACCGTCCAAATGTCCGTCCGTCCGTAGACACAACAGACAGATGCAAACAATGCAGACTCGGATCAGACGCCGTACTATTATTGAACGGCGTTTGATGAGGTCAGCATGTTTGTAGAAGGCATCTGAGACGGCGCAGACCCGGACAAGACGCTGCGCAACGGTTATGCGGCGTCTGATCAGGGTCTTATCGGCGACGGTGGTGTTTTTTATCCCTAGTCTAAACAGGTTCGGAGCCTGGCGTCCGTTCATTCGCCCGTTCGTAGACACAAAATTATGAGTGACAAGACGCTGCGCAACGGTTATGCGGCGTCTGATCAGGGTCATATCGGCGACGGTGGTGTTTTTTATCCCTAGTCTGAACAGGTTCGGAGCCTGGCGTCCGTTCAAACGTCCGTCCGTAGACGCAATAAACATATGAAAACAATGCAGATCCGGATCAGATGTACAATTATTAAACGGCGTCTGATGATGGTCTACATGTATGTAGACGGTATCTGAGACGCCGCAGACCCGGACAAGACGTTGCGCAACGACGCGGCGTCTGATCAGGGTCTTATCGCCAACGGTGATGTTTTTTTTAACCCTAGTCTGAACAGGTTCGGGGGATATAGCGATCAGCGTGGCGTCATTCACCCAACCGTCTGTATAACAAAAGACAGAACACAAAGGTGCAAACAGTGCAGATTTGAATCAGACGCCATACAATTATTATACGGCGTCTGGATAGGGTCTACAAGTTTGTAGACGGAATATACGACGGCACAGACCCAGACCAGACGCTGTACAATAATCATACAGCGTCTGATCATGGTCTGACCGCCGCCGGTGCGTTTTATTTTTATCCCCTGACCAAATAGGTTCGGGGATATAACTATCAGCCTGGCGTCCGTCCGTCCGTCCGCAAACAAAATTATGAGTCTGGCGTCCGTTCACATGTCCGTCTGTCCGTAGACTCAACAGAAAGATGCAAGCAATGCAGATTCGAATCAGACTTTAACAATTATTAAACGGCGTCTGATGAGGGTCTACAGGTTTGTAGACGGCATATGGGTCGGCGCAGACCCGGACAAGACGCCACACAACGATAATGCGGCGTCTGATCAGGGACTATTTGCCGACGGTGGTGTTTTTATCCCTAGTCTGAACATGTTCGGGGGATATAGCGATCAGCCTGGCGTCATCCACTCAACCGTCTGTATAACAATAGACAGAACACAAAGGTGCAAACAGTGCAGATTTGAATCAGACGCAATACAATGATTATAAGGCGTCTGGATAGGGTCTACAGGTTTGAAGATGGCATATGCGACAACACAGACCATGCAACGTCTGATCATGGTCTGACCGCCGCCGGTGCATTTTATTTTTTATTCCCTGACCAAATAGGTTCGGGGATATAACAATCAGCCTGGCGTCCGTCTGTCCGCAAACAAAATTGAGTCTGGCGTCCGTTCACATGTCCGTCCGTCCGTAGACACAACAGACAGATGCAAGCAATGCAGATTCGAATCAGACTTTAACAATTATTAAACGGCGTCTGATGAGGGTCTACAGGTTTGTAGACGGCATATGGGTCGGCACAGACCCGGACAAGACACTGCACAAAGGTAATGCGGCGTCTGATCAGGGACTCATTACCGACGGTGGTGTTTTTTATCCCTAGTCTGAACATGTTCGGGGGATATAGTGATCAGCCTGGCATCATCCACCCGTCTGTGTGTATAACTATAGACAGAACACAAAGGTGCAAACAGCGCAGTTCGGGATCAGAGCCCAGAAAATTATTATAAGGCGTCCGATCAGGGTCTACAGGATTGTAGACGGCACAGACCCAGACCAGTAGCTATCAACCTGACGTCATCCACCCGTTAGTCTGTATGACAATAGACAGAACACAAAGGTGCAAACAGTGCAGATCGGGATCAGAGCCCAGACAAATATTATAGGGCGTCTGATCAGGGTCTACAGGGTTGTAGACAGCACATGCGATGGCACAGACCCAGACCAGACGCTGTACAATGACCATGCGCATCAGATGTCATTGCACCTCAGTGTTGGGTAAAAGTCCCACCAAATTGGAAGCAATATCTCCAAAATGTCCTAAATAGTGTTGATGGGGATGTTATACCTCTAATCAAACAAACAAATCTTATTTATAAAAAAAAAAAAAAAAAAAAAAATACAGAGACGGCTCTTTGGGGTGAGCTGGCTATGGGGTGGTTGATACATTTATTTAAAAAAAAAAAAGGTAAAGTTGGGGATGGGGGTTCAAAAAAGGATAGATAGGCTGTAATAGTTATTTTAATCTTATGCAAAAGTACTGATTTTTTCATAAACAGAACACACCCATGTGTCATAGCACATTCTTTAATTTCTCCAAAATGGCTACTTTTCCATTGAAAACTTTTATATTTTTCTTATTTATACTCAGAACATAGGTCGTGGGTGCCGATTGAGGCAGTTCTAACGAGTACCCACAACCTTGGTCTTGGTGCAGTAATAAGTAAAATAATGTATACCGGGTTCAGATAGATGTTCATTTCACAGACTTATGAACATGATCTTATTTCTGCATAAAAAGTATGTTATGGAAACTTGCTGGAAGACCCTCAGTGACATGCCCTAATGATTACCTACAAATACGTTTTTGTGCGGAAATAAGAAAAATAATACGTGGATACCCCCTCTTTTCTGGGGCTATGGTGGTTAAAAATACTTTCTCTGACCAACCCAAAACAGACATTTTTGCTAAAGAAAATATTTTGCTTACTTTGACACTTCATATTTTCAAAACGCAAAGAGAAACTATAATAAATTTAGTACCATTGGAAAGAAAATTTAATTTCCTAGAAACTTTACATTTACATAAATATTGTCAAATGTACAGAAAATACTAAAATAATCATTTTTGTAACATAAGGGTGAAAATCACACAAAAATGCCAATATCTCTGTTCAGATAAGACTGTCAGGCCTATCAGCCATATATGGACTATTGGTTATTGATTTACCTATATCAGTGTTCTGTTAAGATGCTGTATTGGATAATTTTCTGAGTGGTAAAGGGTTAAAGAAAAATACTGGCTACATGTATTTTATTATTGGAAACATTTTTTCCAGATAGCTCAATAATGCACCTTTAACTATCATTACCAAATTCTTAAGTTGTTAAAAAGCAAAGACAAGGGAACCATATATTTTAATGTTACAGTTACTGCCCTTGGTGGAATTATCATTCATTTAAAGAACTACATTAATTTGTTTGAACTGAGGTTTAACGTCCCCGGTCAACACTATTCATTTTGGAGAAATTGCTTCCAATTTTGTGTGATTTTTACCCTGCACTGAGATGAAATGATATATCAAGCCCTGCTGCCCAATGAAACCAATGAGAGTTATATGCATGGATGGTCCGACTTACACCACTTTGTCTAGGAAGGCTTAGATCTTCTAAGCAGTTTACCAGTACTCATGTGCAGTCAGTTCCACCTCTGTGGAAGCACCATGCATTTCTCCAAGCCCCAAAGGACGGGGGCCTTTGAACTACAGGAACCAAGAAGTAGATGCTATTTTTCACTTGTCACTGAATGTATATACACCGCAACCTCTTTATAACACTATTAATCGGGTCCAAAACAGAAACCGTGTTAGTTAAACCATCGTGTTATATCCAATGTGCGTGTGTTTCATTTCTATTGTAAATACTCATTCACAGCAGATTATATCTATGTGAGCTTTTGAATGTCTATATGTATGTGAATGCATGGCAGTTTTGAGATGTGTAGTTTAGTTCAACATTCCATACATTTGGAGACTGTATCTTGTAAATATGTTGTCTCACTTTAAGAGGGCCACATGGAAGAATAGTGTATAGCTAAATGTGTTTACCCTCATTAAATAAAGTCGATTATTATTATTATTATTTATTATTAAACAAAAATGTATAGATTATATAGAAAAATGACCATTTATGGTCATTTTTCTATATAATCTATACATTTTTGGGATCCATCTTGAAACCGTGTTATATCCGTAACTGTATTATAATGAACCATGTTATTACAAGGTTGTGGTGTACTTGTTAAATTTCTTCTTTTTTCAGAATGAAAAAGGGTTCAGCCTATCACTGGGATCTCCTTGTAATAGGTATTATCAATGGAGTTCTGTCCCTTTTTGCATTTCCATGGGTCCATGCAGCATTACCTCACTCCCCTCTCCATGTGAGAGCCCTGGCTGATGTAGAAGAGAGAGTGGACCAGGGGCATATCTACTCAATGTAAGTTCACTCAAACTTTTATGACTCAAATGGGGGTGGTTATCTTACAGCTGGGCAAGACCTGCTATCATTGCAGCAGGGTAGAGGGGGAGTGTCTTCATATCTTCTGTTTCTACACTTTCATTCATTTTACTCTTTATAGCCCCGCTTTGAAAAACTGGGGGCTACATTGGATTTGCCTTGTCCTTCTGTGATTCCTTAATTCCGTCATTCATCATAACTAAAAAAATGTAAAGCACTTTAAGACGATGTGCAGAGCACATGAACCATAACTCTGGATTGCCTACTTTTGAAGTTATTGCCTTTTGAACATTGAAAAATGGCAACTGTAATTCTGTTATTCATGATAACTCAAAAACTGTTTGAGGTATTTTCATGAAACTTCACACAAATGTAAAGCACTATGAGACGATGTGCAAAGAGCATGAACCATAACTCTGGATTGCCTACTTTTGGAGTTATTGCCCTTTGAACATTGAAAAATGGCACTTGGAATAAACTCAGTACAGTAATAATGTAATGAATTTGGTTTATTAGATAATTCTACAATACCAATTTCATAGCGGGGCTATAGTCAGACCCTCTGACAGTTCTAGTTTCTCCTCTCTTTCATCTCTTCTACTATCTCTTTTATCCCTTTCTCTGGAAAATGACACAAAATGAACTAAAATGTCCATCTTTCTGTCAACTCCTACATTATCTCCTTTTTCCATGTCTGTGGTAGATAACAAAATGAATCACAAGGGCTGATGTGTGTAACACAGTCAATCAAATCACTCGGACACCAGTGACTCATCTACTATGACTGTTTTGAACTGAAACACCAATGACTCAGTTACCATGGCTGATTCAATCTCTTTCATGAGCTTCTAAAGAATTCTGGCCATTACGATAACACATCCATGCGTCTGCCCCTGCCCATCTGGGCTTGAAGAAATAGATGGGCTGCATGATGCTTCCATGCAGAGCTGAAACTGACCACACACAAGTACTGGTAAACCGCTTAAAGGATCTAATATGTTCTAGAATGGGTTATCCTTTGGAAGCAAGGAATACACCACAGAACTGGAAAATATGGAGTGAACATGTTTTCTGGGCCAGACTAGCTAGTTTCGGCCATTTAGGCCTCATCAATGACCCTCAGATATTTTCAAAGTTCCACAATGGAATCAATGATCCCAAAGGACAAGAAAATATAAACTACACTATAACGTAGGGCAGGGAGACGTTTTACGACTGGCACACATTCCTGGACACCAGCTGTAGTGAAGTCATATTCTTGAATGGGTTATCCTTTGGAAGCAAGGAATACACCACAGAACTGGAAAACATGGAGTGTACATGTTTTCTGGGCCAGACTAGCTAATTTCGGCCATTTAGGAAAAGCGGTCCCAGTCGGACTGTCCATGCTTATAAACCCTACTGGTTTCATTGAGTGATGGGGCTTGAGATGTCATTGCATCTCAATGTCAGGTAAAATTACCACAAAATTGGAAGCAACGTCTCCAAAATGACCTTTACAGTGCTGACTGGGACGTTAAATCTCAAACAAAGAAACACATCCATGTGACATAGTGCATTCTATCATATCCAAAATGTTTATTTTTCTGATGGAAATTAGTGATATTTACTTATTTTTACTCCAAACATAGGTTTTGGGTGCACGTTAGAACCACATCATTGATGTTTGGCGTACCCACAGCCTATGTCATGGAGCAGAAATAAGGAAAGTTTGTTTGTTTTGGAGTTTAACAGCCCAGGCAACAATATTTAGGTCATACCAAGCCAGTGAGTTTGCCAATCCACACTTTTCCTGGGAAGGCTTATACTTAAGGGGTTAATCAGTACAGTGCACATTAATTTGCCAGAAACTGACAACTGCCTTCTTGAATCAGCAGAAGGGAGAGAATAACTGTAGAAAATATTTCATGATCAATCTCCACAAAAAGAATGTTGCCGGCCCTAGCAGGTATCAGTCTGCATCCTGATCACCAGTCAGGCGTAGAGCTACTGAGGCTGCCCAAAAGCGTTTATGACAAAGACTTGTTATCTTCATGTTTTGCTCCAGGTTTTGGGGTACATGTAATTTATACACAATTGTTTCATATTATCCAACAGGAAGTCATGTTACATTTTTAAGTGCATCAGAATTTATTGTTTGTCCATGTATAATGATTTTGAGCAGAAAAAAATCTCTCAGATTCCAATCTTAAAAGTATCATTCCTAGAGCTTTGCCAGATAGAGAGGATTTTACATGAGTGGAAATTTATTTGTTTGTTGGATTTGAGGTTTAATGTCCCTGTCAACACTGTATAGGTCATTTTGGCCATCTGATCTGGATCTACGCTGTTTGCGAACTAGGGGTTGTCATTTTCAGCAGGATAAGGATTAATGAAATGTATTTTTTGTGTTTCAGTATTGTGAAGGTTCGGGAGACAAGACTATCGTCCATATTCTCCACTGTTATGATTGGCCTGTCGCTGCTGATCTTACCCGTGTTGTCATATATTCCTACTCCAGTATTGTACGGACTCTTCCTATACATAGCTGTTACTGCCCTGACAGGGAACCAGCTGTTTGAAAGAATTATGTTGCTCATAACAGAACAGGTAACCAGTTGCAGAAATCTTTCAACACTGTACACCAATGCATGCAAAAAACCCATAGGACAATGTTTTTAGCTCACCTGTCACGTAGTGACAAGGTGAGCTTTTGTGATCACATTTTGTCCGTCGTGCGTGCGTCCGTGCATCCGTCCGTGCGTCCGTAAACAATTTCAAATAAGTATATATCTAATACCCCATGGCCAATCTTGATCAAATTTTATGTGAAGCATCATCAGGTAGGGGGAAATGCTGCATAAGGTTTTTGGGCTGATCAGATTGGAATTCTGGTTGCCATGGCAACATTTAGCTCCCATAGACTTATAATGGGAAAAATTTAAAAAATCTTCTTCTCTGAAACCACAGGGCCCAGAGCTTAGACATTTACCTTTTTACAATGTTAAGTGGTCACCTACGTAAATCCTGCCAATCAAGCCCCTGGGGTCCAAATTGGCCACACCCCGGGGCCCCTTAGCTCCTATAGATTCATAATGGAAAAAAAAAGCTTCAAAAATCTTCTTCTCTGAAACCACAGGGCCCAGAGCTTAGATATTTAGCATGTAGCAATGGCAAATGGTCACCTACATAATTCCTGCCAATCATGCCCCTGGGTTCCAAATGGGCCACGCCCCGGGGCCCCTTCGCTCCCATAGACTCCTAATGGAAAAAAGGTTCGAAAATCTTCTTCTCTGAAACCACAGGGCCCAGAGCTTAGGTATTTAGCATGTAGAAAAGGCAAGTGGTCACCTACATAATTCCTGCCAATCATGCCCCTGGGGTCCAAATTGGCTACCCCCCGGGGCCCCTTCGCTCCCATAGACTCCTAATGGAAAAAAGTTTCAAAAATCTTCTTCTCTGAAACCACATGGCCAAGAGCTCACATATTTAGCATGTAGCAACGACAAGTTGTCACCTAAATAATTCCTGCCCCTGGGGTCCAAATGGGCCACGCCCTGGGGCCCCTTCCCTGCCATAGACTCATAATGGAAAAAGGCTTCAAAAATCTTCTTCTCTGAAACCACAGGGCCCAGAGCCTAGATATTTAGCATGTAGCAACGGCAAGTGGTCACCTACATAATTCCTGCCAATCATGCCCCTGGGGTCCAAACGGGCCACGCCCTGGGGCCCCTTAGCTCCTAAAGGCTTATAATGGAAAAAAGCTTCAAAAAGGTTTTTCTCTGAAACCACAAGGCCGAGAGCTGAGATATTTAGCATGTAGCAACGGCAAGTGGTCATCTACATAAATCCTGCCAATCATGCCCCTGGGGTCCACATCGGCCTCGCCCCGGGGCCACTTAGCTCCCATAGACTCATAATGGAAAAAAAAAGTTTCAAAAATCTTCTTCTCTGAAACCACAGGGCGCAGAGCTTAGATATTTAGCATGTAGCAACGGCAAGTACTCACCTACATAATTCCTGCCAATCATGCCCCTGGGTTTCAAATGGGCCATGGCCCGGGGTCCCTTTGCTCCCATAGACTCATAATGGAAAAAAACTTCAAAATCTTCTTCTCTGAAACCACAGGGCCCAGAGCTTGGATATTTGGCATGTAGCAATGGCATGTGGTCACCTACATAAATCCTGCCAATCATGCCCCTGGGGTCCAAGTGGGCCACGCCCTGGGGTCCAAGTGGGCCACGCCCCGGGGCCCCTTAGCTCCTATAGACTCTTAATGGAAAAAAGCTCCAAAAATCTTCTTCTCTGAAACCACAGGGCCCAGAGCTTAGATATTTAGCATCTAACAATTGCAAGTGGCAACCTAAATAAATCCTGCCAATCATGCCCCTGGGGTCCAAATGGGCCATGCCCCGGGGCCCCTTAGCTCCCATACACTCATAATGGAAAAAAGCTTCAAAAATCTTCTCTTTTGAAACTACAGGGCCCAGAGCTTAGATATTTAGCGTGTAGCAATGACAAGTGGTCACCTACATAAATCCTGCAAATCATGCCCCTAGGGTCCAAATGGGCCACACCCTGGGACCCCCTTAGCTCCCATAGACTCATAATGGAAAAAAAGCTTAAAAAATCTTCTTCTCTGAAACCACAGGGCCCAGAGTTAGATATTTAGCATGTAGCAACGGCAAGTGGTCACCTACATAAATCCTGCCAATCATGGCCCTGGAGTCCAAATTGGCCACGCCCCATAGCTCCCATAGACTCATAATGGAAAAACAATGCTTAAAAAATCTTCTTCTCTGAAACCACAGGGCCCAGAGCTAAGATATTTAGCATGTAGTAACGGCAAGTGGTTACCTACATAATTCCTGCTAATCATGCCCCAGGAGTCCGAACGGACCACGCCCGGGGCCCCTTAGCTCCTATAGGCTCATAATTGAAAAAAGCTTCAAAAAGTTTCTTCTCTGAAACCAAAGATTTCCAGACACTTCGGCCCAACTACCACCTCGGCCCCTAGACAGGTCGGCCCAAAACCAAGTCGGACCTAGACACCTCGGCCCTAGTCACCTCGGCCCTAGACACCTCGGCCCCACTGTCACCTCGGCCCCTAGACATCTCGGCCCCAAAGACACCTCGGCCCCACTTTTGAAATCTGTTAGGGTAAGGGCATTTATATCATATTAGAATCGACCCCGCCCATCGGGACTTCAGGAAACTGACAGTCTGTGGCATGAGTACTGGTAAATCGCTTTAAGGTTCTATCTATCTATCTATCTATCTATCTATCTATCTATCTATCTATCTATCTATCTATCTATCTACTAATACTTGACCATTACCGCAGGTGTACATTACATACACTCCAGGTTTGCAGGATGAAAGCCTACACAGTAATCATGTAATTACGGTAGGGATCTTTAACCTGCACAGGGGATGGTTCTCCCTGCACAGGGGGCCTCTAGTTAACGTCATGATCCGAAGGATGGTGCACTTTATGACATTCATCCCTGCAAATGATGCCAATGGAGTGTGTTCGTACACCGAAATTCTATCGCCGCTGCCGGGGATCGAACCTGGGCCCTCTAGCATCAGAGGCAAGTGCACTAACCACTGAGCTATCACGCTTCTAAAGTGGTGGGAGTCGGACCTTTCATACCTATAAACCATATTGGTTTCATTGGACTGCAGGGCTTGAGATGTCATTTCATCTCAATGTCGGGTAAAATTCCCTCAAAATTGGAAGCAGTGTATTCAAAATGACCGAGACAGTGTTGATAGGGGCGTTAAATGTCAAATCTAACAAACAAAACATCATGTTAACAAACCCGTGTAATGAACACCCATCTAAACTCCAGTTTATAGGGGGAAAACTGGGGCTCATAGGGGCATACATTATTTACACGCCTTTATAATTTTGACCCCCTTGAACCCCACTTTTATATAGTAAAACTGGGGTTTACAGGCGGTTCTAACGAGTACCCACAATCTACATTTTGAGCAGAAATAATACAAAATATCACATTTTTTTCTCTTATAATGCTCGTTTTTTTACAATGCATTTACGAGCATTGGGCGTGTTTTCGTAATTCTTATTTCTGCTCCAAGATACAGGTTTGTGTACTGGTTAGAACCGTCTCAATGAGCAGGACTGATCAGAATGCGTCTGTGACAACCTTTAATCACAATTAGTCTATGTTTATACAAACTAGTCATTTCTTAGATCCCTTTTATAAAAGTTAACGGGCCTCCGTGGCCTAATGGATAAGAGCGCTGACTCTTAGTCATTAGGTCTCTCACCGCCGTGGGTTCGAGCCTCGCTTGGGTCACGTGTGAGACGCCAAGTTCTGCAACGGAAGGTCAGGTGGTTTTTCTCTGGGTACTCCGGTTTTCGCCCACCTATGATTAACGATCGGCTTGATATGAGTGAAATAATCTTGAAAGGGCCGTAAAACCCAAACCAAAAAAAAAAAAAATTATATAAGTTAACAGGTCTATGCGATAAACCATCTGCTTGAGAACGATTGAACCAGTATCCAAAGATCTATGTTTTCGAGCAGAAGTAAGAAATATAATTTTTATCAACTTTTCGTTACATAATTTTGCTTTCACGGAATCTTCTATTAGGTTGTTAGGAAATAAGACCAAATTATTTTATTGCTATTTTTTCTTTCATATACAAAAATAACCAATGGGGCGTTTAAAATAAATATAACAACGCATACACGACAGTTTCACACAACAAGAAGACACTCTGAAGGACAGCTAATCCCCATTCAACTGTGAGGTTGAGCTTGAGTCAGCATCATTAAAAGTGGGGTTTGGCGGGTTGTTCCAATTGTGAATATTTGATACTGATAGTCAATGAGCCTTTTCTACAAAAATACGGGCCATGAAGACTTTGCACTCAGTGTACACCCAGATCCATCTGATCTGGATCTACACTGTCATTCAATTTGCGAATTTTAAATGAATACAATATACATGTATCAAGTAATTTTAGGGGCTGATAGTCAGAACTGTGACTAATAAATAAATAAATAAATAAAGTATACAGTATACTTGTTACTGTCCGTCTTTAAATATGAGCTGAAATGACAATCAGATAGGAATTTCTAAATGTGTGAAAATTAATTACAATGGAAACATACAAAAATAAGAGCAGTGAAGACTTTGTACACAGTGCACATCCAGATCTACACTGTTTGTTTGACTTGAGGTTTAACTTCCCAGTCAATACTGTAAAGGTCATTTTGGAGACGTTGCTTCCAATTTTGTTGGACTTTTATCCAACATTGAGATGAAATGACATCTCAAGCCCTGTCGCCCAATGAAACCAATAGGGTTTATTAGCATGGACAGTCCGCCTCGCACTGCGGCTCCTGGACAGGCTTAGATCCTCTAAGCGGTTTACCAGTACTAGTGTGCAGGTCGGATTCAGTTCTTCGTGGAAGCATCATGCAGCCCATATATTTCTTCAAGCCCCTATGGGCGAGATCTACACTGTTTGCCACTAATATTTACATATAGTATACATGTATCAAGTAATTTGAGTGGCAGAAATGTGACCAATAAATAAATAAATAGATAAATAAATAAAGTATACAATATACTCGTTACTGGCCGTCTTTAAATATGAGCTAAAATGACTATCAAATGTGTGAAAATTGATAACAATGATCTGTTTATTGGGGAAAAGGGATTAGTAACGCCTGTTATTTATTGAGCTTCACACTTTACTAATTATACCCCCGACATACGAAGTATGTCAGGGGGTATATAGTTTTCGTCTTTCCGTCCGTTCGTTCGTTCGTTCGTTCGTTCGTTCGTTAGTTAGTTAGTTAGTTCGTTCGTACTTCCGTCCGTCCCGCCGTTCGTCAACCTTTACGTCAAAGTTTTGCGTTAAACCTTTTTGATAGCTCATATCTCTGTAACCACATGTTAAATTCTCTTCATATTTGGTAAAGGATATCTCTATAGCATTACCTTTCATATGGAATAACTAAGCCCCTGGGTCAAGCCCCTGTGTGGGCTGTCTGTCTGTCCGTCTGTCTGTTCATCTACTTTTACGTCAAAGTTTTGTGTTAAACCTTTTTGATTGCTCATATCTCTGTAACCGCATGTTAGATTCTCTTCATATTTGGTAAAGGATATCTCTATAGTATTTCCTTTCATATGGAATATCCAAGCCCCTGGGTGGGCTGTCTGTCCGTTTGTCAACTTTTACGTCAAAGTTTTGTGTTAAACCTTTTTGATTGCTAATAACTCTGTCACCACATGTTGGATTCTCCTCATATTTGGAACAGGATATCTCTATAGCATTACCTTTCATATGGAGTATCTAAGCCCCTGGGTCAAGCCCCTGGGTGGGCTGTCTGTCCGTTTGTCAACTTTTACGTCAAAGTTTTGTGTTAAACCTTTTTGATTGCTTATATCTCTGTCACCACATGTTTGATTCTCTTCATATTTGGTACAGGATATCTCTATAGCATTACCTTTCGTTTGGAATATCTTAGCTCGCGGGTCAAGCCCCTGGGTGGGCTGTCCACCCGTCAGTCCGTTCATCAATATTTACGTCAATGTTTTGTGTTAAACCTTTTTGATTGCTCATATCTCTGTAACTTCATGTTAGATTCTTTTCATATTTGGTAAAGGATATCTCTATAGCATAACCTTTCATATGGAATATCTAAGCCCCTTGGTGGGCTGTCTGTCAGTTTGTCAACTTTTAAGTCGAAGTTTTGTGTTAAACCTTTTTGATCGCTTATATCTCTGTAACCTCATGTTAGATTCTCTTCATATTTGGTACAGAATATAGCTATAGTATTAACTTTCATATGGAATATCTAAGCTCCTGTGTCAAGCCCCCGGGTGGGGCTATGGGTCAATAATAAGGACTTACACATTTTGATCACGTCCAAGTTTTGTGTTAACTGTTTTGGTTTAAACAATATTTATTAGAATAAATTCACATATATACATCGCATAATAGTATATGGTACAGGATTTGATAACTGTTCTCATTATACTCCTTGCATACAAAGTATATCAAAAGTTATAGTTTTTGTCTTTCCATCTGTTCATTATTAGTTACTTTGTTGTTTCTTTATGCTGTGACCCTTTTCAGATTTGTCAGTTTATACATGTATATTGGTCCTTGTGATCTTAGAAACAACAGCGACTAGAACTGTTAAATTTTGCATAATATTTTCTCTTGAAATGCAGACAATAATAAATGCAAGTAATAATAAAAAATGCATTGCTTTATTATGTCATTATACAGCTACTTTAATTCATCAAATGTTCTATGACAGCCTATTCTATGTTTGTTTTTTCCAGTTGAAATTGTTCCAAATTGCAACAAACTTTGAATTTTTATTATTCAGCAAAGACAAGCAGAGATGGATATGATAAATTATTCTATATTTGTTGAAATGCAATAGTTATTCTCAGTGGACTAAATGGAAAGTTTATATGGAAAGGTTCAATGCTACAAACAAATTTTCATTTCGACTAAAAGGGGATGGCACTGGTCGGGGGTATACGTGCCCCACTGGGCACTTTCTCTAGTTTAAGTCAATAATTGTTTTTGTTTGTTCATGCCAGCTAAATAGTGTTCTAACCTGAAATTCATTAACCCGTATCGCGCTGAACACGATAATCCTTATCTTTGTAAACAGTGTAGGTCCTGATCAGATTGCGGAAGGGAGAGAATGACCGTAGAAAATATTTCAGAATCAATCTCCTTGAAAGAATGTTGTCGACCCCGGTAGGTATCGAACCTGCGTCCTCCTGATCACCAGTCAGGCGCGCATCCGACTTAGCTACCGAGGCCGGATAAATAAATAATTTAATAAATAAATATGTTAACAAAAATAAGATTATCCCCCATCATCACATGTACGTCTCGCAAGAATGTCCGATAATACGTCCAAACGTCTATCCATCAATCCATCCATCCACCGATCCATCCAGATTTCCATCCAATTAATAAGGATAATTAGGTTTCATAGTCTTATTGAAATTTATTTAAAAAGTATTTTAGAGGTGTGAAATATGATCAAAAGAGCAGAAAAGTAAAAAAAAAAGAGCCTGTCATTATATTAATCTTTAAAGAATGCCGCAATGCAATTAGAATTATATATTGAAATTAAAGAGGGGAATTCTCAAATGTATCTTCCATTCTTCTTAAATGGGCATATATAATTTCTATTTAGTAACGTTATAATATATAATAAATCTATATACTATAGGTTCAAATATTCGTGGCTCCCTATCAAAATAATCAATTCAGCAATAAAATAAAACAAAAACTACCCGATCTCCTATTTAAGTGGAAGCCCCTTGAGAAGCAAAGTGGGGCCGAAGTGTCTAGGTATATGGGGCCGACGTGTCTAGGGGCCGAGGTGTCCAGGGGCCGACCCGTCTAGGGTTTCAATTTTATGTGGGGCCGAAGTGTCTAGGGGCCGAGGTGGTTTTGGGGCCGAAGTGTCCTGTTACCAAACCAAAGGGTCCAGAGCTGAGATATTTAGCATGTAGCAACGGCAAGTGGTCACCTACATAAATCCTGCCAATCATGCCCCTGGGGTCCAAATGGGTCACACCCCGGGGCCCCTTAGCTCCCGTAGACTCATAATGGAAAAAAAAGTTTCAAAAATCTTCTCCTCTGAAACCACAGGGCCCAGAGCTTAGATATTAAGCATGTAGCAATGGCAAGTGGTCACCTACATAATTCTTGCCAATCATGCCCCTGGGGTCAAAATGGGTCACGCCCCGGGGCCCCTTAGATCCTAGACTTATAATGGAAAAAAAGCTCCAAACATCTTCTCTGAAACAACAGGGCCCAAAGCTTAGATATTTAGCATGTAGCAATGACTAGTGGTCACCTACATAAATCCTGCCAATCATGCCCCTGGGGTCCAAATGGGTCACGCCCTTGGGCCCCTTAGCTCCCATACACTCATAATGGAAGAAAGTTTCAAAAATCTTCTTCTTTGAAACCACAGGGCCCAGAGCTTAGATATTCAGCATGTGGCAATGACAAGTTATAACCTACATAAATCCTGCCAATCATGCCCCTGGGGTCCAAATGGGCCACGCCCTTGGGCCCCTTAGCTCCCATACACTCATAATGGAAGAAAGCTTCAAAAATCTTCTTCTTTGAAACCACAGGGCCAAGAGCTTAGATATTTAGCAGGTGGCAATGACAAGTGGTCACCTACATAAATCCTGCCAATCATGCCCCTGGGGTCCAAATGGGCCACACCCTGGGACCCACTATGCTCCCATAGACTCATAATGGAAAAAAGCTTAAAAAATCTTCTTCTCTGAAACCACAGGGCCCAGAGCTTAGATATTTAGCATGTAGCAACAGCCAGTGGTAACCTACATAAATCCTGCCAATCATGGCCCTGGGGTCCAAATGGGCCACGCCCCTGGGCCCTTAGCTCCCTTAGACTCATAATGGAAAAAAGCTTCAGAAATCTTCTTCTCTGAAACCACAGGGCCCAGAGCTTAGATATATAGCATGTAGCAACGGCAAGTGGTCACCTACATAATTCCTGCCAATCATGCCCCTGGGGTCCAAATGGGCCACGCCCGTGGCCCCTTAGCTCCTATAGGCTTATAATTGAAAAAAGCTTCAAAAACCTTCTTCTCTGAAACCAAAGGGCCCAGAGCTGATATTTAGCATGTAGCAACGGCAAGTGGCCACTTACATAAATCCTGCCGATCATGCCCCTGGGGTCCAAATGGGCCACTTCCCGGGGCCCCTTAGCTCCCATAGGCTCATAATGGAAGAAAAAACTTTTAAAATCTTCTTCTCTGAAACCAGAGGGCCCAGAGCTTAGATATTTAGCATGTAGCAAGGGCAAGTGGTCAACAACATAATTCCTGCCAATCATGCCCCTGGGTGCCAAATGGGCCACGCTCTGGGGCCCCTTCGCTCCCATAGACTCATAATGGAAAAAAGCTTCAAAAATCTTCTTCTCTGAAACCACAGGGCCCACAGCTAAGATATTTAGCATGTAGTAATGGCAAGTGGTCACCTACATAATACCTGTCAATCATGCCCCTGGGTTCAAAATGGGCCACGCCCTTGGGCCCCTTCACTCCCATAGACTCATAATTGAAACTAGAAATGCGTCCATAGGACACGGATGCCCCCGCCTGAAAATATGTCTATGTTCGTATTCATCCATAGAAAGTTTAAGTTTTGGACCATTTTTTTACCTTGGAGGTACAGATCTGGGTTTGCACGTGACACATTGTCTAATGATGGTTAACATTTCTTCAAAGTAATTTCAAAATCCATCCAGAAATAAGTAAGTTATTGAAGTTTAAGTTTCGGACCATTTTTTTTACCTTTGACCTCTAAGTATGACCTTGACCTTGGAGGTACGGATCTGGGTTTGCACGTGACACATCGTCTCATGATGGTTAACATTTCTTCAAAGTAATTTCAAAATCCATCCAGAAATAAGTAAGTTATTGACTGCGTTTAAGTTTCGGACTCTTTTTTTGACCTTTGACCTCTAAGTATGACCTTGACCTTGGAGGTACGGACCTGGGTTTTGCACGTGACACGTCGTCTCATTATGGTTAACATTTCTGCAAAGTAATTTCAAAATCCATCCAGAAATAAGAAAGTTATTGACTGCCTTTAAGTTTCGGACCCCCTTTTTATGGCCTTTGACGTCTAAGTATGACCTTGACCTTGGAGGTACGGACCTGGGTTTTGCACATGACACGTCGTCTCATTATGGTTAACATTTCTGCCGAGTAATTTTAAAATCCATCAAGAAATGAGGAAGTTATTGACTGCGTTTAAGTTTCGGACGGACGGACGGACGGACGGACGCACGGACGGACGCACGGACGAACGGACGGACGGACAGGGGCAACGCTATATGCCCTTTCCACCATTCTTCGAATGGCGGGGGCATAAAAAAGCTTAAAAATCTTCTTCTCTGAAACAACAGGGCCCAGAGCTTAGATATTTTGCATGTATCAAAGGCAAGTGGTCACCTACATAAATCCTGCCAATCATGCCCCTGGGGTCCAAACGGACCACGCCCCGGGGCCCCTTAGCTCCTATAGACTCATAATGGAAAAAAGCTTCAAAAATCTTCTTCTCTGAAACCACAGGGCCCAGAGCTTAGATATTTAGCATGTAGCAACAGCCAGTGGTAACCTACATAAATCCTGCCAATCATGGCCCTGGGGTCCAAATGGGCCACGCCCCTGGGCCCTTAGCTCCCTTAGACTCATAATGGAAAAAAGCTTCAGAAATCTTCTTCTCTGAAACCACAGGGCCCAGAGCTTAGATATATAGCATGTAGCAACGGCAAGTGGTCACCTACATAATTCCTGCCAATCATGCCCCTTGGGTCCAAATGGGCCACGCCCGTGGCCCCTTAGCTCCTATAGGCTTATAATTGAAAAAAATTTCAAAAACCTTCTTCTCTGAAACCAAAGGGCCCAGAGCTGATATTTAGCATGTAGCAACGGCAAGTGGTCACTTACATAAATCCTGCCGATCATGCCCCTGGGGTCCAAATGGGCCACGTCCCGGGGCCCCTTAGCTCCCATAGACTCATAATGGAAGAAAAAACCTTTAAAATCTTCTTCTCTGAAACCACAGGGCCCAGAGCTTAGATATTTAGCATGTAGCAAGGGCAAGTGGTCAACAACATAATTCCTGCCAATCATGCCCCTGGGTGCCAAATGGGCCACGCTCTGGGGCCCCTTCGCTCCCATAGACTCATAATGGAAAAAAGCTTCAAAAATCTTCTTCTCTGAAACCACAGGACCCTCAGCTGAGATATTTAGCATGTAGCAATGGCAAGTTGTCACCTACATAATTCCTGTCAATCATGCCCCTGGGTTCAAAATGGGCCACGCCCTGGGGCCCCTTCACTCCCATAGACTCATAATTGAAAAAAAGCTTAAAAATCTTCTTCTCTGAAACAACAGGGCCCAGAGCTTAGATATTTTGCATGTATCAAAGGCAAGTGGTCACCTACATAAATCCTGCCAATCATGCCCCTGGGGTCCAAACGGACCACGCCCCGGGGCCCCTTAGCTCCTATAGACTCATAATGGAAAAAAGCTTCAAAAATCTTCTTCTCTGAAACCACAGGGCCCAGAGCTTAGATATTTAGCATGTAGCAACAGCCAGTGGTAACCTACATAAATCCTGCCAATCATGGCCCTGGGGTCCAAATGGGCCACGCCCCTGGGCCCTTAGCTCCCTTAGACTCATAATGGAAAAAAGCTTCAGAAATCTTCTTCTCTGAAACCACAGGGCCCAGAGCTTAGATATATAGCATGTAGCAACGGCAAGTGGTCACCTACATAATTCCTACCAATCATGCCCCTGGGGTCCAAATGGGCCACGCCCGTGGCCCCTTAGCTCCTATAGGCTTATAATTGAAAAAAGCTTCAAAAACCTTCTTCTCTGAAACCAAAGGGCCCAGAGCTGATATTTAGCATGTAGCAACGGCAAGTGGTCACTTACATAAATCCTGCCGATCATGCCCCTGGGGTCCAAATGGGCCACGTCCCGGGGCCCCTTAGCTCCCATAGACTAATAATGGAAGAAAAAACTTTTAAAATCTTCTTCTCTGAAACCACAGGGCCCAGAGCTTAGATATTTAGCATGTAGCAAGGGCAAGTGGTCAACAACATAATTCCTGCCAATCATGCCCCTGGGTGCCAAATGGGCCACGCCCTGGGGCCCCTTCGCTCCCATAGACTCATAATGGAAAAAAGCTTCAAAAATCTTCTTCTCTGAAACCACAGGACCCTCAGCTGAGATATTTAGCATGTAGCAATGGCAAGTTGTCACCTACATAATTCCTGTCAATCATGCCCCTGGGTTCAAAATGGGCCACGCCCTGGGGCCCCTTCACTCCCATAGACTCATAATTGAAAAAAAGCTTAAAAAATCTTCTTCTCTGAAACAACAGGGCCCAGAGCTTAGATATTTTGCATGTATCAAAGGCAAGTGGTCACCTACATAAATCCTGCCAATCATGCCCCTGGGGTCCAAACGGACCACGCCCCGGGGCCCCTTAGCTCCTATAGACTCATAATGGAAAAAAGCTTCAAAAATCTTCTTCTCTGAAACCAGAGGGCCCAGAGCTTAGATATTTAGCATGTAGCAAGGGCAAGTGGTCACCTACATAATTCCTGCCAATCATGCCCCTGGGGTCCAAACGGAGCACGCCCCTGGGCCCCTTAGCTCCTATAGACTCATAATGGAAAAAAGCTTCAAAAATCTTCTTCTCTGAAACCACAGGGCCCAGAGCATAGATATTTAGCATGAAGCAATGGCAAGTGGTCAACTACATAATTCCTACCAATCATGCCCCTGGGTTCAAAATGGACCACGCCCCGGGGCCTCTTTGCTCCCATTGACTCATAATTGAAAAAAAGCTTTAAAAATCTTCTTCTCTGAAACAACAGGGCCAAGAGCTTATATATTTAGCATGTAGTAACGACAAGTGGTCACATACATAATTCCTGCCAATCATGCCCCTGGAGTCCAAACGGACCAAGCCCCGGGGCCCCTTAGCTCATAATGGAAAAAAGCTTCAAAAATCTTCTTTTCTGAAACCACAGGGCCCAGAGCTTAGATATTTAGCATGTAGCGAGGGTAGTGGTCACCTTCATAATTCCTGCCAATCATGCCCCTGGGGTCCAAACGGACCACGCCCCTGGGCCCCTTAGCTCCTATAGACTCATAATGGAAAAAAGCTTCAAAAATCTTCTTCTCTGAAACCACAGGGCCCAGAGCTTAGATATTTAGCATGAAGCAATGGCAAGTGGTCAACTACATAATTCCTGCCAATCATGCCCCTGGGTTCCAAATGGGCCATGCCCCAGGACCCCTTCGCTCCCATGGACTCATAATTGAAAAAAGTTTTAAAAATCTTCTTCTCTGAAACCACAGGGCCCAGAGCTTAGATATTTAAGATGTAGTAATGGCAAGTGGTCACCTACATAATTCCTGCCAATCATGCCACTGGGGTCAAAACTGACCACGCCCCGGGGCCCCTTAGCTCCTATAGACTCATAATGGAAAAAAACTTCAAAAATCTTCTTCTCTGAAACCACAGGGCCCAGAGCTTAGAAATTTAGCATGTAGCAATGGCAAGTGGTCACCTTCATAATTCCTGCCAATCATGCCCCTGGGTTCCAAATGGGCCAAGCCCCGGGGCCCCTTCGCTCCCATAGACTCTAATGTAAAAAAGCTTCAAAAATCTTCTTCTCTGAAACTACAGAGCCCAGAGCTTAGATATTTTGCATGTATCAAAGGAAAGTGGTCACCTACATAAATCCTGCCAATCATGCCCCTGGATTCCAAATAGGCCACGCCCTGGGGCCAATTAGCTCCCATAGATCCCTACAGGAAAAAAGCTTCAAAAATGTTCTTATCTGAAACCACAGGGCCCAGAGCTTAGATATTTAGCAAGTAGCAACGGCAAATGGTCACCTACATAAATCTTGCCAATCATGCCCCTGGGGTCCAAATGGGCCACACCCCGGGGCCCCTTAGCTCCCGTTGACTCCGAATGGAAAAAAGCTTCATAAATCTTCTTCTCTGAAACCACAGAGCCTAGAGCTTAGATATTTAGAATGTAGTAATGGCAAGTGGTCACCTACATAAATCCTGCCAATCATGCCCTTGGGGTCCAAATGGGCCACGCCCCTTAGCTCCCATAGACTCATAATGGAAAAAAGCTTCAAAAATCTTCTCTGAAACCACAGGGCCCAGAGCTTAGATATTTAGCATGTAGCAAAGGCAATTGGTCACCTACATAAATCCTGCCAATCATGCCCCTGGGGTCCAAATGGGCCACACCCCGGGGCCCCTTAACTCCCATAGACTCCTAATGGAAAAAGCTTCAAAAATGTTCTTCTCTGAAACCACAGGGCCCAGAGCTTAGATATTTAGCATGTAGCAAGGGCAAGTGGTCTCCTTCATAAATCCTGCCAATCATGCCCTTGGGGTCCAAATGGGCCACGCCCGGGGGCCCCTTAGCTCCCATAGACTCATAATGGAAAAAAGCTTCAAAAATCTTCTTTTCTGAAACCACAGGGCCCGGAGCTTAGATATTTAGCATGTAGCAACGGCAAGTGGTCACCTACATAAATCCTGCCAATCATGCCCCTGGGGTCCAAATGGGCCACACCCCGGGGCCCCTTAGTTCCCATAGACTCCTAATGGAAAAAAATCTTCAAAAATCTTCTTCTCTGAAACCACAGGGCCCAGAGCTTAGATATTTAGCATGTAGCAACGGCAAGTGGTCACCTACATAAACCCTGCCAATCATGCCCTTGGGGTCGAAATGGGCCACGCCCCGGGGTCCCTTAGCTCCCATAGACTCATAATGGAAAAAAGCTTCAAAAATCTTCTTCTCTGAAACCAGAGGGCCCAGAGCTTAGATATTTAGCATGTAGCAAAGGCAAGTGGTCACCTACATAAATCCTGCCAATCATGCCCCTGGGGTCCAAATGGGCCGCACCCCGGGGCCCCTTAACTCCCATAGACTCCTAATGGAAAAAGCTTCAAAAATGATCTTATCTGAAACCACAGGGCCCAGAGCTTAGATATTTTGCATGTAGCAAGGGCAAGTGGCCCCTTGGGCCAGAATTGGCCATGCCCATGGCCCATTAGCTACCATGGTTGGACTTAAAATGGTAAAAAATCTTAAAATGGAAAAAAAAAATCAAAAATAGTCTTCTCTGAAACCATAAGGCCCAGTGCTTTGGTATTTAGGATGTAACATGGAGTGGTTGCCTACATGAATCCTGCCTGAGTCTTGCCCCGCGGGTTCAAATTGGCCAAATCCTGTGGCTTCTTAACTCCAATAAACTTATAATGGAAAAAAAAGCTTCAAAAATCTTCTTCTCTGAAACCATGAAGTACAGACCTTAGATATTTAGTATATAGCAACACAAAATGGTCGCCTACATAAATCCTGCCAACCATGCCCTTTGGGTCATTATTGACCATGGATTTATGCATGTACTGGAATAAAATCAAAAATCTTCTTCTCCAAAGCCATAAGGCCCACGGCTCAGATATTTAGTATGTAGCAATGTCAAGTGGTCTCCTACACTTACGATTTTCTGGTACACAGGTGAGCGATATAGGGCCATTGGGCCCTCTTGTTTTGTGTGTGTTTGGGTACATCAGTCTGTGCCTTCTTAAAATGTGTGAGTGTGGATTGAGATGAGATTAACAAGAGCTGTCATTAGACAGCTTACCTCACTTGAATCAATGCACGTCCTTGAAGTCATGAGATTGCTGAATGAGCCTTTGGACCTATATCTATCAGCATACCGAAAATGAACCAAACTGTTGTATGGGCTCTTAAAAATGCTTTTACAGAAATTTTCTAAGTTGCAGGTCTTGACACTGTCTTTGGCACGGACAGGATCATTACTGAACACAAGTTTGGACATATACGGTATCTATCATAATATCAAACCAAATCCATATGGCTTGGAAAGTATGAGCTCACTACTTGACAGAACTATGGACACCGGAGCCAATTCGAATGCCAACTCTGAGGCCAATGCCAACAACAATGCCCACACCGGGGGTCGTGCAATCTCTTCCTGAACTTCATTCAGGCTTTATAATTGGTTCACACTGTTTAGAGTTCAACTTAATTTCAGTGTATCTTTTCACCTTTTGCAAATGCAGAAGCTATTCACATTTTTTCAGCTAGAATTCTAAAGTACTAGATATTGAATTTATTAGAAGCATTAATAATTTGGCCAAATGTGGTTAACGAAGTTTGCACAACTAGGCACAGGACTGGTGTATCGCTTCCCCATAAGGAGATAATGTTTTCGCTTTGTTTCGTTTCAGAGTGCCTACCCGCCGAACCACTACATACGCCGTGTACCACAGAGAATGATGCACTTCTTTACCATGCTACAGATGATCCAATTACTAGTACTGTGTGGAATGGGGTTTGCACCATACCCATACTTAAAGATGTTTTTTCCCATTCTAATCTTTATTCTAATCCCTTTGAGGTAAGTCAGAGGCTGGCTTGGCTTGGTTATTCATATCATATCTATCTTTGCTTAAGGGGAATAGGAACACATGGCAGATTTTTCTGCCATTTTTCAAACTGAGACAACTTTCAGGACTTCCTGTTTGCTTTTCCATAATCCCTGTCCCACTAAAAAAGGGGTCAACTCTTAAAGGAAAGAATCTGCTCCTCAGGAGCAAATTCTTTCCTTTACGAGTTTACCCCTATTTACATGGGAGACAAAAATACCTTTGCAGGAGTTGCCTCCCCTGAAGTTGTTCCCATTCCCTTTAAGAAATAAGGTTTCCTTAGTTTTTATACGCCCGTTTGAAAAACGGTGGTATTATGTTATCCCCCCCGGCGTCCTTCCGTCCATCTGTAAACTTTTCGTTTCTGGATAACTCCTCCAACAGTTTACATCCGATGAAGCTGAAACTTTATACATAGTTAGATCATGATGTGGGGGCAGGGCATGTTGCTTCGAGGATATTGTCCTCCAAATATTAATAGAGTTATGCCCCTTTGATATTTTTTTGTAAACTTGACCATGATGGGTTGGGGGGGGGGGGGGCAGCGCATATTGTTTCGAGGTTGCGGTCCACCAAATAATAATAGAGGTTTGCCCCTTTGAAATTTTTTGTAAACTTTTAGTTTTCAGATAACTCCTCCTACAATTTGCATCCGATCAAGCTGAAACTTCATACATAGTTAGACGATGATGTGGGGCAGCACATATTGTTTCGAGGTTAGGATCCACCAAATATTATTAGAGTTATGCCCCTTTGAAATCTTTTGTAAATTTGTTTTTCTGGATAACTCCTCCTACACTTTACATCCGATTTAGCTGAAACTTTATATATAATTAGACCATGATGTGGGGCAGGGCATATTGTTTCGAGGTTATGGTCCTCCAAATAATAATAGAGTTATGTCCCCTTTGAAAAATTCTGTAAACATTTTGTTTCTGGATAACTCCTCCTACATTTGAGATCTGATGATGTTGAAACTTTACATACAGTAAGACCATGATATGGAACTGTATATTTCTTTTAGGTTATGGCCTGCCAAATATTAAGTTATACTCCTTTTACAGATTTTTGTAAACATTCTGTTTCCGGATAACGCCTCTTACATGTTAGCTGAAACTTTACATATAGTAAAACCATGATGTGGAACAGTACATACTATTTTGAGGTTGCAGTCCGTCAAATATTACCAGAGTTATTCCCCTTTCACAGTTTCCTAAACATATTTTGTTTCCGGATAATGCCTCTTACATTTTACATCTGATGAAGCTGAAAATTGTGCGGAGATATAGATTGGGCTGCATCATTTCCATGCAGAGCTGAACCCGACTAAACATTTGAGTGCTGGTAAATCGCTTTAAAGGTCTAAGCCTGCTCAGGCAAAGTGGTGCAAGTAGGACCCTTAAACCCTAGCAGTTTCTTAGGGCCGAGAGCTTGACATGTCATTTTGGACAAAACCACATTTATACATGTGTATATTATTTTTGTTGCTATTTTTTTCAGGCAGAAAGTCATTCCTCACTTAGTGGATCAGAAATACTTGAGAGCCATGGACAGTCATTAGTTTTGGTCACATGATACAGATCACAGTCACATGACAGTCACATGATGTTAAATTTTAGAGTTTTATCAACAGAGATATAGGATAAAGGAGGCCATTAAGTCATATCGAGGCCATAAAGGTCATTATTGGGGCCATTAAGGTCATTATTGAGGCCATTAAACTATTTCAGATGGCCTAAGTATGTTAACCCTTAAGATGCCGAGAAAAACTACATCTGAAAATGTTATCTGCTTATGTCGTTTGCTGAATCTTCTTGCAAACTTTTAAAAAATATTTTTGCATACAGGCAAACAGTGTGGACCCAGATCAGACTACTCCTTCAGGAGCAGTCTGATCTGGGTCCACACTGTTTGCAAAAACGACTTTTAAGGTAACCGGCAGACGACAAAACAGACGACAGTTGTCATGATTGGCGTCTTATAGGTAAACAGACACCCACTAGCGTATACAGGATGTTTCATTTGCGGTCGTTTCATATGAAATTTATGAATCTCTCAAGAGTCTTGTTTGAACAGCCTGTCACAAGTTTAATAAATTCCATATGAAGTGACCACAAGTGTAAGATTCTTTTATCATAGACTTGTATTTTATTGTCAAGAGGTTCAAAAGAAAATTAGTAGAAAACATAGCGTTGTCACGGACTGTGTAATGACATAATGTGCTAGTAACCATGTCTTATTACATGTAGTTATATGATTTTTATGTTCTCCTACTTATTTATGAGCAGCACTAATTAGGAGCTCAGTTGAGGCGAGCTCAAGAAACATTTGAACTACTTAAGAACAGTGTGAGTTTTAAAAGCAGACAGCAAATTTTTTTTTTAATTATTTTTGAAGGAAATTAGGCTTGACATTATTGTGAAAATTAGACTGAACATTACATGTGTACTGTCTGCAGGGCTTATTTTCTCTGTTAACTGATGTCTGCAAATTGATTGGCAGTCTTGGGGTCAATAACTTCTGGTTCTCGATTGTCTTGGACACTCAGTACAAAGCAGTATCCTGGCATTGTATGTTTACCCTTTAAGCACAAAAAAGGCTAACAAATGGCATTACAAAGTAAATTACATATGGAGCCTCTATGGGAAGGGGGAACGAAAGTTTGTTCAAGAGGACTGGGTCACATGACCAATATGGCCGCCATGCCCATATATGGGAAAAGCCTTTAAAACTCTTCTTCTCAAGAACCGAATGGCGGATGATCTTGAAACTTGGTATGCAGCATCAGGAACTCTGGCCCTACTAGATTTGTTCAAATGATGACCTTTGGTTGACCTTGACCTGTTTTACGTCAAGGTCAGATTTGGTCACTTAGACTTTTGTATGGAAAAATGGCAAAACAGTGGATTTTTCTGATTGAAACTTGGTATGCAGCATCAGGGACTCTGGCCCTACCAAGTCGGTTCAAATTTGGTCACTTAGACATTTGTATGGAGAAATGGCAAAAAAGTGGATTTTTCTGATTGTATATTAGATAGTGGCATCAGAAATGGTATTTACAATCAGCTGATTGGAAGTTTATCAGTTCCAAAGGTCATGGTCATTTACCGACCTTTGTCCAGGACGGCTCAGTTTCATTCATTCTTTACTTGGCCAATTGAAACCAAATACAATGTGGAGCCTGGTAGGCTGTGACCTCAAAAATGATATTTGCAGTTACCGTAAAAATTCGGCTATAAGACGAGGATTTTTCCCTCCAAAATGAGCCCAAAAAAACGACCCCGTCTTATAGCCGAGGTCATGGACTGCAGGCTTTTTTCCGGCAATGTCCGGCGAAGACCAGACATACGGAAAAAGCCGATCGGTGATTTCTGAATTGATATAAATCGCCGCCCACAAACCACCGCTACGATTTTTCTGCACGCGATCGGAAAATGACGTCATCCGACGCCATTACCCCCACACGTGTTTAATGTCATTGCATGTATCTCTTTCATAAAAAAAAATGTTTGGAACCGGTAAAAAAATGTTTTCCCGATAGCTAAGCGGTTGTGAATAGAGGTTGATAGAAAATCAGTGCTTTGCACAGCTCCAGAATTATCCCCAGAAGCTCCGTGTCAATAACCAACAACAGCGTTCGACTTTTCCCGCAAACGTCTATTTGGCGCCAAAACATAACCATTCATGAGATCGTAGAAAAGTCCGATTTAATAATGCAAACATCTACCGTTAGATGTAGCTAATAGTCTGAGGAGCAATTAAATCAGTTTCACACTGATTGTGGATTAAATTTTATGACTGGAAGATAAACGCAAATTAGAGACATAACTTGACCATATTTTCACACCTTATCGACACGCACCGCAGGGTGGCAATTATACGACAGGGATTAACATTAGTGTCATACTTGAACCGTAATAAATACACAAGATGGTTTGTCTCTGAATTGACAGCGATTTACTTACTGGGTTACTTTTACCGTATTTAAGGACTCAAAAAGACTGGCGATTTTTTTTTTTTTTTTTTTTTTTTGCGCTTGTCCAGACCGAGCGTCATAAGGTTAAAGTGCACCTGCCCGGCGTGATTTCGGTCTTGTCCCGGACGGCCGGGAAATGGATTTGTCAGCCCCTGTCGTCTATTAAATAGAAGTTTGTTTAGCCTAAGCCAGCAAGGCATGTACCGGGCCGACAGCGATACGACGTATCGGCCCGACGTTTGCGGCTATTTTGTGCTAGCTGGAGCGTTGGTTCTGAAACTGAATAGCTAGGTGTTGTGTTCCCCGATAAAAAAAACGTTCAGTTACTTATAAAAAAGCTGCAACAAATATTTCTAAATTTTGTGGCTGGAAATGAGGGGTAAGTAGAGGGGTTTTCTGACGAAAAAAAAAGGCCGATTTCTCACATCTAAATAGCATCTGACGGTAGCAGATAGGCCCCGACAGATATGGCAAAAATTTGACCCGTCTTATAAAAGAGTATAAGCAAAATCCCACTTTAGAATAACTGAAAAAGGGGTCCCGTCTTATAGCCGAATCGCCTTATAGCCGAATTTTTACGGTACCTGAATGGAATTTTATCAATTCCAAAGGTCAAGGTCATTACTGACCTTTGTCTTGGATGGCTCAGATTTAGTATTTTTTTATCTTCTTCTCCAGTAAAAGAGCTGTGCTGATTGAAACCAAATTACATGAAAAGCCTCTGTGGGGGATGAGGCAATTAAACTGGATTGTGGATACTCGTTAGAGCTGCCCACCAAGGTGGTTCTAAAGAGTACCCAAAATCTATGTTTTGAGCAGATATATGAAAACTGTCATAATTTTTATCTAAATAAGTTTTTTTCTGTGTGGTAAAAGTTTTAGTGTATTTGAATAGGCATGTTTTTAAGATGATGTGATATTTTTTGCATATTTTTACTTCACCTATAGTTAGTAAGTGCTCAATGAGGCGGTTTTAACGAGTACCCACAACTTTTGTCTTGGAGCAGGAATACAAAATAAAATAAATGTATACCCATGTAAACTGCAGTTTTCTCAATTTAAAGTGGGCTTTATAGGGGTGTTCATTACACAAACTTGAGACATCAAAGCAAACGACAAGTGTTTAGATTGGCATCTTAACCGTTATCTTGCTGTTCACGACAACCCCTATCTTTGCAATCAGTGTAGATCCAGATCAGATGGCTTCTAAAGAAGCCATCTGATCAGGATCTACACTGTTTGGCATTCAGTTTAGGAATTTGTAGCAATAAATAACATCAAGTAATTTGATTGGTTTATATAACGAAATGGGTTTGGCTTAGATGAATATTCAGCAAGATAAGGGTTAAGAGATATTTGAAAGCATAATACTATTCCATATATTTTTTATTCTTATCAAAATTTCAGTATTAAGATACTGATCATATTTTTACAAAAAATCTGCATATACCTATTCTTCCAAAAGTGCGATTTTAAAATATATATTTATATTTTTTCTTTGCCTTTGATCATGTGTATTTAGTTTCTTTAGCAAGAATACAAAGAATCATATTAACTCTTTATCTTGCTGTTCACGACAACCCCTATCGTTGTAAACAGTATAGATCCAGATCAGATGGCTTCTTCAGAAGCAATCTGATCAGGATCTACTCTGTTTCACATTCAATTTATGAATTTGTAAGAATAAATTGCATCAAGTAATTTGATTGGTTGATAGACAGAAATGGGTGTGGCTTAACCCTTTACCACTCAGGGATTTTGTGAATTTCGCTGATTTTCACAGTGTTGCACATGACAGCAACTTCAACTAGCCATTGTTTCATAATGGATGGTCTGTTTTACACGAAACTCGGTATGAATGTTCATTGGGCAGTAGCCTTTCAAATGCAACCTTTCATGACTTGATCATTGTTGTCATGGTAAAGAGGGGGCATCTCAAAGTTGCCAAAAAGTGTGTTTTCATGAATTTTTGACCCATTTTAATCTTCACACAGCTGTCAAGGCAACAATTAAGGTGTTTGGCACTGGCTATTTTCACTGTTTGCAGCATGTTTTATCAGCATCAATTTTCAGGTATTTTTGACCCCAGACACCCTCAGATATAAATTTTAGCGGCCGGTTGGGCCATACACCCAAAATTTTTCGGGATGTGAGGGGGGCATTGCCCCCCTTCAATCCCCCCCAGAATATTTTTAGTGGGGAGGCGCACGAAAAAACAGGTCACTTTTTTGCCCAACAAATCCTAAAGCAAACATAACTATCCAGGCGTAGAAATGCAGATTTTAGGTGCTACTGGGGCTTAAAATGTGTGTGTGTTGGGGGGGGGGGGGGGTGCAGACACGTAAAAACACGTATCTGAGTGGTAAAGAGTTAAATGAAAATTCAGCAAGAGAAGGGTTAAGCATTTTACCTTAAACAGAATCAAAGCTTGTTGCCAATTTGTAGGAATTAGGAATATACCTAAACCTCATTTAAGAGGGAAACAACTGTGTTATATCCAAACAGAAAAGTAAAGATTATACAGATAAATGACTGTTTACCATTTATGGTATTTTTTTTATTTAATAGATACATTTCAGGATCCATCTTTAAACAGTGTTATATCCAAAACTATGTTATAATTAAGAAATAGATCAGCTCTAGCTGTGATTTGTTGTGTAATAAATCACAGTTTGGAGGTCAGTTGTAAAGTAGACAAATCACAAGCGCGTAGCGCGCGTGATTTGTCTACTTACAACTGACCGACAAACTGTGATTTATTACCCAACAAATCACTGGCTAGAGCTGATCTATTTCGATTCTTACATGCTGAAAATCGGCAATAATGTTGTTGTTTCCTTCAAAATCTCACAAGTTTTCGCCATTGTTAGAAGAAATCCCGCTGAAATTATCGACTGAAACACATGCATTTATATCCTTTTCTAACATTTTCGATGCGAGAAAATGACGTTACACCGTCTAACGTCAAGTAAATCGCCTAGTGACGTCATAAATTTGCAGTTTTTAATGACGTCACTCGTCAAGCTCTTCCTTGTCGTGATTTGCTGTAGAATAAAACACAGTTATTTTCCATTGCCTATATAGGCGCTCTGTGTTAGAATGAACAATGTTGTAAAGATATATTTGTTATTAAAAATATTGTCAGAAACAAAAATACAATTTTCCTTTCTTTATTTTTATAAAATTTGCAATTAAAACTATTGTCAGAATCAAAAATACATTTTTTATTTCTTTATTTTTATAAAATTAAAGTTACTAGGACAATTATAAAAGAACCAAAAATACCTTAAAATCCTAAATATTGGGTCAGGCAGGCCTAAGCAAGCAGTGAAGACCCAGATCAGTCTGCTCCTGAAGGAGCAGTCTGATCAGGGTCTACACTGTTTGCTATTCCATCTGCTCTTCTGGGACTCCTTGCTGGATCGTGACAAAAAAAATGCTATAATTTTAGGAGAATTACAGCAAGTTGTCAAGGTGTCCAAATTTTTAGGATTTGTTTGGTAGTTCTTCTTTTTGTTCAATCATAACACTGTTATATTGAATAGAAGTTACTTTTTCTAAAGCAGGATATCAAGAACAAAAAGTAATTCGAAGCTTGGTCCAGTTGTTCAACACCTGGTTAGCTTAAACTGTTTTGTGGGCAAATAGTTAAGTCTTTATTATAGCCCCGCTTTGAAAAAGTGGGGGCTATATTGGATTTGGCTTGTCCGGAATTCCGTCTGTCTGTCAGTCAGTCTGTCTGTCTGTCTGTCTGTAATATTTGATAGTGGGTACCTTGTTACCGCAACTCCTCTTACAGTTCTAGGTCAATCCTTTTGAAACTTTACAGGTGTTATCATATAGGTCTGAAGATGTGCATATTCTTTTTTCATTATCCTTAGATTATTTTTTTCACTTATTTCACCTTTTTTAACTTAGACAATTTTTGAGTTCTACTAATGTTAAAATGTATAGGGAGTAGCTACCTTGTTACCGTAACTCCTCTTACAGTTCTAGGTCAATCCTTTTGAAACTTTACAGGTGTTTTCATATAGGTCTGAAGATGTGCATATTCTTTTTTCATTATCCTTAAATAATTTTTTTCACTTATTTCACCTTTTTTAACTTAGACAATTTTTGAGACCTACTAATGTTAAAATGTATAGGGAGTAGCTACCTTGTTACCGCAACTCCTCTTACAGTTCTAGGTCAATCCTTTTGAAACTTTACAGTTGTTATCATATAGGTCTGAAGATGTGCATATTCTTTTTTCATTATCCTTAAATAATTTTTTTCACTTATTTCACCTTTTTTAACTTAGACAATTTTTGAGATCTACTAATGTTAAAATGTATAGGGAGTAGCTACCTTGTTACCGCAACTCCTCTTACAGTTCTAGGTCAATCCTTTTGAATCTTTACAGGTGTTTTCATATAGGTCTGAAGATGTGCATATTCTTTTTTCATTATCCTTAAATAATTTTTTTTCACTTATTTCACCTTTTTTAACTTAGACAATTTTTGAGATCTACTAATGTTAAAATGTATAGGGAGTAGCTACCTTGTTACCGCAACTCCTCTTACAGTTCTAGGTCAATCCTATTGAAACTTTACAGGTGTTTTCATATAGGTCTGAAGATGTGCATATTCTTTTTTCATTATCCTTAAATAATTAAAATGACAATTTTTGAGATCTTCTAATGTTAAAATGTATAGGAAGTAGCTACCTTGTGAACGCAACACCTCTTACAGTTCTAGGCCGATCCTTTGAAACTTTTCAGGTGTTTTCAAAGGGGTCTTAAGATGTGCATGTGTTTTTTTCATTATCCAAAACTTATTTTTTAACTTAGACTGTTTTTCAGATCTAATAACGCGAATAGTCTATAAGGCGTAGGTACCTTGTTATGGATTTAACCCTCTCAAAAGTCTTTACCTTAAATTCATGAGTCTTTCTCCTCTGACAGGGCTATAGTCAGCTCCTCTGACAGTTCTAGTTAAGTACAGTATCTAAAACAATTGTATTATTTTAAAGTGAGTAGTCTGATCAAGGGTCTTCACTGTTTGCCTGACTGCACCCTTTGGACTCCTTGCTGAATTGTGAAACTAATTTGTTATAATTTAGGGGAACTACTGCAAGTCCTCAAGGAGTCTGAATTTTTTGGATTTTAACAGTACTAAGAACATTTAGTTTAGCAATTTTTATAGCTCATTATGTTAGCAAATTTCTGCGATAGACAGACACTCTTATTAATTGTGCTTTGTTTAAAGGTATAAACACCACAACCTCATTTTAACACTGTTCATTATAAAATGGTTTGGATATAACACATTTTCAAGATGGATCCCAAAAATGTATAGATTATATTGAAAAATGACTATTTAGTCATTTTTTCTATATAATCCATACATTTTCGTTTGAATATAACACAGTTGTTTAACTGACACGGTTTCTGCTTTGAATTGCAACAATAGTGTTATAAAGAGGTTGCAGTGTATTATGTTCTGACTTCTACTCAGAAGCCTAGATTGTAGGTACTCGATGATGTGGTTGTAATGAGCACCCACAATCTATGTTTGTAGCAGAAATGAGGAAACTAAAAAAAACTGTTCATGTTTAAAAAGCTGATTCAAATGCATTTGCATATTATGAATCTGAATGGGGACATGTCTGATTGGATATTGTCAAAAATTGTGGCGGCACATCCTGGGTTATACTATCAGAAAACCAACATAATAACGTGATTTTTCATTGGCTGGAATTTGGTTTTACGCAGCTTATTGTGTTTACCACTTTGAGCAAATAATACACTTCTTTTGAATAAACGCATTAGAATAGGGATAACTGTATTCAAAATTGTCGGTAAATTGTTGTTTTTATGATTGCAAATTACATTTTATGACTCTGCTAATGCTCCCCTGTAAACCCCAGTTTTCTCCATACAGATTGGGGTTTGGAGGGATTTTCATTTCTCAGAGTTGTTAACAAGCTTGGTTGAACAAGATCTGTTTCCATTCATGTAGACAGGATAGTTGTAAATCAAAGCCTTTTGCTTGTTATTGTTTGTAAATACATGTACTTAATCCTTGTCCTGCTGAATATTTGTATCTGCCACACCCACAACCAATTATCAACCGATCAGATAACTCAAAGCAAATTATTGGAACAAATTCACAATCTGAATGACAAACAATGTAGATCCTGATCAGATGGCTTCTTCAGAAGCCATCTGATCTGGATCTTCATTGTTTGAAAAATAAGGCATATCTGGGCTCAGCAGGACAAAGGTTAAAAAAGAACAATTAGTGAATCAACACTGTTTTATTTGTTATTGATGCATTTATGCATTAGTTTTCAATGCAAAATAGTCCAGACTTACTGATGGCATTTTATCATATTGTTCTTAACATTTATGTTCATGTTACTTTTTTTTTAGTTGTTGCATATTTCATTCAAGTTGATTTTTTAATATTACCGTTTTTTACTTATTTTTTCTTCACATTATTTTTACTTTTTTTTTCATAGTTCAGCAAGTTCTTTTAATACCAGAAGGTCTCAGAATGGTGAATCACTCATTTTAAGGAGATTATATTAAATATGTTTACTGTTTTTAGATATCCTTGCAGTCCTTTACTTTTAACATACTTTTGTCCCTTCTTCTGTTTGTAACATATTTGTGTGCATTAATGCATTCTTTATGCTCCTCAAACTGACATTTTTTACTGGTCATTACGATAACACACCCGTGCGACGTAGTGCATTTTTTTCACATCTCCAAAATGGCCACTTTTCTCATGAAAATCTGTGATATTTTTCTTATAAATACTGCAAACATAGTTTGTGGGTGTTCGTAAGAGCTGCCTCATTGAGGCGGTTCTAGCGAGTACCCTCGGCCCCTGCCCATTGGGGCTTGAAGAAATATATGGGCTGCATGATGCTTCAACGAAGAGCTGAATCCAAACTGCACACGAATACTGGTAAACTGGTTAGATGATCTAAGCCTGCCCAGGCAAAGTGGTGCGCACGAGTGGGACCGCCCATGCTTATAAACCCTATTGGTTTCATTGGGGGACAGGACTTGAGATGGCATTTTATCTCAATGTCGGGTAAAAGTCCCACAAAATTGGAAGCAACATCTCCAAAATGATCTTTAAAGTGTTGACGGGGATGTTAAACCTCAAATCAATCAATCAATCTAAGGAGTACCCACAACCTATGTCTTAGAGCAAGAATAAGAAATATAATGTATACCCCTGTAAACCCCAGTTTTATATAAAGTGGAAGTTTAAGTGTGGGGTGGGGGGGGTTATTACACAGACATGTTAACATAGTGTTTTAATACCAGAAGGTTTCAGAGATTATATTGAAAATGTTTACTGTTTTTAGATATCCTCGCACTGCTTTACTTTTAGCATAATTTTTTACCCTCCTTCTGTATGTAAAGTAATTATATATTCTTTTAATATGCTCCTAAAATTGATTTTCTTTTCAGATGAAAAACTTACTTTGTAGCCAAAATAGGCTGTGGGTGCTTATTAGAATTGCCTCAAAATAGTACCCACAGTCTATGTTTTATGTAAAAATAAAGAAAACTAGAATCGCGCAGTCGATGGCACGCCATCGCATATCCCCACGCTTTTTTATAGATACGCCACTATATAAGTTCTCAATTGCAACTCCCACCCAATCTTAAGATCAAAATTCCGAAAGTGTACTTCTCAGACCAAAGACCTATCAGTTCCCAAAGTTTCATGTTTCTATCTGAAATGGCGTAGGAGGAGTTATTCAGTAATCGTTAAAAAGGGGGTTATGGGGGTGAAAATCCAAGTTTTTGACCTCTGGTGACCTCATACCTGATCCTAGGGGTCAAATTTTGATTGTTATGTATTCTGCTCATTATGCCGTTCGATTTGATATGTCACATGATCAGGCTCTGAAAACTTTGATTTTTTTACCCCCCGGGCACGCCACCCCCTGGCCTGGCCCCTAGGGGTGGGATTAAAATTCCAAAAGTGTCATGCACTCCTCAGACCAAAGACCTATCAGTTCCCAAAGTTTCATGTTTCTATCTGAAACGGCCTAGGAGGAGTTATCCGGTAATCGTTAAAAAGGGGGTTATGGGGGTGAAAATCCAAGTTTTTGACCTCTGGTGACCTCAATCCCTGTCGCAACCAGACACCGTCGTGATATGACTGAAAAATTGTTGAAAGCGACGTTAAACCCGAATTCACACACACACTGGTGACCTCAAACCTGACCTTAGGGGTCAAATTTTGATTGTTATGTATTCTACTCATTATGACGTTCGATTTGATATGTCACACGACCAGGTTCTAAAAACTTTGATCTTTTACCCCCGGGCACCCCACCCCCTGGCCTGGCCCCTAGGGGTAGGATCAAAATTCTGAAAGTGTCCTGCACTCCTCAGACCAAAGACCTATCAGTTCCCAAAGTTTTAAGTTTCTAGCTGTAAAAGTGTGGGAGGAGCTGTCCGGTAAGACGGACGGACGTACGGACGACGAAGACAATTACAATATCCCCACTTTTTCTTCGAAAAGCGTGGGGATAATAATGAATACATGTACCTGGGTAAACCCAAGTTTTCTCTATTATAATGTTAGGTTTACAGGGATGTTCATGTGTGAAGATGAAAAATTGTGATACAAAATAGAAGTCATTATGAAAACACCCCTATACAAATACATTGTAAATTCTATTGCAGGATAAAGGAAATCTTAAGATGAAAAATTGATATTTTTCTTATTTCTGCTCAAAATATAGAGTGTGGGTACATGTTAGAACCGCCTCATTGAGGCAGTTCTAACAAGTACCCACAAGCTATATTTTTAATCAGAAATAAGAAAAATAAGGTCTACCCCTACAAACCCCAGTTTTACAATATGAAAGTGGGAGGTCAAAATTATATAGGCGCGATTTCCTGATGTGAAGGCAAGTTTCATTTCACACATGATGAAAAATTGTGATACAAAAAAGAAGTGAAGGAAAGTCTTATTTTTGCAGCAAACATAGATTAAGGGAATGAGGCGGTTCTAATAAGTAGCCACAATCTATGTTTTTAAGCAGAAATTAAGTAATCCTAATATTATATATGCTTGTAAACCCAGTTTTCTCTTTATCAAGTGGGGTTTACAATGATGTTTATAACCTACTTGTTAAAGTGATGCTTTGTTTGTTTGAATTGAGGTTTAACATCCCCATCAACACTACTTAGGTCATTTCGGAGACGCTGCTTCCAATTTTGTGGGGCTTTTACCATTGAGATGAGCTGAGATGACATTTCAAGTCCTACGACCCAAACAAACCAATAAGGTTTACATGCAGGGACAGTCCAACTCGTACCACTTAAACCTTCTAAGCGGTTTGTGGTCGGTTTCAGCCCTGCGTAAAAGCACCAGGCAGTCCAATCTATTTCTCCAAGCCCCGGTGGGCTGGGCCTGTTAAAGTGCTGCTATAGCTTTCCTTTAGCCGTTATCCTGCTGAATAAATTAATTTAACCACACCCATTTCTGAATGTCAACCAATCAAATTACTTGAATTTTGACAAAGTAGACAACTTTTTGACTTCCTGTCCATTTTTCTGCAAATTGAAACCTTCCAAAAAAAGCCTGTTGTTCATGTCATCATGATGTCAGAGTGCTGTGTAAAAGAAGGATTATTGAAAAACATTGACTTGGCCTGTGTGATGGGAATACTAAAGTCCTAGTTGCTTTAGATGTTATCTCAGAGAGTTTAGACCCATATCAGACGCCGCAGAATCTGATCAGGTTCTAAGTATGGGAAATTAAGGTTAAAAAAACAGCCCAATTCTACATTCAGGCCACATTCTGAGCTCAGAAACAGTGTTGTTAGTGCATTGATTAAGAATTTGTTTGTTTGATTTGAGGTTTAACGTCCCCATCAACACTGTAAAGGTCATTTTGGAGATGTTGCTTCCAATTTTGTGGGACTTTTACCCAACATTGAGATGAAATGACATCTCAAGCCCTGCTGCCCAATGAAACCCTGGACGAGCTGACTCGCACCTCTTTGCCTGTGCAGGCTTAGATCCTCTAAGCGTTTTACCAGTACTGGTGTGCGGGTCAGTTTCAGCTCTGCGTGGAAGCATCATGCAGCCAATCTATTTCTTCAAGCCCTGATGGGCGGGGGCCTTTGATTAAGAATGCCCAGCATATCACAAAAACACGCCTATATAATTTTGACCCTCTTGAAACCCACTTTTTTATAGTAAAACTGGGGTTTACATCGGTAAACCTTATTTTTTGTTTTTCTGCTCTAAAATATAGATTGTGGGTAATTGTTAGAACCGCCTCAATGAGGCGGTTCTAACAAATACCCACAATCTATATTTTGAGCAGAAGTAAGAAAAATATCAATTTTTGGTCTTAAAATTTTCGATTTTTTGGCAGTAACATTTACAATGATTTGTATAGGTGTGTTTTCGTAATGATCCCAAAACTTCCTTGTACAGACACAGAAGGCCGTATTCCAAACTAAGTGGCTTCTCAAGTTGCTATGAGAACTCAGTAGCCTATGTGTTGTAGTGGTTCAGCTATTCTGCTCATTAATGAGGGATCGTAGGTTTGATTCTTAGCTTCTCCAGACTTTCAGATATCCTTTAAGAGTGGTCTGGTCTCCATATGGCCTGGGATGTAAAACTTAAATATTGTATTATTTTTGTTAAAAAAAAACTGTCTTTTTGGGCATGGATCCAATATACACGGACTAGTCAGTACACTGTAAGTAACGCTATTTATCGGAATATGCTGTCATGGCTAAACATGGCTGTGCCTGAATATTTTTGCAACATAAAGTTTCATCGCCTTAGATATCCCTTAATTAAACAAAATTGTATTATTTTTCTTTCAAAAAAGCAATAGTTGAATGTATTGTTTGTAGAAATGTACATGTAACTTCATTATTGTCATGGCCCTGTGTCCGTGCGTTAACTTTTTCTTTAAACATCTTCTCCTCCTAAACTACTGGGCCAATTGTAACCAAACTTCACAGGAATGTTCCTTACATAGTCCTCTTCTAAATTCCTTCAAAGAATTTTGTTACACCCAGAACTCTGGTTGCCATGGCAACAAAACCAAAAAAAAATAAATATCTTTAAAAATCTTCTCCTCCAAAACCACCTGTTGGATTTCATTTTTATTTTGCATGACTGTTCCTTGGGTTGACCTCTTTCAGATTCCTTGAAGAAATTTTGATCCGACAAAAAACATGGCCGCCATGGGCGGGGCTTATTTTCCCTATTTAACATATAGTGTAATGCTAAAACATCTTCTCCTCCTAAACTATTGGGCCCATTGTAACCAAACTTCACAGGAATGTTCCTTACTTAGTCCTCTTCTAAATTCCTTCATAGAATTTTGTTACACCCAGAACTCTGGTTGCCATGGCAACAAAACAACACAAAATATTAAAAATCTTTAAAAATCTTCTCCTCCAAAACCACCTGTTGGATTTCATTTTTATTTTGCATGAATGTTCCTTGGGTGGACCCCTTTCAGATTCCTTGAAGAAATTTTGATCCGACAAAAAACATGGCCGCCATGGACGGGGCTTATTTTCCCTATTTAACATATAGTGTAATGCTAAAACATCTTCTCCTCCTAAACTACTGGGCCAATTGTAACCAAACTTCACAGGAATGTTCCTTTCTTAGTCCTCTTCTAAATTCCTTCAAAGAATTTTGTTACACCCAGAACTCTGGTTGCCATGGCAACAAAACCACACAAAAAATTAAAAATCTTTAAACATCTTCTCCTCCAAACCCACCTGTTGGATTTCATTATCCCCTCGCACAACATAGAAAAACTTTGTCATCGCTCTAGCGCCAACATTTCTTTACTGATTTCAATATAACTTCACACAAATGTTCCTTATGACAATATCTCGAGCGAGTTCGACTTTCAAGGTCATGACCAAGGTCAATGTGTCTATTTTTAGAAAAACTTTGTCATCGCACTAGCGCCTACATTTTTTCACCAATTTCAATATAACTTCACACAAATGTTCCTTATGACAATACCTCGAGCGAGTTCGACTTTAAAGGTCAAGGTCACTGTGGCTATTTTTAGAAAAACTTTGTCATTGCTCTAACGCTTACATTTTTTCAACCAATTTCAATATAATTTCACATAAATGTTCCTTATGACAATATCTCGAGCGATTTTGACTTTCAAGATCAAGGTCACTGTGGCTATTTTTAGAAAAACTTTGCCATCGCTCTAGCACCTACATTAATTGATGGATTTTAATAGAACTTCACACAAATGTTTCTTATGATGACATCTCGAGTTGCTTTGACTTTCAAGGTCATGACCTCAAGGTCAAGGTCACTGTGGCTATTTTTAGAAAAACTTTGTCATCGCTCTACCGCTTACATTATTAACAGATTTTAATATAACTTCACACAAAAGATGCTTATGATAATATCTTGAGCAAGATCTACTTTTGCGGTCAAGGTCACTATGGCTATTTTTAGAGAAACATTGTCATCACTCTAGTTTTACCTCGTTACCTTGATGTTTGACCTTTTTTTTTTTTTTAATTTAACATTGGCCATAACTTCAATTGGTAAGTGATAGGGCTTTCATATTTCCCATGTGCATACTATGTCACAAGACCTTTTCAACAATCCCATAATTTTTTACCTTGTAACCTTGACCTACTTTTTTAAGACTTGAACATTGGCCATACCTTTTGATTGCTTAGTGATACTGCTTTCATATTTAACATGTGCTGTCCGGGGGCATCAGTGTTTCACAAACACATCTTGTTCTTATTTCTGCTCTATAATATAGAGTGTGGGTACTCGTTAGAACCGCCTCAATGAGGCGGTTCTAACAAGTACCCACAATCTATATTTTGAGCAGAAATAAGAAAAATATCAAAATTTTTCATCTTAAAATTTTCATTTTTTCGGCGATAAAGGTTACAATGTATTTATATAGGCGTGTTTTCGTAATGGTAGGGGTTGTCATGAACAGCAGGACAAGGGTTAACCTAATGTATATGGAAACCCCTAAATGGGTAACCTTGGCAAACAATGCAGGTCCAGATTAGACGCTGCAGAATGTGGCGTCTGATCGGGGCCTGCACTATTTGCTAACAGAATTTTCTGTCAAAAATAGAATAAAAAGGAAAAAATAGGCCTGACACCCCTTTTATGACAAATGGACTTGTCCATTGTCCAACATATAGCAATGGAAGAGTTCACTAGCATACAACAGGTTAAAGAATACTTTTTTGTAATACTGATGTGTTAACTTATAAATGTGTTACATTCTGTGTTTATGGTTTTCCATGGATAACTCTGGCTTTCCATGGCCAACTCTGGCTTTCCGTGGCCAACTCTGTTTTATCATTATTTAAAACAATTAATTTAGTGCACATGTTTAAATACTCACTTATGTTGTAGCTCCCAAAATATTATAAGGGTACTTTTACATGACATTGGTTGGTTTTTATTATGTTTTTTTTTTTTTTTTAATTTTTGTTTGTTCATTCTGTTTGTATATTTTGTATAAACTGAAGTGTACAGTAAAAACATTACGATAACACACCCGTGCGAAATAGTGCATTTTTTCACGTCTCCAAAAATGGTTAATTTTCTGATAAAAATCTGCGATATTTTTTTTTTTATACCAAAACATAGCTTGTGGGTGCTCGTTAGAACCTCCTTATTGAGGCGGTTCTAAGGAATATCCACAACCTATATCTTCGAGCAGAAATTAGAAAAATAATGTCAACCCCAGTAAAGCCCCGTTTTCACTATATAAACTGGGGTTTAGGGGGGTATTCATTTCACTGACTTGTTGACATGATGAAGATTTGTTATTGCAATGGAGGTAAGCAATAAACCACCGGTGTGGGTAAACAGTCTTTTCTTTTAGTTTCTACCCCAACTTGTCTTATGGACTGAATAGCAAGACAGAACAGATGTACAAAGAGAGCTGAAACCATCCCCACACAAGTACTGGTAAACCGCTTAGAAGATCTAAGCCTGCCCAGGCAAAGCAGTGCGAGTTGGACCGTCCGTGCTTATAAACCCATTTGGTTTCATTGAGTGACAGGGCTTGAGATGGCATTTCACCTAAGCCCCACAAAATTGGAAGCAACATCTCCAAAATTACATACACCACGAAAACACGCCTATATAATTTTGACCCCCTTGAACCCCACTTTTATATAGTAAAACTGGGGTTTCCAGGGGTATACCTTATTTTTCTTATTTCTGCTCAAAAAATATAGATTGTGGGTACTCATTAGAACCGCCTCGATGAGGCGGTTCTAACGAGTGCCCAAAATCTATATTTGGAGCAGAAATAAGAAAAATATCACAATTTTTCATCTTAAAATTTTCTTTTTTTTCGGCGATAAAGGTGGCAATGTATCTTTATAGTCGGTTTGCATAATGTACAGTGTTGAGGGGGACACTAAACCGCAAATAAAACAAACAAACAAGGATAATGTTTCTTCTTTATCCTAAACAAGAGGACCATGATGGTCCTGTATTGCTCACCTGAGTCTATTCATCACCTTGTTTTTGATCCCATATGACCAAACATATTCAAAATTTTTATAAAGGCAAACATTCTTGGCAAGTTTCATGAAGCTTGAACCAAAAATGCAGTCTCAGTATGATTTGACCAATTCTGTTTGTTTGATTTGAGGTTTATACTATTTAAGCTCCGCCCCTTCATGTCTGACAGCATTTATATTTCTACAGCCTGAAGGTTGATTTCAATCATTTCTAATCTGTAGCATGCTTATGGTGGGGAAATTATGAAATAAAAGTAGGTCGAGTGATGACAAAGTTTTTTCTAAAAATAGCCAAAAGAACTTTGACCATGATCCAAACACCCTGAAAGTCTGAATTGCTTGAGATACTGTATTATCATACAGAATATTTGTTTAAAGTTATAATAACCCCTAAAAGGCAGGAAAACCCTGAAGGGGTAGCCTGGCAAACAGCATAGGCCCAGATCAGACGTCGCAGAACGTGGCATCTGATCAGGGTCTGCACTGTTTGCTAACAGCATTTTCTGTCAAATAAAATACCCCTCCTGACCAAGGTATTATAAAAAGAGGACAATTCTAAGCAAGTTTGATGATGATTGGACTAAAACTGTGGCCTCTAGAGTGTAACAAGGTTTTTCTATGATTTAACCTACTGACCTACTTTTTGACCCCACATGACCCATATTCGAATTTGACCTAGATATTGTCAAGATGATCATTCTGAGCAAGTTTGATGATAATTAGACTATAATTGCAGTCTCTAGAGTGTAAACAAGGTTTTTTCTATGATTTGACCTACTTTTGACCCCACATGACCAATATTCGAATTTATCCTAGATTTTGTAGAGATGATCTTTCTGAGCAAGTTTGATGATGATTTGACCAAAACTGTGGCCTCTAGAGTGTTAAAGAGGTTTTTCTATGATTTGACCTACTGACCTATTTTGTCACCCGACATGACACATATTCGAACCTGACCGAGATATTGTCAGGATGATCATTTTGAGCAAGTTTGAGGAAGATTGGACCAAAACTGTGGCCTCTAGAGTGTTAAGGTTTTTCTATGATTTGACCTACTGACCTATATTTATGGCCGACATGACCCATAATCGAACTTGACCGAGATATTGTCAGGATGATCATTCTGAGCAAGTTTGGGGATGATTGGACTAAAACTGTGGCCTCTAGAGTGCTAACAAGGTTTTGCAGTGGTTTGACCTACTGACCTACTTTTTGACCCAAAACGCCCCATATTCGAACTTGACCGAGATACTGTCAGGATGAACATTCTCAGCAAGTTTGAGGATGACTGGACCAAAATTGTGGCCTCTAGAGTGTTAACAAGGTTTTTCTATGATCTGACCTACTGACCTACTTTTTGACCTGAAATGACCCATATTCAATTTTGGCCCAGATATTATCAGGATGAACATTCTGACCAAGTTTGAGGAAGATTGGACCAACACTGTGGCCTCTAGAGTGTTAACAAGGTTTTTCTATGATTTGACCTACCGACCTACTTTTTGATCCGACATGACCCATATTCGAACTTGACCGAGATATTGTCAGGATGATCATTCTGAGCAAGTTTGAGGATGACTGGACCAAAACTGTGGCCTCTAGAGTGCTAACAAGGGTTTTCTGTGGTTTGACCTACTGACCTACTTTTTGACCCGACATGACCCATATTTGAACTTGACTGAGATATTGTCAGGATGATCATTCTGAGCAAGTTTGAGGATGATTGGACCAAAACTGTGGCCTCTAGAGTGCTAACAAGAGTTTTCTGTGGTTTGACCTATTGATCTACTTTTTGACCCGACATGACCCATATTCGAACTTGACCAAGATATTATCAAGATGATCATCCTGAGCAAGTTTGAGGATGATTGGACCAAAATTGTTGCCTCTAGAGTGTTATCAAGGTTTTCCTTTGATTTGACCTGGTGACCTACTTTTTGACCCGACATGACCCATATTCGAATTTGACCGACATATTGTCATGATGATCATTCTGACCAAGTTTGATGATTGGATCAAAACTGTGTCCTCTAGAGTGATAACAAGAAAAGTTTACGGACGAACGACGCACGACGAAGCCAGACGTCTCACAGTCACAAAAGCTCACAATGACCTTCGGTCAGGTGAGCTAAAAATGTATGTTTTGGATACTTGTTACAATCCCTTCATTGACCCTAACTCTCATTGAGAGAATTCTAACAAGTACCCACAACATTGTTTGTTTCATCTCAATGTCGGGTAAAAGTCCCACAAAATTGGAAGCAACGGCCAAAATGACCTATACAGTGTTGACGGGGACTTTAAACCTCAAATCAATCCCAAAATCAAAGCTTGAAGAAATAGATTCTGCTGCATGATGCGAGTACTGGTAAAGTAGAAGTAAAACAAAGATCAGGAATCGATACAATTAACTTACTCCACCCATCAAAGACACCAAAGTGAAAGAAACACAACATTAAGCGACCAGACCAGGAAGGCCATAAGGACAGTTACTTTCCCACAAAATGGCCATATGGCCATCCAAAATAAAAAGACACAAGTGATACACACAGTAAGTAACAAACAACAACATAAATAAATCACCACAGAAGAACCGCCTTGGAATGGTCAGTAGAAAGATTTCCACTGGGGGGCTTAAATCGATTTTACGTGGCCACAATCCTCGCCCTTACTTCCGTCGCGATTTAGACAAGTAATTTGTTCAGTCCGCATGAAGGCCTCCTAACTCATCAGTGCAACATCTCCGTGAACACAAATAATCAAACAACCACAGAGGTGAGACAACGGTGAGGACTCGACAGCAAGAAACCACTGAAATGCTGGAGCAAAAGAAAACCAACAGTGAGACTCCGATGAGCCCGACCAGAGACAGAGCATCATGCACCAACCAACATTATCTTGAATTAGATCTCTCTAATTCTCAATAAGCCTTTACGTTGGAGCCGTCATAGAATCTGAGGCCTGACCCACCGGCGTGCAATTAAAGAGGGAAGCAAAGTTGCCAACCGTGATTAGGTTAACTACCATGCATGCAGTCTGTCGTATAATATCCATGTTGTACCCAATCTTTTTATATTGAAGAATGATTTTACGAAATTGGGTGCTAAAGTCATTGCAGTTATATATTTTTTTGAATTTATATACTAAGTCACCATAAAATTCGGGTTCCGATAGACCTTGTTGCAGAAGAGATTTAAGTCCAATATTGAAAAGTTGGCTGCTTTCAAAAAGCATCCAATAGGTTTGGTCTTGTCAGTCTACATTCTGATTTGAGCCAGCTGATATCATTATCCCACTTAGTGCATTTTTTTTTAATACAAAAAATAAACTTTAATACAAAACGTGTATATAAAATTTCGAAGTCTGTGACCTTGGTATCAGGAAGGGTAGGTAGTGATGAGTATTCTGTGGTAAATTGTTTAACGCCATGACAAGTATAAACTAAATGTAACTTACATATGGTTTGCACATGTATAGCACAAAACTTAACCAAACGAAAATGTAAACCGAATTTTTCAAAGGGTCATAACTCTGTTAATATTTGGTGGCATATCTTCACATCTTAGCCTTACTACATACACATTTTAAGCTTGATCGGATGAAAACTGTATAGTAGGATTTATACGGAAACGAAAAAAAGTTTACGAACGGACGGACTGACACCAACCCGGTAACTTAATACGACCTTTTTTTTTTTTTTTTTGTTATTGTTTTTCAAACGGGCATATGAAAAGATTTTTCCTAAGTCATCAGGCCTTCTGTAGGGCCTTGGTATCTATTTCATTTGTTGTTAACGTCCCTGTAAACACTGTATGGGTCTTTTTGAGACATTGCTTCAAATGTTGTGGGACTTTTACTCAGTACTGAGATAAAACGGGCAGGTAAAACTCCTTCTCAAGCCCTGTCACCCAATGAAACTAAATGCTTGAAATGCATGAACGGTCCGACTCGAGCCACTTTTCCTGGGCAGGCTTAGACTTTCTAGGCGATTTATTACTACTCATGTGCGGCCGGTATCAGCTCTGCGTGGAAGCATCATGCAGCCCAATCTATTTCTTCAATCCTCGATGGACGGGGGTCGATCAGACCTTGGGGCAATATATTGGACTGATTGAGCTGAAACCGACCGAACTTTGAAGTATTGCTGAACCGCCTAGGAAGATCTAAGCCTGCCCAGACAAAGTGCTGCGAATCAGACTGTATCTTAAACCTCGGCAGTTTCTTTGAGCGGTACCTCCGCAAAAACCTGAAATTTGCTATCCTTTTGTATATCTTTCTGGATCTCAATTTAATTGTAAAAGGAACTGATTAGTAAAACGTCAAGTATTGAGTGGAAATAAAGAACACAATTCTCGGCTTATCAGATACAATCGCTCCCATCGAATGCGCCAAAAAGTCTTTTAACAACTCAGTCTGTAACTGGTGGCAGGTCACTTAGTAGTCATGAAGTTTTTGAAAAGAAACTATTGCTATCTGTGCTGGGCTCAAGAACAATAAACAGCGACCCATCAACGTTATGACTTTGTTTCGCTCCCTAAATATTTTATATATTTGGAAGAGTTAGAACCTTCGACCTTGGAACTGACGTTAATTCTAGTAGCAAAGACATGAAATTGTTTTTACACACCCAGCGATCTTTTTATGTTTGGTTTTACGATCCTTTCAAGATTATTTCACTCACATCAAGCCGATCTTTAATCGGAGGTGAGTGAAAACTAGAGTACCCGATGAGTGAGTGAGTGAGTGAGTTTTAGTTTTACGTCCCACCAACAGCTAAGGTCATACGGAGACGGGACCTCGGTTTAAAGACTCATCCGAAAGTCTGGAGAAGCCTGGGATCGATCCTGCGATCCCTGGTTTACAAGGCGAGTAGCGTAACCACTGCACCACGGAGGCTTCTAAGAGTACCCGATGAAAAACCTCCTGACCTTCCGTTGCAGAACTTCTCATTATGTGACATGAGCCATGCTCAAACATACACCGTTGAGAGACCTAATGATTAAGAGTCAGCGCTCTTATCGACTAGGCCACGGAGGCCCGTTACATCCAGCGATCTTTATAAATGAGGAAAAATAACGTTCTGTCTTTCCAACATTTACATATACTTATTATTAGAGCGTACCGAAAGATGTTCAGAATATATAAATCTGTTCCTATCTGTGTGAAGTAAACTTTGCAAGTTTTGTTTATTTGTATTTAACGGCCCAGTCAACACTGATTTTGGGTCTTATTTTTAGCATGTCAGTGTACCTATCCACGCTTTTCCTGAGCAGGCTTATCCGTCAGCGGTTTACCAGTTCAGTGCACATTCTGTCGCCAAAAACTGACCCCTGCCCTTCCTGAATCAGCGGAAGGGAGAGGATGACCATAGAAAAGATTTCATAATCTCCACGAAAGAATGTTGCCGACCCCGGTAGGTATCGAACCCGAGTCTTCCTTGTCGCCAGTCAGACTGCATCCGACTGAGCTACCATAGCCAGCCACACTTTGTGAGTAGTAGTAGTTATGTTCTGCTGTTTTTCGTTTCTATGGCCCCATGGACTTACTCCATTATGCCATTACAAGACGTAAAATTTGCGAAAATGACTGCTACTCCTGCAAAAGTACTTTCTCTTTGGATATGTCTAAAGGGTATACTCTTAAAGGAAAGAATTTGCTCCTGGGGAGCAAATTTTCCCCTTTTAGAGTAGACCCCTTGAGAAGCAAATTCTTCCCCTTTTAGAGTAGACCCCTTTTTCAGTTGGACAGAGCCAACAGAGTAGCAACTATAAGGTCCTTAAAATTGTATTTCCATAACTAAATCATGCCTATAGAATTGTGATCCCCTTTAATATGTTCTATAAAAGGGTTATCCTTTGGAAGCAAAGAATACACCACAGAACTGAAAAATATGGTGTGCACATGTTTTCTGAGCCAGACTAGCTAGTTTCGGCCAATTAGGCCTCAACAGTGACCCTAAGATATTTTCCAAATTCCACAATGGAATCAATAATCCCAAAGGACAAGAAAATATAATCTACACTATGATGTAGTGCAGGGAGACGTTTTACCGCCGCCATACATTCCCACACACCAGTTGTAGTGAAGTAAAATACGATAGGTGACCAATTAATTGGAACACCCTAGCAGTTCGAACACCCAAAATTATTTTGAATTTGTGGCTGAAAACTTTCTCATTTATTTCGAACTCCCAAATTTTTCAGAAATCAGAATTTTTAATACTTCGAACACACAAAAAAGTGCCGAAAAATGCATCCAGAACAAGCATTTCGGACCGTTCCCGAGTTTATCATTACAACATCGTACTGGTCGTATATGATCTAGCGCACGAAAAAAAAGAAAACTTAGCATGAAATGTGTGCGACTTCCAAAGACTGGGATTAACATGCACTCTGTAAGGCAACTCTCACTTTCGATAGCCCTGTGGTAGTGGAAGGTTCATACTCTCACCGAATACTGATTAGACTGCGAGAAACGCAGGCTGCAAGTGCTTAGATCAACCTTGATGAGCAACAGGAGTTTCGCTTATTTATGTTGTGAAAATCCCATCGTCTGCATCAGGCTCATGCGATCAGCGAAGACTCTAATCTGATTGCATGAATGAGTACGCTAAGATGTGTCTTCGCTGGTTTCTCAACGACCTGCAAACACTGAACATGCGCACCCACAACCGGTATGCAAGGCAAAGGGTAGACTGGAAACAGTCCATTCATTTAATCATTTCACTTATAAGAATAATCTTATTAAATTTTAACCCAGCTCAAAAGCAATGACTTCCATCCCATAGCACCAAATGAATGGACTGGACTAATGCGATGGTCCATGATGTAATGGTTTGTTGACCCCTTCAAGGTAACAGACAGTCCAGCTGCTAATGTTTTGATAACCCTACTCCAAGGCTGCTGCTAATGGCGTGTGAATAGATTTATGTCCTCTAGCCACCAAGATAAGGTGTATTCTAGACAATTTGGTCATTCCTGTGTATTATGCCTTGAAAAGCAGATATGATTTTGCAGTTGGTCTTTAAAATATGAAAACATGCAGTTGTAGAATTCCATGTTAGTTTCTGTAATACAGTGCACCTAAAAATTCGTACACCTTTGATGGCTTGCTGTAATTCTCCTAAAATTTTAACAAATCTGTTTTACAATCCAGCAAGGCATCTTAAGGTGCATACAGAATGGCAAACAGTGTAGACCCTGATCAGATGCTCCTTCAGGAGCACTGCACTGTTTGCTAACGCCTATCTGTCCCAATAATTAGGATCATTACTGTACTGTAGATCTGTACTCACTGCAGCATAAAAAGAAATCGAATACAATGACTGTAGTGAGGTTAAAAGGTTTATCTTTTGAAAGCAAGGGAAACACCACAGAACTGAAAAATATGAAATGTACATTTCTTTTTCTGGGCCAGAACTCTAGCTACAATACTCTTAGAGTTGTGACCCTTTGAAAAACTTAAAAATGTCCACATTTTTCATGTTTTTTTTTCTTAATAACTTACAAGCCGACAAACCTATCAACTTCGAACTTTAAATATACGGTCACATTATCATTACACAATTTCATGGCAAGTTAAGTAACTGTAGTTTCAATACTCTCAGAGCTATGGCCCTTGGAAAAACAAAAATTCAGTCTTTTCCGTCTTTTTTCATCTTTATTTCAAAACCGCTATAGATATTCAAATGAAACTTCCTTTAGTTATTGACAGTTCACCTATAGTAATGCCTTGTCTGTCTGCCCATCCATCTGTCTGTCCATCTGAACGTCTTTCCATCAACATTTGTCATGTTTTTTACTCTGAGAGTTATGGCCCTTTGAAAAAAATCCAACTCCTCTGATGGCACTGCCGGGGCCCTAGTCAGTTTCACTGACAGCTCTAGCTTTTCTTATTTCTGCTCTAGAATATAGATTGTGGGTACTCATTAGAACCGCCTCGATGAGGCGGTTCTAAAGTGTACCCACAATCTATATTTTGAGCAGAAATAAGAAAAATATCACATTTTTTCATTTAAAATTTTCTGTTTTTTTTTTTTTTTTTTGCGGTAAAATTTACAATGTATTTGAATAGGCGTGTTTTCGTAATGTGGTGCTGACTAGTATCCATAATCTGTACTGAGTGAGTGAGTGTTCTAGTTTTACGTCCCACCAACAGCTACGGCCATACGGAGACGGACCTCGGTTTAAAGACTCACCCGAAAGTCTGGAGAAGCCCGGGATCGATCCTGCGACCCCTGGTTTACAAGGAGAGTAGCATAACCACTACACCACAGAGGCTTCTCATAATCTATGCTGTCTCATTGACGTGGTTCTGACTAGTAAACATGATCTATGCTTACTCCCTCAATGAGGTAGTGCTGACTGGTCACCATAGTCCTAACCGCCTCAGTGAGGTGGTTCTGACTTGTAACCATAATCTATACTAACCGACTCAATGAGAAGGTTCTGACAACGCTAACCACCTCCGATGGTTCTGACTACTAACCAGAATCTATGCTAACCGCCTCATACTAGTAAACATTGTCAAACCACCCCAATGGTTCTGACTAGTAAACAAAATAAATGCTTTGCGGTAGAAATAAGAACTAGAAATGTGTCAATAGAACACATATGCCCCCGCCAGGGGCCCACCTCACCCCGAAAAAATCAGGTTGCAACAACAGCTGTCAGTGGAGAGCATAACTCACCTGGAACAGTGTCTTTGAGGTCAATGGCATAGTTGGGGGTACTGCCGATTCAGCCTTTGAAAAAAATAATTATCATCATACTACATATATATCCTAACAATCAAATTGTTTGGAAAATATGAGCGAGCTCTTTAAACTTTAACATTAAAATTTTGATCTTGAGGTCCCTGGGAAAGGGTGGCACAATGGCTGAATGAAATCTTTGACTATCTATCTATCACCATTCCACATATGAAGCAAATCCATCGTGCGGTTCGGACGATGAGCTCTAAAATCTTTAACATAAAAAAAAAATTCCAAGTCTGTGACCTTGACCTTCACATCAGGGGTGGTGGTATGGCTGAATACAACTTTGGACCTGTAACTACCATCATACATATTATGAAGCAAATCCATCATATGGTTTGGTACCGGCCCCGATAGCTCAGTTGGTAGAGTGTCTGCTCTGGGGAACTGGAGGTCACGGGTTTGATCCCGGGCAGCGACATACCAAAGTCGTTAAAAATGGTACTAGCTGCTCCTCGCTTGGCACTCAGATTTACGTGGTAGAGCTAGGACTGGTCGACCCAGTGTCAGGATAATGTGACTGGGTGTGGTATCATGTAATGTGTCTGGGACATGATACTTCAGTGAGGCAGCACTATAAAAGTGAGCATCGAGCTCCCTGTCGCAACCAGACACCGTCGTGATATGACTGAAAAATTGTTGAAAGTGACGTTAAACCCAAATTCACACACACACATATGGTTTGGAAAATATGAGCTCTTAACGTACTTTAAATTTAAAAATTTCTATGTCTGTTGCCTTGATCTTGAAGTCATGTGTATAGGTGGGGTACTGCTGTATGTCACGTTGCACCTGCATCTATGATCATACCAAATAAAAACCCAACCCATCATATGGTTTTCAAAATATGAACTCTTAAAAAAAAGGTTAAAAAATTCTAAGTCTGTGACCTTGACCTTGAAGTCATTGGCATGGGTGGGGGTATTACTGAATAAAACTTTGGACCTGTATCTGTCATCAAACCAAATGAATCATAAAAGTTCAAGTTCTACCTGGTACAAATACCTTAACCTAAGTCTTAAACATTGAAAATGTCTAAGTCCGTGACCTTGGCCTTAAGGTCATGGTAATGGGTGGGGGTATGGCTGAATAAAACTTTGAACCTATATCTATCATCATATTAAATATAAACCAAATCCGTCGCATGCTTTGGAAAATATGAGCAAGTTCTACCTGGTACAAATTCCTTAACCTGAGTCTTAAACATTAAAAAAATCTAAGTCCGTGACCTTGACCTTCGATGCTGGGGGGTGGGGGGGGTGGGGGGGGGGGGGGGTGCTAAAAAGCATAAGAAATCATTTGATAAATGTTCTTTTAGCTTGTTATCTCCATGTGATAGGTGACAGCTTTTCCTATGAAGTGTGTGTGTGTGAATTCGGGTTTAACGTCGCTTTCAACCTTTTTTTCAGTCATATCACGACGGTGTCTGGTTGTGACAGGGAGCTCAATGCTCACTTTTATAGTGCTGCCTCACTGAAGTATCAGGTCCCAGACACATTACATGATACCACACCCAGTCACATTATTTTGACACTGGGTCGACCAGTCCTAGCTCTACTCCGTAAATCTGAGTGCCAAGCGAGGAGCAGCTAGTACCATTCTTAACGACTTTGGTATGTCGCGGCCCGGGATCGGACCCGTGACCTCCCGTTCCCCGGAGCGGACACTCTACCAACTGAGCTATCGGGGCCGGTTTTCCTATGAAGTAAAATGAAAAAGTTTTCATCACGAAAACACGCCTATAAAATTTTGCACCCCCACCTTAAACCCCACTTTTATAAAGTAAAACTGGGATTTAAGGGGGTAAACATTATTTTTCTTATTTCTGCTCAAAACATAGATTGTGGGTACTCGTTAGAACTGCTTCACCGGGGCAGTTCTAATGAGTACCCACTGAGGCGGTTCTAGCGAGTACCCACAATCTACGTTTTTGTGCAGAAATATTAATTTGTTTTGTTTGATTTGAGGTTTAACGTCCCCGTCAACACTGTACAGGTCATTTGGGAGATGAAATATCAGAATTTTTATCTGAAAATTTTATTTTTTGGGTGGTAAAATTTTCAATATATTTGTATCGGCCCCCGCCCATCAGGGCTTGAAGAAATATATGGGCTGCGTGATGCTTCCATGCAGAGCTGAAACCGACCCGCACATGACTACTGGTAAACCGCTTAGAGGATCTAAGCCTGCCTTGGCAAAGCGGTGTGAGCGGCCACTGAGATGTGATTTCATCTCAATGTCGGGTAAAAGTCCCACAAAATTTGAAGCAACGTCTCCAAAATGACCTTTACAGTGTTGAAGGGGGCGTTAAACCTCAAATCAAACAAACAAACCAACAAAATACATCCTATTTCCCAGCAAATATATAATAGTGATATACATGCACACAATTTATGCTACTAATGAACAGAATGCATTTATGGAAATGAGATAACTGAATAATAGATAATAAAGTTCTGATTAAGGCTGAAACTGTAATTCCTAACATGTTACAGACAGTTAATGGGGGTTATGAACTTTGACCAGACATTGACCATATAGTGAATCACCTTTACCTGTTGACCGTCCAACTCACTGTCCGGCTGGAAATCGCATTAGTCCAGTCCCAAAAGTTTTGGAGATCAGAAAGTATTAGAGAGGAGAAATAAATGCATTGCTAATACAAAGGAGAAGATATTGGTTAAACTTTTGGACTGATTCCAGTCTAGGCAAAGGGTTTCACTTAGCCTTGTGATTTCGTAAGATTTAAGGGTTCAGTGTTTTCGCTTTGCTCTAAGACTTGGAGCGTAGCTTCAGCTTTCATTATTATTTGTGTGACAGTGTTACCCTTTTTCCATGTGCTGGGGCATTGATTCAATGCCTCTTTGATAGCAGAAGCGCCCCTTTAATATTAATTGAGAGTTTCCCGCCTTTTTCCACAGAACGTCTTTTAGCTAGTGCGAGTGAAATTCATGGTTGTTGCATGCAAAAAGGTAGTTTAATTCAGGTTACCTGGTTGGGCTACCCTGGAAATGAAGATGCCCATTTATTTCACGGTGACAAGGTTTTATTGGAAGTAATTTCGGGGAACATGATTAAGAAAATAAGTCATATTCGGTGTGGTAGGAAGACTCAGGTCAGCCTGCACATTCATGAATAGTCTTCGTTGTTCGTATATGCCTACCATGGCCTCTGTGCTAATCAAAGAACAACAGGTGAAAACTATGGCCACATTGGCTAGATGCGCAGGCTAATCTGGTCCTACGTTTGAAACTTTTTTTTTCGCCGTGCGCCGGCTCAAAACGACGGCGTGTACATTTGACCGGCCCAATCTGCTTGCGACGTTACAAACACATCCTAAGCTACCAAGTGCAAGGATCAGTCTCTTCAAATCTCCTATCTCAAGTAAAATACTTATTGCGCATGTGCGTACAGAAAAGACTGATAAGTCTGCAAAGTTGTGAAATCGGGATTGTGTCTTCACTGTTCATGAGTTTTGAAATGTTTCATCGCGCATAAAGTGAAGATCAAATTTGTGTATGATGTCCGCATTTTCTTTTTCTTGTTACTTGCCTATCTAAATAACATCCGCACACTCTAATCAGTCTTCACCGGACTACTTCGATGGGCATTGAATTGCTACATGCCCCCGGCTCACGCTGATTTGAGACTGCTTATTATTAGTAAACAGAGAATACACAAACAAGGCTGCGCAGTCTCGCCTGAGGCTTCACTATGCGCTTAAACAATATAGGTGGGGGTGGGGGTTGTGTGTGTGGGGGGGGGGGGGGGGGGTGAAGTATCTATGCGCCTAGCTCCACTGGGTAGCTGCACGTACGGGTTTCAACATCCCATCCCATATATACATGTAGCTGGACTTTGTCTGCTACATCCTCTTTTTCCTAGATATGGGCTACTCTTTAGAAAAGAATTTGCTCCAAACAAATCAATTTCTGTTATTCCTGAGATCACAAATTGACTCGCCCATTTTAAAGGGAATAGTGATAGTTCAACATTCAAAGACCCCCTGCACACACTGACTTATTTATAGATCAAACTTTTCTGCACTGCATAAGTGATATTTATAACTTCTAATCACGTGCGGATTGACAGGGCCACGGGAAAAAACGTAGTTGTATAAAATATTGAACACAGCCTGATCCAATGTATGGAATCCTTTCAGATCAAACAGTTCTAACACTGATAAATTTCCAATCTGATATTTTCTAATAATTCCAACACCCGGATCAGTATTTATTTTTTTTACTGTTCGAATTAATTGGCCATTTACAGTATGTGTTCCATAAAAGGGTTATCCTTTGGAAGCAAGGAATACACCATAGAACTAAAAATATGGAGTGTACATGTTTTCTGGGCCAGACTAGCTAGTTTCGGCCAATTAGGCCTCATCAGTTACTCTCAGATATTGTCAAAATTCCACAATGGAATCAATGATCCCAAAGGACAAGAAAATATAATCTACACTTTTATATAGTAAAGCTCGGGTTTGCAGGGGTATACATTAATTTCCGTATTCATGCTCTGAGACACTGGATTGTGGGTACTCGATAGAATCGCCTCGTCGAGGCGTTTCTGTCGACTCCCCGCAATCTATGTTTTGAGCAAAAAATGCAAATATTCCAATTTTTCTTTTTAAAATTTATTTTTCTTTGGCCAAAAAATGGCAATGTATTTGAATAGGTGTGTTTCGAAATACGGTAAAACTGGTAGACTAACTGCCACACCTGCCAGGTGTATCCATTTCCCTTAATTGGAGTTGAAACGCTTGCTTTTCGGTCTGTTTCGCTATTCAGACAGGCTGTTTCGTGTAATTGCAGTATAGTATTGCATCATCGTTTAAGCTGATTGGTTGATCGCGTCACGTGCCCCTCCATGGAACAGCTACAATCTGGTCATTATACCCGGTTTGCCCGCCTCATGGCGACCAAACCAAAAATTGGCATTTTCAGCAATCCAAGGGACATAAGTCTATGATAGACTGGCCCACCTCACAAGTTTTCGAATTAATCCAACCTACTTATGTGGAAGATCCGATTAAAGCTGAAGGACACTTTCAGCAAAGAATGGGGCATAACTCTACAAGTATTGTGTGTGTGAATTCGGGTTTAACGTCGCTTTCAACAATTTTTCAGTCATATCACGACGGTGTCTGGTTGCGACAGGGAGCTCATTGCTCACTTACATAGTGCTGCCTCACTGAAGTATCATTGTCCCAGACTACAAGTAATAGGCTGACCTCAGCAGCTTTCGAACACACCCCAGCTTTTATCCCTGACTTACTTATATGTAAGTTTCGAGAAGATCTGATAATGTCATGACCCGTATTCGAACATGACCCAGCTATTGTCATGATGATCAGGTAGCTTGGAATTGCAGGTTTGCAAGATCCTATTAAAGCTGAAGGACTTATGGTGATGACAGCCCGGATCAAAAATGGACACTTTCATTGCCTTCCCTTCTATTTTGATGATGATTTGACCAAAACTATGGACTCTAGAGTGCTCACAATGTTTTTTCTTTGATTAATTCTACTGATCTACTTTTGAGCTCACCTGAGCAGAAGGCTCCGGGGGAGCTATTCTGTCTGTCTGTGTTTCTTAGTGTTCCACCGCTTCTTTAATCGGTGCACCCTCTTGGAGGTATAAGTTTAACGATAGAGAGCTCAAATCTATTGTGGTGCTTTTATTTACACGTGTGTGGCTTAACTTATTTATTTACACTGTATTTAAAATACTGTCTTTTCTGGATAGTCAGGTAGTGGACGCCCGCTTAAGGGCCACGATACGTCTCCTGTGTATTTTGGATAAGTACTCCCTTGTATACAGTTCCAGCAACCCCAGCCTCTCGTCCCCCAAATCGTTGGTATTAAGGAGCACAGACGCATCCAATGTAATTTGAGTCAAGAATTCTGGGTCACTGAGCTGTGATGTCTGATAATCTGTAATAACATGGCTTGCTGACAACCTGTCTCTGTAAGCTTTCCTCTCGGCTGATAAGAATTCACATTCACTAATAAAGTGTGATCGGTCATTTGTCCGTCGTTGTCATCCCTCCGGATGTCCGTCCACAATTCCTTTAAACGACATCTCCTCCTAAACCACAGAACAGATTTTGACCAAACTTGGCAGAAATGATCTTTGGGTGGTCCTCTCAAAGTTGTTCAAAGAATTCCATTCCATGCAGAACTCTGGTTGCCATGGCAACATAAGGGGAAAATAAGAAAAAAAAACTTTAAAAATCTTCTTGTCTGAAACCAGAAGGCCCAGGTCATTGATATTTGGTATGAAGCTTCATCTAATGGACCTCTACAAAGATTGTTCAAATTATTGCCCTGGGGCCAAAAATGGCCCTGCCCCGGGCCATACTGGTTTTACATAAAATCTTGTCTGAAACCAGAAGGCCCAGGTCTTTGATATTTGGTATGAAGCTTCATCTAGTGGACCTCTACCAAGATTATTCAAATTATAGCCCTGGGGCCGAAAATGCCCCCCGTCTTGGGGCCCTTTGGTTTTACATAGGCTCATATAGGGAAAATCTAGGCCCAGGTCTTTAATAATAATAATAATAATAATAATAATCGACCTTATTTATAGAGGGTAACACATTTAGTAAACTAGTACTAATCTTCCATGTGGCCCTCTTTTCCTGGGAAGAAACCAGTACTACGCAATGTGGATAAAGTCTCTTGCTCAAGGAAACAACACTTGCCGCTCGTTGGGATCGAACCCGGTACCTCTCGATCCCGAGTCCGATACTTTACCACTGCACCACAGCGCTCCATATATATTGCGCTTTGATATTTGGTATAAAGCTTCATCTAGTGGACCTCTACCAAGATTGTTCAAATTATAGCCCTGGGGCCAAAAATGTATCCGCGCCAGGGCCCACTGGTTTTACATAGGCTTATATAGGGAAATCCTTTGAAAATCTTCTTGTCTGAAACCAGAAGGCCCAGGTCTTTGATATTTGGTATGAAGCTTCACCTAGTGGACCTCTACCAAGATTGTTCAAATTATAGCCCTGGGGCTGAAAATGCCCCCGCCCCGGGGCCCTTTGGTTTTACATAGGCTTATATAGGGAAAATCTTTTAAAATTTTCTTCTCTGAAACCGCAAGGCCTTGCATGCATACATGATTGTTTATGCATGAATGAACACACGTGTGTGTGCATGCATGCAGGTAAGTATATGTGCATGTGAGTTTGTGTGCATGCATGCATTTGTCTGTGCATGCATGCCTGAGAGCATGCATGCATTTTTGTGTGCATGCATGTGTCGTGCATGCAACGTGTGTTCATGCATGCAACGTGTGTGTGTGCATGCATGCATGCATGAGTGTGTAAATGCATGTATGTGCACATGCATGCATGCATGAATGTGTACATGTATGCATGCAGCATGTGTATGTGCATCCATGCATACATGAGTCTGTGAATCCATGTTTGTTCACATGCATGCCTGAGTGTGTGCACGTAGCAATGTGTTTGTGCATGCATGCATGACTGTGTGCATGCATGCAAGTGTGTGCATGCATGCTTGTGTGTGCATGTATGGGTATGTGCATGCCTGTGAGAAATTTTGTGTGTGCATGTATGCATGCATGTGTGTGCATTCATGCATGCCTGTGTGCATTTGTGGGTGCATGCGTGTATGTGTGATTGTATGCATGCATGTGTGTGAATCCATAGGTGTGTGCTTGCATGCATGCATGCGTGATGCACATGTGCATACATGAGTCTGTGTTTGCACGTGTGTTGTATGTGTGTGTGCTTGCATGCATGCATGAGTGATGCACCTGTGCATGGATGCATGTGTGTGTGTGTACATGCATGCATGCATGTTTGTGTGTTTGTGCATGCATGCATGGGGAGGTGCATGCATGCTGGTGTGAAATTGTGTGTGTTTGCATGCATGCGTGTGTGAGCATGCGTGCATGTGAATGCATGCATGCATGCACATTCAAGTGTGTGTGCATGTGTGTGTGCATGCACATTCAAGTATGCATGTGTGTGTGTGTTGTATGCATGCATGAGTGATGCACATGTGCATGGATGCATGTATGTGTGTGTGTGTACAAGCATGCATGCATATGTGTTTGTGCATGCATGCATGGGGATGTGCATGCATGCAGATGTAAAATTGTGTGTTTGCATTCAAGTATGCATGCATGTGTGTGCGTGCATGCATGCATGTGTGATTGCATGTGTGCATGTATATGCACATGCATGAGTGTGTGAATGCATGTATGTGCACATGTATGCATGCATGAGTGTGTGAATGCATGTGTGTGCTCATACATGCCTGAGTGTGTGCATATATGGTTGTGAGTGTGCATGCATACAAAAAATTACATGAGTATGTATGTATGCTACAGAACAAATGCAATATCTCGACCCCGTAACAACATTTTGTCGCACCTGCTATTAGCATGGCGCATTATAGGCGCCCAGTTTTCTGTCCATCCGTTCGTCCGTTTGTCAATGCGTCAACATTTGCGACCACCCTAGCGTTCACCCAAATAGTCAAGTTTATTTCTCAAGAACTATAAGAGCTTCATTAATGATACTAGGTACAAACGTGTACCTTTGGATGGCAACTTAAATGCAAGCATCCATATTTGACCTTGACCTACATTTCATGGCTCACTGACCTTGTAAAATATTGCGACCACTATAGAGTTCACCCAAATGGGCAAGTTTATTTCTCAAGAACTGTAAGAGCTTCATTAATGATATTTGGTACAAACTTGTATCTGTGGATGGCAACATAAATGCAATCATCCATATTTGACCATGACCTACATTTCATGGTTCACTGACTTTGTAAAATATTGCGACCTACCCAGCGTTCACCCAATGATCAAGTTGATTTCTCAAGAACTATAAGAGCTTCACTAATGATACTTTGTACTAACTTGTATCTGTGGATGGCAACTTAAATGCAAGCATCCATATTTGACCTTTACCTAAATTTCATGGTCCACTGACTTAGTGAACTATTGCATAAACCCTAGTGTTCAACCTAATGTTTAAGTTAATTTCTCAAGAACTATCGGAGCTTAATTAATGATATTTGGTACAAGCTTGCATCTAGGAATGGCAACTTCTATGGAAGCATAAATATTTGACCTTGCCCTAGATTTCATGGTTCGGTGACTGCAACATAGCCTTAGGTGGAATTCTTGTTTTTTTTTTTTTTGTTTTTTTTTTGTGGGGGCGGGGTATGATTTGTTATGCGCTTTAAAAAGAAAAAAAAATAGAAAAAATGTTCCCCGACCGGGATATGAATCCACAAACCCTTTGGCTGATAATCCTAGGCTCTTTCCATTACACTTCAGAGGCTACAAGTAAATTGACTATTGTTTTACTTCTATTTATTAACATAGGAAAATAAGGGAGGTAATACAGAGGCCTCTAGAGTGTTAACAAGGTTTTTCTATGATTTGACCTACTGATTTACTCTTTGACCCGACATGGCCCATATTCAAACTTGACCAAGATATTGTCAGGATGATCATTCTCAGCAAGTTTGAGGATGATTGGACCAAAACTGTTGCCTCTAGAGTGTCAACAAGGTTTTTCCATCATTTGACCTACTGACCTACTTTTTAACCTAACATGACCCATATTCAAACTTGACCTAGATATTGTCGAGATGATCATTAAGAGCTAGTTTGATGATGATTGGACCAAAATTGGGGCCTCCAGAGTGTTGACAAGGTTTTTCTATAATTTGACCTTTTGACCTACTTTTTGACCCGACATGACCCGTATTCGAACTTGACCTACATATTGTCTTGATGATCATTCTGACCAAGTTTGATGATGATTGGACCAAAACTGCGGCCTCTAGAGTGTTAACAAGAAAAGTCGACGCACGACGCTGCCGGACATCTAACGGTCACAAAAGCTCACCATGACCTTCTGTCAGGTGAGCTACAAAAAAAAAAACAAAAACGGTGAGCCGGGGTGCTATTCGAAGTTGACCATGAATTTTACCATACAACATCGCCCATGCTAGTTAATGGACCCAATATAGACCTGTTCATAGACATTTTAAGGAAATGATTGAAAAGCTGAGATTGTTATATGATGACATTGCCATTATGGACAAAAATTACATGAATCAATAGCTAAGTCTCTAAAAGGGCAAGTTCAGATTAAGTCAACAATAAAAGCCGCTGCAAATGAGCATTGTCAGAGTAGTGATAATAATTTGAATGCAGGTGTCATGCAAAGTAAAAAGTCTACCTAATCAACAAACAACCACTAATGTCAGTAACTTTTGTTTGTTTGATTTGAGGTTTAATGTCCCCTTCAATACTGTGAAGGTCATTTTGCAGACGTTGCTTCCAATTTTGTGGGACTTTTACCCGACATTGAGATGAAATGACATCCCAAGACCTGTCGCCCAATGAAACCAATAGGGTTTATTAGCATGGATGGTCCACCTCGCACCGCGGTTCCTGGACAGGCTTAGATCCTCTAAGCGGTTTACCACTACTAGTGTGCGGGCCGGATTCAGCTCTGCGTGGAAGCGTCGTGCAGCCCATATATTTCTTCAAGCCCCTATTGGCGGGGGCCGAAATGATGTCAGTAACTTAATATTGCTTGCAGTATATATCTGCAAAAGAAGGATAGATGTGTTCATTACAATACAAGAAAATAGAAGTGGAGGCAATGATCAGGAACCGATACAATCAACCCACAGCTCCATTCAGAGACACCAAAGGGAAAGACACACAAACATGAAACAACAGACCCTTATGGAAACACCAACAGCGGAAAACCAAAAGGACAATCACTTTCTCACAAAATGGCCAACAGGTCATCAAAACAAAACAACATAAGCGACACAAACACCCAAAGACAAACCACAACAAAAATAAACCGCGACAGAAGAACTGCCTTGGAACGGCCAGCGGAAACGAATTCCACTGGGCGTGGGGGTTGGGGGTGGGGGCTTAAATCGATTTAACGTGGCCACAATCCTCGTCCTTACTTCCGTCGCGATTTAGACAAACAATTTGTTCAGTCTGCATGAAGGCCTCCTAACTCATCAGTGCAACATCTCCGTGAACACAAATAATCAAACAACCACAGAGATGAAACAACACTCGACAGCAAGAAACCACCGAAATGCTGGAGCAAATGAAAACCAACAGTTAGACTCCGATGGGCCCGACCAGATACAGAACATCAGGCACCAACCAACATTACCTTGGATTAGATCTCTCTAATCTGAGATTTCTAATTTCCCTCAGGATTAATTACTTCTCAGACACACCCCAGCGCATGCTCTTATAGCACATCAAAGCCTCAACTTAATAAATATCTTCCAAGACCTATTCATCAGTTCATGATAAATAGAAGTGGAGGCAATGATCAGGAATCGATACAATTATCCCACAGCTCCCATCAGAGACACCAAATGGAAAGAAACACAAACACGAAGCAACAGACACAAACGGAAACAACAACAGCAGAAAGCCAAAAGGACAGTTGCTTCCCCAAAAAATGGCCAATAGGCTATCCAAAATAAAATAATACAAGCGACACAAACACCCAAAGACAAACCATAGCAAAAATAAACCACGACAGAAGAACCGCCTTGGAACGGTCAGCGGAAACAAATTCAACTGAGCGGGGGGGGGGGGGGGGGGGGCTTAAATCGATTTCACGTGGCCACAATCCTCGCTCTTACTTCCGTCTTGATTAAGACACTGAAAGCCTTTACTGCGCAGTTAACTATTTACTAAGATTCACATGTCCACACATGTACATGGTCAAAATATACATCAACTTATTCATCTATACTCAACAGTTTCATTACATACATTGTGATATGTACAGTTCAAAGCTTAACATGATTATCGTTGCTGAAGCCTTAGCAGTGCTAAGTTAGTAAGCTAAACATGGCACCGAGTAACCTTTTTATTCTCTGTCTTGTCTTATTCTTCTTACGTCTGTGCTTGCAGACGACATCAATATCCAATCGTTCTGGTTCCTGTGGGTTTTCTCTTTGATTCCTCTTAAATTCATCTACTGAGAAATAGTCCTCCGTATCAGAACTATAGCCACTGTGCTTTGGCGTTTCACACATGTCCATCGGCCTAGACTGTTCCCTGTCCGTGTGCTCAAAACTGGAAGTGGCGCGTCTGTGCTTGCAGACGATATCAATATCCATTCGTTCTGGTTCCTGTGGGTTTTCTCTTTGATTTCCCTTAAATTTATCTACTGAGAAATAGTCCTCCGCATCAGAACTATAGCCATTGAGCTTTGGCATTTCACACATGTCCATCGGCCTAGACTGTTCCCTGTCCGTGTGCTCAAAACTGGAAGTGGCGCGTCTGTGCTTGCAGACGATATCAATATCCATTCGTTCTGGTTCCTGTGGGTTTTCTCTTTGATTTCCCTTAAATTTATCTACTGAGAAATAGTCCTCCATTTCAGAACTATAGCCATTGTGCTTTGGCATTTCATACATGTCCATCGGCCTAGACTGTTCCCTGTCAGTGTGCTCCAAACTGGAAGTGGCGCCGCCTCACTGCCTACTCTCTCTGCTACTGTCACTACGATTATTAGAACTGTCTCTACTGGTACTCCTTTCACTACCACTATTACTACCACTCTTAAACTTAACGCGTTTCAGCCTGCGCTGCCTAGACAATATTCTTTTAGTCATTTCCAGTTTAGGAATTTCATATGCAGTAGCTTGTCCACTGGTTCTCTGTCATCCACGGTCTCCACGTCCGATGAAGGCGGTGATATGACATAATTTGCCTTCCTCAACTTTCTCTCTCCATCCTGTTTAGATTTCTTCCAGGAGTCGACATTTGCATGACGTAGGAACCTCGCGTGCGTCTCCACAATGCTACCATCCAGTTGGTTCCTAACTACAAACCTTGGAGGGCTCTTCTGCTCCACTATTCTATAAAACCCGGATGCAAAATTGTCCAACTTTGGCCTATGCTTATGCTTTTTCACAAGTCCAGGATAACCCACTTGGAAGGGTTCATCATCTGCATTCCCATTGAAGCAAAGGGCGCTTTTCTTTTTCGCTTCCCTCAGATGTTAGTGCACAAACATGAAAGACTCATGTTGTTTTTCCAACGCAAGTTTGCGCACATCTGGTCCACTGTATTTTTGTCTTGGACGCAGTATACTGTCAATAGGCAGTATAGGATCACGATGGCACAGTGAGAAGAGCGGTGAGAACTTGGATAATTCATGCACTGACATGTTTATTGCAGCGACTGCTGATGATAAGTGGAGATCCCAGACCTCTGGGCTATCTTTTATTTTATTTACCTCATTGTTTATCGCTTATATTATTTTGTTTTGGATAGCCAATTGGCCATTTTGTGGAGTAACTGTCCTTTTGGCTTTCCGCTATTGATGTTTCCATTAGGGTCTTGTTGTTTCAAGTCTGTGCTTCTTTCCTTTTGGTGTCTCTGATGGGAGATGTTGGTTGATTGTATTTTGTTTGATTTGAGTTTTAACGTCCCCGTCAATCGATTCCTGATCATTGCCTTCACTTATATTTCTTGTTGCGCTGCTGACATGTGACGCATTTTTCTGTGTATCCGCTAATTTTCTTGTACAGGTTCGGATAGAAGTACTTACGCTTCATACTGTCGTATACTTTGTCAATTCCTAGATGTGAGTAGTCGTGGTATCCTCGTATCATTACATCAACAAGATGCTCAGGAAGTTACGACCTAAGCTTCGGTGAACCAACCACATCAGATATAAAGTATAGTATGCTGTCCATACAAAGCAAACTTCTGTTCAGGTTCTTGTTAAGCTTGCCTGTTTCAATGTCCTTCTTTAACCTGATAATATTTTTATCGCGCTCCTGTTCCTCCCTAGGGTCCAAGCTTGTGAAGGTAGGCTTTCCTCCACGTCAACCAGAGGAAGGTTGATATTGATGTACTCAGTTGGTTCAGATTTGCTTGTGTCAATATGATTTATTTTGATCGGCTCTTTCTTCACTTCCGGTTCTGATTCTGCCATTTTATTCTCCTCAGCCACCTCATCCATACTACTTACAGGTCGCCTGCTCAACAAGTCGGCTATCAGGTTCCGTTTCCCTGGCAAATATTCTATGTCGATGTTGTATGATGCAATTGTCAGAGCCCAAAAGTTAATTTTCCTGTAAAAACTGCCCGTGTCACTATTAAAGATGTACCTTAAAGGTTGATGGTGAGTTCGAACTAGTATCTGTGAACAGCTTATCGAAGAATGCAATTTCTGCAAAGCAAGGTGAATAGCTCGGCATTTTTTCTCTACTGTACTCCATCTACACTGTGTTGGAATTAGTTTATCGGACAGGAAGTATAGTGGTTTTTCATAAATTTGTCCATCTTCCTCATGTTCTTGAACTAAGCAGGCGCCCACGGCAGTGTCACTTGCATCTGTATATAAGTTGAAGCGTTTGGAGGGATCTGGATATGCCAGCTGTGGAATGGTTGTCAATAACTCCTTCATGAATTCAAAAGCTTTCTGAGCTTCTTCAGACCATTTGAATCTTGCACATTTATTTGTCGAAGCAACAATGGGCTCACTAACCTTTGCAAAGTTTGGAACAAAGTAGAAGTGAAGGCAATGATACCTACGATAGTAACTACAAAGAGCATCAAAGCTTCTGCATTCCTTAACATTTGTGGGCGGTCCCAGAGTCGTAATGTCTTTGGCCTTTTCCGGGTCAGGTTTTACACCAAATGGTTTGATTCTGTTTTCATGAAATGGCATTTTGGAGCAAACGAAAACCAACAGCTAGACTTCGATGGGCCCGACCAGAGACAGAGCATCCGGTCCAAACCAACATCATATACAATTAAATTCGCTCTAATTCTCAGTAAGCCCCCAGGCGTGAACCGTCATAGAATCTGAGGCCTGATCCACCTGCGTGCAATTAAAGAGGGAAGCAAAGTTGTCAACCGTGATTGGGTAAACTTCGATGATAGCGCTCTGTCACATTTATGTTGTACCCAATATTATGTATGAATGATTTAACAAAATCGAGTGCTGAGGTCATTGCAAAGCCTTTTCAAATTTTTATAGATTCCAATTTAATTTCAAAATTCAATGTTGGAATTAAATCTCTTCTCCAACAAAGTCTATCGGAACCTGAATTTTATGGTGACTTAGTGTATAAATTCAGGAAAATATATACTTGCAAAGACTTCAGCACCCAGTTTCGTAAAATCATTCATACATGATGGCGCACCAGGTACATCACCATCCAAGAAAAGGAAAATTTACAATCTCAAAATCAAAATCATCGCGTTTATCATAACTTTTGCAAGAAACAAACCCATCTCTAAAAGACAGATGTAAATCCAAAAACGGGGCCTCGTTATCAGAATAGAAGTGGAGGCAATGATCAGGAATCGATACAATCAACCCACAGCTCCCATTAGAGACACCAAAGGAAAAAACACATAAACATGAAACAACAGACCCTAATGGAAACACCAACAGCGGAAATCGATAAGGACAGTTACTTTCCCACAAAATGGCCAATAGGCTATCCAAAATAAAATAACGAAAACGACACAAACACCCAAAGACAAACCATAACAAAAATTAACCGGGACAGAAGAACCGCCCTGGAACGGTCCGCGGAAACGAATTCCACTGGGGGTGGGGGGGGGGCTTAAATCGATTTTACGTGGCCTCGCCCTTACTTCCGTCGCGATTACGACAAATAATTTGTTCAGTCCGCATAAAGGCCTCCTAACTCATCAGAGCAACATCTCCGTGAACACAAATAATCAAACAACCACAGAGGTGAGACAACGGTGAGGACTCGACAGCAAGAAACCACTGAAATATTGGAGCAAAAGAAAACGAACAGTTAGACTCCGATGGGCCCGACCAGATACAGAGCATCAGGCACCAACCAACATTACCTTGAATCAGATCTCTATAATTCTCAATAAGCCTTTACGTTGGAACCGTCATAGAATCTGAGGCCTGACCAACCGGCGTGCAATTAAAGAGGGAAGCAAAGTTGTCAACCGTGATTGGGTTAACTACCATGCATGCAGTCTGTCGCATAACATTTATATTGTACCCAATCTTTTTATATCGTAGAATGATTTTACGGAATTGGGTGCTGAAGTCATTGCGGTTATATATTTTTCTGAATTAATATACTAAGTCACCATAAAATTCGGGTTCCGATAGACCTAGTTGCAGAAGAGATTTAAAAAGTAGAAGTAAAACAAAGATCAGGAATCGATACAATTAACTTACACCACCAATCAAAGACACCAAAGGGAAAGAAACACAAACATGAAGCGACCAGACCATAATGGAAACCTAAACAAAAGATGGCCATAAGGACAGTTACTTTTCCACAAAATGGCCAAATGGCCATCCAAAATAAAAATACACACACAGTGAGTAGTAACAAACAACAACATAAATAAACCGCCACAGAAGAACCGCCTTGGAAAGGTCAGTAGAAAGAATTCCACTGGGGTGGGGGGGGGGGGGGGGGGCTTAAATCGATTATATGCGGCCACAATCATCGTCCTTACTTCCGTCTCGATTTAGACAAACAATTTGTTCAGTCCGCATGAAGGCCTTCTAACTCATCAGTGCAACATCTCCGTGAACACAAATAATCAAAGAACCACAGAGGTGAGACAACGCTGAGGACTCGACAGCAAAAAACCGCTGAAAAGCTGGAGCAAAAGAAAACCAACAGTTAGACTCCGATTGGCCCGACCAGAGACAGAGCATCAGGCACCAACCAACATTAAGTCCAATATTGAATTTTGAAATTAAATCAGAATGACGTCTATAATTACGAGTGTAGAAGTCAGTCACATGACTACACACTCTGGCAAATCGAATTAATTGCGAAATATAAACGCCATAGGATGGCGCACGCGGAACATCGCCATCCAAAAAAGGAAAATTCACAGTCTCAAAATCAAAATCATCGCGTTTATCATAAATTTTGCACGAAACAAACCCATCTACAATAGATAGTTATAAATCCAAAAAAGGGGCCTCGGTATCAGACTGATCAAACCATCGAAATAGGTATTATCAATATTTGATAAATCATCCAAATGCATGTATCTAGAAGTGGAGCTAAAAGCTTCAATGATTTCAGACTGGTTTTCAGCAGAAAGGGACATCATGAAGTCTCTCTCAAAACAAAACAAAAAAAGATCAGCCACAAGTGGTGCACAATGAGTACCCATCGGAATGCCCACAGCTTGTCTAAATAACTTACTACCAAACTTTATGTAAATATTGTCAAGTAGAAAGGTGAGAGCTTCACACACTTTCTGACATGACCATAAAGTATAATTTTTTTTCTCTTCAGAAGTGAAAAAAAGCATTTCTGACATTACATGCAAGATAGAGGGAGTCTTCCCTATGAAATGTCCATTCAATTAAATCATTAAATTTTTCTTTTATATGATTATGAGGAAGTGTAGTGAAAAGGGTGGAAAAATCATAAGTAGACAGATTTGAAGCACGAAAACGCCTGGATTTCAATTTATTTAAAACTTCATTAGAATTGTTATAGACCAAAACAGATTTCTACCTGATCTTTTGAAAACTTTGTCGCAATATTTTATCACATGTTTTTGACGGCAGTAAAACATGAAGTTAATAATTTTGAGGGTTAACGAAGGCCAAGACAAGCTTCCTACGCTATACTGGTTACCAAAACTTCATAAAAGACCTTACAAAGCACGGTTTATTGCAAATTCTAGCTCTTGCACTACCACTGAACTTTCTAAATTATTAACTTCCTGTCTTACTGCTATTAAAACGCATGTAATTAAATATTGTGATAAAGTCTTTGAAAGATCAGGAAGAAATCTGTTTTGGTCTATAAAAAATTCGAATGAGGTTTTAAATAAATTGAAATCCAGACATTTTCGTGCTTCTAGTCTGTCTACTTACGATTTTTCCACTCTTTACACTACACTTCCTCATAATCTTATAAAAGAAAAGCTTAATGATTTAATTGAATGGTCTTTTCACAGAGAAGATTCTCTCTATCTTGCATGTAATGTCAGAAATGCATTTTTCACTTCTAAAGAGCATAAGAATTATACACTTTGGTCATGTCAGAAAGTGTGTGATGCCCTCACCTTTCTACTTGACAATATTTATATTAGATTCGGTACTAAGTTATTCAGACAAATTGTGGGTATTCCGATGGGTACTAATTGCGCACCTCTTGTGGCTGATCTGTTCTTGTATTGTTATGAAAGAGACTTCATTTTGTCGCTTTCCATTGATAACCAATCTGAAATTATTGAAGCTTTTAGCTCCACTTCTAGATATTTAGATGATTTATTAAATATTGATAATACCTATTTTGATGGTTTGATCAGTCAGATTTACCCCCTAGAACTTCAGTTAAATAAAGCAAATTCTTCTGATACTGAGGCCCCGTTTTTGGATTTACATCTATCTATTGTAGATGGATTTGTTTCGTGCAAAATTTATGATAAACGCGATGACTTTGATTTTGAGATTGTAAATTTTCCTTTTTTGGATGGTGATGTTCCTCGTGCGCCATCCTATGGCGTTTATATTTCGCAATTAATTCGATTTGCTAGAGTGTGTAGTCATGTAACTGACTTCAACACTCGTAATAAATTATTGACGGCTAAACTCCTTAATCAGGGTTATCGGTACCATAAACTACGCAAAGCCTTTTCAAAATTTTATAGACGCCATTCTGATTTAATTTCAAAATTCAATATTGGACTTAAATCTCTTCTGCAACAAGGTCTATCGGAACCCGAATTTTATGGTGACTTAGTATATAAATTCAGAAAAATATATAACCGCAATGACTTCAGCACCCAATTTCGTAAAATCATTCTTCGATATAAAAAGATTGGGTACAACATGGATATTATACGACAGACTGCATGCATGGTAGTTAACCCAATCACGGTTGGCAACTTTGCTTCCCTCTTTAATTGCACGCCGGTGGGTCAGGCCTCAGATTCTATGACGGCTCCAACGTAAAGGCTTATTGAGAATTAGAGAGATCTAATTCAAGGTAATGTTGGTTGGTGCCTGATGCTCTGTCTCTGGTCGGGCCCATCGGAGTCTAACTGTTGGTTTTCTTTTGCTCCAGCATTTCAGTGGTTTCTTGCTGTCGAGTCCTCACCGTTGTTTCACCTCTGTGGTTCTTTGATTTTTGTGTTCACGGAGATGTTGCACTGATGAGTTAGGAGGCCTTCATGCGGACTGAACAAATTATTTGTCTAAATCGCGACGGAAGTAAGGGCGAGGATTGTGGCCACGTAAAATCGATTTAAGCCCCCCAGTGGAAATCTTCCACTGACCGTTCCAAGGCGGCTCTTCTGTGGCGATTTGTTTATGTTGTTGTTTGTTGCTTAGTGTGTGTATCACTTGTGTCTTTTAATTTTGGATGACCATATGGCCATTTTGTGGGAAAGTAGCTGTCCTTATGGCCTTCCTTTGTTTAGGTTTCCATTATGGTCTGGTCGCTTAATGTTTGTATTTCTTTCCCTTTGGTGTCTTTTATGGGTGGAGTAAGTTAATTGTATCAATTCCTGATCTTTGTTTTACTTCTACTTTTCAGTGGTGGTACAAGAGCTTGAATTTGCAATAAACTGTGCTTTGTATGGTCTTTTATGAAGTTTAGGTAACCAATATAACGTAGGAAGCTTGTCTTGGCCTTCTGTAACACAGACAACAAACCTGGTGGCTGAATGACAAATGTGGTCATCAACTAAATATGTTCTATAAAAGGCTAAAGGCTGAAGTTCATAGACCTTAGTACCACCAAGTTCTTGAGTGTTAACATAGTGAAGCCGTCAAACAACGACCACATTTTTAGCGGCCTTATCAAACTTCCTATGAAATTATTGAATACCTAGTTTAAGGTGACGTAAAGACGTCTTAGGTTTAGGAGGTAATAAGTTCGTATTTTGCGAATAAAAAGAAACGCGTTTGTTCACTAATTTAAGAATGCCAAGTTTCCATTCCTTAAGAGCTTTATGCTCAACACACTCTCGTTTACACCATCGATTACCAAATTCATTCAAGGCAGTAGCGAATCAGAAGAATTTGCTTTATTTAACTGAAGTTCTGGGGATGGGGATAAATTTGACTGATCAAACCATCGAAATAGGTATTGTCAATATTTAATAAATCATCTAAATATCTAGAAAATAGAAGTGGAGGCCATGATCAAGAATCGGTACAATTAACCCACAACTCCCATCAGAGACACCAAAGGGAAAAAACACATACATGAAACAACAGACCCTAATTGAAACATCAATAGCGGAAAGGACAGTCACTTTCCCACAAAATGGCCAATAGGCTAGCAAAAATAAAATAATATAAGTGACACAAACACCCAAAGACAAACCATAACAAAAATAAACCGCGACTGAAGAACCGCCTTCGAACGGTCAGCGGAAACGAATTCCACTGGGGGGGGGGGGGGGGGGGGGCTTCAATCGATTTTTCGTGGCCACAATCGTCGCCCTTACTTCCGTCGCGATTAAGAAAAATACTTTGTTCAGTCTCCGCTAAAGGCTTCAATGATTTCAGATTGGTTTTCATGAAGTGACATCATGAAGTCTCTCTCAAAACAAAACAAAAAACCGATCAGCCACAAGGGGTGTGCAATTTGTACCTGTCGGAATAACCACAACTTGTCTAAATAACTTAGTACCAAATCTTATGTAAATGTTGTCAAATAGAAAAGTGAGAGCTTCACACACTTTCTGACATGACCATAAAGTATATTTTTTATGCTCTTCAGAAGTGAAAAAGCATTTCTTACATTACACGCAAGACAGAGGGAGTCTTCTCTATGAAATGTCCATTTTCAGTTAAATCATTAAGTTTTTCTTTTATAAGATTATGAGGAAGTATAGCATAAAGGGTGGAAAAATCATAAGTAGACAGACGTGAAGCACGAAAACGTCTCGATTTCAATTTATTTATAGCTTCATTAGAACTTTTTATAGACAAAAACAGACGGGGTATTCGGATGGGTACAAATTGCGCACTCCTTGTGGCTGATCTGTTCTTGTTTTTTTTTTTCTATGAAAAAGGCTTCATAATTTCCCTTTCCGTTGAAAACCAATCTGAAATCATTGAAGGCTTTAGCTCGACTCCAGGTTTTTTGATGATTTATTAAATTTTGACAATACCTATTTCGATGGTTTGATCAGTCAGATTTAACCACCCCCCCCCCCCCCACACACACACACACACACACAGAGAACTTCAGTTAAATAAAACCAATTCTTCTGTGTATAGTATATAAATTCAGAAAAAAATATAAATGCAATGACTTCAGCACCCAATTTCGTAAAATCATGCTTCGATATAAAAGATAGTGTACAACATAAATGTTATATGACAGTTTGTTTGTTTGATGTTTAACGTCCCCATCAACACTGTAAGATCATTTTGGAGACGTTGCTTCCAATTTTGTGGGACTTTTACCCGACATTAAGATGAAATGACATCTCAAGCCCTGCCGCGCAATGAAACCAATAGGATTTATATGCATGGACGGGCCGACTCGCACCGTTTTGCCTGGGCAGGCTTAGATCCTCTAAGCTGTTTACCACTACTCGTGTGTGGGTCGGTTTCAGTTCAGCGCGGAAGCATCATGCAGCGTTATACGACAGACTGCATGCATGGTAGTTAACCCAATCACGGTTAACAACTTTGCTTCCCTCTTTAATAGCACGCCGGTGGGCCAGGCCTCAGATTCTATGACGGTTCCAGCGTAAAGAGAATTAGAGAGTATCTAATTTTATGTAATGTTGGTTGGTGCCTGATGCTCTGTCTCTGGTCGGGCCCATCGGAGTCTAACTGTTGGTTTTCTTTTGCTTCAGCATTTCAGGGGGTTTTCATGTCGAGTCCTCACCGTTGTTTCAGCTGTATTGTAGGTTGATTTTTGTGTTCATGGAGGTGCTCCACTGATGTGTTAGGAGGCCTTCATGCAGACTGAACAAATTATTTGTCTAAATCGTGACGGACATAAGGGCGAGGATTGTGACCATGTAAAATCGATTTGAGCCCCGCCCCTCCCCAGTGAAATACGTTTCACTGACCGTTCCAAGGCGGTTCTTCTGTCGCGGTTTATTTTGTTATAGCTTGTCTTTGAGTGTGTGTATAGCTTATATTATATTGTTTTGGATAGCAAATTGGCCATTTTGTGGGAAAGTAACTGTTCTTTTAGCTTCCCACTATTGATGTTTCCATTAGGGTCTAGTTGTTTCATGTCTGTGCTTCTTTCCCTTTGGTCTCTCTCATGGGAGCTGTGGGTTAATTGCATTGATTTCCGATCATTGCATTCACTTCTATTCGAACACCCAGGCCCCGTATTTGGATTTACATCTATCCATTGCAGATAGATTTGTTTCTTGCAAAATTTATGATAAACGCGATGATTTTGATTTTGAGATTGTAAATTTTCCTTTCTTGGATGGTGATGTTCCTCGTGCGGCATCCTGTGATGTTTATATTTCGCAATTCTATTTGCCAAAGTGTCTTGTCATGTAACTGACTTCAACACTCGCAATAAATTGTAAACTGCGTAAATTCTTAATCAGGGTTATCGGTATCATAAACAACGCAAAGCCTTTTCAAAATTTTATAGACGTCATTCCCATTTAATTTCAAAATTCAATGTTGGACTTAAGCTTAAATCTCTTCTGCTACAAGGTCTATCGAAACCCGAATTTTATGGTGACTTAGTATATAAATTCAGAAAAATATATACTTGCAGTGACTTCAGCACACAATTTCGTAAAATCATTTTTCGATATAAAAAGATTGGGTACGGTAGTTAACCCAATCACGGTGGACAACTTTGCTTCCCTCTTTAATTGCAGGCCGATGGTCAGGCATCGGGTTCTATGACGGTTCCAGCGTAATCGCTTGCTGAGAATAAGAGAGAATCTAATTTTAGGTAATGTTGGTTGGTGCCTGGTGTTCTGTCTCTGGTCGGGCCCATCGGAGTCTTACTTTTGGTTTTCTTTTGCTCCAGCATTTTAGTGGTTGCTTGCTGTCGAGTCCTCGCCATTGTTTTATCTCTGTGGTTGTTTGATTTTTTATGTTCACGGAGATGTTGCACTGATGAGTTTAGGAAGCCTTCATGCGGACTGACGGCCCCTGCCCATCGGGGCTTGAAGAAATATATGGGCTGCACGATGCTTCCACGCAGAGCTAAATCCGACCCGCACACGAGTACTGGTAAACCGCTTAGCTTGCCCAGGCAAAGCAGTGCGAGTCGGACCGTCCATTCTTATAAACACTATTGGTTTCATTGGGCGACAGGGCTTGAGATGTCATTTCATCTCAACGTCGGGTAAAAGTCCCACAAAATTGGAAGTAACACCCCCAAATTGACCTTTACAGTGTTGTCGGGGACGTTAAACCTCAAATCAAACAAACAAACAAAATGCGGACTGAACAAATTATTTGTCTATATCGCGACGGAAGTAATGGCGAAGATTTTGGCGACGTGAAATCGATTTAAGCCCCCAGTGGAATTCGTTTAACTGGTCGTTCCAAGGCGGTTGTTCTGTCGCGGTTTATTTTTGTTATTGCTTGTCTCTGAGTATGTGTATCGCTGATTATTTTGTTTCGGATAGCCAATTTGCCATTATGTGGGAAAGGAGCTATCCTTTTGGCTTTCCGCTATTGATGTTTCCATTAGGGTCTACATGTAGTTATTCCATATTTGTGTTTCTTTCCCTTTGGTATATCTGATGGGAGCAGTGGGATAATAGGACTACTCCGGAAATCTATCTCAAATAGCAACCAGTATGTTTACTCACGTGACCTAGGGACAAGCATTTTTAATGGGCCTGCTTATCAGCATGTGTTTGCTATAAACATTAGGCATAGCAAGTGATTCATATCAGTATTAATGTCTAATTAATGTTTATTTTAGAATCAATTTGTGGTAAAATATTATAATTTGCTGCTCTGAAAAGTAGAGTTATACATGTAGTTATTATTTTTGGTGGGTTGAAAAAAAAAAATATTGAAACATTACGGAACAGCGACCTCAGATTTTAGATCTCGTAGTCCTGTCAAAGAGCTTCAAGAGCTTTTTTAAACAATGGGGAGTGATAGTCCAACTACACCTGATGGGAAAAAAATCTTAATATATAAAAATAGAAATAAAGATCAGTCAGGAACAGATTCAATCAGATCCCAAGCTCCCCCTAAGTATCAAATGGGAAAGAACAGAAAAGAGGGGATATCCCCAAGTTACTTTCCTTATTTTTGCATAAAAACAAATATTGTGGGTACTCATTATATATAGAAGCGCCCCACCAAGGGGTATATAATAAGTAGCCACAACATATATATTTTTCGCGTAGAAATAAGAAAAAAATATCTGTAACTTTTTCATGAAAAATACAAAAAAAAAACTTATTTTGAGCTATGAATGGGGAACAGAAAACAGCAACAAAGTCGTTGAAAAAAAATGCAATGATAATAATGATAATGATAACAATTAGCAAGCAGTAGTCTGAAAATAAATATTTGTGTTTCCAGTTGAATTGTTAGTTAAATATGAGAGCAAAATTATAACTAAAACAATAAAATCATCGTGTTAAAAAATTGTGTAATGAACGCCCCAATAAACCCCACCGTTTATATAGGGAAAAAAAGTACACTTCATATTTCATATTTTCTAGTTGTGTGGTGTTTTCCTTGCTTCAAAAGGATAACCCGTTTATAGAACATATTTACAGGGATATAAATTATTTTCCTTATTTCTGCTCCAAGACATGGGCTGTGGCTACTCGTTATAGCCACCTCATTGAGGCAGTTTTAATGATCACCCAGAATCTATGTTTGGGGCAAAGATAAGAAAAAAGTATCATTGAAATCAGAAAAGTAACCCATTTTGAGCCATGGATGTGTTACCGTAATGTTATAGCCCCATTTTAAGATTTTTTTAAACAGATCGGACTGCATGGTGCTTCAACGCAGGGCTGAAACTGACCACAAATGAGTACTGGTAAACCGTTTAGAAGGATAATGCCTGCCCAGGCAAAGTTGTGTGAGTCAGACCGTCCAATGCATATAACCTTTTGGTTTCATTGGGTGGCAGGGCTTAAGATGTTATTTCATCTCAATGTCGGGTGAAAGTCCCAAAAAATTGGAAGCAGTGTCTCCAAAATGACCTAAATAATGTTGATGAAGGCGTTAAATATATTCTATAAAAGGGTTATCCTTTGGAAGCAAGGAATACACCACAGAACTGAAAAATATGAAGTGTACATGTTTTCTGGGCCAGACTAGCTAGTTTCGGCCATTTAGGCCTCATCAGTGACCCTCAAATATTTTCAAAATTCCACAATGGAATCAATGATCCCAAAGGACAAGAAAATATAATCTACTCTATGTTGTAGGGCAGGGAGACGTTTTACCGCCGCCACACATTCCCACACACCAGCTGTAGTGAAGTTAAATATGTTCTATAAAAGGGTTAAACCTCAATTCATACAAATATTTTTAAGTATCGATGGTAGCTTTAACTCTGAGCTCAATGCAAAGAAAAAAGTCACTTCTGGGGACTGCCAGTGGATACGTCGGCTAAAGGAGAAAGAGGACACAGTTCTCCTCGCAGAACCCCCGAGACATCAAATAGACAAATACACAAATCAGTGACACTCCCCTTCTGTACCCTAATGAAGAAAATTTATGCATAGTACATATCTGTAGGCATTGATTCTATTGACATTAAGTTGTTCGTGCGGTAGGCACTTTTCCATGCTTTTTTGTGAGCTTTGGAAATGGCACAAAGTCAACTTTTTCCATGTGTGGTCTGTCTGTATATCTCCTGTCACTATTACACCGTCCCCAAGAACATTTTTGTTGGCATTTTGATATAACATGAAAAAAAAATGTGAAAAGCATAGAACTGATTCCATCTAAACTCACTGATTTCTATACAAATAAACAGATTTTATCTCTCCAGAACAGCAAGATTTTATCTCTGCCGCACAGCAATCGGAGTCTAACTGTTGGTTTTCTTTTGCTCCAGCATTTCAGTGGTTTTTGCTGTCGAGTCCTTACCTTTGTTTCATCTCTGTGGTTGTTTGAATATTTGTGTTCACGGAGATGTTGCACTGATGAGTTAAGAGGTCTTCATGCGGACTGAACAAATTATTTGTCTAAATCGCGATGGAAATAAGGGCGAGGATTGTGGTCCCCCCCCCCCCCCCCAGTAGACTTCGTTTCCGCTGACCGTTCCAAGGCTGTTCTTCTGTCGCGATTTATTTTTGTTATGGTTTGTCTTGAGGTGTTTGTGTCATTTTATTTTGGATAGCCTGTTGGCCATTTTGTGTGAAAGTAACTGTCCTTTTGGCTTTCCGCTGTCGATATTTCCATTAGGTCTGTTGCTGCATGTTTGCGTTTCTTTCCCTTTGGTATCTCTGATGGGAGCTATGGGTTGATTGTATCGATTCCTGATCATTGCCTCTACTTCTATTTTGTCCCTAAGTCATATGGGTAAACACATCTGTTGCTACTAGAGATAAGATTTCCGGATATTTATCATTGTATTGATTCATGATCATTGCCTTAATTTCCATTTGCCAGTACAGTCAAGTGGGATGGATGTCATGAGAGCCACAATCAAAGATCGTACGGTGACGGTTATTTACCTCCTCCAAACTCATCTGCGCAAATTCGGAATGGATGAGGTTACTGCTATGACCTGCCCGCTTTGTCGTTTGGAAGACCAAGATATTGTCCACATGTGTACACGCTGCCCAGCATTCGCTCATGTTATGCGTCAATATCTGAATGGGCTGAAAAAGTGTTTTTAGAAGCAAGGGCGAGGATTGCGGCCGCGTAAAATCGATTTAAGACCCCCCCCCCCCCCCCCCCCCCCAGTGAATTCATTTCACTGACTGTCCCAAGGCGGTTCTTCTGTCGCGGCTTATTTTTGTAATGGTTTGTCTTTGAGTGTTTGTATTGCTTGTATGTTTTTTTTCTTTTGGATAGCCAATTTGTCATTTTGTGGGAATAACTGTCATTTTGGCTTTCCGCTATTGATGTTTCCCTCTGATGGGAGTTGTGAGTTAATTGTATCGCTTCCTGATCATTGCCTTCACTTCTATTTTTTCAAGATGAATTGGGGCCAGGTTCGTGGTCAGACAACATCAGGGACGATATAACATTTGTTCAATTCGTACTTGATTGTCAGAAGCTGGCTCCTACGATTATTCCCGGCGATAGGAAGCTGATAGACATCATAGAAACTCAGACTAGACTACTGTGCTATAAACTCCACATGAAAAGACTGTTTCTGTACGAAAATATAAAGGGTGCCGCCATGCCCATATATGGTAACACTCATAAAGCTAAAAGCATCCGGCGGGTCGTGCACTTCAGCTGAAGCACTGGTTTTATGTAATGTTCGTTGGTGCCTGATGCTCTGTATCTGGTCTGGCCCATCAGAGTCTAACTGTTGGTCTCCTTTTGCTCCAGCATTTCAGTGGTTTCTTGCTGTCGAGTCCTCACCGTTGTTTCATCTCTGTGGTTATTTGATTTTTGTGTTCACAGAGATGTTGTACTGAATGAGTTAGGAGGAGGCCTTCATGCGGAGATTATTTGTCTAAATCGCGACGGAAATAAGGGCGAGAATTGTATGGCGACGGAAATAAGGGCGAGGACTGTGGCCACGTAAAATCGATTTAAGCAACCCCCGCCCCCCCCCCCCCCCCCCACACACACACATACCAGTGGATTTCGTTTCACTGACCGTTCTGACGTAGTTTATTTTTTATTGTAGTTTGTCTTTGAGTGTGTCTGCTGCTTGTGTTGTTTTGTTTTGGATAGCCAATTGGCCATTTTGTGGGAAGTAACTGTCCTTTTGGCTTTCCGCTATTGTTGTTTCTATTAGGGTATGTTTTTTTCATGTTTGTGTTTCTTTCCCTTTGGTGTCTCTGATGTGAGCTGCGGGTTAATTGTATCGATTCCTGATCATTGCCACCACTTCTATATCTAACTGTCCTTTTGGCTTTCGGTTCTTGATGTTTCCATTGGGGTCTAGTTGTTTCATGTTTGTGCTTCTTTCCTTTTGGTGTCTCTGATGGGAGCTGTGGTTAATTGTATCGATTACTGGCCATTGCCTTCACTTCTATTTAAAATGAAATAGTATAAGAATGCCAGGTTGCTCACGTCATGAAAGGAAAACAATAACAATATCTTGATCTAGGCCATTCATAAAATTGTTAGATAGAGTCGAGTGTACAAAAAGTAAACTAAAATTTAAATGTGTTTAAGAGCAAAAATGAGCAGCCCAGACTTTTAAAGGTGGTATCGTTATTAGACATACAGCGTAGACCCAAATCGGATAGACAGTACGTTCCTTCTGATCAAGGTCGGCCCTGTTCGCCCTATATATACAGCAATAGTTTTGAACATGATTCAGGCACGTACGCAGACTGAAAAAAGGAGTGTGGGGCGAATTTCAGGTATTTTGCAGGGGGTCAAAAACTTCACGTGTTTGAAAATTTTCTCCAAACAAAAAGGGGTGGGTTGCGTTTGCTCCCCTCCCCACCCTGTGTGCGGGCATGTATCAACAGGTAGAATGAACTTTTTTGTTGAAACATATCGCTGAAGGGGCTCTGTTTCTGATCACTGTAATTCAGGAACTGGGGTGCAGTGGTAGACTGGTCGAGGAGAGGAGAGAGAGTTGAAAGTATGACAAACATTGTAGCCATCGATGGATCTACACTGTTTGTAGCTGGATAAAATGTCATACATGTAGTTACTTTTCCAGCACAGATTGCGTAGCATATGAGGTTAAGCATTATCAGTGTACTGTTGTAAATTCAGAAAGATGAGTCTGTTGTGCTGGTTGAATATATATACACGTACGTGTATACAGAAGGGAAATAATTAAAAATAGAAGCGAAGGCATTGATATTAACCCACAGCTCCCATCAGAGACACCAAAGGGAAAGAAGCACAAACATGAAACAACAGACACTAATGGAATTCGGCGACGGGGTATCGCCGGGTGACCGGGACCCATCACCAGAAAACCAAAACTGAAATAAATCACTTAATACACTAACGCGGTTGAGAGCCATTCTTTGGGGATTTCACCCGTATCAAGAGACTGTTGAAACAAGTGTGCAAAACTGTACCTAACTCATTTGCTAGTTTCTTCAGGACTCTAGGATGAAGCTCATCAGGTCCTAAGGCCTTACTGAGGTTTAAGCCTCAGCTGACACAGCAATATTATCCATGAATGAGGCCGATCTTCCAGTCAATGGAACCGCCATGAACTCAGTTTTATTAAACGCATCATTGAATTGACCAACTAGTTCATCTGCCCTTTCAGAGTCCCTCGTCTTTTTTTAAGGGCGGGATACCTTGACTGTCTTTCTTCTGACTTTTGCCTTTAAATCACCTACCAAGTTATTCTCATAAAAATCATGCTGAGTTTTTTTTTTTTAAGTTTATTTTTATCAGTCTTAGTATATAAATTCAGAAAAATATATAACCGCAACCCAGCAGACATTTGACGTCTAATAGACGTCAGATTGACGTCAGACTCCAACGTCAGAATGACGTTGGATTGACGTTGATTTTGAAAGTTTTTCAGACGTCAGAAAACAGACGTCAATCTGACGTCAGAAAACAGACGTCAATCTGACGTCTTAAAACCAACGTTGATTTAACGTCGGGTTTCTGACGTCAGAATGACGTTGGAATTACGTTGATTTTGAAAGTTTTTCAGACGTCAGAAAACTGACGTCAAAAATCTGACATCCTAAAACCAATGTTGATTTAACTTAGGGTTTCAGACGTCGAATAACTCTTTCCAGCTGACAACATTTGGACATCTTTATGTTGTCTTTTGACGTTTCAATGATGTCTGTTTTAGGGCCCCACACATAAGGCAATTAAGTGTGTATGTATCTCTCAATCAAAAGTTTCAATAAAACAGAGTCTGGTATAATTTTCCTTGCTTCCAAAGGATTGTTCTGCTTTTTCATAATTTATCATGCTACATGTACATGATCATGATATGAAATCTGTACCACTCCAACACGAATGTTGGGCTTTAAGATTGTTCAGAGAACTCACTCCGCCACAACAAGTTGGCCAGAAGATGACAGCATCATATCATTTTGTTTAATACCAATCTGAAGGGTTTTTGAATCTGTACCACTCCACCATGAATGTTGGGCTTTAAGATTGTTCAGAGAACTCACTCCACCACAACAAGCTGGCTAGAAGAAGACAGAGTCATGATATCAGTTTGTTTAATAATGAAATCTGTACCACTCCAACACGAATGTTAGGCTTTAAGATTGTTCAGAGAACTCACTCCGCCACAACAAGCTGGCCAGAAGATGACAGAATACACATTTATTAAAAGTTTAAATTTCTGTGCTATATATTTTAGATTTAACAATAATGTTCCTAAATTTTTCGATACACTTGGGTAAACAGTGAAGACTCAATTAGCCTGCTTCTGAACCGGATCTTCACCGTTTGACATTTTGTCTGAATCCTTCGCCTTTATTATTCCATGTTGAAATTCTAGGGTTCTAACAGGCAATATTAGGTGCTGATTTTTACATGTATAATTTTTCTGTAAAAAGAGATCCTTGGAAAAAACAAAGTTTTAAAACAGCAGACTCTGTTTTTTTAGTCTATTCATGCGAGATAATGAATGGTAGATGCGACAGACATGTACTTCGTCCAAAGCCTGACGACGTTTTAAGATGCAATTTTTCTAGGCAGCTAAAGGGTTAAATTGGTTATCATAGTTGTATAACATGATTAATCTATGATAAGCAAGTTCTGCATGACTGTTAATAGTAACATCATGCAACCCTAAAATGTTTCTGTTCTCCACGCATTTCATCCCATCCCTTCCATTCGCAGAATATGGCAGCCTAACTCGAACACCACTAAGTACTGTAACACTTTTTGTTGTTGTTTTTATTTTATATATGTCTTCTGGGCAGTTGGATGATATTGAAGTCCAGCTCAACTAGAAAAGCCACAGCACACACTGTCTGATGTATAACTTGCCTTCAAATCAACTTATGTAATGAAATACGACGAATAAAACAGTCGATTTCAAAAACATAAATTAAAAATAATGGCTTTTGTTTTCAGGTAACAAACTGTATTAATATCAAATAACCCAGTTAGCATGGTTAGAATTATAAGATGAATCTGAATTATCTTGGAACAAGCTGTCAGTTGAATATTTCAGCATCTGGAGTTTTTGCAGAAGATCTGCAGATGAATTTTACTACAGAGCCAGTGCATCACACCATATGCACAGCTATGACATGCTGAAAAAGATTAAATTAAGAAAATTATATATATATATACAGTATGTACGTACAGGTCAGTCCTGTTATTACTATCCGGTTCCATGTGGATACGCCTAAAATGCAGAGTTTTATTAATGCCTCCAAGGGCCAAATTTTCTCTTCTGACTGTGAAAAAAGCTATCTTTATCAATTTCAAATTCTATGTCTCCTAGTTTATTGTTTCTTATCTGTTTAATTCTGAAATGGTTTGCTTTTTCACAGGGTTTTTGTAACAAATGATGTGTGGGTGAATCTTGAGAGTACAAATTAATCTATTCAGCTGGACAATGGTTCAATGTGAGAAACAAGCCGCAAAATTATCCTTAAATAGGTCCAGATATATAAAGCACCTCTAATATAACATACTTTCAGTTTCATCAGGCCATGCAATGTACACATACCAGGTCAAATGAATATTTAAGACTGTTTCTGACATGAGAATAGTAAAAGATCAGGCAACCAGTCGGCTAAAGGGGTGTGGTATTGCTAAACTTATCCAGCATTTATTTCATTTACGTGTAGAATAAAGTCGGACAAAAATATCAAAAGGTCTTCTTCAGAGTGACAGTTACATGTACAAGGGTGGAAAAAAAAATCATGGCTCGACTGGGACTTGAACCCAGGGCCTCTTGCATACCACGAGAACACTCCACAGACTGAGCTACCAAGCCACATGGCCGACCTGGCTAATGAGATTCTTCCCTAATCTCTGTCCTATCCAATCCGGCTGCGCTACTTATTTTTCATACTATTTCATGTTCTCAGACGTGGTGCTGGACCCACACTAGGCCACCAAATGTCACAGGGGTTGGCAAAAGAACATGACTCGACCGGGAATCGAACCCAGGGCCGTGCAAAGAATCTACGAAGCGAGCTACGAGCCTTTACACGTGTATGTCTTGATTCTTAGTGTCGGACATTGGTATGCTATCTGTCTATCTTCTTATGCTGTGGTCGGTCATATTTGATCATAAATAGCTTGTGTACACACCAGGTTTGCAGGATGGAAGCCTACACATTGATTATGTAATTACGGTTGAGGTCTAAAGTTAACCTTCACAAGGGATGACTCTCTTTGCCAGGGGGGGGGGCTCCAGTTAATGTTCCGAACCGAATGACAGTGTACATTTTTACATTCATCCCTGCAAATGATGCTAATGGAGCGTGTTTGGACACCGAAATAACCACCGCTGTCAGGAATCAAACAGGGGGGCCTCTAGCATCAGAGGCAAGAGCACTAACCACTGAGCTCATGCTCCAATAGGCAATATTTTTATCCATCTGTCTATTTTTTTTTTTTAATTTATGTTTAGTTCTGATGAAAGAAAATTTTTGACAATATAGACTTTCAGGGGCAGGGACACTAGATCTAGTTTTCGAAACTATTCACCATAGTTGCATTATTTGCTGGCTCCCAGCTTGCACATTGTCAATATTGGAAAAGCAGGTAACCAGACCCCCTGACCTTGAAAGGTCAGGGGGGGTCTGGATACCTGTTCTTCCAACACTGATAACCTTCAGACTAGGAACCAGCAGATAATGCAAATAAGGTGAATTCTGCATTGTTGATTTGAATAAAAAAAGAATTTGCTCCCAAGGAGCAAATTCTTTCCTTTTAGAAAAAGCCCTCTTTTCGGAAGGGAAAACAATCAAAAACAAGTATATGTAAAATATATGTGATATATAATATGCAAATGACTAGTTAACATATCATGGTGTTGCTCCGACGTTAATTTTAGTGTCTGACAGAATTTTGAATAGTCAGATAGTCGCGAAAACATATGTCAATTGAGTAAATCAATAGTTCCATTCATTTAAGACAAACTATTAAACAGATTACCTGCTGGTTGATTTTGAGATTACTTTGTCTGTTTTTCTGATGCGTCATAATTACTAAAACACTCACAATGTGACATTTTACGCCCGTTTTCAAGTTGCAGATTCTTCAATGTTGACCTCCCGCACGAAATCATGGCGCTCGATTTCAAATTTGTGTAAATACACAACAATTAGCTTTTTAAAAAAGCTTGAGCCTACGCTTAGCACACAGGATTTTTAATCTATCTGTAATTAGAACTCGCGTGTTAGGACACTAAAACACCATTGATTTATTTTCAGTTGCAAAATGTCTATTTTTTTTTCTTTACTTTACCAACAATGTAGTCGGCCCCCGCCCATCGGGGCTTGAAGAAATATATGGACTGCATGATGCTTCCACACAGAGCTGAAACCGACCCGTACACAAGTGCTGGTAAACCAGTTAGAGGATCTAAGCCTTCCCAGGCAAAGCGGTGCGAGTCGGCCCGTCCATGCTTATAAACCCTATTGGTTTCATTGGGCAACAGGGCTTGAGCTGTCATTTCATCTCAACGTCCGGTAAAAGTCCCACAAAATTGGAAGCAATTAAGTCACCAAAATGACATTTACAGTGTTGACGGGGACGTTAATCCTCAAATCAAACAAACAAAACAACAAACCAACCATGTAGAGATGATAGGTATAAAATAGGTGTACTGGGCATTCCGGCAGGGGCTGGTTATTATAGCGACGCGGTAGAGTGCCTGTCACCCTGGTCGGTACATATCATGCATGCAAACTCGCATAGGTTGCAAAAAAGAAAAAAAAAGAAACGTTAAACGACGTTTAGGTTTAGACGTTGAATTGACGTTTGTTCTGACGTCTGTTCAACGTCTAATCAGTACGTCTGACTGACGTCAGGATATGACGTCGAACCGACGTTATTTTTTGGTTATATGACGTCGCGACCAAAATCCAACCAAAATCTGACGTCAAAAGGACGTCATGTGCCTGCTGGGAATGACTTCAGCACCCAATTTCGTAAAATCATTCTTCGATATAAAAAGATTGGGTACAACTTAAATGTTATACGACAGACTGCATGCATGGTAGTTAACCCAATCTCGGTTGACAACTTTGCTTTCCTCTTTAATTGCACGCCGGTGGGTCAGACCTCAGATTCTATGACGGTTCCAGCGTAAAGGCTTATGTTGGTTGGTACCTGATGCTCTGTCTCTGATCGGGCCGATCGGAGTCTAGCTGTTGGTTTTCTTTTGCTCCAGCATTTCAGTGGTTTCATCTGTCGAGTCCTCACCGTTGTTTCATCTCTGTTGTTGTTTGGTTTTTGTGTTCACGGAGATGTTGCACTGATGAGTTAGGAGGCCTTCATGCGAACTGAACAAAATATTTGTCTTAATCGCGACGGAAGTCAGGGCGAGGACTGTGGCCACGTAAAATCGATTTAAGCCCCCCAGTGGAAATCGTTTGCGCTGACCGTTCCAATGCCGTTCTTCTGTCGCGGTTTATTTTTGTTATGTTTGTCTTGTGTCGCTTATATAATTTTATTTTGGATAACCTATTGGCCATTTTGTGGGAAAGTAACTGTCCTTTTAGCTTTCCGCTATTGGTGTTTCCATTAGGGTATGTTGTTTCATGTTTGTGTTTCTTTCCCTTTGGTGTCTCTGATGTGAGCTGTGGGTTAATTGTATCGATTCCTGATCATTGCCACCACTTCTATTTTGATTTCACGTCTCAAGTTTTCATATTTTGTCCGGAGTTTACAACTTCCTTTCCTTTTTGCCTTTGCATGAATCTTATGTTTACTCCGAATTTTTCTTCTTATCTCTGTTGTGATCCAGGGAATAGAAGATACAGCCCTACTAGTTTTTGAGGGGATATGATTTTCGGCTGAAGTATGAATGGAAGAAGTTATCAAATCAAAGTTCTCCTGTACAGACCGAGCATCTGAACGACCATTAATGTATTTCTCCTTTGCAAATCTGAGTGCATCCTTCCTCATAGTTTCATAGTCACCTTTCTGATATGAGTACACATTCCTCCGAGGTTTCTTTATTGGTGGAATGTGAAATTTTAAATATCCGGAGACAATATCGTAATCACTTAGTTTATCTGGGGAATGAATAACTTCAAATTGTCCTGGCAAAGAGTGGGGGAGTTAACAATTTGTTCCAAGCCATGATCGTTCATAAAGTCAATTAATATTTGTCCTTCGGACTGACTCAGCATTGTGCCTTGCTTGCTGAGCCTGTCGGGGCCAAACAATGTCTCTGAAGATGAGGTCACATAGAATATGTACAGCTGGGATTTTTTACTGTTGTGCTGCGACTTAATGCAATCCAGCTGATCTTTAAACAACTGGATGTTTTCCACTTTGCTACGAAGTGAGAAGTTTTATTTGCAAAAACCTTAACCAAGACCGATTCGGTGTCATTTTCCAGTTCCATGAAAGGCATGTGAGGGATGTCTCTGTGATTGAGCAACATCACCCCACCACCGTGAGAGTTCCTATCTTTTCTACAGACACTGTACTGTACTGACAAGTTTCAGGGAAAAGCTCAGATGTGGTAATTGAACTGTCAATCTTTGTTTCCTTAATAGCCACAATATGCGGTTGAGACGTATCAAGGAAAGCTAAAAGTTCAAGAATTTTTCCTCTTATTCCATTTATGTTTATACTGCAAAGTTTCAAACCTTTTACAAAATTCGATTTATTTTCATCAGCAGTCGAAGATTTGCTTCTGCTATCCCCTGACAGAGGTTCAAACCTGTTTGGCTTACTCGGTTCTATATATATTCATCTAAGAAGGAGTCTGAAAAGTTGCACACCTGGTCACATCCAGTGGCAGTTTGAGTTTACCAAAGTGTCATATTCATCATCTGAAATGAAAGAACATTCATTGTGTATCTTCAAATTGATCACATGGAACAGCTTTGTGGCCATTAAGGGCAGCGCCACTGCAAAGACCACAGTCAGCTTTGCAGTCTTTGCAATACCAAGTTCCAGCTCTAAATTCAATTTCTAACAATTGACTGTTATCCAAATCAGAACATGGGGAGTGAACACGTTTGTTACAGTCCTCACAGTCTATCCATTTCTCGGAATCTTTGCAATACTTTTGCAGAGTCCGCAGAAAAACATTGGGCCGGGGTTAGTTTCAATGTCTCCGGCCATGATTATGAGAAAAGCCAAGTTTCTTGAAGTTCCGCAAGCCCTCCGAACACCTTCTGTTCCAATTCTTCCTTGTAATTGCCAAGTATCTTGTTAGAACGCGGTTTGGAGGTAGGTACAGGTGTTAATCGCGTGCCTTGGGTCCTATATATATATACACCTTTATATGTGTTGTTTGGGGCGTACTATCTATCTATCTATCTTCATATACTGAGTCGGTCAAACTTGGCCATTACCTCAGTTGGGTGGTGCGCTAAATTTAGAGTTTAGCAAAAAAAAAAAAAAAAAAAAACACCCACTGGATGAGTTTTTAAAACTATTTACAATCTGCTTTCAGAGGTGTACTAAAACGCACACCTCTGGATCCCAATCTACACCATGCGGGCTTTGAACTCCTCTGCAGTTTTGGCATTTACCACAGAGGCGGGAAGACTATTCCACTGAGGAATAGTTCTAGGGAAGAAAGAATTCTTCAGGGCATCACTATAGGCCTGGTACCTACGATATTGACTGTTGTTTAGTTTTGATGCCCTTGTTTGAGTTGAAGTAGTCACAGGGGTCAAGTATTTATCTTTATTAAGATACACTGTGTCAGTGTGTATCTTATAAAAGAAGGTTAAAGAGGACTGCTCGCGACGGGCCTCCAACGATGGCCACTCCAGCTCATCGAGCATTTCACCAACACTACTCCTGTTCCGCCATCGCCTGCAGGTCCATCGGGCAGCCGTCCTCTGAACCTTCTCAACCTGTTGAACCTGAGTTTTAACATGGGGATGCCAAACAGATGATGCATACTCTAATTGAGGTCTAACCAAGGTTTTGTATGCAACATCCTTTGTCTGCCTAGGTGCAAAAGCCAAATTACTTCTAAGAAATCCTAATGTCCTAGTTGCTTTAGAGGTAATCTCAGAAATATGTTGACCCCAATCAAGAGTATCAGTAATGGTGATACCAAGATATTTTGCAGATTGGACATGTTCCAAAGTATGCTGATGTAATGAGTAGTTGAATTTAATCTGCTTGTCTGGAGGGTGCCGTGACACCCTCATTGAATGACATTTGGCCACATTGAACTTCATTTGCCAATCGGCCTCCCAACGTGCTTGGCTATCCAGGTCATCTTGTAAGATAAGACAGTCAGAAGTAGTATATATATTCCTATACAAAACACAATCATCAGCAAACAAGCGAACAGATGACCTGATATTATCAGGAAGATCATTAATAAATATCAAGAAAAGGACCGGTCCAAGTACCGAACCTTGTGGGACACCGGACAAAACAGCGACTGGATCCGACGCTTGGCCATCAAGTACAACTTGTTGTGTGCGTCCAGAGAGCCATGAGCTAACCCACTTAAGTGTGGATCCTCTAATCCCATAATGATCCAGTTTGTACAATAGCCTCCTGTGAGGTACCTTGTCGAAGGCCTTGGCAAGATCCATGATAATCAGGTCAGTCTGTTTGTGGCCACGATTAATGGCCCCATCCAGATTGCTCACTATGTCATGGTAGAACTGAACTAATTGAGTTTCACAAGACCTTCGACTTCGGAAACCATGTTGACAGTCGGCAAGAATGCTTTCAGAGGCTAGGTGCTTGTTAATGTTGCTAACTAATATATGCTCCAGGGTTTTGCAACAGATGCATGTGAGCGACACCGGTCTGTAATTCGCAGCATCATAATTTTCTCCTTTCTTAAAGACCGGGGTTACGTTTGCTTGTCGCCAGTCATCTGGTACAGTGCCCCGAGCAAGTGATTCATTGAAAATAAAGGCAAGCAGGGGAGATATTTCAGCACTACATTCCTTAAGCACCCTGGCATGCAGACCGTCAGGACCAGATGCCTTATGTTGAGCTTGTCCAACAGTTTTGCGACCCCTTTGGGGTCAACTGTTATGTCCCCCATAAAGGGGAACGGACTTGTACCTTTTGATGGTAGCTCACCGTCAGCTTCACGTGTAAACGCCGATTGAAACTGCTTATTACATATATTTGCCTTATCGCGCGATTCAGTTTTCAAAATTCCATTTTCCCTAAGTGAAGTGATCCCAAATGATTCTTTTTTCAGGGACTTTACAAATGACCAAAATCTCTTAACTTTTCCATTCTTCTAGGGGCCCTCGGTATCAATATTTTCATCATCAAAGGTAAAGATGCTGGAAACATGCTTCCAATATACATCTCTAATTACCTTTTGTACATGTGCTCTGAACCTTTTGTAATGGTTCTTCACGGCGGGATTGCTAGGCTTACGAGTACGAAAGTACATTCTGTCACGTCTTCTGATTAGGCGTTCGATCGTGTTATCGATCCATGGTACACTATGCTTTGTTTTGGTCATTTTTATGGGTATGTACCTTTCCATGGCCGTCGTAAGTTCGGTCTTAAAACTGACCCACAAGTCATTTACTGACATGCGAGAGAGGTCAGAGGAAAGGAAGGAATCCTTAAATCGCACCATATGGTCTCGCAGACCATTCATATCCGCACGCTTATATAAATATATTTTACGCGGGACCTGTCGGATTCGCTTTGCTTTTGTCATACTCAATATAAACTATATCATGATCGGTCTTGCCGATCGGGGGCATCCCTTTGACACGACTAACGGGGGATGGAGAATTTGTAAATAGCAAATCTAGGGTTTTTTCTTGCCGGGTGGGTATATTTACGACTTGAGAGAGGCATTGGCGGTATTCGACTGGTAGGTTTGGTGAAATTTCCGTGAAATTCCACGTAGGAGTGTGGTTCCTAGTTGTAATAGCTGGTCACATGGTCCAATCAAATATTTTATTTGCGTACAGCTCATAAGCGACCGTGGTGCACGAAAGGTTCGACTTTTCCTTCGAATAGAATCGTGCTCCACGATCGCTTATGTATTTGAAAAATAACTCATATTTGATTGGACCATGTGATCGGCTATTACAAGATAACACCACACTCCTGCGTGGAATTTCACGAAAATTTCACGAAACATCCCAGTCGAATATGGCCAATGTTCTTTTACTATATCCAAAAGTTGTTGTTGTATTTGCCTTTTCGACACCCCATGGGGTACCTGCTGGTTGCTCCATTCAATATCACCACAATTGAAGTCCCCTCCTACCAATATGTGGGCATTTCCATTTGACATTATCCTAGCCAAGGATGTATTGAAGTAGAGGTAAAACAAAGATCAGGAATTGATACAATTAACTTACTCCACCCATAAAAGACACCAAACGGAAAGGAATACAAACATTAAGCGACCAGACCATAATGGAAACCTAAACAAAGGAAGGCCATAAGGACAGCTACTTTCCCATAAAATGGCCATTTGGCCATCCAAAATTAAAAGACATAAGTGATACACACAGTAAGTAACAAACAACAACATAAATAAATCGCCACAGAAGAGCCGCCTTGGAACGGTCAGTGGAAGATTTCCACTGGGGGGCTTAAATCGATTTTACGTGGCCACAATTTAATCCTCGCCCTTACTTCCGTCGCGATTTAGACAAATAATTTGTTCAGTCCGCCTGAAGGCCTCCTAACTCATCAGTGCAACATCTCCGTGAACACAAAAATCAAAGAACCACAGAGGTGAGACAACGGCGAGGACTCGACAGCAAGAAACCACTGAAATGCTGGAGCAAAAGAAAACCAACAGTTAGACTCCGATGAGCCCGACCAGAGACAGAGCATCAGGCACCAACCAGCATTATCTCTCTAATTCTCAATAAGCCTTTACGTTGGAGCCGTCATAGAATCTGAGGCCTGACCCACCGGCGTGCAATTAAAGAGGGAGGCAAAGTTGCAAACCGTGATTGGGTTAACTACCATGCATGCAGTCTGTCGTATAACATCCATGTTGTACCCAATCTTTTTACATGTATATCGAAGAATGATTTTACTAAATTGGGTGCTGAAGTCATTGCGGTTATATATTTTTCTGAATTTATATACTAAGTCACCATAAAATTCGGGTTCCGATAGACCTTGTTGCAGAAGAGATTTAAGTTCAATATTGAATTTTGAAATTAAATCAGAATGGCGTCTATAAAATTTTGAAAAGGCTTTGCGTAGTTTATGGTACCGATAACCCTGATTAAGGAGTTTAGCCGTTAATAATTTATTACGAGTGTTGAAGTCAGTTACATGACTACACACTCTAGCAAATCGAATTAATTGCGAAATATAAACGCCATAGGATGGCGCACGAGGAACATCACCATCCAAAAAAGGAAAATTTACAATCTCAAAATCAAAGTCATCGCGTTTATCATAAATTTTGCACGAAACAAATCCATCTACAATAGATAGATGTAAATCCAAAAACGGGGCCTCTGTATCAGAAAAATTTGCTTTATTTAACTGAAGTTCTAGGTGGTAAATATGACTGATCAAACCATCAAAATAGGTATTATCAATATTTAATAAATCATCTAAATATCTAGAAGTAGAGCTAAAAGCTTCAATAATTTCAGATTGGTTATCAATGGAAAGCGACAAAATGAAGTCTCTTTCATAACAATACAAGAACAGATCAGCCACAAGAGGGGCGCAATTAGTAACCATAAAACCCACAATTTGTCTAAATAACTTAGTACCGAATCTAATATAAATATTGTCAAGTAGAAAGGTGAGGGCATCACACACTTTCTGACATGACCAAAGTGTATAATTCTTATGCTCTTTAGAAGTGAAAAATGCATTTCTGACATTACATGCAAGATAGAGAGAATCTTCTCTGTGAAAAGCCCATTCAATTAAATCATTAAGCTTTTCTTTAATAAGATTATGAGGAAGTGTAGTGTAAAGAGTGGAAAAATCGTAGGTAGACAGACTAGAAGCACGAAAATGTCTAGATTTCAATTTATTTAAAGTAGAAGTAAAACAAAGATCAGGAATTGATACAATTAACTTACTCAACCCATAAAAGACACCAAAGGGAAAGAAATACAAACATTAAGCGACCAGACCATAATGGAAACCTAAACAAAGGAAGGCCATAAGGACAGTTACTTTCCCACAAAATGGCCATATGGCCATCCAAAACCAAAAGACACAAGTGATACACACAGTAAGTAACAAACAACAACATAAATAAATCGCCACAGAAGAGCCGCCTTGGAACGGTCAGTGGAAGATTTCCACTGGGGGGCTTATATCGATTTTACGTGGCCACAATCCTCGCCCTTACTTCTGTCGCGATTTAGATTTAAAACCTCATTCGAATTTTTTATAGACCAAAACAGATTTCTTCCTGATCTTTCAAAGACTTTATCACAATATTTAATTACATGCGTTTTAATAGCAGTAAGACGGGAAGTTAATAATTTAGAAAGTTCAGTGGTAGTGCAAGAGCTAGAATTTGCAATAAACCGTGCTTTGTAAGGTTTTTTTATGAAGTTTTGGTAACCAGTATAGCGTAGGAAGCTTGTCTTGGTCTTCGTTAACACACACAGCAAACTTGGTGGCTGAAAGACAAACATGTTTATCTACTATAGCTCTCTCTTCAGCTAAAGGCTGAAGTTCATAGGCCTTAGTACCACCAAGCTCCTGCTTAAGCGTGTTAACATAGTGGAGCCGTCACTCAAGATAATCTGGGTCAATCTGATGTGGTGGACGATAAAAAGATCCAAGGTACAGAGTCCTACACCCAATAATGTTCAACTTACACCAAACTATTTCACAGTCAGTGTCCAACTCCGGAGTTTCTGTGCAGTGCAAGTCTATTTTAAATGCCACGAAGACACCACCATGGGCATCTCCAACTCTGTCTTTCCGGATGGCCTCAAATGAATCTGGGAAAATCTCCGAGTTTTTAATATCTGGGGTTAACCAAGACTCATTCCTCAAAATGATGTCTGGTTTAGCCGAGTCCATAATTGTGTGAATTTCAGCCCTTTCATTCTTAATTGACTGACAATTCATAATCAAAATTCCGAGGGGGTGGTTGAGGACCGCTTTTTTGGTCCTCGGTTTAGCTCCTCTTGGTTGCTGCACAATGGGCGAAGAAGCTGCAGTAGGTGGGCCAATATTGTCTGGTATCGGACTATCAGGCTCGGACAGGGATGATAATGGATCAAATCTATTATGAGTATCTAAAGTTGCTGAATCACCAAATAGCGATGTGTAAAAGTTAAGCATTCCACATTTCAAGCAATCCCATGCCATGCTTGTACTCAATGGACTAGTATAAATGCTATACATAGTTGAAGACATGCCTTGACAGCCTATATGATACCAGACATTACAAGTATCACAACAAATTCCTCGGTCATCCCAACCAACACTTTCAGTACAGACCCCACATGGGAAATGTGTACTGTTACTTCGGGAATCTGGACCAGGATTAGTTTCAACATCCCAAGCATTTCCTATCATCACTGTAAATATGTATAAATAACAAAGTTTATTTTAGCCAGGAAATTCCTTAAACCTAAAAGATTTCTTTAGAATTGATACCGTGCACAACTGGGGTACATGAAACGAAAGGTTATGCTGGTTAGCTGTTGTACCTCTAGAGTCAGTGTAAACAGGGTAGAAGTCAATTGGAATTTCCTGTAGGTCTTGTCCACTGCAGTTAAAAAGTGAAACAAAACGTGTTGCCAACAGCAAGCAACACACTCCAAATGGGATGTCAAATACAAAATGACACATCATTGATGGTTTGAGTACTGAGGCTTGGGGACAGGTATATTCTGGTAATGGTCTTTGGGTGGGGTGGTTTATTCGGGATGACTGCCCTGACCTTGTTTGGATGTTTTTTTTTTTTTTTTTTTTTTTTGTGCACGGGCATTGGTACTGCTTGGGCGGACCTCCGTCATGAGAGGGCTGGTTGAGCCCTTGGGCGGGGTTTTGTTAGGCTCCCTGCACCGGTCTATTTTCGGCAATGAATGTCAAATCAGTGCCTTAATTGGGTTGGGCGTGGGGGTGCAATAATGCCTCACTGGTGGAGGTGGGGGGTGCTCGGTCGGCCTGTTTTCTGTTGGGATTTTGTGGTGCCTTGCTGGGGTTATGGGTGGAGTCTGTCCGGGGGTGGTTGGGGTGATTTTTTCCTTCTTCGTTCCTTCCAACGACTGGAATCAAAGGGGGGGGGTATGTATAGTGGGGACTGGGGGAATGCATGTGGGGTCTTGGTTCGCGACTGACACCTGTGGCAGCAGATTTTTCTGTGTCAGGCGAACAGTGATGGCCCTGATTAGTCGCCACATTGTGTTACCACTTGTTGTGGTTAGCATTGTTTTATTTTGGAGTTTTATCATTATTATAAATTGTGATTAATATGCTGCCACATGGTGGCACGTGATTGGAAACAAATTTATTCTATTCATTTCTATTCCGGACATGTGAATCGAGCGCACCACCTCATGACTTGTGGCGGGAAATGGCAGCTTAGATTAGCAGACGGATTTTTCGCTGTAATTTTTTTCACTTTCATTTTATCTGTTTATCATAATCAGTCTGTGCTACTTCTGCCGCCAGATTATGGCTCCAAATGTCAACATGGTCCCCATTTTTGACAGCGTGACACGCACACAAAATGAAGTGGCATGATAAATTTTAAGTGTCATTCCATTCAGTTTCAGCATTGCCAGTATTCACCATATCTGCATTATTTGCTGGCTTCCAGCTTTCACATAGTCAGTATTGGAAAAACAGGTAACCAGACCCCCTGACCTTGAAAGGTCGAGCGGGGTCTCACTCTGGTTACCTGTTTTCCCAACACTGATAATCCTCAGACTAGGAACCAACAAGTAAGGTCAATACACATGGTACGAGCACATATCAGTACACAATGATCAGTTCACTTGTGCATGCACACGCATGCATGCACGCACACAACTCAGCCAACATGATTCCAGTCCAGATTCTGGTATAGATTATACATTAGATTACCATCTTAGTCTAGTTCAACACACAGCAACCTTTAAGAGGTGCCCTTTTCTATAATATGCCGCCCCTCCCGCTTTTCGACGATCAATTTTTTACCGCTTATGTAGCCTACCGGATTAAAAGAAAAGAATTTGCTAAAATGCTGATGCGCTAAAATATACAGGTGCATTCGTTATACCAGCCGCAACCAGTCGATTTTCGGTTCATGCCGTTTTGTTTGCTATCGGACTCCATATTTGATCACCTGACATGTCAAAATGGCATGACGTTACCACTCGGTTTTCGACGATGGCCAATTAGTGTCATCATTTAAGTGGAAAGAAAAGCGGAAAAACTATTCTGAAGTGATATTATGACAGAACAACTTCTTATCTTTATACATTGGCTTAACTTATTCTCATTCATTAAAAATGCTTTGTCTTTTACAAGTTTATATTGAACTACAGTGTTATAAATTTCACCCAATTAAAACATTAGCAGTGTAACTAAAGCTAGTAATTTAAAAATGTTTCTACTGAGAAATCACTTTTTTTCTTACATTTCAGTTGTTACTGACAACAGGGCCAAATGAAAATATCACATATTTAGAAAAAATACACTTGTGCAGTATGTTAGGTGTGTCCAGTACCCCCTGTCTGGACACTGGGCCCATTTCAAAAAAATATGACACACGAATCAAGAGTACTTTCTAACATTTTTGGGCAATTCTGTGCTTCCATACTTTTTATTTTTGGCAAGGATTCCCCATATATGGGTAGTTCCACAGTACTGAAGAAAAACGTAGGTGCATGCAATAAACTGTTATTTTTCGCACAAACGTGATTTCTTTCTAAAAAGGACTGGTAAGTTGATAAATATGACATACTGAAGGGATAAAAAAAGATAAAATATAAAGATTTTTTTCACCGAGACCAGAAATATGACTTGTGTTTTGACGAAAATCGGCGATTTTCTAGCATGGATATTGGGACAGCCATATGGGCATGTCGTTTATCTTTCGTTTTCTTCATCTGTATATTCGAAAAGTCTAAAAAATCTTTTGAATAGTAAAGAAGGTAAGTAAAATTATGTGCTCGTCAAGATATTATTTCACGATTACCCCCAAAAGGTGAAAAATCAGTGAATATAAAAAGTGTATTGCACTCGTTACTATCGTGTCCAAAATATCTATTTGAAGTAACCATCTAGGGTCAAGAGTTTAAAGTAGTTGTGTGTGTATTAATTGGTGTGTAAAGTTTTCCAATACATATAGCATTGTGCAAATGAATGTCAGTTCGTTTCGTTGGCTAATTTTCATAAAGACTGTAAAAATATAAGTCTCCTGTCTTTCGTGTCCAACTTGTAACGAGCATTAAAATCGATCAAACACATATAAAACAAATGGTCGTTGGCTAAAAAGTTCCGCCAAATAAAAGCACTGGGTACTAATGTGTAAAGTCGCAGAACTCATGTTTTCACGGAAAAGGCTTCGACGGGTAGGTGTGATTGTTTGATGGTGTCAAGAAAAGTAACGAGCAGGAAAAGTAACGAGCGATGGTCAAAATCATCATGTTAGACGGAACGACGCTAATCCATGCGTGAAGTCAGATAACACCACGTAAATTGTTGTTTTGATTTTGTTTTGATGATGCCTTAAGGATGATGGTTATTGGGCTGTACGAATTATGGTTCAATTTGACTGTAGACAGACACGAAAAGCTGTTTGCTCGTTACAAACAGACACCAAAATACGGTGTCCATCTGTCACTTGTAACGATTGTTAATTCCGATGGTCATTATATAAAATAAGATCATCTCACAATAGCCTACTGCTCATTATATGCTTTTCAGGTATCCAACCTTTTTTTTTTTTTTTTTTTTTTTTTTGAAAGAATCGAGAAAGAATGTCGCTAGAATCACGTTGTAAGCACCGATGAATAACGATCGTTACAAATTGACATCAAAGCGCATTTTTAAGCATTACCGTGGACACCACAAATGCTTTCTCGTTACAAAACTCAGGGCTGCGGTTAGGCGGACGTACGGCGTATATTACGTCCTGAAATCGCTTCCGGACGCCCAAATTAAACATCTAAGGTGTCCCGCGGATTCCCGAAAATTTCTCTGTACGGCCAAAAATCTTTACCGAGACGTATAAACCCGCCCACCTTCAGCGGTTTGTAAAAAGTTTGCTCCGCCTCCTTAGCTGAAACAGCTTTCTGTGTTTATTGAGAACTAAGGACGTACCATTTTCTGCTTGCGCGGTATTATATTGACAGTCAGAATCACGTGCGTCGGCACACCTTTGATCGTCATCGGCGTGTGAAAAACGTGTCCAGGTGATGACGATAAGTGTTTTTTAATCCTGTAAACTTGGTACTGTTTAAATTAAAGCGGGTCGTAATTTAGGTGTTTCATTAGAGATGCAAACTGTGACAATAGTTTCAAAGATAGATACGCATTTTTTTCTTGAGTAAATAGCAGGTGTTCACTAGGTGAAATGACGAAAATAATTAATAAAATCCCAAAATGTTGTCGCGATCGCTGTTTGATTTTGACGCCTCGAAAATACGTAAAAAAACCGGCGAATGTGACTAGGCCGGTTCGTCAGGGTCCGCGCTGCAGTCTGATCTGTCTGTTAGCCAAAAAAAAAAAAAAAAAAAAAAAAAAATCTACCGCTGACTTGTCTAAGTCTGCCCCAATTGATCAAAGTTGCACGTGTTTCTGCCTGTTTGTCTGAAGCAGTTCCGAGTGTTTTAATAGAGTACAATGAAGACGCGAAGCGTATGTTTTTCAAAGTGTGGCAAAAATCTTTTACAAAAGAATTTTTCTTTATTTCTTTTTAATCCATGCATGACAATGGGCGTCAGGTTTTGTTTAATTTGTGTTAAGTTCTACAAACAGTGTAGACAGATCAGACGCTATGTTTTGTGACGTCTGATCTGGGCCTACACGGAAAATGGACCACTAGGCATATATGGGGATGGGTAATGCTATTGTTTTCTTTACTTTTTATTTGTTTATTTTGGGGGGTGGGGGGAAGGGCGTTTTACTTGGAAAGTTGTAAAATTTATACAGGCCAAGCAAAAATATTTTTCTTTTTTGTATGCACTCCTCTGCACTGTACTGACCGCATGAATGCCACAGTTATGAGTAGTTTTAACTTCCTCACACGGCTTTGCTTGATTGTTTTGAGTTTAACATCCCAGTCAACACTATTCAAGTCATTTTTGAGCCGGTCAGTTTACATATCCACACTTTACTAGCCCTCTAAAAGAATATACAGGTGATTAAAAATACAAACAAGAGATTCCTGGATTAAATAATATATATATTTCTTCATCAAAACATTTTACGATCCGCAAACACCTTGCTTCAAAATTGGGACTTCCTGAATTTGCCAGAATTCAAGGGTAGGAAGTTTGGGACTTCCTGAACTTGGGAGTAAATGGAAGCCCTGCTTGAAAACAGAACCAAGAATTCAGTATGAGAAACTGCAACGGAATGACAGCCTTGGGACGGTCAGTAGTAAGACTACTGAGGGGGAGGGTTTCCACTCCGGAGTTTACGAAATTTTCGAATCCTAAATTATTTCAGGAATTAAAGATTAAATCGTTGATTTTGTTTTGTTTGTTGTTTGATTTGAAGCCTGAAATTATTATGTTCATTCAGGGCAAGTTGTCTATCTGTTTGAAAAGTGTTGTTGTGCCATCGTTTGTGGCACTCCGCATCATTAATTGATCTTTTTCAGATGTTCAGTGTTTCATTGCTCTTAAAGGAACTCATTTTTGATTTTTATTAACTAGTGTTTTGGCGAGCTGCAAATTAACGGTGCTTAACTTTCCATCATGCATGTTTACAAAGCACAGTAAAGCACATTCACTGTTGGTAAAAACACTGTACAATACAGCAAAGTAGAAGTAAAACAAAGATCAGTAATCGATACAATTAACTTACTCCACCCATCAAAGACACCAAAGGGAAAGAAACGCAAACATTAAGCGACCAGACCATAATGGAAACCTAAACAAAGGAAGGCCATAAGGACAGTCACTTTCCCACAAAATGGCCATATGGCCATCCAAAATAAAAAGACACAAGTGATACACACAGTAAGTAACAAACAACAACATAAATAAACCGCCACAGAAGAACCGCCTGGAACGGTCAGTGTAAAGATTTCCACTGGGGGACTTAAATCGATTTTACGTGGCCACAATCCTCGCCCTTACTTCTGTCGCGATTTAGACAAATAATTTGTTCAGTCCGCATGGAGGCCTCCCAACTCGTCAGTGCAACATCTCCGTGAACACAAATAATAAAAGAACCACAGAGGTGAGACAACGGCGAGGCCTTGACAGCAAGAAACCACTGAAATGCTGGAGCAAAAGAAAACCAACAGTTAGACTCCGATGGGCCCGACCAGAGACAGAGCATCAGGCACCAAGTTTATTATTCTAAGGCATCCAAAGCCCTAATATAGATCTGCATATATACACTTCTAGAGTACAAGTATAAACAACATAAGTAAAATAAACTATCAAACTTCTGCAAACCTCAGGCATGTCTTTTCTTTCATAACGGGTTAAAATGTTACGACAGATCAAAATGGCATTGTTTCTCCTATTGTTTGATGTTGTCGTTATTCAGTGGCGTAACATCATGTCATTAAATTGTATGACCACACACTACATAACACTTGATTAGTGGCCTTATGACGCCACACATGCCATCACCATGTTTTCCACTGAAATTATTTAACTTTCAAGGGAATAAAACTGTTTACAACATCCATACGGTTTATAAACAGAATCTTACACTTGTGGTCATTTCATAATAAATTTATGAAACTCGCCAAAGGCTGGAGTGGTTTCATAAATCACATATCAAATAACCACTCGTGTAAGGCCCACTATATTAGCCGTCACTGTTCTAGTATTCTGCCTTTTTAGCTCAACTACAGGTGCGTTTCAAAAGTTTTATGGATAGGACTGGGTTTCATAATTAATTGCACACTTGGTGCTGTTTCTCAAAGATGCAACACAGTTTGCTGACCAAATCTGTGCTTTAATTTGATATATTTTTTACATCAATACATGGTCTTGAAATATGTGTTTCAGTTCTTTTTGTACAGCTCATGGTATCGTCATTTTGGATTCGTTTATACATGCACGCATTTTTGTCCTCGATTTGTTCACCTTTTCGAACATTGCGTTTCGAAAGGTTTGTGTCTGGAAATGATAATGATAAAATCGAATTCAAAATAACATTTGTATTCATTTACAAAGATCGTGGATAAAAATAATAAATTATATCGCCAACAGGTACCTGGGATATAACCCAATACTACTATGCCACTATCAATGCCACCAAAACCCAAGCGCAAGTTCACCCCCAGACTAAAAGTTTGGAAGCTGAAAGAAGCTCAGACAAGAAATCATTTCCAGGAGGTTTTCAGCCAGCATGTGAGTGCTTCGGCAGGTGTAGCAGATGCTACCACTGAGGATATATGGAACAGCATCAAGACCGGTCTGCTCAAGACAACTGAAGAGGTGTGTGGCACAACTCGGCCCCACCGCTGGCGTCGCGAAACCTGGTGGTGGAATGAGGATGTTAATAAGGTCATAGCAGCCAAGCGGCAAGCCTTTAAAGCTTGGAAGACTGGTAAGGGCACCCGTGCATCATATCTTGCGGCCAAACGCATAGCCAGACGTGCGGTGCACCATGCTCGCCAAGAAGCTGAGAAGGAGATCTACAAGAATATTGACCCTAAGTCCTCAGAAGTATACCGCCTTGCTAACCAGATGAGAAGAGAGAATGCCGATGTTGTAGGTGACAAACCAGTAAAGAATGATGCAGGGGAGATGTCAATGAGTGATGACTCAAAGCAGAGGGCCTGGTTAGAACACTACCAAAGGCTACTCAATGTTGAGTTCGACTGGGACCCAGACCACCTGTCTGATGAACCACCAGTGGAAGGGCCACCCATCCCAATCACTATTGATATGGTTAAGAAGGCTATCTCTCAGATGAAGACTGGCAAAGCACCTGGTCCCTCTGGCATAGTGGTGGAGATGATAAGAGCTGCAGGTGATGCGGGTGCCTCGATGATCCGTGACCTTGCAGCTGCAATCATCCGTGATGGGAAGGTACCTTCTGACTGGGAACAGAGTTTCATTGTCTGTCTCTACAAGGGCAATGGCGATGCATTGGAACGGGGCAACTACCGTGGTCTCAAGCTGACAGAACAGGTCATGAAAGTCCTGGAAAGGATTGTGGATGGCCTCATTAGGCAGTTGGTGTCCATCGACGATTCCCAGTTTGGCTTCGTCCCAGGAAGAGGCACAACAGATGCAATTTTTGTTGTCCGACAGCTGCAAGAGAAGTATCTGGCGGCCAACAAGAGACTCTACATGGCTTTTGTAGACCTGGAGAAGGCATTTGATCGAGTGCCTAGGAAAGTCATCTGGTGGGCACTAAGAAAACTTGGAGTGGACGAGTGGATTGTGAAACTGGTCCAAGGGATGTACGCAAATGCTCGGAGCCGTGTCCGCGTTGGTGATGGTTACAGTGAAGAATTTGAGGTGAAGGTGGGTGTTCATCAAGGCTCTGTTCTCAGCCCACTGCTTTTCATCATTGTGCTTGAAGCCTTGTCATGCGAGTTCCGCTCTGGAGTCCCCTGGGAGGACCTGTATGCTGATGACCTTGTCAACATAGCTGAATCCCTTGAGGAATGTGTCAGGAGGCTCTTAACTTGGAAAGACGCAATGGAGGCGAAAGGGCTGAGAGTGAATGCAGGAAAGACAAAGATCATGATCTGTGGTACAGGTCTGGACCTCTTGCAGAGTACAGGCCAGTTCCCATGCGCTGTATGTCGCACTGGAGTGGGCAGCAACAGTATCTTTTGTAATGGCTGCAAGTTCTGGGTGCACAAGAAATGCAGTGGGCTCAAACGCTTGATAGAGGACCCTGAGTACAGGTGTACACGGTGCCAAGGAACTGCACGCCCCTTAGATGGCAGACCACAGAGGGAAGTTCAAGTCGGATCAGACAAGCTGGAGGTTGTAGCTTCCTTCTGCTACCTAGGTGATATGCTCTCTGCAGGGGGTGGTTGCGACCTTTCAACTACATCACGTGTGAAAACAGCCTGGAAGAAATTCAAGGTGTTGCTACCAGTTCTCTCTTCCCGCCACCTCTCGTTCAAGACACGTGGCCGTGTGTATAGCTCTTGTGTGCGGAGCGCAATGCTCCATGCCAGTGAGACATGGCCATTGACAAAGCCAAACCTCCAACGTCTACAGCGAAATGACAGGGCAATGATCAGACAGATCTGCAATGTCAAGCCACAGGACACTGTCACCATCAGGTCCAGTGAGTTACTTGAGCGTCTTGGCATTGAGGACCTGGACCTCATCCTGAAAGAGAGAAGACTTCGCTGGTATGGACATGTGGAACGCTCCAACGGTGCAATCAAGACTGCCTGTGACATACAGGTAAGTGGAAAGCGGGGGCCAGGCAGGCCCAAGATGACCTGGAAGCAACTAACAGAAAGAGATTGCAGAGAATGGAAGCTCTCTGCTATCGATCCTCATGATAGACAAGCCTGGAGATCTGGTGTAAGATCTGCCATGCGTGCAGCAAGCCAGCTACCTGGAAGGGGGCCCACTTATGTGGACGTTGCCCCTGTACCTGCACGTTAATCAAAAATCCGTTGATGATGATACTAGGTTGGTGTGTTTTCCCAGTTTTGCTGTAAGAAATTGCTTTATTTTTATAATGATTGATACTGAAAATATGAAGGCAAACTAGATTCTGGATTTTCACTTATATCTATAACCAGATCTTCATAAGCACATATTTCATTCAATTCATTATTGTTCATATCTACATTAAAACTTCACTGAGCTTAGTACTGGATAACCCCATCCTTGTTTTCAATGACAGCGGCAATTCTATGAGGCATGGAGTCGTGCAGTTCCATAAGATCTTCTCTGTTAACTGTATTCCATAGACTTTGAATATTTCGCCACAGTTGATGATTGGATGTTGGAACAAACTTACTCCCAAAGCACGCGCAGGTACATTAAAGAAAAAGGTCTTCAGCTTTTGGATTGACCAGGGTATTCCTATAGAACACGTTTGGGTCTTAAAATGTGAAAGGGAAGAGCTCCAACAGCCAAGCAGCAACTATGGCGAACTATTCAAATCTTTGGCATACAGTCAACATAGAAGATCTCATGGAACTGTATGTACGACCTCATGCCTCGTAGAAATGCCGCTGTCATCACAAACAAGGGTGGGGTCACCCAGTACTAAGCTCAGCGAAGTTGTAATGTAGATACGAACAAGAATGAATTGAATTAAATATGTGCTTATGAAGGTCTGATAATAGGTTTAAGTGAATATTCAGAATGTAGTTTCAGTATTTTGTATTTTAAATATCTACAATTGCTTACAGCAAAATGGGAAAACACACCTATCTGGTAATACTAGGTTATGTCCCAGGTATTTATTGGCGACAAAATTTTATTAGTTTTATCCATGATCTTTATAAATGAATAGAAATGTTATTTTCAGTTCAATTTTACTATTATCATTTCCACATACAAACCTTTCGAAACGCAATGTTCGAAAAGGTGAAAAAATCGAGGACAAAAATGCGTGCATGTATGAACGAGCCCAAAATGACACAACCTGTTACCATACGCTGTACAAAAAGAAATAAAACACACATTTCAAGACAATGTATTGATGTAAAACATACGGTATATCAAATTAAAGCCCAGATTTCGTCAGCAAACTGTGTTACAGCTTTGAGAATACACAAAGTGTGCAATTAATTAATAAAAACCCAGTCCTATCTATAAAACTTTTGAAACGCACCTGTATATACGAGAGTACAAGAAGATCTAAATATTGCACTATCCCTGGTATCGGCGTTAGCGTCGGTGTCAGTCGGTATACATGGCTGTCGGTATACATGGTTTATAGTAAAGTCTTTACATGATGGGCAAGAACAAGTTCAGGCGAGCTGCCCTGTCCGGCAATAGGTCTTGTTCCCTTGCAGGTAGACTAGAATTTACTTTTGATTATTGAGACTTTAGTATATTAACTTCTGACGCGTGTTTTAAGTGCCTCATATGGAATAATTCAAATTATTAGTTGGCCAGTACAGCGCTTCTGAACATACGATAAACTTGCTTTGACCACAGAATGAGTTGCACTGGTCACTGATGTGTAAATTCCTCATGACATTGTCTTTCCCAAATTCCGTTTAATCCATCATATGATGTACCGAATCTTACACTCTTGATAACGTCAACAGAAGCTCACGAAACTCGCTAGCTAAAAGGATATGAAATAGCCCCGGAAATAGCAACCCCTGTCAAACTTTGTTTTAATACAGATCTATTGCAAGCAAACAGAGCATATATACAAGTAAGCAATACAGTCATTGTTATGTACAGACAAATACAAGCAAACAACTTCATAAGTGTACACAGAATCATAAACTGTTCATTATGAAATGTTTAGAAAAGGTTACTCAGGAAAAGCCACAACGACATGAACATCACGATCGTTACATGGTGTCCAACTTAGTTATGCGTAGAATGTTAAATAACTCAGAAGTATTTCTTTTCATGAAAATATAGTTAAATTTATCCATTATTTGTTCCAGCAGTACTACAAAGAAAGGCTATTTTTCTAACTGATCAGCAATAATGCACTGCTGTGTTGGACACCATGTAACGTGCATGATTTGGTGTCGTCAGTAACGTGCATTCCATATTATCAGGAATTCTAAGAAACTTTTCCCCCATTCAATTCTATTATAAAGCTAACAATAATTTGATAAAACTATAACGTTTGTTTAATTTTTGGCATATGACTATTGAAAGAATGAATGTGTCCAACATAAAAAAAAATATAAAAAAAGGACAGAATTTTGGATGTCGAAGCTGGATATTTGAAATTGGTTCTTCAATAAAGTGAAACATAAAATCTTGCACTTTTCATCTTAGAATCACTTTTGTATCTGAAACGTCATGTTTAATAGCAGAATTATTATGATAAATCCTATTCATTTGGAAAAAACAGGCATGAGTTGGACACCATGTAACGAGTGGTACTTGTTTCACTAGCATGAAAAAAGTAAGATAGTTTCTTTCTAAATGACAAAAAGTTATCTTCTTACTGTTATTTTTCAAAAAAGGAAGGTTTAAGACATAACATGAGGCGATATTTATTCCAATTTTCACATTTTAAAAAAGTAACATCTTTGTCCCATATTTTTCTTCAGTACTGTGGAACTACCCATATGCAAACTGATCAATTCCGAGGGGTTCCAAATGACTGCTTTTGCGGAACGGCATCGTCTGATGGTTTGGCACTGATTTTTGAACGGGCTTGTATGTGTTTTTGGCAGAAACCAATTATTGACGCAATTAAGTAAACAAAAAGTGAAAATATTTATGTAATACTTGCAAGTTTGAAACACATTTTTGGTCATTGTTAAGGATTGACAGATGGAATTTCCGGAAGTAAATATTAGAAAGATTGTGACGTCGAAATTCACGCAAAAATCTTGCGGCCGCTTATATCGTCGAAAACCGAGTGTAGTCGAAAACCGGGTGGACGACCATAATATAGATCAGGGCACCATAGGGGAAAATATGACCATGCTGACTCAAGGTCACAGTTGAAGGTCACGAGTTTGAAACTTTGTTTTGTGTCCATTCCATGTCTCCTTTACCCCTGGAAGGATTTTTATGCTTGCGCCATTTGAACATATAGCATTGCCCCTGTCCCTTCCGTCCGTTCGTTCTTTCACATCAAACAAACACAAAGTCTTCCATCCGAAACTTAAATGCAGTTAATAACTTTCTTATTTCTGGATTGATTTTAAAATTACTTTGTAGAAATGTTAAACATCATAAGACGATGTGTCATGTGCGAAACCCAGGTCTGTAACTCCAAGGTAAAGGTCATACTTAGAGGTCAAAAAAAGGGTACGAAACTTAAATGCAGTCAATAACTTCCTTATTTCTGGATGGATGTAGAAATGTTAACTATTATGAGACGATGTGTCACGTGCAAAAGCCAGGTCCATACCTTCAAGGTCAAGGTCATACTTAGAGGTAAAAAAAAAGGGTCTGAAACTAAACCTAGTCAATATTACTTTCTTATTTCTGGATGGATTTTGAAATTACTTGGCAGAAATGTTGGCCCTCATGAGACAATCTACCTCACACAAAACTAAGGTCCTTACCTCCAATGTCAAGGTCATACTTAGAGGTCAAATGTGAAAAAAAGGGTCCAAAACTTAAACACCGTCAAAAACTTTCTATGGATTAATAAGAACATCTAGAGACATATTTACAGGCGGGGGCATCCGTGTCCTATGGACGCATTTCTAGTCTTTAAACTTTCATCAGATATCCCCCTCATTGAGCTGATGTGCAGAACCCACAAATAAATTATGCCGACTCAAGGTCATAGTTGAAGGTCAAGTGTTTGAATCTTTGATTTTGTGTCCGTTCCATATCTGCTTTACCCCTGGAAGGATTTTCATTAAACTTCGGTCAAATATCCCCCTCAGTGAGCTGATTTGCAGAACTCATAAATTAAATCGTACTGACTCAAGGTCAAGGTCACAGTTAAAGGCCACAAGGTTGAGCCTTGTTATTAAAGTGCGGCAGGGGATTTGTCTGTCCTGCAGACTGCTTTCTTGATATATATACATATTATCACAGGAAGATGTATACAGAATGGGGAATTTCAACATAGTGGAGGGTCTCCTGGAAGATTGTATGCTAAATGTGCTATCCTCTGAAAATATTTATAAAGACGATTATTATTATTACGGTAAGCAAGCAGTGCAGATACTGATCAGATGCCGCCTGCGGCGTCTGATCTGGGTCTACAATGTTTGCCAAACCCATTAACCCAACACATGATTACAGTCCAGATTTTATAGATAGCCCTCTTATGCAAAATTCTGACCTCAAAGTGATAAGAAATGTGCGGCTATTTTCTATAAATAAACATTACCTGGATTTCTTACAAATCAGTGGTAGTCACGTGGACAGCGCCACTGAAGAGCTCCTGTGCTTAGTAACTGGTTGACTGGCAAACAATCAACCAAAAAACTTCATCCCATGAACCATGATAGAAAACACTATCTTTTATGTTATGTTTAATCCATACATCCTAATATACATGTAGAAAAGCATGGTTATATTACAGGGATATTTTTGGCCATAAATATTGATGGGCCAAGGGCCCATCTCCCATTCATTTCCATGAAAAAAACAAGATTTTGATGGGCCTTTTTGAGTTTTTATGGGCCTTTTGGAAAAAAATAATGGGTCCAAGAATCGTTAAAGCACGTACATCTTACAGCAAAATTAACGTCAAATTTTAAAAGCTTATAATATGGGGCCCAAACAAAATATTAATGATAAAATAATTGAATGATTTGTAGACCAAAATATTGGCAAAGGTCAGCTTAGCCTTGCTGAAAAAGCAGGCTGGTTTGATTAATCAGTGTAGAGACACTTTTCTTGCTTGTCGTGGATCAAATAACTTGAACATGTTGAAGGCATTGATCAGTTAATCAATATTGCTGATTTCTTGAAAATGGAGCAAGTCTTGGTTTGATATATAATAAAATTATGTGATCGATTCAACATTAATTTATGAGTTACAGTTTTTAGGTGAGAGACATGAGCCAATAGTCAATTAAAGTTACTGTGAAATATGAGTGATTTACAAATTAAGGTACATTATTAATTATGAGACATTTTTATTTCTCTACAGTCTTCTTGTCATAAACATCGGGATCAAATTTGAAGAAGCTATAATTTTAGTGATTTACACACCTTTAAGAACCACAGCTGTTTAAAAATAATTTTTATCTCCATTAACAGTAGAGGTCTACTCTTCTTTCCTTTTAGAGTGGACCCCTTCCTTAATCAGATGGGCATAGAACAGTGTTCTTAGTAAAGTCTGCACCTCACCACCGTCCCGTGTTGCTTAGTCTAGAAAATGGAGGCACTGCAGTGATTTTTTTTACAAATTTTCAACTATGCGTCCTGGGACTCGCTCAACCAAAATACTGTGCGTCCCAAATCTGAAAGTATGAGTCCCAATATTTGGAGGGAAAAAAAGGAAGTACAAAAAGATCGGTTCAGTATAAAATGCCATTATTCATAGTTAAAAATAATGCGGTCTAGTTTCTATTATTTGCAATGAACAGAATCAATAATCAACTTGTGTTGTTTACTAGCCCAAAGAAATCCTGCTAAAGTGTACGTTTTTTAGTCTATTTTCCGTAATGTTTGCTACTTTCGTTTTCGATAAATGCGCACCGCAACATGTGCGTGAAATTTACTTCATGCACAATGGAGATAATATTCCAAACCATTATCGACAAACGTTTTTTCCCCTGATTAGGACACCAGCTATCTAGGTTCAGGGGCTGACAAATCCATTTCCCGGCCGCCCGGTACAAGTCCGAAATCGCGCCGGACAGGTGCACTTTGACCTTAGAACGCCCGGTCGGGCAAGTGCAAAAAAAAAATCGTCTACAGCTGTCAGTCTTTTGAGTCCTTAAATACAGTAAAACTAGAGAAAGTAAATCACAATAATTGTGCTGCACTGTCCTGCTATGTCGACGATTCAGAGACAAACCGTCTTTGTATTTATAACAGTTCAATTATGACACTATTGTTAATCCCTGTCATATAATTGCCAAGTAAACATGATTGCCCTGCGGTGCGTGTCTTTCATTTCTGGCGATAAGCCAACTTGAAAGAGGTGTGAAAATATGGTCAAGTTATGTCTCTAATTTGCGTTTATTCCCCAATCATAAAATTTAATCCACAATCAATGTGAAAATGATTTACCCGCACCTCAGACAATTAGCTACATCTAACGGTAGATGTATGAGTTATAAAAACGGATCGTGAATGGTCATGTTTTTGCGCAAAATAGCAGACGCTCGGCTTGGCGGGAAAAGTCAAACTCTGTTGTTGGAGCTGCTGGGGATAATTCGGGGGCTGTGCAAAGCGCTGTTTTCTATCCACCTCCATTCACAACCGTTTAGCTATCGAGAAAATATTTTTTACCGGTTCCAAACATTTTTTTAAGAACGGGATACAATAATAATAAATTAAAATAAAACAATGGCATTAAGCACGTGCGGGGTTGCTGGCATCGGATGACGTCATTTGACACATTTACCGATCACATGCAGAAAAATGGTACAGTTGGTTTGTGGGCGGCGATTTGGATGGCGGAAAACTTTGATGTTCGCATTGAACTTGCGTGTGTGAAAGTTTAGGCTCATTTTGGATGGAGGGGATTCTCGTCTTGTGGTTGGATCATTAAATTGTACCTGTATCCATTTTTCGGTGACTCGTTGGGCAGTTGAAGGTTCGGTAAAAGTGCGGTATTTTATCACTTCCTCCGATATTTACAGCAGTGAAAACGAAAGTTGGATTTTTCGCCCATGAAATATTTGCGTCCGACGGATGCACATATTTTATGATCGTGCGTCCTCAGTCCTATTTGTGTGTCCTGGACGCAGGCGCAGGGGTAAAAAAATTACTGCGCTGTTTATATGCTGCTACAAATTAGGAATCAAAATAAGGCAGAGCAGGATGTATACCCCAGCATAAAAACCATGCCAGGACTTGAAAATTCTTCAAACTTTTACAGTAGCGCCACTGCCCAACAGGGCAAGGAGAAATAGATTGGGTTGCATGGTGCTTCCACCCAGAGCTGAAACCGAACCACATGAGTACTGATCAACCACTTAGAAGGTCTAAGCCTTACCAGGCATAGAGGCGTGACTCGGACCGCCCCTGCAGATAAACCCTTTTGGTTAGGGCGGTAGGGCTTGAGATGTCATTTCATCTTTATGTCTGGTAAAAGTCCCACAAAGTTGGAAGCACGTCTCCAAAATGACCTAAATAGTGTTGGTGGAGATGTAAGATCGCAATTCAAGCAAATCCAAATTTCAGGTTTCGTGCATGACCACAGACATGAAGATCTGAGAGTAGACAAAATTTTTACTTGCCATCACAATAACAAAACCGTGAAATGAAGACCCCTCTAAACCCCACTTTATAAATAGACAAGAAAAATGCCTAATGGCATTATGGACGTTTTTTTTTTTCAGTACGGTTAGGATGGTGGTGGCATGGGTGGGGTAGGGTGGGGTGTGCTGGTGTGGGGTAGGGTGGGGTGGGGTGGGATGGGTTAGGAGTCGGGGGGGGGGGGTATGTGTTTGACGAAGAAAAAAAATTAAAGTTTTTTTTCTATTTTTAGCTCTATTTTTAGCTCTAGTGGCCACTGATTTTAGCAATTTTGAAAAAGGGTCACCTAATGAAAATTTCTGTAAAATAATTTTGAAATAGGGCCATTATCCCAGGAGGAGATGTCGTTTAAAGAAATTGTTGACCGACGACGGACATCAACTCACCTTGAGCACTTCGTGCTCAGGTGAGCTAAAAAAAGAACGAAAAAAAAAAAAAAACAAAAAAAAAAAAAGAAAATTCCATGCCTGTGCATGCATGTATGTATTATTACTAGCAACTATCAGGGGAGGAAGATAATAATTGTTCATATGTGTTTATGGAGAAGAAAAGAAAAATAAAGAAAAAAAAGAATGAAAAAAGAAAGAAAAAAAAAGAACGAAAAAAAAAAAAAAAAAGTCTCCACGGGGGTTTGAACTCACGCCCCTCAGATTCATAGTCAACAATAGGATTCGTAGTCCAGCACTCTATCCACTACACTGGCATTTGAAAAAAGGTTAACCAAAAGGTAAACCTGAAAAACACAAGTTTGAAAAATGACAATTTCCGCCAAAATTTTAGTCTTTTGCGCCATTTATGGATAATACATGAAAGCGGTACCTCCACTTATGCATCAGTCCTGATATTAAAACAATCTGCTACAGAATAGATGAAAAATATCATTTTGAAAAAAGGTTAACCAAAAGGTAAACCTGGGACGACGCCCGCCCGCCCGCCGGACACCCGCCCGCCCACCCGCCCGGACATCGCTATTTTAAAGGACGGATTTTTTTTAAAAACCCGTCCAAAAAGTGGGTTTTGGGGATCTGCAATGCATTGTCTGCCTTATTTTTGCTCAAAAACAAAGACTGTGGGTACTCCTTGAGGCAGTTCTGACAAGCACCCACAATCTATGTAAAAAATTTTCAAACAAAGTATTACCTATTCTGGACCCATCATTTGGAACTGCTTACCATCGAACTTAAGATCAGTTGATAATATAAATATATTTCATTCCCAATTTATAAAATGGATTCTAGGACCAATAACTTAGTCTTTTGCTATTTGTTTCAATTTATAATATCATACTGTTAATCTTCTAAGAAAAACTACTAAAGATTGCTGGATGTGTATGTATGTGTGTCTGCATACTTGTACATACGTGCCTCTGGTTGAAAGTTGAATATTTTATAAATTGTGTATGTATGTCATAAAGGGACAAACATAGATAGAGACCTCCTGATGTGCACCTGCCATGATCAAGTACAGTGCAGTCTCTTTATAACATTATCCACACAGGGTGCAATGTTGTAAGGAGACCAGGCTAAACTAAGGTCTATCTGTGTTTATCAGCTCTTTTTCTTAAATCACTGTAATATATGTATATAATAGAGGGCCTCATGGAAGATTAGTTTTGTAACTAAATGTGTTACCCTCTCGAAATAAAGTCGATTATTATTATTATTATTATTATGTTGAAAGCAGAAATAAGAAACTTGAAAGAAAGATATACAATTTTTACCCAATATTTGTCATTTCTGACACCATGTTGGAAGTGGAAAACTGTGTTCACTTGTTCAAAGCATCTATATTAGGAAACATCTAAACTTCTCCATTAACCCTTGTTCATGACAACCCCATGGCCCCCGCCCATCTATAGGGGCTTGAAGAAATATATGGGCTGCATGATGCTTCCACGCATAGCTGAATCCGGCCCGCACACTAGTACTGGTAAACCGCTTAGAGGATCTAAGCCTGTCCAGGAACCGCGGTGCAAGGTGGACCTTCCATGTTAATAAACCCTATTGGTGTCAATGGGCGACAGGGCTTGAGATGTCATTTCATCTCAATGTCAGGTAAAAATCCCACAAAATTGGAAGCAATGTCTCCAAAATGACCTTTACAGTGTTGACGGGGACGTTAAACCTCATATCAAACAAAAATCACGACAACCCCTACCTTTGCAAACAGTGTAGATGAAGAAGCCATCTGATCAGTGTCTACACTGTTTGACATTCAGTTTGTGTAAATATAGGAATAGATTACATCAAGTAATCACTAATCTGATTGGTTCAAAGTCAGAGATAGTTGTGATGGGATCTATAAGGGTTAACACTGGTCCTGCTAAACCAGGATATGCTCTGCCTTTGAAAACAATGTAAACCCAGATCGGTTGGCTCTTGAGAAGCCATCTGATCTGGATCTCCAGTTAGTGAATTTAAAGGAATAAATTACATTAATTGAGCCATAAAGGGGTATGCTAGGGTTGTTTTCTTCAGCGAATTATAGGTTAACCTTCATCCTGCTGTTCACAACAACCCCTACATTTGCAGACAGTGTAGATCCAGATCGGATGGCTTCTGAAGAAGCCATCTGATCAGGATCTACACTGTTTGTCATTCAGTTTGCGAAAGTTGAATTGATAAATTTTATCAAGTAACTTGATAGGTTGCAATGTAAATGGGTGTGGCTAAATTGATTTATTCAGCAGAATAAGGGTAAGAGTAGCACTTCCACAAATACAGTTCCACCTCTTCAGAACGCTTTTAACCCATTGTATGCTAGTGGACTCTTCCATTGCTATAAGTTGGACAAGTCGATTTGTCATATAAGGGGTGTCAGGCCTATTTTTTTCGTTTTTATTCTATTTTTGACCGAAAATTCTGTTAGAAAATAGTGTAGGCCCTGATCGGACGCCGCGTTCTGCGGGGTCTGGTCTCCTTTTAAAGGTTTCCCGCATACAATGGGTTAATTGTGTCTAGCTCCCATTGGGGCTTGAAGAAATTGATTTGGCTGCATGATGCGTCCACGCAGAGCTGAAACCAGCCACACATGAGTAAGGGTAAACCTCTTAGGGGTCTAATCCATGCATATTAACCCTTTCGCTTTCTTTGGGCAACGGGGATTGAAATGTCATTTCCTCTCATTGTCTGTTAAAAGCCTCACAAAAGTATAAGTAAAGTCACCAAAATGACCTAAATAGTCTTGACGGGGAAGTAAAACCTCAATCTAAACAAAATAAACAAATTAATCTGTTAGCAACCATGTTATATCCAAACAAAAATGTATAGATTACATAGATTACCAGTATATAGAAAAATGATCCATCTTGAAATGTATTATTTAAACTGAGGTCTCGTCTCTGTATGACCTTAACTGTTGTTGGGACATAAAACTCAAACACTCACTCCCTCTTGAAATCTATAAATAAATATACATGTATATTTTTGGCAGCCATCTTGAAACTGTGTTTAACGTTTTATCCAAAAGGTGTTATAACAAAACATGTTATAATGAGGTTGTCATGTGGTGTAAATTAATGAAAGAGAAACATCCTTTGAAGGTTGAAGGATTCTCTTCTTCAGTCCTTTCATGCAGTATATTTTCGGATGTACATCATCCTGCGTATCAAAATTTCCAGGTAATCTTTCATGATTTGGCTCCAATACAAATATTGTTGTTTTGGGCTGAAAATATTTCCAAACTGCATCACAACCTGCAATATTCATTTATTGGAATTATGCAATTAATTTGATACATTCCAGTGAGTGGGATTGATCAATGATCATGCTGGAAATGTGTTTGCATTGAGAAAGATATATAGATTAGTAGATTACTTTGTGAGGGTTGCCTTACCTTTCAAACAATGTAGCTCCAGATCAGATGGCTTCTGACGAAGCAATTTGATCAGGATCTACATTGTTTCCATTCAGATTGTGCATTTGTTGCAATAATTTTCATCAAGTAATCTGATTGGTTGGGTGTGGCATATTTAGATATTCAGCAGGACAAGGGTTAAAATGACAGAGAATTTGAACAATGATCTTAGTAAGTTTTATTTGTTTTGGATTTTAATGGCCCAGTCATCTCTAATTAGGTCATATTGAGTTGATCAGTTCACCTAAGCTCACTTCATGGGCAGTAATAAGTGGTTAACTACAGTGCACATTCTTTCGCCAGAAACTGACAACTGCTCTTCTTGAATAGGGAGAGAATGACCACAGAAAATATTTCATGATATTTCTTTCTTTCTACTTATACTGCAATCGGTCACATTTGACCATTAATTACTCGCAGGTGTACATTACATATACTCCAGGTTGCAGGGTTGGAAGCCTACACAGTAACCATGTAATTATGGTAGTGATCTTTAACCTGCACAGGAGATGACTCTTTCTGCACAGGGGGCCTCCAGTTAACGTCCCGATCCGAAGGATGGTGCAATTTTTGGCATTCATCCCTGCAAATGATGCCAATGGAGCGTGCTCAGACACCGAAATAAATTCAAATAATCACAGCCTCCGGGGATCAAACCGGGGGCCTCTAGCATCTGAGGCAAGTGTACCAACCACTGAGCTATCACATTCACCATCAAAGAATGTTGCTGACCCTTCAGGTATCGGGCCCGTGACCTCCTGATCACCAGTTGTGAATGCATGCGGCTGGGATCACAGTATTCTAATCCATTTTATATGGAAATCCTAAAACAGAGCTGACCAACAGAGCAGGTAGGGCTGGCTAATCGGAGGTGAAAAGATAATGGATTATCAGTCATGTCATTGCGATCGATAATCGATTAGTAATCGCTAAGGTTTTTGTCATTATTTTACCTGTCTGGCTTTCCGTCTGAGCATGACTCTTACCATATGTTTCACTTTACCATATGTATATTTGAACAGACAGGCCTGAGCAAACAGTGTAGACCCAGATGAGACGCCGCATAATGCAGCGTCTCATCAGGGTCTGCACTGTTTGCCACTCATCCAGCTATTTTAGGCATAACTTCGGGTAGTAAATTGTACCTATCAAGTAATCGATTAAAAGCAAATCAGAAATGATAATCATTTTTTTCGGAATTTATCGATCAATTAATCGGTTATACGATTAATTGTGTCAGCCTTAAGAGCGGCCCTTAGTAGCTGCTGCAGAACACAGCATCCGCATGGTGTCACGTCTGTAGTTCTTCACTGTTTTTCGGAAAAAAAAAATTATAAGAATACCGGAGTTTCTTAAATATAAAAATGGGCAGCTACTGGATTCTAGTTTGGTTAAAATGAATTAATGGAGGTACATTTCTTTTTCGTTATAGGAATGAATTATATTTTTGTGGATTTTGTTCCTTATATTTCCAACTTTGTCATTGAAGTGTTAAAAGTGTCACCAAAATGGTAAATTTTATGAATTCTTTCGAATACCTAATGGCCAGGGTAATGATTATTCAAATTTTAGAAGCTGCTATCTTTGAAAGAAACCCAAGTAAAAACAGCATCAAGTCCTTTAATTCAGTTTATTTATCTTTTAACTCTTATCCTGCTGTTCACGACAACCCCTACCTTTGCAAACAGTGAAGATCCATATCAGAAGATCCATATCTGAAGAAGCCATCTGATCAGGATCTACACTGACATTCAGTTTATGAATTTTTAGGAATAAATTACATCAAGTAATCTGATTGGTTCAAAGTCAGAAATGGGTGAGCAAGAGAAGGGTTTACCTTGACGTTTTGAGTACTTTCCAAGCTTTTAATCGAGTGCTGTTGATGTCACGACATAATATGCAATGACGTAATGCACAGGTTCTAAACGTTCTCTTTGACCAAACATTTCCTCAACAAGTTTAATAAATTTCATAATACATAAACATGAACGCTAGATTCCATTTAAAACACATTTTTGCGATTTTTTTATGTCCCCAGTAGCGATAGCGGGGACATATGGTTTTTGCCCTGTCTGTTTGTTTGTTGGTTTGTTAGTTTGTTGTTTGGTTGTTGGTTCATGGTTGGTTTGTACTTGGACAGCTTTAATGTTGGTCATAATTTTTTAACCTTTCGAGATAGAGCATTCATATTTGGCATGTAGGTTCCTTGTGACAAGAGCTTCACATTCATGCAAAAAAAAAAATTGACCTATGACCTTGACCTTTGATCTACTTAAAAGAAAAAAATAACATTGTTCATAACTTTTGAACAGCTTGAGATACAGCCTTCATGTATGGCATGTGTGATCCTTGTGATAAAAGCTTTACATTTTCATGCTAAAAATTTTGAGCTGTGACGTTGACCTCAACCACTGACCTACTTAAAATAAAAAAAAAACATTTTGGTCACAACTTTTGAACCATTTGAGATAGAGCCTTCATATTTTGCATGTAGGTTCCTTGTGACAAGAGCTTTATATTCACGCAATTTTTTAGCTCACCAGAGCCGAAGGCTCCGGGGGAGCTTATAGTATAGGCAGTTGTCAGTCGTCGTCGTCGTATGTCGTATGTCTGGCGTCAACACTTTTAAACATCTTCTCCTCTGAAGCCGCTGGGCCGATTGGGCCCAAATTTTATCTGTAGCATCCTTGGGCTGGGGGATTGAAAGTTTGTGATTTTTATGAAAATCAGCTCATTAGGTTGGTTGCTATGGCAACTTAGAGTTTCCATAGACTTATAATGGGGAAAATTGAAAAATGGCATTTTCTGCCAAGTCATTGCAGATATTTTGACAAAACTTTTATAGAAATGTTTCTTGAGTAAACTCCTTTCAACCATATGCTTTTATGCCAACCTGAGGGTCCCCCAGGTTGTGCCTGGGCCATGCCCCACCCCTCCACTTCAAATCCCCACCCCATAATCATACATGTTCTTGTTCCTTATTATTTGCACACCTACTGTAGGGGGGTTCGCAGGGGCCATTCCTATCCTTTCCACTTCATAAAAGGGCCTCAAATCTCAGAAACCGTTCAGATTCCCACCCCTAAACCATATATATACTTGGTCCTTATGATAAGACACATTTAGGGACAACAATCTTGGGCTTTCCTGGGATCAACAGGGCATGCCCCAACTCCTCCATCACTTAAGAGGCCTTACAGATCCCCACTGCTAAACCACATATATTCTTGTTCCTTATGATAAGACGCATTTAGTGATACCAACCAGGGCTCCATGCCCCACCCCCTCTACTTCATAAAAGGCCTAATGTTTCAGATACTGAGTCCACATGGGTGCTCATTTGGACATGGGGGTTCATTTGGTAGATTAAAATGATATCATGTTAAAATACATGGCTGCCATTGGGCCGTGCCCACCTGAGCTCTGGTGAGCATAGTGGCCCATGGGCCTCTTGTTTTTACCTGTGACCTTGACTTTTGATCTACTTAAAAGAAAAAGTTAGCATTGGTCATAACTTTTGAACCATTTCAGATAGAGCCTTCATATTTGGCATGTAGGTTTCTTGTGACAAGAACGATACATTCATGCAAAACCAAAACTTTTTAACCTCTGACCTTGACCATTGACCTACTTAAAAGAAAAAAATAACATTTTGGTCATAACTTTCAAACCGTTTGGGATAGAGACTTCATATTTGGCATGTAGGTTCCCTGTGATAAGAGCTTTACATTCATGCAATTATTTTTCACCCTGACCTTGACCACTGACCTGCTTATAAGAAAAATAAAAATTGTTCATAACTTTTGAACTGTTTAAGATAGAGCCTTCACATTATGCGTGTAGGTTCCTTGTGTTTATGGCTTCCCACTAAAACAAAAAATCTTGACCTGTGACCTTGACTTCGAACTGTGACCAACTTTGAAAAAAAAAAATGTGACCATGCCCAGGTACATGTTTGTGATTCACAAACACATCTTGTTTTTTTTTTACAAAAATGTCAATAATCTGCCATTAATAAAAGTGAAATTGTTATGGATACAGTACCTCAAACCTTGCGGGGTGTATCTAACTAATTTGCATATTTAATCCACAAGTGGATTACCAAATTTATTAAATAGCATTATTACATTCTTAGATATGACAACATTCTAATAAAAGTCATTTTGTGGGTTTTCTAATGTGGCACCTCCTGTGATCCTTTTGTTCAGATGATTAGCAAATTTATGACATTGAATAGTGTGGCAACAGCTGATTGCCTTCTGATGTTGTTAAAACAATTACACTCAGAAAAATAAAAAAATCTTCACCAAGTTACCTGCAAGATCAATAGTTGGTGATATTGAGAATCTCAGGTCGCGTTAAGCTCAAGTATTTGAGATCAATTCTGGGAGATATTTTTTCGTATTTTATTTGAAAAACATACGTTGTGGGTACTCATTAGAATCGCCTCTGTAGAGGCTATTCTAATGAGTACCCAAAACATATATTTTCGTGAAGAATTAGAGAATATTATCCCAAATTAATCTGCAAATACTCCCTCTGGAAAGCCCACTGAGGATGTTAGACTGCTCTGCAGTTCATTGAATTGTTGTTATTCATTCAGATGAAAGTTGAAATTGCATGTTTTCAATCAACTGGTAACACTGGTTTCTTTCAGATCCATGCAGGATCTACTGGTATTAGAGGAATTATGGGATATATCGGAACAGAAACTGGAACATCTTTCGTTGTAGAAAATGTGGAGAGTCCGGAGTTCGACAGTTGTGGATACTTTCTTTTCGTGATGTACTAGAGTGAAACAAAAGAATGGATGACAGGTATAAAGATTTTTAGTTCCGTTTTTAGGCGATTGTCAATAGACTCAAAGTTACTAAGCACATAAGCTCTCCAGTGCTGATATCCATGTGACTGCCACTGATTTGTAGGAAATCCAGGTAACGGTTAGGTATTTATAGAAAATAGCCATGTGTAAGGTCAGAGTGTTGCATAAGAGGGTTAGAATCTGGACTAGAATTGTGTTTGGTTTGGCAAACAATGTCGACCTAGATCTTTTGCTACAGAATGAGGCCCCTGATCAAGGTCTACACTGTTTGATAGAGAGTAAAAGCTCGGGATACTCTCATTGCAGATCCTGATGGTCCCATGTGTGACAACAATCTTTCTTGAGATTGACCATAAAATATTTTCTAAGATCATTCTCGGCCTTTCAACTGATTCAAGAAGCACAGTTGTTAGAATGTGTTGTTTTTGGTTACTGCTTTTGTATAAGCCTGCCCAGATAAAGTGTTCTTTGGTAAACTGACTGACTCAACATGACCTTAATAGTGTTGACTGGGATGTTAACCTCCAAACCAAAATCAAAAACAATTCTGACCGATGTCTATAATGCGATTGGACTATTCTCCTCTCTTTTGGTATTAACCCATATCCTGCTGAATAAATTAATTTAGCCTCACCCATTTCTAACTATCTTCTGATCAAATTACTTGATTTTCATGTATTTCATTCAATTCACACCCTACATCACCAACAGTGTAGATCCTGATCAGATTGTTTTTTTCAATTCTCTCTGATAGAAAAATTGTCCTGAATGGGGACTTAGACTGTTTCATTTTATGGGATTTTTAGTTTTACGGCCCTTTTCAAGATTATTTCACTTATATTGAGCGGATCGTTAATCAGAGGTTGGCAAAAACCGGAGAAACACCACCTGACCTTCCGTTGCAGAATTTGGCATCTCACATGTGAGCTGAGCTAGGCTTGAACCACAGCGGTGAGAGACTAATGATTAAGAGTCAGCGCTCTTATCCACTAGGCCATGGAGGCTCGTTCCAGACTGTTTCATTTAACCCTTAAATTCCTGTACTGTGAGCAAACAGTATAGCCCCTGATCAGACAACGCCGCAGAACGCGGCGTCTAGAATGCAATGTCTATGTGGAGTCCACTTCAAAATTAAGGGATGACAGGTTGTGTTATTTTCAAAATTTATTTGGAAAATAGCTTAACTTTGTACAAACAGTGTAAGCCCTGATCAGACAAGTCATTCTGCACAGAATGCTTTATGTTCTGCACAATACACTGTCTGATCTGGGCCTGCACTGTCTACCAGTATCCTGTTGTGGGGTTTCTGGTACAAAATGGGTTAAAAGACTAGACAAACTGCAGCTGATGCTGTAAACATCAGACTTGCCCAAAGGCTTGCTTGTCTCTTCCATATGTTTCTCCCGCAAAACTTGTGAAAATTCAAATATTACCTTGAAATAGTATTTGTTTGTTTGATTTGAGGTTTAACGTCCCCGTCAACACTGTAAAGGTCATTTTGGAGACGTTGCTTCCAATTTTGTGGGACTTTTACCCGACATTGAGATGAAATGACATCTCAAGCCCTGTCGCCCAATGAAACCAATAGGGTTTATTAGCATGGACGGTCTGCCTCGCACCGTGGTTCCTGGACAGGCTTAGATCCTCTAAGCAGTTTACCAGTACTAGTGTGCGGGCCGGATTCAGCTCTGCGTGGAAGCATCATGCAGCCCATATATTTCTTCAAGCCCCTATGGGCGGGGGCTTACCTTGAAATAGTAACAACCCCAAGGCATCAATTTGGTATTACCATAATGACACTATGTTAATGGAATCTTCCTCATTATATACATGGCAGGAGTCCATTTCAAAATTTTGGGGTGACATGTGCTGAACTTTTTGCAAATAGTGTAGGCCCTGATCAAACGCTGCAGATGCGGCGTCTGATCTGGGCCTGCACTGTTTGCCAGAGTCCCGTTTTGGGGTTTCCGGTACAAAATGGGTTATGTTTAATGTTTGTTGTTGTTGAAGTTTAATGACCCAGTCAACACTATTATGGTCATGCCGAGTCGGTCAGTCTGCCACTCTAAGTTTTCCAGGGCAGGCTTATGCACAAGAGGTTAACCAGTGCAGTGCACATACTTTCGCCAGAAATTTGTTAGTTTGTTTTACCAGCTTCCAACAACAAACTGTCAAATGAAGAAAGGTAATTTACCAACAAGATTCCACATTTAGTATTCCCATAACCATGTAATTGTTTGTTGGTTTGAGGTTTAACATCCCCATCAACACTGTATCCGGCCCCCGCCCATAGGGGCTTGAAGAAATATATGGGCTGCATGATGCTTCCACGCAGAGCTGAATCCAGCTCGCACACTAGTACTGGTAAACCGCTTAGAGGATCTAAGCCTGTCCAGGAACTGTGGTGCGAGGCGGACTGTCCATGCTAATAAACCCTATTGGTTTCATTGGGCGACAGGGCTTTAGATGTCATTTCATCTCAGTGTCAGGTAAAAGTCCCACAAAATTGGAAGCAACGTCTCCAAAATGACCTTTTCAGAGTTGACGGGGACGTTAAACCTCAAATCAAACAAACAAACAAATCAACACTGTAACTGTTCTTGTATATAAAGCCAAATAAATTTCATGGGAACGAACCATCTTAACAAAATTAATGTGGCCATCTTTGGATTGTCTCCCTTGAGACATTTCAACAGGCAGGAAACCCCTGCAAACAGTGCAGGCCCAGAATAGACGCCACAGAATGCGTCGTCTGATCAGGGCCTGCACTATTTGCTAACAGAATTTTCCGTCAAAAATATAAATGAAAAACGAAAAAATAGGTCTGACACCCCTTATATGACAAATGGACTTGTCCAACTATGGGCTGCATGATGCTTCCACGCAGAGCTGAAACCGACCCACAAACGAGTACTGGTAAAGTGCTTAGAGGATCTAAGCCTGCCCAGGCAAAGCAGTGTGAGTGTCGGCCCGTCCATGCTTATAAACCCTATTGGTTTCATAGGGCGACAGGGCTTGAGATATCATTTCATCTCAATGTCGGGTAAAAGTCCCACAAAATTGGAAGCAATGTCTCCAAAATGACCTTGACAGTGTTGATGGGGATGTTAAACCTCAAATCAACAAACAAACCAACATACAGCAATGGAAGAGTCCACTGGTATAAAATGGGTTGCTATTTGTTGTGGATATATACTTGTTAAAATTGCCTCATTAAGGGAATCGCCGAATTGCCTCATTGAGGTGAATTGCCTTGATGGTGATTCGAACAAGTACCTACAATATGCCAATTGCCTTGATGGTGATTCGAACAAGTACCTACAATATATGTTTTCTAACAAGAAATTAGGAAAATGATTCTTGCTCCTACTCCTTATCAGTATGTAATAAACAGTTAGGGCTGGCTAATCGGAGTTGAAAAAATAATCAATTATCAGTCTGTCATTGCGATCAATAATCGATTAGTAATCGGTGAGCTTTTTGTCAATTTTACCTGTCTGGCTTTCTGTCTGAGCATGACTCTTACCATATGTTGCACTTGACCATATGTATATTTGAACAGACAGGCCTGTTAGAAGCCTCCGTGGTGTAGTGGTTACACTACTCACCTTGTAAACCAGGGATCGCAGGATCGATCCCGGGCTTCTCCAGACTTTCGGATGAGTCTTTAAACTGAGGCCCTGTCTCCGTATGACCTTAGCTGTTGGTGGGACGTAAAACTCGAACACTCACTCACTCACAGACAAGCCTGAGCAAACAGTGTAGACCCAGATGAGACGCCGCAGAATGCGGCGTCTCATCAGGGTCTGCACTGTTTGCCACTCATCCAGCTATTTTAGGCATAACTTTGGGTAGTAAATTGTACCTATCAAGTAATAGATTAAAAGCAAATCAGAAATGATAATCATTTTTGTGGAATTTATCGATTATATGATTAATCGATTATACGATTAATCGTGTCAGCCTTATAAACAGTTATTTACATATTTCAGATCCCCTAGGAAGAGAGACAGAAAGTGTCCCGACTGCTGTCAAACATTGAGGAAAATGGTTTGTTCTATTTTTCTTTTTATTGCTTCAGAAATTTTAGTGCATTAAGAAAACACACCCGTGCGACATAGTGGCAGATGTCATCTACAAAATGGCTAATTATGTCCCCCCACCCGAAAGGGAGGGGACATATTGGTTTTGGTGCGGATCCTGTCGGCGTCGGCGTTGCCTCTTGTCTGCACTCTATCTCCTGAATGGATGGATGGATTTTGATTAAACTTACACAGATACACCATTGGGAGGGGGAAAAGTACTGATTAGATTTTGGTGACCTTGACCTAATTTTCAAGGTCACAGGGCTGAAACCATTGTCAAATTTTAGACCAAAAAAGCTTGTCTGCACTCTAACTCTGAACCAATGGAAGGATTTGGTTCGTACTTGGTACATTATATCAGTGGGATGGTCTTAAGAACTGATTAGCTTTTGGTGACCTTGACCTAATTTTCAAGGTCACAACGGGAGTTAGACTTTTAAAAATTGGCTTGTCTGCACTCTTTCTCCTGAACCAATGGAAGGATTTGTTTCATACTTGATACATTATATCAGTGGGATGGTCTTAAGAACTGATTAGCTTTTGGTGACCTTGACCTAATTTTCAAGGTCACAACGGGAGTTAGACTTTTAAAAATTGGCTTGTCTGCACTCTTTCTCCTGAACCAGTGGATGAATTTTGATCAAACTTGGTACATTATATCAGTGGGCTGGTCTTAAGAACTGATTAGATGTTGGTGACCTTGACCTAATTTTCAAGGTCACCACAGGACTTAGACTGTTGAAAATTGCCTTGTCTGCACTCTATCTCCTGAACCAGTGGATGGATTTGGTTAAAAAAATAATGAGTGTGGTGGGGGGACATCTGTTTTCTTAGAAAACAATTCTAGTTTTCTAATGAAAATCTGTGATATTTTTCTTAATCATATTGCAAACATAGGTTGTGGGTGCTCATAAGTGGTGTTTAAGGGGGTTTTCATTTCACGGAATTGTTTACATGATGGCAAGTGGCCATTTCATTTTTTAAATTTTTTGAGAGAAACTGGTTTGACATTTAATATGTATCATCTATCTATAAAGTTACTAATGTTAGGCCTCTTAGGAAATTACAGTTGACACTGGTTATCTCAAACTCTGATATCTCAAACTATGACTTACATAAATTGGCGCCAGTCTTGGTAGCTCAGTCTGATGCACGTCTGACTAGTGATCAGGGGGACGCGGGTTGGATACCTGCTGGGGTCGGCAACATTCTTTCATGGAGATTGATCATGAAATCTTTTCTACGGTCATTCTCTCCCGCTGATTGAAGTAGGGCAGTTGTCAGTTTCTGGTGAAAGAATGTGCACTGTACTGGTTAACCACTTACCTATAAGCCTGCCCAGGAAAAGTGTGGATAGGTGAACTGACCGGCTCAAAAATGGTCTAAATAGTGTTGACAGGGCTGTTAAACTTAGATATAAACAAGATCCATAATTTTGGTTGCATGATGCTTCCAAGCAGAGCTAAAACTGGTCACTTATGAGTTCTAATAAACTACTTAGAATGTCTAAGCCTGCCCAAGCAAAGTGGTGTGAGTCAGACGGTACATTGCATATAAGCCTTTTGCTTACATTGGGCAGCAGGGCTTGAGTTGTCATAATCATTTCATCTCGAATGTCTGGTAAAAGTCCACAAAACTGGAAGAATTGTCTCCAAAATGACCTAAATAGTGTTAACTGGGACGTTAAAACTCAATTTTTAACAACCAAATGGCATACAGCGAACTAAATTTTGTGCACAGTTATATTTGTTTTGCTACATGTTCCTTAGATTTCAACTTCTTTATCTCAAACTACTGTTATTTCAAAGCAAATATTCCATCAATTGATTGATGGATTTGAAGTTTAACGTCCCCATCAACACTGTAAAGGTCATCCTTTGGAGTTTGAGACAAGTGTATTTGAAAGAGACATCTGTATAATGATATTATAGTAAATAAAGTTTATTATTGCTAAATTTAGTTTGAATTAGGCATTAGTTTGTGATATCAGAGTTTTTAAAAGATGATGAGAAGCAACGTCTCCAAAATGATCTAAATAGTGTTAACAGGGACTTTGAACCTCAATTCAAACAAACCAAACTAAAGTTTCAGGGGAGAGAATAAAGTCAGCCTTAGTGAGGATACTGTTTACTGTGTGGGCCAAGTTGATGGAAAATTGCCATAATTGACAGACAGGTGCAGATCCAGATCAGACTCCTCCTGAGCAGTCTGATCAGGGTCTACACTGTTTGCTTCAGGTTCAGGAGCAGTTAGATCTGGGTCTGCACTGTTTGCAATTCGGTCACCTTGCTGGATCGTATTTGCTAAAATTTTAGGAGAAATACAGCAAGTTAGTTCTCAGGGTGTCCGAATTTATAGTATTTTATGGTAACAAAGTCATTTGTTAGCATTTTGCTTAAACTAAATAAATCCTTCAGGAATAAGCTGATAATTTTGTTGAAAAGAATCATATTTTTTCAGCAATACTCCTGTAAACCCCAGTTTTATTCAAATAATGATTTGTGGTTTACAAGGGTTTTCATCAAACAGACTTGTTAGTCTAATGATGTCATGACCAATTGGATGTCATCATTAAAAAATAATTATCTTCAGAAAGGTCTATAAATCCTTCATCAAGTTAACAAGTCCGTGTAATGAAGACTCCTCTAAACCCCACTTTAATATATAGAGAAAACTGGGGTTTATGGGGGTATACATTATTTTTCTTATTTCTGCTCCAAAACCTAGGTTGTGGGTACTCGTTAGAACCGCCTCTAACGAGCACCCACAACCTATGTAAGAAAAATATCCAGAAAAGAAGCCGTTTTGAATATGGGAAAAATGCACTGTATAACATAATGTTGAAGCAGGCTCTTTATACTTGAAGGTTTTCATTTTTTCTGATTTCAGCATTTTAAATATTATTATAAAGGTACTTAAAGTATATTTTATTTGGTAAAATTACAATTTATGGTAGGCTGAATTTTAAGTGTGTCTCAAAAGCATTACACCTACCTGAACCCTGGCAAGGATCATTATAATCATATATTTTACCTGAGAAATAAGGTAATGTTTACATTTGTGGGTCATAAATCATTCTGATTGGATTCATTTCCTGTACAGCTTAAATTGTTAGGTAAATAGGTTGAAAATGTGTCTTAATTATCCTTGAATGTGTTCATGTCATCCGTAACATCACGTGAACAAGTCCGTGAAAAGAAGACCCCCTAAACCCCACTTTATATAGAGAAAACTGGGGTTTACGGGGGTATAAATTATTTTTCTTATTTTTGCTCCAAGTCATAGGTTGTGGGTTCTTACGAGCACCAACAACCAATGCTTGCAGTATTTATAAGAAAAATATCATGGGTTTTCATCAGAAAAGTAGCCAATTTAGAGGTGTGAAAAAATGCACTATGTCGCACGGGTGTGTTATCGTAATGGTTACTGGAGGGCATATAAACTCTTGGTTTCATTTGTCGGCAGGACTTGAGATGTCATTTCATCTCAATGTCAGGTAAAAGTCCCACAAAATTGGAAGCAAAGTCTCCAAAATGACCTAAAAAAATTAAAATAGTGTCGACGGGGATGTTAAACCTCAAATCAAACAAACAAACAAACAAGAAGGGAACTTACACACCTAAACCTGACACAACTCTTTGAAAACATTCCCTGCCCCAAGTCTCTATCAGAAGTATTCTACTCTTTCAGAAAGTTAGACTAGATCCATGTTTTATGATCCTAAGACAGACAGACAGGCCTAAGCAAACAATGCAGTCTGCTCAGGGTCTACACAGTTTGACATTCCATCTGAACTTTTTGGACTCCTTGCTGGATCGTGATCCAAGTTTGTTAAAATTTTAGGAGAATGACGGCAAGTCCTCAATTTTTAGGATTTAAGGACAATAGTGCATTCTTTCTTATCTCCAAAATGGTTCAGATAAAAAATTGATACTAACCCTATCTTGCTGAATATTCATCTAAGCCACACCCATTTCTGTCTATCAACCAATCATATTACTTGATGTAATTTATTGCTACAAATTCATAAACCGAATGCCAAAAAGTGTAGATCCTGATCAGATGGCTTCTTCAGAAGCCATCTGATCTGGATCTACACTGTTTCCAAAGATAGGGCTTGTCGTGAACAGCAAGAGAAGGGTTAACCGTACTTATACTCAAAACATAGGTTGAAGGTTTTTTTTAGAATGACCTCATTGAGGCAGTGTTCATTAGAACGGCCTCATTGAGGCAGCTCCAACGAGTACCCACAACCTTTGTCTTTGAACAAAAATAACAAAAAATAATATTAATCCCAGTTTTCTCTATGCAAAGTGGTGATTATGGGGGATGTATTGGTGTGATAAGAGCAGTCATGTCTTAACCCTTGACCTGCTGAATACATTGTATTTAAATATGCCAAACCCATTACCGATTATCAGCCAATCAGATTACTTGATGCAAACTATTGCAACAAATTCACAATCTGAATGACAAACAATGTAGATCCTGATCAGATGGCTTCTTCAGAAGCCATCTGATCTGAATCTTCATTGTTTGAAAGATAAGACATATCCGGGTTCAGCAGGACAAGGGTTAATAGTGGACCCATGTTTGATAGTAGACCCATGTTTTAAAAGTGGACCCATGTTTCAATAGAGGACCCATGTTTTAAGAGTAGAGCCATGTTTAAAGAGTAGAAGTCATCTAGAACTGTTTGTCATTAGGTTTGTGAATTGGAATGAATACGTTATCTCAAGTTATTTATTTGATTGGTGGATAATTAAATATGGGCAGGATAAGGGCTTGAACAGTTGCCTCCAATCATATGGATAACACACCCATATATAGTGAACAGTAAGGCTGACACAATTAATCTTATAACCGATTTATCGATCGATAAATTCCACAAAAATGATGATCATTTCTGATTTGCTTTTAATTGATTACTTGATTGGTACAATTTACTACCCAAAGTTATGCCTAAAATAGCTGTATGAGTGGCAAACAGTGCAGACCCTGATGAGACGCCGCAGAATGCTCAGGCCTGTCTGTTCAAATATACATATGGTAAAGTGCAACATATGGTAAGAGTCATGCTCGGACAGAAAGCCAGACACGTAAAATTATGACAAAAGCCTTAGAGATAACTAATCGATTATCGATCGCAATGACAGGGCTGATAATCGATTAACTTTTCAGCTCCGATTAGCCAGCCCTAGTGAAAAGTTCTGATTTGGGTGATTCTAATGAGTGCCCACAATCCATATTTAGCAAAAATGAGCAAAATTATGTATAACTTCATAAACTGCTTTTCTGTATATAAAATGGGGTCTACAAAGGCCTGCATTACTTGCTCACATTTGATCTGACTATTTATGGAGGACTTTGATCATACCTACCATTGGTTATAAAAAACTGGTTTTGTTTGTTTTGTTTGTTTGATTTGAGGTTTAACGTCCCCGTCAGCACTGTAAAGGTCATTTTGGAGACGTTGCTTCCAATTTTGTGGGACTGTTACCTGACTTTGAGATGAAATGACATCTCAAACCCTGTCACCCAATGAAACCAATAGGGTTTATAAGCATGGACGGTTCGACACTCACACCGCTTTGCCCATATATTTCTTCAAGCTCCGATGGGCAGGGGCCGATAAAAAACTGATTTCCAAACCACATTGATGTTGGGTACGGTAATGATTCTGATTTGTTTGATTTGAAGTTTAATGTCCTTATCAACACTGTAACCGTTATGATCCTGAGTATTGGGACAGACAGGCATAAGCAAACAGTGCAGACCCAGATCAGACTGCTCCTGATGGAGCAGTCTGATCAGGGTCTACACTGTTTTCCATTTTGTCTGCACATTTTGGACTCCTTGTTTGAAGTTTATTTGTGATTGGAGTAAGTCTAGACTTGCCCAAGTCCCTACATTTACATTTTTTATTTTTAAATGAAAGCTCCTTTAAACAAAAAATATGTAAAAGTCTCTTTAGTCTTCATCTGTGAATGTAGGGACTGTTAATTTCACAATTTTCATAAAAGACGGTATTGCTATTTCATTTACAATGTATTTATTTTTTATTTTTGTAAACAATTATTTTTACAATGGACACCTAATTAACAGACTTGGGCAAGTCTAGAGTAAGTCATACAAGGTGGGCTGTCTGTTGATAAGACATCTGTCTGGTAATCAACATAGTGATTATTGAGCGAATCACCAGTAAGTTCAGGTGAGCTGTGAAGTCTGGTGATAGCTCTTGTTTACTCATGACTCATGCTCCTTCCATTGACTGATGAGAATGAATTTGAACCTGCAATTTGTACATATTCAAACTAACCTAAAATTGCTTTCAGACTGACTTGCAAATTTTGATTTTAAGAGCTTTTAAGAGCCTGTTTTATTGTGAAAAATAATGTAGAAAATAGTCTAAGATTATAGCTTTATTTTATTTTCCTGTCTTGTGATGTGATTTTAATTTGTTTTATTTAATCTTTAACATCTAGTTGAAATTGAAACATTTATATTGGATTTGGCAGTGATAATAGCTTATTTGGCGGTGATATTAGCTTGCACCCAGACAGAATAATTTAAAACTTGTTTGAATCATATATATGTTGTAACCCATAAAATGCCAATCACGACAATTGTCATCAGTTTTGCCGTCAAAAGTAATTTTTTTGCAAACAGTGTTTGTTTGTTTGTTTGATTTGAGGTTTAACGTCCCCGTCAACACTGTAAGTGTGGACCCAGATCAGACTGTTCCTGTAGGAGCAGTCTGATCTGGGCCCACACTGTTTGCCTGTAATGTATGCAAAAATAATTTTTAAACAGTTTGCAAAAAATACAGCAGATGACATAAGCAGACGACATTTTCATTATATTGAAAGATAAAGAAATTAATTTATTCAGCAGGACAAAGGGGCTTCGAGAAGCTTTTTGTCATCGGCTCTCTATGGGGAGACCTGATTGGGTGGTGGGTTAACCCTTATCTTGCTGTTCACGGCAACCCCTATCTTTGCAAACAGTGTAGATCCAGATCAGATGGCTTCTGAAGAAGCCATCTGATCAGGATCTACACTGTTTGGCATTCAGTTTATGAATTTGTAGTGCTCAATAAATTACATCAAGTAATTTGATTGGTTGATAGACAGAAATGGGTGTGGCTTAAATGAATATTCAACAAGATAAGGGTAATATAAAGTGCAGTGGTAAAGTACACCACAAGACTGATCTGTGTTATAGTTCTATCACCAGAGTGGTTGAGTTTTATGTCTCACCAACAGCTAAGATCATTTTCTAGTCAGACCTTCTAAGCGGTTAACCAGTACTCAAAAGTTTGGCTCGGGTGGTGGTGAGGGGAGTAACATGCAGCCCAATCTAGCATCAGGAACTCTACATCTGATCAACTCTTTGACTAAGTGGTTAGAGTACTGGATTTTCACCTGAGCGTTCTGAGTTTAATTCCTGCTGGAAGCAGGAATTTTTTCAGCTGTACATCATTCTTTTGGTCATAAGAATTAGACTACATAAACAGGCTGGTGTGAGCAAATTTTCACTTGACATGTCACAATGTTAACCCTTTGTATACTGGTGGACTCTTCTGTTTGTCATATAAGGGGTGTCAGGCCTATTTGTTTAACTTTTATTCTATTTTTGACGTAAAATTCTGTTAGCAAATAGTGCAGGCCCTGATCAGAAGCCGCATTTTGCCAAGGTACCTCTTAAGTGTCCCCCCCCCCCCCCCCCCCCCCCGCATGCAATCGGTTAGTTGATGCTGATCACACACTATATACAAAAAAGAGGGGAACTTGAAAATCGCTTACATAATACTCAGCTAAGATAAATTGTTATCAGGTAGAAGCAGCCTGCAGAAAAGAAAGTTTACACTAAAGCAATCCACAAGAATAAAAATTGTAAATTATGATTTAAAAAAGAACACAAAAAACAATGATTCACTCAATACTAAACCCATTGTGGATGGGAAAGCCTAAAGTCCAGTGAAGGCCCTGATCAGATGGTAAACACAAAAAGTGGCACCTGATAAACCCGGCCATTTTCTAAGTTTAAAGTTTTTGTAAATTCCCCCCCCCCCCCCCCCAAAAAAAAATCCATGAATTTCAAAATCTGTTTTGGCGAAAATGGGTCAACCCATTTTGTATAGGAAACCTCAAAATTGGTAATTGGCAAACATTGCAGGCCCAGATTAGACAACTGATCAGGGCCTACACTAAAAGTTCATGATCAGCTTTTTTCGGAAAACGTAACCTGACACCCCTAAATTTTGAAATGGGCTTTTGAAGGTGGAAGACTGCATTCAGTGCAAAATGGGTTAATGCCTGGAAATCTGATGTTTGAGATTCTGGTTTCTGTCTGGCAAACATTGATGTCAGTCCATGTGTGCTCAAGAGACTGCAGTTGATTTTGCGGCAAGGTGATGTCATAGCATTTTTTACCATTACCGTATTTGCTATAATCCCCGAGTACAAGGAGCTTAAAACGAGGGTTTCTTTTTGTCGAGTATCAAGTATCGAGTTGTAAAAGTCGAGTATCAAGTCATAATTGTCGAGTATCGAGTCAAAAAAGTCGAGTATCGAGTCAAAATTGTCGAGTATTGAGTCAAAATTGTCGAGTATCGAGTCAAAAAAGTCGAGTATCGAGTCAAAAATGTCGAGTATCGAGTTAAAAAAGTCGAGTATCGAGTCAAAATTGTCGAGTATCGAGTTAAAAACGTCGAGTATCAAGTTAAAATTGTCGAGTATCAAGTTAACATTAACATAATTCTGCAGCATGACTTTGCAGGTATGTGAGTAGTCTTATTTGAACAAGCAATAACTCAAAAATAATGACTTGTGTTTGTTTTATCCTAAAATATGTCATCATTTTAACAAGCTAATTTTGCTGATCTAGGGCAACAGTGGTCCTTAAGTGATCTAATATACCAAATATTTATTACTTTAGTATGCAACACATCTACACTGACATTTTTATTTTTCCTCTTTTTTATTGTTCATTTTAACCTTTTTGTACAGGAAGCACCAAAACAGTAATAAGTAAGCAAACAGTGCAGGCCCAGATCAGAAGACGCAGAACAACCTTCACTCATCACGAAAACACACCTATATAAATTTGACCGCCTTAAATCCCAGTTTTATATAGTAAAACTGGCCTTTGCAGGGGTATAAATTATTTTTCTTATTTCTGCTCAAAAACATAGATTGTGGGTACTCGTTAGAACCGCCTCGTCGGGGCGGTTCTAATGAGTATCCACAATATATGTTTTGAGCAGAAATAAGAAAAATATCAAAATTTTTCATCTGAAAATTGTCATTTTCGGTGGTAAGAATTATAATGTATTTGTATAGGCGTGCTTTCGTAATGATTTGCAAAATTTCCAGCAAATTTTCAAGTTGTTTTTGAAGAAAACACAACATGACACCATGGACTTATTCTGTATATGGTGGAAGATTCCTTTTGGTACAAAATTGGCAAAGCAACAATTTTCCCCTGACAGATAAACAATAGTTGGGTGTCTTGTAATTCCCAACTGATGTGCCTAGTATCAAAATGAACCTATTAAAATAAACTAAAACAAACACTGGATGCCAAAGCTGATGTTAATGGACATTATACATGCTGCCCTATTAAACAAATGCAGCCCATTTACTGGATAATTAATAGCTTTTACACTAAAACAATGATGAGTTGCTGATAGCCCAAATGGAGTGCTGGAACCACAAGATGACCAGAGGATCAGTTGAAGATTTCTCTTCTTGGATGTGCTACTGAGGTTAATAAAAATGGATTCAGAAAAAGTTTCTATTATGGTTTTGTTTGTTTGATTTGAGGTTTAACGTCCCCGTCAAGACTGTAAAGGTCATTTTGGAGACGTTGCTTCCAATTTTGTGGGACTTTTACCCCACATTGAGATGAAATGACATCTCAAGTCCTGCCGTCCAATGAAACCAATAGTGTTTATAAGCATGGACGGGCCGACTCGCACTGCTTTGCCTGAGCAGGCTTAGATCCTCTAAGCAGTTTACCAGTACTCGCGTGCGGGTCGGTTTCAGCTCTGCGTGGAAGCATCATGCAGCCCATCAATTTCTTCCAGCCCCGATGGGCGGGGGCCATTTTATTATGGTAAGTTTCCATTTTATATAATTGTATGCTAATGTACAGCTATAATATACGTTTACCTTTGATGTGTCAAAGTTCAATAAAAAAATGAAAGTGCTGATAGCGCGGATGGGTCGATTGTCTTTGAGTGAAAGTTAGGAAAATGGTCCTGAATGGGGACTTAAGACTATTTTTTTTTCGTTAAACCTTTTAACTCGATACTCGACAATTTTGACTCGATACTCGACTTTTTTGACTCGATACTCGACAATTTCAACTCGATACTCGACTTTTTTAACTCGATACTCGACAATTTTGACTCGATACTCGACAATTTCAACTCGATACTCGACTTTTTTAACTCGATACTCGACAATTTTGACTCGATACTCGACAATTTTGACTCGATACTCGACAATTATGACTCGATACTCGACAATTTCAACTCGATACTCGACATTTTTGACTCGATACTCGACACTTTACAAACCGTGAATCTCGCTTAAAACAAGCCCCAGAAAATGCTTCAGGAGTGACTTCTTATGAAGTCCCCTATTGACAAGGGCTGTAAATGAATTTTGAATAGTGACTTCTCATGAAGTCCCCTATTGACAAGGGCTGTAAATGAATTTTGAACAGTGACTTCTCATGAAGTCCCCTATTGACAAGGGCTGTAAATGAATTTTGAAAAGTGACTTCTCATGAAGTCCCTTATTGTCAAGGGCTGTAAATGAATTTTGAAAAGTTAATTCTCATGAAGTCCCCTTGACAAGGGTTGTAAATCAATTTTGAAAAGTGACTTCTCATGAAGTCCCCTATTGTCAAGGGCTGTAAAAGAATTTTGAAAAGTTACTTCTCATGAAGTCCCCTATTGACAAGGGCTGTAAATGAATTTTGAAAAGTGACTTCTCATGAAGTCCCCTATTGACCAGGCGCTGTAAATGAATTTAGAAAAGTTACTTCTCATGAAGTCCCCTATTTACCAGGCGCTGTAAATGAATTTTGAAAAGTTACTTCTCGAGAAGTCCCCTATTGACCAGGGCTGTAAATCAGTTTTGAAAAAAGTTACTTTTCTTGAGGACCCCTATTGACAAGGGCTGTAAATTAGATTTGTAAAGTTACTTCTCATGAAGTCCCCTATTGACAAGGGCTGTAAATGAATTTTGAAAAGAGTTACTATTCTTGAAGACCCATATTGACAAGGGCTATAAATCAATTTTGAAAAGTTACTTCTCATGAAGTCCCCTATTGACAAGGGCTGTAAATCAATTTTGAAAAGAGTTACTATTCTTGAAGACCCATAGAGACAAGTGCATTAAATCAGTTTTGTAAAGAGTAACTTCTCATGAAGACCCCTATTGACAAAGGCAATAAATCAGTTTAGAAAAGAGTAACTTCCCTTGCAGACTCCTATTCACAAGGTCTGTAAATCAGATTAGAAAACGATTTCTTCTCTTGAAGACCCCTATTCACAAGGGCAGTATATCAATTTTGAAAAGCATTACTTTTCTTGAAGACCCCTATTGACAAAGGCACTAAATCAGTTTTGAGAACAGTTACTTTTCTTGATGACACCTATTGACAAGGGCTGTAAATCAGTTTTGAAAAGAGTTACTTTTCTTGAAGACCCCAATTGACCAGGGCTGTAAATCAGATTTGTAAGAGTTACGTCTCTTGAAGACCCCTAATGACAACAGCTGAAAATCAGTTTTGAAAAGTTTTTTCTCTTGAAGACCCCTATTCACAAGGGCTGTAAATCAGTTTTGTAAGGAGTTATTTCTCCTCAAGACCCCTATTGACCAGAGTTGTAAACCAGATTTGTAAGGAGTTTCTTCTCTTGACCAGATATGTAAATCAGTTTTCAAAGAGTTACTTCTCTTGAAGACCCCTATTGACCAGGGCTGTAAATCAGTTTTGTATAGAGTTTCTTCTCTTGAAGACCCCTATTGACCAGGGCTGTAAATCAGTTTTGTATAGAGTTTCTTCTCTTGAAGACCCCTATTGACCAGGGCTGTAAATCAGTTTTGTATAGAGTTTCTTCTCTTGAAGACCCCTATTGACCAGGGCTGTAAATCAGTTTTGTATAGAGTTTCTTCTCTTGAAGACCCCTATTGACCAGGGCTGTAAATCAGTTTTGTATAGAGTTTCTTCTCTTGAAGACCCCTATTGACCAGGGCTGTAAATCAGTTTTGTATAGAGTTTCTTCTCTTGAAGACCCCTATTGACCAGGGCTGTAAATCAGTTTTGTATAGAGTTTCTTCTCTTGAAGACCCCTATTGACCAGGGCTGTAAATCAGTTTTGTATAGAGTTTCTTCTCTTGAAGACCCCTATTGACCAGGGCTGTAAATCAGTTTTGTATAGAGTTTCTTCTCTTGAAGACCCCTATTGACCAGGGCTGTAAATCAGTTTTGTATAGAGTTTCTTCTCTTGAAGACCCCTATTGACCAGGGCTGTAAATCAGTTTTGTATAGAGTTTCTTCTCTTGAAGACCCCTATTGACCAGGGCTGTAAATCAGTTTTGTATAGAGTTTCTTCTCTTGAAGACCCCTATTGACCAGGGCTGTAAATCAGTTTTGTATAGAGTTTCTTCTCTTGAAGACCCCTATTGACCAGGGCTGTAAATCAGTTTTGTATAGAGTTTCTTCTCTTGAAGACCCCTATTGACCAGGGCTGTAAGTCAGTTTTGTAAGGAGTTACTTCTCTTGAAGACCCCTATTGACCAGGGCTGTAAATCAGTTTTGTATAGAGTTTCTTCTCTTGAAGACCCCTATTGACCAGGGCTGTAAATCAGTTTTGTATAGAGTTTCTTCTCTTGAAGACCCCTATTGACCAGGGCTGTAAGTCAGTTTTGTATAGAGTTTCTTCTCTTGAAGACCCCTATTGACCAGGGCTGTAAATCAGTTTTGTATAGAGTTTCTTCTCTTGAAGACCCCTATTGACCAGGGCTGTAAATCAGTTTTGTATAGAGTTTCTTCTCTTGAAGACCCCTATTGACCAGGGCTGTAAATCAGTTTTGTAAAGAGTTTCTTCTCTTGAAGACCCCTATTGACCAGGGCTGTAAATCAGTTTTGTATAGAGTTTCTTCTCTTGAAGACCCCTATTGACCAGGGCTGTAAATCAGTTTTGTATAGAGTTTCTTCTCTTGAAGACCCCTATTGACCAGGGCTGTAAGTCAGTTTTGTAAAGAGTTACTTCTCTTGAAGACCCCTATTCACAAATGCTGTAAAGTAGAAGTAAAACAGAGATCAGGAATCGATACAATTAACTTGCTCCACCCATCAAAGACACCAAAGGGAAAGAAACACAAACATGAAGTGACCAGACCATAATGGAAACCTAAACAAAGGAAGGCCATAAGGACAGTTACTTTCCCACAAAATGGCCAAATGGCCCTCCAAAATAAAAAGACACAAGTGATACATAAATCAGTAAGACACAAGTGATACATAAATCAGTTTTGTAAGGAGTTACTTCTCTTGAAGACCCCTATTGACCAGGGCTGTAAATCAGTTTTGTAAAGAGTTTCTTCTCTTGAAGACCCCTATTGACCAGGGCTGTAAATCAGTTTTGTATAGAGTTTCTTCTCTTGAAACCCCTGTTGACAAGAGCAGTAAATTAGTTTTGAAAATAGTTACTTCTCTTGAAGACCCCTAATGGCAAGGGCAGTGAATCAGATTGGAAAACAGTTTCTTGTGTTGAACACCCCTGTGGAAAAGGGCAGTAAATATGTTGGGGGAAAAATAGTTTCCTCCGTTGTGGACCTACTGACCTTCAGCTCTTGAACACCCCTGATGACAGGGACAGTAAATCAATTTTGGAAAGAGTTACTTCTCTTGGACACAGCTATAAATCATTTTGAAGAATTTCCACTCTTGACAAGGGGAACAGTTTTGAAAAGAGTTGGTAGAGCTGGATTATGAGATGTGTGCTTTGCAGTTATAAGATATTTACTGACCTGATTATTTAATATGTATCTATAGAGGAGCTCTAAGTGCGTGCAGATTCTTTGGCACTTGTATCTGTATGAGGAAAATTACTGTTTGGTTTTCGAAATCCAGGAAATGTAATAATAATTATAAAGGTAAATATTTGTCTGTGTGTTTGTCCGATACTTGTTACAGTCCAGTGAGTATAGCGCCCTGAGCACTGGATGTTATTGCATGCTTTAAAGGTTCTTGTTGACCCTTATCCTGCTCAATAAATTAATTTGCCACTATCAACCAATCAAATTCCTTGATATAATTGTACTTGCTCAGTCCACAAACAGTTGAAACTGAATGACTAACAGTGTTGATCCTGATCAGATTGCTTCTTCAGAAGCCATCTGATCTGGATCTACACTGTTTGCAAAGATAGGGGTTGTTGTTCTCACCAGAATGATGGTTAACCAATTTTATATGAGAAACCCCAGAACCGACCACTGGCAAACATAGTAGGCTGCGATGCATCATCTAATCAGGGCATTCACTGTGTAGAGAATGTCGTTTCGAATATAGATTTAAAAAAAAAAAAAAAAATTTCAGAGACTGCTATATAAATTTTGGGGCAGAATATTCAATCTCATATCATATGACCAGTAATTATGGTAGTAAATGTAACTTGCATTATGCAGATATTGGTCAGTAAAAAAGTCACTTTTATCTGCTTTTGAGATTCTTTCAGCAATGAAAAGTAGTACTATCTTTCATGGCTGCTGGTGGGTCTGTGGCAAGAAGACAAATGCCTGGGACCTTTTGTTAGTTGGCCTCTACACCGAGCCCTTTATAAGATTTTACTATTTTCAAGCCAGCCGCGGTGGCTCAGTTGGATGCATGTCTGATCGGTGATCAGGAGGATGTGGGTTCGATACCTGCCGGGGTCGGCAATATTCTTTCGTGGAGAGTGATCATGAAATCTTTTCTACAGTTATTCTCTCCCTGATTCAAGAAGGCAGTTGTCAGTTTCTGGCGAAAGAATGCACACTGTACTGGTTAACCGCTTAGGTATAAGCCTGCCCAGAAAAAAATGTTAACAGTTAAACTGACTGGCTCAAAAAGATCTATAAATTGTGTTGACTGGGTCATTAAACTCCAGTACAAACAAACAATTTACTATTTTCAAAAGAGAAATTTGCCATTACTTTGGCATCTGGCATCCGTCATTGACTTTGGTGTCCTTCTGTCCTAATAAAATTGCCATCTAGATCAGGGGCCAGTTGTTCAAAACTAACGACGTCGTTAGTTAACGTATCGTTAAAACTTTAATCATTAAATATGGCAAATATGCTGAAATTTTTGCTGAAAAAATGTGAGCAGCTTTTGCGGACGCAAAAGCTGCTGGACGCAAAAGCTGCTCACAATTTTTCACCAAAAATACCAAAATTTACGATATTGTACTTGCTAGAAGAGTTCACAATATGACCACTAACGAGCTCGTTAAGCTAACAATGCTTTGAACAACTGGCCCCTGCCCCACAAATTCCCATAACTCCTTTTTTCAAGTTTTGTTTAGTTTGTTTTACTTTAATTTGACTTTATTTAGATTTTAATAGTTTCAGCTGTGTTACAAACCCTTGCAAGTGTTTTGGCGCAGTGACTAAGTGTTGGTCAGTCCTGAGTTCAACGCTTAGCTGAGTATTTTAAAACACGTGGACAACGCAAACAGAATTATCTGTCAAAAAATAGAATAAAAACGAAAAAATAGGCCCAACCACCCCTCATATGACAAATGGATTTGTCTAACATTTAGAAATGGAAGAGTCCTCCAGTATACAATGTGTTAAAATGCATAGACTTAACCCTTGTCCTGCTAATCCCGGATATGCCTTACTTTTTGAAACAATGTAGATACAGATCAGATGGCTTCTAACGAAGCCATCTGATCAGGATCGACATTGTTTGCCATTCAGATTGTGACTTTGTGGCAATAATTTGCATCAAGTAATCTGATTGGTTGATAATCGGTAGTGGGTGTGGCATATATAAATATTCAGCAGGACAAGGGTTAATAGTTTCAGCTGTGTTCCAAACCCTTGCAAGTGTTTTGGCGCAGTGACTAAGTGTTGGTCAGTCCTGAGTTCAACATTTAGCTGAGTATTTTAAAACACGTGGACAATGCTAACAGAATTATCCATCAAAAATAGAAGAAAAACGAAAAAATAGGCCCAACCACCCCTCGGCCTCATATGACAAATGGATTTGTCTAACATTTAGAAATGGAAGATTCCACAAGTATACAATGGGTTAAAATGCATAGACTTAAAACAGGATTTCTTCTTGCTCATTTGTTCTTAGGGGTCTTTCAAATGCTGCACAGTCTGTTTACTGTTTAGCTTCTTAACTCTTATCCTACTGTTCGCCCCCGCTCATAGGGGCTTGAAGAAATATATGGGCTGCACGATGCTTCCACGCAGAGCTGAATCCGGCCAGCACACTAGTACTGGTAAACCGCTTAGAGGATCTAAGCCTGTCCAGGAACCCCGGTGGACCGTCCATGCTAATAAACCCTATTGGTTTCATTGGGCGACAGGGCTTGAGATGTCATTTCATCTCAATGTCGGGTAAAAAGCCCACAAAATTGGAAGCAACGTCTCCAAAATGACCTTTACAGTGTTGACGGGGACGTTAAACCTCAAATCAAACAAACAAACTTATCCTACTGTTCAGGACAACCCCTATCTTTGGAAACAGTGTAGATCCAGATCGGATGGCTTCTGAAGAAGTCTAATCTTGCTGTTCACACCAACCCCTATCTTTGGAAACAGTGTAGATCCAGATCAGATGGCTTCTGAAGAAGCCATCTGATCAGGATCTGCACTGTTTGGCATTCAGTTTATGAATTTGTAGGAATAAATTACATCAAGTAAGTTGATTGGTTGATAGACAGAAATGGGTGTGGCTAAACTGAATATTCAGCAAGAGAAGGGTTAACCGACTGACTGACTTTTGTTTTTAACCCTTATCTTTCTGAATATTCATTTGAGCCACACCCATTTCTGTCTATCAGCCAATCAAATTACTTGGTGTAATTTATTAACTGAATGCCAAACAGCGCAGATCCTGATCAGATGGCTTCTCTTCAGAAGCCATCTGATCTGGATCTACACTGTCTGCAAAGATAGGGGTTGTCGTGAACAGCAAGATAAGGGTTAAGGTAACATGGGGGCTACACCTGCTTCTTAACCCTTGACCTGCTGAATATTTATATATGCCACACCCACTACTGATTATCAACCAATCAGATTACTTGATGCAAATTATTGCAACAAATTCGTGATCTGAATGACAAACAATGAAAATACTGATCAGATGGCTTCTTCAGAAACCATGGATCTTCATTGTTTGAAAGATAAGATATATCCAGGCTTGTAAACATACGGAAACAGCCTTTTTGGGCAAAAACTGCAAAATTGAAATTTGATCTTTTTTTTTTAAAATACAAAGACATAAAACATGATTTCTTAGGAATACTTTCTGGTTGTCTCTGAAGTATGACATTACATTTGAATCATCTGCCCCTTTGTAATGTCAAACCTAGTTTTCTCCAAAAAAAAAAAAAAATGAAAAAGATGTCTGCAAATGTGGCAATTGTCATTGGATGCTGAGAAAAACTACATCTGAAAATGTCGTCTGCTTATGTCGTCTGCTGAATCTTGCAAACTTTCTAAAAAAAAGTGTTTTTCATTTGCATGTGGGGGTGGGTTGGGGGGGACTGTGGGCATAAAATGACTTTTAAGGTAACCGGCAGATGAGAAAGCAGACGACAATTGTTGTGATTGGCAGGTTATGGGCTAAAGGTTTCAACCGTGTCATTGAGGTCACACCACCCACCCATAATTTATGATAATATTTATTTTAATGGTCAATGTCATGGTAGATTAAGACATTGTCCACCTCACTGTTGTCTGATATATATCATGGTGGAACGTATGTGTGTGTTGATTTTGTTTGTTTGATTAGAGGTTAAACGTCCCTGTCAACCCTGTAAAGGTCATTTTGGAGACACTGCTTCCAATTTTGTAGGACTTTTACCCACATTGAGATGAAATGACATCTCAAGCCCTGTTGCCCAATGAAACCAATATGGTTTATAAGCATTGACAGTCCAACACTCGCACCGCTTTGCCTGGGCAGGCTTAGATCCTCCAAGCAGTTTACCAGTACTCATGTGCGGGTCGGATTCAGCTCTGCGTGGAAGCATCGTTCAGCCCATCTATTTCTTCAAGCCCCGATGGGCAGGGGCCGTCAAGTGTATGTGTGTGTATATGTTTAACATCCCCTCAACAACTAAGGTCATAATTATGGAGAAGGGATGTCAGTTTTAAGGCTCGTCTTAAAGTCTGGAGAAACCCGGAATCAAACCCAGCCCCTGGCTGAAATAATTTTGACCCTGCTTTGGTGAGTTGTTCAGTATTAGTCTGTTTCCCTGTACTATTCTTATGACCTTTTTGTGCTGTCCACCAGACAGTTGTCACAAAAAGGTGCAAATATTGGTATAAAGCTGTCAATCAAATGAGCAATTACTTGCGAAAATGTATTTCTAGACATGTGCAGAGCAAAATATAGCACATTTGTGCAGGCTGATCTGATTCTTTGGCTGTCTTGTGGCGCAATATTTTTAATATTGTGTAAAAATCATAAAAATTTGGACACCTTGAGAACTTGTTGTAAATCTCTTTAAATTTTAACAAATTTGTTTCACTGCCCCTGCAAGGAGTCCAAAAGGTGCAGACGGAATGGCAAATAGTGTAGACCCTGTTCAGACTGCTCCTTCAGTCTGATCTGGGTCTGCACTGTTTGCGTAGGTATATAATTATGTCCCAATCCTTAGGATCTTTACAGTACAGAAAGCCAAACAGTGCTCTTGCTGCTCACGACAACACTCATCTTTGCAAACAGTGTAGATCCAGATCAGATGGCTTCTGAAGAAGTCTTAACTTGCTGTTCACGACAACCCCTATCTTTGCAAACAGTGTAGATCCAGATCAGATGGCTTCTGAAGAAGCCTTAACTTGCTGTTCACGACAACCCCTATCTTTGCAAACAGTGTAGATCCAGATCAGATGGCTTCTGAAGAAGTCTTAACTTGCTGTTCACGACAACCCCTATCTTTGCAAACAGTGTAGATCCAGATCAGATGGCTTCTGAAGAAGTCTTAACTTGCTGTTCACGACAACCCCTATCTTTGCAAACAGTGTAGATCCAGATCAGATGGCTTCTGAAGAAGCCTTAACTTGCTGTTCACGACAACCCCTATCTTTGCAAACAGTGTAGATCCAGATCAGATGGCTTCTGAAGAAGCCATCTGATCCGGATCTACACTGTTTGGCATTCAGTGTAATTAATTTGTAGCAATAAATTACATCAAGTAATTTGATTGGTTGATAGACAGAAATGGGTGTGGCTTAAATGAATATTCAGCAAGAGAAGGGTTAAAGAGTTGTTTTTCCTTGCTGTGGCTTAGTTTATTATGTATTTGACAATAGTAATTCAGTTTCTCAGAGATAATGGTGAAATATGGTTATGGAGAATTAATAAAAATGATACACAACACCATGTAAAGTCATTGTATACTAGTGATATATGTTTTTTCTTTGACAAAGCTAGAGACTTCAAGATACAGGATTATTTGTCATAAATAATATGCAAGGTATTAACCCTTTTTGTACCAAACGGAATTTTCCTCCTAATATATAGCACAAGTCCATTTCAAAATTTAGGGTTGTCTGGTAGTGTTTTCTTGAAATTTAAGTTGGAAAACGGCTGAACCTTTTGCAAACATTGCAGGCCCTGAGACCGCAGGCCGCAGACCACGGCGTCTGATCTGGGCCTGCACGGTTTGCCAGGGTACCCGTTCTGGGGTTTCTGGTACTAAATGGGTTAAAAAATAAAATTTATGTCAGTATTATTTAACACCATAATATGCTTAGTCCCCGCCACATAAGTGAGACTTGGACGCAACTGTTTGTCACAGATCAAGTATTAACCCATTGCATGCGGGAAACCCCTAAAGGAGTACCTTGGAAACAGTGCAGGCCTTGATCAGACCCCACAGAATGTGGCTTCTGATCAGGGCTTGCACTATTTGCTAACAGAATATTCCGTCAAAAATTAGAGCAAGAATGAAAAAAAGGCCTGACACCCTTTCTATGACAAATGGACATTCTTCAATAGATAGCAATGGAAGAGTCTACTAGTATACAATGGGTTAAAATTAAAATTTATAAAACCTGTCATAGTGGTCACTTTTATTAAGCAAGGAAGTTCCCAAAATAGGCAAATACGGTTAAACTCATGTTTTAATCATCAGGCACCTTTTTAAGGAAGCATGTGTACATTATATCCCCCCACCGAAGGGGAGGATGACATATTGTTTTTGGTGCTGATCCTGTTTGCGTAAGTGTTGGCACTTTGAACCGAACGGATTGATGGATTTTGACCAAACTGCCATAGTAACATCACTTAAAGGAGACATTCATTAGGCTTTGATGGCTTTGATCTCATTTTCAAAGGCACACAGCCCCACAAAACAGTCAATTTTGGGCCCAAAAAGGGCTTGTCTGTACTGTGTCTCTTGAACTAATTGTTGTATATTGGTCAAACTTGGTACACCATATCACTCTTAACTTCCAAAGATTTTGGTGAGTTTGACCTCATTTTCAGGGGCACAAGCCCCCCAAAACTGTCAATTTTGGCTTGCCTGCACCCTATGATGAAATTTTATCAAACTTGACACAAAATATCATTGCAACCTGCAACCTAACAAAGATTTGATTAGATTTTGGTGACCATGACCTTATTTTCAAGGTCATGAGCCCCCCCCCCCCCCCCTGTATGTAGTGAAAGGACCATATGATATGTCTACAGTGTTATGACCATTTGTCTGTCATGTTATGACTGTTTGTCTATAGTGTTATGACCATTTAAAACTTTGACATACAGTTTGGTAATTGAAATCTTTATGATTGCTTATCTGTTATATGATAATGTGATCATATTTCTATTAAAGATGATAATGCTTATAATGTTCTAGCCCTTTCATAAGAAAACTTGTCTTCAGGATTTGTGAGCAGGTTAGACACAAACCAGCCTGCTCACCTACACAGACTAGCAAGAGTCTTGAAATTGTTGTCTTAGAAACTATAGATACAGTCGAACTTCAATGGCTCGAACACCTTTGGGACCTCGAAAATCTGTTCCAGACAGGGGTAGTTCGAGCCACTGAGGTGACTGCCAGGAGGCATAAAGAGATACTTTTAGACATCTTTTCAATGTTCTATAATGAAAATGTATGCTGTGTGTACTCATTAGAATCGCCTCGTTGAGGCGATTCTAATGAGTACACACAGCATACATTTGCAAGATAAAAGACTAAAATCTCCTTAATCATCCCCCACTATTTCTTAATTAGAGGATTTCGCTAGGTGCTCAAGAATGGGTTCGACACATCAATGGTAAACGAGCCAACGGTGTTCGAGCCATTGAAGTTCTACTGTATTGTACTGTACATCACATTAACAAGTCCTTGTTATGATTATGAATACTTTATAAAGTGAAAACTGGGGTTTACAGGGATATACATTATTGTTTCTTATTCCTGCTATCCTGCGTCAATGAGGCCATCTGCCTCGATGAGCACCCACAACCTATGTTTGGAGTATGAATAAAAAAAATATATTTTTTCATCAGAGAAGATGTGAAAGAATGCACTTTGTGACACGGATATGCTCTCGTAATGACAATTAAGTAGTGAATACACACGTGCATACTGATCTCCACTTTTTATGTTCACAAAGGACTAAAATAGTTTTTCTCATCACTTGCCTCTTACCGTAAAAATCCTAAAAATTTGGATGGCTTGAGACCTTGTTAGCTCACCTGAGCACGAAGTGCTCATGGTGAGCTATTGTGAGCGGTCAATGTCCGTCGTCTGTCGTGCGGTGTCAACAATTTGCTTTAAATGCTAACTCCTCCTTAACCCTTGAGCCAATTTCAATAAAACTTCCTAGGAATATTGCTGAGGTGACCCTCTACAAAAATAGCTAAAATTCTTCCGCTCAGCTGAACAAGATGGCCACCAGAGCTAAAAATAGAAAAATCTTTAAATGACAACTTTTCCTGTACCTTAAGGCCAATTTCATTCAAACTTTATAGGAATGTTGCTTAGGTGACCCTCTACCAAAATAGCAAAAACGTGTCCGCTCCGGTGAACAAAATGGCCACCAGAGCTAAAAATAGAAAATTCTTTAAAAGACAACTCCTCCTGTACCCTTGGGCCAAATTAATTCAAACTTCATAGGAATGTTGCTTAGGTGACCCTCTACTAAAATAGCTAAAATGGTATTGCTTTGATGAGCAAAATGGCCGCCATAGCTAAAAATAGAAAAACATCGTAAATTTGCTTCAAACACAAACTCCTCAACCAATGGGCCAATTGAGCAAAATGGCCGCCATAGCTAAAAACAGAAAAACTTTGTAAATTTACGTCAAAACGCGTACTCCTCCTCAACCCTTGGGCCAATTTGATTCAAACTTCACAGGAATGTTAGTTAGGTGACTCCCTACCAAAATAGCTAAAATCATTCAACGTGGCGAACAAGATGGCCGCCAGAGCTAAAAATAGGAAAAAAAATCTTCAAACGACAGCTCCTTCTTACCCCTTGGGAATATTATATCATTGACTCCCTACCCTGGGGCCAATTTGATTCAAACTTCACAGGAATATTATATCGTTGACTCCCTACCAAAATTGCTAAAATTGTTCCGCTCTGACTAACAAGATGGCCAGCAGAGCTAAAAATAGAAAAATTATTGAAAAGAGAATTCCTCGTTACCCCTTTGGCCAATTTGATTCAAACTTCACTGGAATATTTCTGCGTTGACCCTCTACCATATTAGCTAAAATGATCCCGCTTCGATGAACAAAATGGCCACCAGAGCTAAAAATAGACAAACATTGTAAATTTGCTTCAAACTTCACAGGAATGTTGCCCAGGTGACTCCCTACCAAAATAGTTAAAATCAGTCCACTCTGATAAACAAGATGGCCACCAGGGCTAAAAATAGAAAAAATATTCAAACGACAACTCCTGAACCCTTGGGCCAATTACATTCAAACTTCATAGGAATGTTGCTTAGATGACTCTCTACCAAAATAGCTAAAATGGTCTCGCTCCAATGAACAATATGGCCGCCAGAGCTAAAAATAGAAAAACATTGTAAATTTGCTTCAAATGCGAACTCTTTCTAAACCCTTGGATTAATTTGATTCGAACTTCAAAGGAATGTTGCCTAGGTGACACCCTACCAAAATAGCTAAGATCGTTCCACTCAACAAGATGGCCACCAGAGCTAAAAATAGAATGTACTAGAGACAGTGACATTCAGGTGAGGGAATCAGGGCCCTCTGGGCTCTCTTGTTGTAATTCTCCTAAAATTTTAACAAATTTGTTTCATGATCCAGCAAGGGGTCCTAAAGGTGCAGAAGAAATGGCAAACAGTGTAGACCCTAATCTGGGTCTGCACTGTTTGCTCAGGCCTATCTGTCCCAATACTTAGGATCAGTAAAGTTATAAATTGACTGTACAGTAATTGACTGTGTAGTAGAATATGAAAATTTTGCCAAAAAGCTTTCTTAATTGATTCTTATGAAAATTGATTTTATCCTTTTAACTTTTAAACTTGCCATAACGGGTATAATACCTGCTTTTGATTACCGAATTTTAATTTAAAAAAAAAAATAACGGACTAAGCCCATGCTTATAAAGTCAAACAAGAAATTGTTTCGTTAAGTCTCAAGTTTATCATCGAGAGAAGCATTGAGTGAACTTGAGAATAAATTAACGCAAGAGTTAAGAAAGTTTTCATATGAGGAATGTGCTAGTATGGATACAAAAAAATCTTACATTAATATAAATTGTAATTAGAGATCTGGTTTGCGGGAGGTCAGATGATGAGGTTGGTGATATTTTTAAAAATTTTTTCATATGTCACTAAACAGAAAACTAGAGTAAGCGTATTAACCGACTGCATGCGGGAAACCTCTAATGGGGTACCTTGGGAAACAGTGCTGGCCGAGATCAGCCACAGAATGCGGCGTCTGATCTGGGCCTGCACTATATGCTAACAGAATTTTCCGTCAAAAATAGAACAAAAATGAAAAAATAGGCCTGCCACCCCTTATATGACAAATGGACTTGTCCAACATTAAGCAATGGGAGAGTCCACTAGTGTATAATGGGTTAAACAAATTGAGAAACAATGAAATGTGTTTCTATAGAGAAGTGAGAAAAAATCTCAGAATTATTATCAGATATTTTCATAATAGATAAATTTCAATCATTAACCCATTTCCTGCTGAATCAGGATATGCTCTACTTTTGCAAACAGTGTAGATCCAGATCAGATGGCTTCTTTAGAAGCCATCTGATCTGGATTTTCACTGTTTGTCATTCCATTGGTGAATTTATAGGAATTAATTACGTCAAGTAATTTGATAGGTTGAAAGTCAGAAATAGGTGTTGTAATTAGGGCCCCGCACTGAAAGTGTGGGTGCCCTATAGTAATCACTCTGTCCATCTGTCTGTCTGTCTGTCTGTCCATCCGTCTGTCCGTCCACAAATTTCTGATAGCGCTGCCGGGGCCCTAGTCAGTTTCACTGACAGCTCTAGTTTATTCCGAGTTAGGATAATACACCTGTGTTAGATACTGGTATCGTTTATGTCCCATGCCCTTTTTTTGAGATGGAAAAAAAAATGTGATTTTATTTTGTTTTATTTAATTGAAGTTGTGAATTCTTGGGATGACAGGATGTTTGAAAAATGTTGAATATGGAATTAATTGAGTGTGCAAGGTAAGAAAAGGGAGGTAGTATGTTTTGACTGGCTAGTTATTTATAGCACTGTAAATAAGTGTTTTGGGCTTTTAACCTTTACCCTGCTGAATTAATTTTTTTATCGATACTCCGTCCCACTGAATTGTTTTTATCAAATACTACCATTTTCAGCAACTTTTAACACGCAAAAACCCGTATTTTTCTTGATTTCTCCACCATTCAAAGCATATGGAAAACGAAAGTAGCCTACTGTCACTCAGCTGACTGAGTCGAAAAATCGTTTAAAACACCCTTTCAGAGCGTATTTTGGGCTCGATTAGATCAAGTTCGTCAAAAAGTAGCGATTTCCTAAAAAAAATTGCATCCTTACCCAGAAAACCCGAAGAAAATCCATCCAAAAACATCGAAACGGCAAGTTTTTTTTTTTCATCGATGCCCGGATGCTATTTGATACTGAAATGCCAAACCGCACCGAAAAACGAGAGTTCCTCCTTTTCTATGAGTCGCACCAAGCACACCAGTCAATTTCGGCGCACGATTGCGCCTACAGCGTGGCGCCATTACATTTTCACGGGCGCACGAATGCGCCTACAGCATGCTAAAGGTTAAAGTTTAATGTCTGTTTTTCGAAGAAAAACTATTGAGCTATGTTGGTCTCTTATATTAACCCTTATCTTGCTGTTCACGACAACCCCTATCTTTGGAAACAGTGTAGATCCAGATCAGATGGCTTCTGAAGAAGCCATCTGATCAGGATCTACACTGTTTGGCATTTAGTTTATGAATTTGTAGCAATAAATTACATCAAGTAATTTGATTGGCTGATTGACAGAAATGGGTATATTCAGCAAGATAAGGGTTAATTCCGCAAACAATACAGTTTTCAAAATTGACATGTGTGTTTCTTGGGACGAGATCTTTCCATTGATATCAAACTTTTTGACCTGTGACCTTGACCTTTGACCTATTTTTCGAAAGTTTGAAAAAAAACAAAACAACTTTAACCTTGGCCGTATTTCCAAAAGTATTTTGCCCTTGTGTGTGTGGGGGTGAGGGTGGGTGGGGGGGGGGGGGTGAGCCTCATGTGGGGGTGGGGGTGGGGGGGGTGAGACTCGTGAAACTTGACACATGTCTGTATCATCACATGAGATACATTCTGACCAAGTTCTATAACTCTTATCATGCAATTGGATTGATTTATCTCCCTTTGTGACATACAAAAAAACAGTCTTTTATCTCCCTTTGTGACATTCAAAAAACAGTCTGGCACCCACTTGTGGTGCTCGTTTTTAAAACTTATTATAATTGCTGCAATGTAAGGGTTCTTTTTAGTTGCCAATGTTCAGGTATTGATACCTTGCCATTTGCTTGTTTAAGATTTCATTTGATACCAGGTTATATTTCATATTTTGATATTAATCAGTGTCAATATATGGGAAGATCTTTATCAGAAAACACAAATAATAAATCATGTCACTGAGTGAGGTATACTGGCTCCTTACCAGACTGTGAACCAGAGATGTCATGGTTTGTTTGTTTCGATTGAGGTTTTATGTCCCCAGCAACACTTTTTTGAGACATTGCTTCCTATTTCGTGGGACTTTTAACCGACATTGAGATGAAATGACATCTCAAGCCCGTGACACAAACAAACCAAAGGGTTTATTTGTGGGTCGGTCCGACTCACACCATTTTGCCTGGGCAAGCTTAGACCCTCTAAGCGGTTTACTGCGAACGGTTTCAGCTCTACTTGGAAGCATCATGCAGCCCAATCTATTTCTCCAAGCCCCGATGGAGTTGTCATGGTTGTAAAAGTAAAAGAATAGAAGTCTGTCATAGTGCACATGGAGCGAACTCATTATTGTGTCAACCCTGACCATGCTGAACCCGGATATATCCTTTTTATCCCCCGACCGAATAGGTTCGGGGGATATAGCGATCAGCCTGGCGTCCGTCCGTCTGTCCGTCCGTCCGTCCCTCCATCCGTCCGTCCGTCCATCCGTAGACTCAACCTTGTGATGGCCATAACTCCTATACCCTTTGAGATTCATTGATAGTTCTTGGCACAATTGTTCACAAGGCTGAGACGGTGTGTCATGCGCAAGAACCAGAACTCTGGATGCCATACTTTTTTAGTTATCTCCCCTTTTAATAAAATAGAATGACTACTTTGTGATGGCCATAACTCCAATAGCCTTTCAGATATATTGATGGTACCTGGCACAGTTGTTCACAAGGCTGAGACAGCGTGTCATGCACAAGAACCACAACTCTGGCTACCATGGTTTTTGAGTTATCTCCCCTTCCAATAAATTAGAGTGACTACATTGTGATGGCCATAACTCCAATACCCTTTAAGATATATTGATGATACCTGGCACAGTTGTTCACAAGGCCAAGATGGTGTGTCATACACAAGAACCACAACTCTGGCTGCCATGGTTTTTGAGTTATCTCCCCTTCCAATAAAATATAGTGACTACCTTGTGATGGCCATAACTCCAATACCCTTTAAGATATATTGATGATACCTGGCACAGTTGTTCACAAGGCTGAGACGATGTGTCGTGCGCAAGAACCAGAACTCTGGATGCCATACTTTTTTAGTTATCTCCCCTTTAATAAAATAGAATGACTACTTTGTGATGGCCATAACTCCAATACCCTTTGAGATATATTGATGGTACCTGGCACAGTTGTTCACAAAGCTGAGACAGCGTGTCATGCACAAGAACCACAACTCTGGCTGCCATGGTTTTTGAGGTATCTCCCCTTCCAATAAAATATAGTGACTACCTTGTGATGGCCATAACTCCAGTACCCTTTAAGATATATTGATGATACCTGGCACAGTTGTTCACAAGGCCAAGATGGTGTGTCATACACAAGAACCACAACTCTGGCTGCCATGGTTTTTGAGTTATCTCCCCTTCCAATAAAATATAGTGACTACCTTGTGATGGCCATAACTCCAATACCCTTTAAGATATATTGATGATACCTGGCACAGTTGTTCACAAGGCTGAGACGATGTGTCGTGCGCAAGAACCAGAACTCTGGATGCCATACTTTTTTAGTTATCTCCCCTTTAATAAAATAGAATGACTACTTTGTGATGGCCATAACTCCAATACCCTTTGAGATATATTGATGGTACCTGGCACAGTTGTTCACAAAGCTGAGACAGCGTGTCATGCACAAGAACCACAACTCTGGCTGCCATGGTTTTTGAGGTATCTCCCCTTCCAATAAAATATAGTGACTACCTTGTGATGGCCATAACTCCAGTACCCTTTAAGATACATTGATGATACCTGGCACAGTTGTTCACAAGGCCGAGACGGTGTGTCATGTACAAGAACCACAACTCTGGGTACCATGGTTTTTGAGTTATCTCCCCTTCCAATAATATAGAATCACTACCTTGTGATGGCCACATCTCCAATACTCTTTGAGATATATTGATGGTACTTGGTACAGTTGTACATGAGGTTAAGCAGGTGTGTCACGTGCAAGAACCACAACTCTGGGTGCCCTGGTTTTTAATTATCTCCCCTGACAATATAACATTTTGATGGCCATAACTCCAATACCCTTTGAGATATATTGATGGTACTTGGCACTATTGTATACAAGGTTGAGATGGCACTTCATGCCAAAGAACCACAATTTTGGGTACTATGATAAATATTTGAGTTATCTACCCTTCCAAATAACAGTATGACCAGCTTGTGATCTCCAACACCATTTGAGACATATTGATGGTATTTTGTACAGATATGCATGAGCTTAAGCAGGCATGTCATGCGCAAGTACCACAGTTCTGAGTACCCTGGTTTTTTAGTTATCTCTCCTGAAGTATAATCTTGTGATGGCCATAACTGCAATACTTTTGTGATATATTGCTGGTTTAATTCTAATGCACTTTCTATTGGTGAACAATCTTCTGAAGGCCATATTGGCTTTTGGTCGGGGGATTTGCCATCTCTTCCGATGGCTATTTTTTGAAAACAGTATAGATCCAGACACTGATCAGCTGGCTGCACAGAAGCCAGGATTTATTGTTTTCCATTCTTTTGTCTGAATCCATGGTAAAAATTGATATCAGGCGACACAAATTGGTCAGAATTGGGGGAGGAGTGTAGTATATTGAAATGTTTATAAAGGATCTTACATGAGTGTTCATGTATTATTGAATTAATAAAAACGAGTTGAGGAAAAGGGATAAAATGCGAGGCTTTGCCGAGCATTTTATCCTTTCTCTTCAACGAGTTTAATAAATTCAATAATACATGAGCACGAATATTTATTATATTACATTTAAATGCATTTTCATCATGATTGTTTAACAAAAATGTCAATATTCCGCCATTAGTAAATGCGACGTCATTAAGGACATTGTACATGTAACCCTACGGGGCATATCTAACTAATTTGCATATTTAATCCACTAGTGGATTATTGAATTTATTACATGGCGTTATTACACTCTCAGATGCGACATCATATGATAAAGCAAAGTTGATTTCAAGGATGTTCACTCCAAAAACATTGCTTTAGAGATACTATACTAGTAAAACATCGGGGCCCAGTTGTTCAGCACATCCATAACTTACCAAACACATTACTGTCAGCCTCGATAGCGCAGTGGTTAACGCGTTCGACTTATGATCGAGAGGTTGTGCGTTTGAATCTGGCCACCGGTATCGAGGTGTGTCCTTGGGCAAGACATGTAATGACACTGCCCCACTCCACCTAGGTGTAAATGGGTAGCAGTGGTGTAAAAAAGCCACTGCCTCTCTCTCGCGCGCACGTGAAAACACCCGGAATGAGTATTTGAGAGCGATTCAATAAGCTTGACGCTTCCATCGCAATCGAACTAAAATAAATTAGTACAAACTAAACACATTACTGGCTAAGTTCTCAGGTCTTGGTTCTCTAAGCACTCCGGTTTTTACCCACATGTGACCAAAGATTGGCTCATATTAATTGAATTCATCTTGAAATCAGTCTAGTATCTTTACAGACCCCAGGCTTAAACAGTAAAATTCTGCTATTAAGACCACCTGAAATTAAGACTACCGTATTCGCCCTAATTACCGCACCGTGTCCTTAGCTTTTTCAAAATCATGTCAAAGAATCACAGTGAAAAATCTACCTAATTAGCGCAGATTCGATGCGAAAACAATAGCTTCCAAGATGATGCGTACTGATATTTAATGGGACAGAAAAGGATACTTAAGCATTGCCTTCACTGTTGAAGAAATAACGGTAATTTTTTTGTCAATTTACTGTGAGAGCTTCCAGGGGTAGGTTACTGTAAAGTTTGAGCCTATGCATTTCCTTTTCAAAAATAGCTTTGGTGTGCGCTTATAGGAGCATGTGCGGTAATTAGGGAGAATACGGTATTAAATCTGCTTTTAAAAGCTTATTTAGAAAGTTTCAGTTATTCTTTCTTTGAGTTTTCTTAGTAACACCTTGTGTCTCCTATTAAGAGATCTCATTTGGGACTGTTCAAAAGTCGTCTTAAGACCACTTTTGAACAGTCCCAAAGATGGTCTTAACATAGGAATTTTGCTGTATATGCATTATTTACCTAAGGTTCCAAAAAAGGGATGTTTATGGACCAGATGCTTCAGAATGCCACATCTGATCAGGATCTACACTCTGCATAAAGTAAAGGAATTTAAGGCTGAAATGATGCAGTCCTATGTCCCCCATTTTCCTTCCTAGACTTGGGCAGTTGACCCACTGGGGAATTTACTTAAATTCGAGGGTAGAAACAGTAATTTTAAAACTTTCCGGTATACAGTGATGATAATTTTATTTTCAGACAGAATTTTACATTCATTTGAAATAAAAAACATTAGGTTTGAATAAGATAAAATATTTCTTTATCAATAAACACCTTTACCTTCTTGACTGTCGGATACCTGTAGGTCGCTGTTTAGCTTGCGGCCAATTGATTTTACACTCTTTCTTGTTTCGTTGCTCGATATTATTGTCATCAGTATAATTTGTCTCCTGTGTATTTGATGGTTGTTTTTTTGTCATTCATTAAGGAAAGTTATGTAGAGATAAAAAATACATTGTTACGGACTAAAGACTGAAAATGTAAGTAAGGCTCTGTGTAAGCAGGGGATACAGATTTTTTATTTTTCTTTTGAGGATTTGGACAATACACCACAATACCTTTGTAAAACTGTAGTTGGGTCACCTTTCTTTTTTCTTTGTGTGTGTATGGATGGTTTTTATGCTGATAAGTACATGTATGTTGTTGTCCTTTAATTATGCATGTATTGTTGCAGTTTGAAATCTTTTTCATCACATTCACAAACTGAGCTTTTTACAGAGGTATACATTACTTCTCTTGTGTCTGCTCGAAGACATAGAATGTAGGCAAAAAAATTGTAGATATTGAGAAATACTGCCCCTGTGAAATGAACCATTTACAGTTCACGAATTATTGTCCCATGATGACGTTTTGTCACTGTTGTATACAAGTTCAAAATGGAAGGAACAGTGAAAATGTAGACGGGCCTCCGTGGCCTAGTGGTTAAGAGCGCTGACTCTTGATCATTAGGTCTCTCACCACTGTGGTTCGAGCCTCGCTCGGGTCATATGTGAGACGCCAAGTTCTGCAACGGAAGGTCAGGTGGTTTTTCTCCGGGTACTCCGGTTTTCGCCCACCTCTGATTAACGATCTGCTCGACATGAGTGAAATAATCTTGAAAGGGCTGTAAAACCAAAAAAAAAAAAAGTGAAAATGTAGCTTACTTCGTAATACATGTTTTTTCTGGCCAAAATATTGAATAAAGAGTAAATTGGAAAAATGTATTCATGAATAGTTCATATCCTTATTTCAAGAAAAGTGTATGAAAATCCTTAGTCTAAATGAGACAACTTCTTGAAATGTTCATTAAATTTGAGTTCATGAATTGCATATGGTTCAAGCATTGCCCATGATTTCTCAAGAATTATTCATGAACTACTTGCTAACAACTGTTCATCTGTGACTGTCACTAATGAGTTCATGAACTGTTCAAAGACAAACATTTTATGAGCTGTTCATTACTCATTCATGAACTTTGTTCTTGGACAGTTCATGAGTTTTTAACTGTACAAGTTGAAGAACAGTTCATGAACTGTTTATAACCCATTCTTACTTGGAAACCCATAGTAGGGACACAGGCAAACAGTGCAGATCTGGATCAGACACAACATAATGTGGCATCTCATCAGGGTCTACACTGTTTATTAGCAGGATTCTCTGTCAAAATATAATAAAAATTGAAAAAAAAAATAGAATCTATATTCCTTTGTCCATAACAATGAGAGAGTTCACTTCTCATAGCCCACAACATGCCTCTCCTTTTTTTGGATCAAATTTTGCAGAAATCCTACTATCAGCTACAGTCTTTTAGCACTTCTGGGGCCAGTTGTTCAAAACTAATGACATCGTTAGTTAAAACATTGATAATTTATTATGGCAAATATGCTAATATTTTTGCTGAAAAATTGTGAGCAGCTTTTGCAAATGCAAAAGCTGCTCACATTTTTCATAAAAAATACCAAAATTTTAGATATTGAACATACTAGAGCAGTTAACAGTTTGACCACTAACGGGCCCGTTAAGCTAACGATGCTTTGAACAACTGGCCCCAGGTCCTCCTTTCAGCCAGCCTTTTAGCACTTCTTATCCTCCTAGCATCTGATCTTGGATTTCCATTCCCTAGTATTTTCAGATGTCAGAGATTTGTTCAGACTTTAACAGAGCTTAACCTTTTCCCTTGTATGCCTCAGGAAGAGGACATGACATAGTATTGCAGTTCATGAAATACCAATGAATGATTCTTGACTACTGGTATGTTCATGATCATTTCAAGTGTTCAAGATATTGCAGTTCATGACATACCAATGAATGATTATGTCTCCCCAGGAAAATTTTTTTTCGGAGAGACAAATTGTTTTTCCCCCGGGCATCTGTCTGTCCCTCTGTCTGTCTGTCCATCTCTCTGTCACAAAATCGTGTCCGCTCTATAACTTTAAAACCGTTCAAGCTATCTTCACGAAACTTCATATAAATATTATTCAACATTAGACAACGTGCAGTGCGCAAGAATGATAACTCTTGCTTTTATACTTTTTGAGTTATCTCCCTTGGAAGTTTGTCGGTATGTATGTATGTATGTATGGGAAAATTGTGTCCGGTCAATAACTTTCATATTTTCAGATGGATTTTGAAATTACTTGGCAGAAATATTAACAACCATGAAACGGTGTGGCATGAGGCAGGTTGGTACCTCAAAGGTCAAGGTCATACTTAGAGGTCAAAGGTAAAAAAGGGGGCCTTTTTTTCGTGTTTGGTCAATAACTTTCTTATTTTTGGATGGATTTTAAAATTACTTGGCAGAAATGTTAACTACCATGAGACGATGTGTTGCATGCATGACCCAGGTTGGTACCTCAAAGGTCAAGGTCATACTTAGAGGTCAAAGGTAAAAAAAGGGGCCTTTTTTGTTTTTTGTCAATAACTTTCTTATATTTAGATAGAATTTGAAATCACTTGGCAGAAATGTTGACTATAATGAGACGATGTGGTTGCACGCATGATTCAGGTTGGTACCTCTGAGGTTAAGGTCATACATAGAGGTCAAAGGTTAAAAAAGGGGACTTGATTTCGTGTTTGGTCAATAACTTTCTTAGATAGATTTTGAAATTACTTGGCAGAAATGTTAACCACCATGAGACGGCCCAGGTTGGTACCTCAAAGGTCAAGGTCATACTTAGAGGTCAAAGGTAAAAAAGGGGCCTTTATTCGTGTTTGGTCAATAACCTCCTTATTTGTAGATAGATTTTGGAGTTACGTTGCAGAAATGATAACCACAATAAGACAATATGTCTCTTGCAGGACCCATGTTGGTACCTGAAAGGTCAAGGTCATACTAAGAGGTCAAAGGTAAAAAAAAGAGCCTTTTTTTAGTGTTCTGTCAATAACTTTTTATTCCTGGATAAATTGTGAAATTACCTGGCAGAAATGTCAACCATCGTGAGACGATGTGTTGCGCGCTAGACCCAGGTAGGTACCGCCAAGGTCAAGGTCATACTAAGAGGTTAAATGTAAAAAAAGGTTGTTTTTCTGTGTCCAGTTAATAACTTTTTTATTTCTGGATGGACTTTTTAAAGTAACCATGCAGAAATACTCACCTTCATTAGATGATAAGTCGTGTGCAAGACCAAGGTCCATACCTCGAATGTCAAGGTCATACCTAGAGGTCAAAGGTAAAAAAAGGGGCCATTTTTGTGTACAGTCAGTAACTTTCTTATTCTTGGATGGATTATGAAATTACTTGGCAGAAATGTTAACCACCATGAGACGATGTGTTGTACCTCAAAGGTCAACACCATACTTAGAGGACAAAGGTAAAAAGAGGCTTTTTATGTACAGTCAATAGCTTTCTTTTTTCTCTATGAACTTTTTTCAGTTACTTTGCAGAAATGTTCATCTTCATTAGATGATGTGTTGCAAATAAGACCCAGGTCAATACCTTCAATATCAAGGTCATACTGAGAGGTCAAAAGGGGGAGACATCTGTGTTTTTGTAGAAAAACAAATTCTAGTTCTTGACTATATTCATGATCATTTCAAGTATTCAAGATATTGCAGTTCATGAAATACCAATGAATGATTCTTGACTATGTTCATGATCATTTCAAGTATTCAAGATATTGCATTTCATGAAATACCCATGAATGATTCTTGACTATGTTCATGATCATTTCAAGTATTCAAGATATTGCATTTCATGAAATACCAATGAATGATTCTTGACTATGTTCATGATCATTTCAAGTATTCAAGATATTGCATTTCATGAAATACCCATGAATGATTCTTGACTATGTTCATTATCATTTCAAGTATTCAAGATATTGCATTTCATGAAATACCAATGAATGATTCTTAGAGTATGTTCATTTCAAGAATTCAAGATATTGCAGTTCATGAAATACCCATCAATTATTCTTGACTATGTTCATGATCATTTCAAGTATTCAAGGTATTGCAGTTCATGATATACCCCCGCCCATCGGGGCTTGAAGAAATATATTGGCTGCATGATGCTTCCACGCAGTGCTGAAAACGACCCGCACACGAGTACTGGTAAACTGCTTAGAAGATCTAAGCCTGTCCAGGCAAAGCAGTGCGAGTCTGACCGTCCATGTTTATAAACCCTAATGGTTTCATTGGGTGGCAGGGCTTGAGGTGTCATTTCATCTCAATGTCGGTAAAAGTCCCACAAAAATGGAAGCAATGTCTCCAAAATGACCTTTACAGTGTTGATGGGGACGTTAAACCTGAAATCAAACAAAATTCACTACCTAGCATAGCTACTACATCACAGCACTAGTGCTTCTTAAAAGCCTCTGTGGTGTAGTAGTTATGCAACTCGCCTTGTAAAACAGGGATCACAAGATTGATCCTAGGCTTCTCCAGACTTTCGGATGAGTCTTTAAACCGAGGTCCTGTCTCCGTATGACCCCAGCTGTTTGTGAGACATAAAACTCAAACACTCACTCATTAGTGCTTCAACAGTTCATGAATATTTCATGAACATCATTCAAGGACAGTTCATTTTCAGAAGTTCATGAACATAAATCAAGAACATATGGTGAACTGTTCATGAGAGGTTTGAAAAGTTCATTATTTCACATGGGTGCTTTGTGTCCCTCTGAAGAACTTTTAGGCCATTTCAAGCTTCTTATTTTACTTATTCCAAGCTGATCATTAATTAACGCTTATCTTGCTGAATATTCATCTAAGCCACACCCATTTCTGTCCATCAACCAATCAAATTACTTGATGAAATTTATTGCTACAAATTCATAAACTGAATGCCAAACAGTGCAGATCCTGATCAGATGGCTTCTTCAGAAGCCATCTGATCTGGATCTACCTGTTTGCAAAGATAGGGGTTGTCATGAACAGCAAGATAAGGGTTAAGAGGTGGGCGAAAACCCAGAGAATCTGTTGGAGAACTTGGTAACAAGCAAGACTCGAAGAGACGTCAATGCTCTTTACCGGAGTGTTCATTAAATCAACAATATAATCATGACACTCCATATTCACAACCATTACATGAAATTCTCTAGTATCTTTTTTTATTTGAAAATTTGAATTTGTTTGTTTTGTCTGAATAGGCTTTTGCTACCCACTTAAAACTGGTAGACTTCTCCTTTGTCATACTTTGGGCAAGTTCATTTGTCATTTAAGGGATTCCGAGTCTATTTTTCATTTCACTTCAATTTTTGATGGAAAATCATATTAGCAAACAGTGGAGGCCCTGATCAGACGGCGCGTCACATGGCATCTGATTAGGTTCTTTACTGTTTGCTTATGCCCCATGAAAGAATGGGTTAACCTGATGGCTTGGACTGTTCCATTTCTCAATTAGATGCCTCTGTGGTGTAGTGGTTACGCTACTTGCCTTGTAAACCAGGGATTGCAGGATCGATCCCAGCCTTCTCCAGACTTTCTGATAAGTCTTTAAACCGAGGTCCCGTCTCCATATGACCTTAGCTGTTGGTGGGATGTAAAACTCAAACGCTCAATCACTCCATTTCTAAATTTTGGGGTTGTCAGATTGGTTTGTTGTAAAATTTATAATTTCGAACAAACTGTGTCTGTTGCATCTGATCTGGGTCTACACTGTTTGCCAATGTCTCTATGTATATACAGGATGCAAGGCTTTTATGGGTTAACCCATTTAGTACCAGAAACCCCAAAACGGGTACCCTGGCAAACAGTGCAGGCCCAGATCAGAAGCCGCAAAACGCAGCGTCTGATCAGGGCCTCCACTGTTTGCCAAAAAGTTCAGTCATTTTCCAAATAAATTTTTGATGAAAACACAACCTGTCACCCCTAAATTTTGAAATGAACTCCTGCTATATATAAGGAGGAAGATTCCATTTGGTATAAAAAGGGTTTAAACCTGACAAAGACCTCCTTGTACCTTGATTTATTGTTCAATTTCTAACACTTATCCTGCTGTTCACAACAACCCCTTCTGAAGAAGCCATCTGATCAGGATCTACACTGTTTGACATTCATTTTATGAATTTGCAAGAATAAATGACATCAAGTAATCTGATTGGTTCAAAGTCAGAAATGGGTGTAACTAAAATGAATATTCAGCAAGAGAAGGGCAAATCTGATCTGGGTCTTCACTGTTTGCCATTGTCCCTACGTGTAGATGCAAGGCTTGTATGGGCTTTACCTGACAAAGACCTCTTGTCAGACCTCCTTGTACCTTGATTTATTGTTCAATATGCAGTCTGTGCAATGCATGATAATGATCGCTCAAACTAAAGAAAATCATGTGCTTACATGTAGATCTTTATCTGGGCTGTCTTTCAATGTCTTAGTGAACACGGATTTTCTGGCAAAAATTTGTTTCACACTGGAATTGACAAACAATACAAGAAATTGAAGAAATTTTCCTTGGTGAGTTTTGTTTCATTTTGATGGGTCTGACTTGATAAAAATAATAAAAAAAAGTTGTGATAAAAATAATAAAAAAAGTTGTGTTTCTAACATATTTTTGGTGTATAGTCAGGTAATGCAATAATATTTGAACCCCGTCCATCGGGGCTTGTAGAAATAAATGGGCTGCATGATGCTTCCACGCACAGCTGACTCAGACCACACACGAGTGCTGGTAAACCGCTTAGAGGATCTAAGCCTGCCCAGGCAAAGCAGTGCGAGTTGGACCGTCCATACTTATAAACCCTATTGGTTTCATTGGGCGGCAGGGCTTGAGATGTCATTTCATCTCAATGTTGGGTAAAGTCCAACAAAATTGGAAGCAATGTCTCCAAAATGACCTATACAGTGTAGATCTTTATCTAGGCTGTCTTTCATTGTCTTAGTGAACAAGGATTTTCTGACAAAAAATTTGTTTCCCTGGAACCACTGGCAACTGACCACCAGTGGATGCATATGCCTATAATCTTATTAAAACATGGTAGACAACGGTTTTTACCACAACCAATTTCAACAGTTTTTTTTTCCGTCAAGTCCAGATCTATCCGATTTGTCACTTAGCGGTTTTATAGTTTGGATACCTAAAATCATACCACGAAACTAAGAATCTCTCAGAACATTGAGAACGCAGGTATTTTTGGCGAAATATGACTTGCTTTTTATGACACGAAAAACTACCATTTCACTCCGTTACTCTCCGTAACTCTTTTTCGCGGAGGTAGTATCCAAGGTAAAATACATTACTTACCGTTTGTTTCGAAGAATCTGATTGGTCGTGACGTCAGTTTACCGCGCTCTGTCAAAATACCCGCGGAATCGAGAAATTGTCAACTATGGCTAACATTACGACAAACAGCAAATTGAAGCTCATAACCATATTTTTGAGGGCCATCATCTTCTCATTAGGGGTCAGGCTGGCACAGGAAAAACGCAGACCATTTGGTTCATTATACTTTCAAATCATTTGATAAGAATGTAGCACTCCTGTGCACCACTGGCATGGGTTGTTTGCAGTACATTGACATAGGAGCAACAACCGTCCACAGGTATTTCATTATCAGTTTCGTCTTTCCCAATCAACCCCTTTGTCTTTTGCATGATTTAAGAAAGGAGTTTTACTATATTTTTATATGTCATGCAACATAATCAATTCGGCTATTTTCCGGTATTCAGTCGTACCTATATCACTAATACCCCACCCCGCCCCTGAGGCTTTGGGGCTTTGTGTTGGTACAATTGTTAGGGGTCGAAGATGGAGAAATACGAGAATAAATGATCATAGTGTGTGTAGTGTCCTTCACCAGTCTATTTGGACGTAAAAAGGGGCCCTTGGAAAGGCGTATAAAAGTGCGTGTGTGCACCCAGCGGGCACATGACGTTAAAACGACGAATTACCGGAGGCTGTTATTTGCGTGTGGAGGACCCTTGTTCTACCAGATTCTATCAGATTCTATTATTTTGACGGCTGAAGGTGCTGAGGATTGTGTAGCTAAGTTTACATCTTTGGTTAGAGCTAGGGACTAACTTCCCATATCACAGGTCCTGGTGTATGAATGTCATTTGACGTGTCACCAGTAACAATTCTGATTCTGATTCTGATTCTGACCAGCTTGATTGTAATGGAAATAAAACCGCAAATGACAATAAGTGACTTTCCAGCATTTATTTCAGCAAAACACAACATAAAGCTGACTAGATATTGTACGTATTCGCTGAATACCCATAATCGCATTGCAACCATCTGATTCAGATTCAGATAATGTTCGGTGCAGTATTTTACCCTCTTCAATAAAAAAAATATATACAAAGGGAACCAACCAGTAACGGAGTGAAACGGTAGTATTTTCGTGTCAGAAAAAGCAAGTCATATTTCGCCAAAAAAACCTGCGTTCCCAATGTTCTGAGAGATTCTTAGTTTCGTGGGATGATTTTAGGTATCCAAACTATAAAACCGCTAAGTGACAAATCGGATAGATCTGGACTTGACGAAAAAAAAACCTGTTGAAATTGGTTGTGGTAAAAACCGTTGTCTACCATGTTTTAATAAGATTATAGGCATATGCATCCACTGGTGGTCAGTCGCCAGTGCCTGGAACTGACATACAATACAAGAAAATTGATAATAATAATAATCGACCTTATTTATGGAGGCTAACACATTTAGTAAACTAGTACTAATCTTCCATGTGGCCCTCTTTTCCTGGGTAGAAACCAGTACTACGCAATGTCGATAAAGTCTCTTGCTCAAGGAAACAGCACTTGTTGCTCATGGGGATCGAACCCGGTACCTCTCGATCCCGGGTCCGATACTTTACCACTGCGCCACAGCAAATTTGTGACTGTTTTTGATTTTTCCTCGGGTGAGGTTTGTTTCAAATTTTTGCAGTAGAGTTTGATGGCTCTGACTTGATAAAAATATTAAAAAAAGTTGTATTTCTAATATATTTTTGGTGTATACAAGTAATACAATAATAATTGCACATAATAAAATGGTAATCAGAAACATTATCTATTCTTGGCAATTTAAATTTGCATATATCAAAAAGATTTCTTATAATTATCATATATCAGTGTGTGTGTGTGTTTGATTTTTAAATGCTGATTTTTACATGCCACCAAGAACTACAATCATATGGAGACGGAACCTTGGTTTGAAGACTTCTGATAGTTTAAGCCTGGATTCAAACCCACGACCACTGGTTTATGAGGCGATTAGCTTATCCACTCCACAACGGAGGTTTCTATATGTCAGTGTGTTGTTTTTACAGAAAACAATTTATGCCCTAAACATAGATTTTGGGTAATCTCAGAACCACCTAACAGAGATAGCAAGTACCCACAATATATGTTCTGATCAGTTGCTAAGGGGGGAGTGGGATATAATGTGTGAATCAGGCTCTGGTCTAATAAGGAAACCCCTAAAGGGGTACCTTGGCAAACAGTTTGATTTTGTTTGTTTGATTTTAGGTTTACCATCTTCATCAACACTATATAGGTCATTTTGAAGAAGTTGCTTCCAATTTTGCGGAACTTTTACCATACATTGAGATGAAATGACATCTCAAGCCCTGCCTATAAATGAAACCAATAGAGTTTATATGCGTGGACGGTCCGACTTGCACCACTTTGCCTGGGCAGGCTTAGATCCTCTAAGTGGTTTACCAGTTTGTTTCACCTCTGCGTGGAAGCATCATGCAGCCCAATCTACATCTTCAAGCCCCGATGAGTGGGGGCGTCCCTTGGCAAACAGTGCAGGCCTAGATCAGATGCCACAGAATGTGGTGTCTGATCAGGGCATGCACTATTTGCTAACAGAATTTTCTGTCAAAAATACGATAAAAACGGAAAAATAGGCCTGACACCCCTTATATGACAAAATTAATGGACTTGTCCAACATATAGCAATGGAACAGTCCTGACTAGCATACAGTGAGATAAGGAGTTGAAATGTTGGAAAATGTTGGAAAATGATGGTAAAAACAAGTGAAAATCGAGTTTGAACGGAAGTTGGGTTCACTTCTATTTTGATACTGGGCTGAAAGGGAAGAAATGTCAATGACATTTGGTTAATGCACCCATGTCACAGACATTGTAAATAGTCCACTCTTGTTATCTCAGACACCAGATGACTGGAAATTTTGGTTTGAGGTACAGTAGTTTGAGATAACAAAAGGTGAAACCTAATAATATAACAAAACTAAAACAACAGTACCAAAAATTTGTTTTGAAAAACAAGTAGTTTGAGATATCACTGTTTGAGATGATGAGAGTCAACTGTACTTTCATGGCCCCAAAAATACTTTTCTGATGAAAACTGGAGATAGATTTCTTTTTAAGTTTATACTAATTTATCTTAGTTTGATTGCGATGGAAGCTTCAAGCTTATTTAATCGCTCTCGAACACTCATTCCCGGGTGTTTTCACGCACGCGAGACAGAGGCAGTGACTATTACACCACTGCTACCCATTTACACCTGGGTGGCTCCGTGGCCTAGTGGATAAGAGCGCTGACTCTTAGTCATTAGGTCTCTCACCGCCGTAGGTTCGAGCCTCGCTCGGGCCACGTGTGAGACGCCAAGTTCTGCAACGGAAGGTCATGTGGTTTTTCTCCGGGTACTCCGGTTTTCGCCCACCTCTGATGAACGATCGGCTCGATATGAGTGAAATAATCTTGAAAGGGCCGTACAACCCAAACCAAAAAAAAAAAAAAAAAATTACACCTGGGTGGAGTGAGGCAGTGTCATAACGTGTCTTGCCCAAGGACACACCTCAATACTGGGCACCGGATTCGAACGCACAACCTCTCGATCATGAGTCGAACGAGTTAACCAATGCGCTATCGAGGCTTCTTATTTATGCAGCAAGCATAGACTGTGGGGACTTGTTAGAACTGCCTCAATGAATCTTAACGAGTCCCCACAATCTATGTTTTTGAGCAAAAATTCAAAAAAAAAAAAAAAAAAATGCATACACTTGTAAATATGTTCTAAGAGGGGGAATTCGTTGGAAACATGGAATACACTGCAGTAATGATCAATATTGAGTGTGAAAGTTTTTCTAGGCCAGACTAGCTAGTTTTGGCCAATTAAGCCTCATCAGTGACCCTCAATTATTTTCACAATTCCACAGTGGAATCAATGATCCAGAAGGATTAGAAAATATAATCTACACTATGATGAAGGGCAGGGAGACTTTTTACGGCCGTCACACATTCCCTTAACACCAGCCGACATTTCCTTATATAAAGTGGGGTTTTCTTGGGTGTTCTTGACATGGACTTGTTAACATGAATAATGCTGTGTATAAATTATGATTTTTTTTATTATTTTGGTTTTACGGCCCTTTCAAAATTATTTCACTCATATTGAGCCGATCGTTAATCAGAGGTGGGCGAAAACCGGAGTACCCGGAGAAAAACCACCTGACCTTCCGTTGCAGAACATGGCGTCTCACATGTGACCCGAGCGAGGCTCGAACCCACAGCGGTGAGAGACCTAATGATTAAGAGTCAGCGCTCTTATCCACTAGGCCACAGAAGCCCGTGTAAATTTGATTTGAAGTTTAATGTCCCCGTCAACACTATTTAGGTCATTTTGAAGATGTTGCTTCCAATTTTGTGGGACTTTTACCCGACATTGAAATGACATCTCAATCCCTGCCGCCCAATGAAACCAATGGGGTTTATATGCATGGACGGGCTAACTCGCACCACTTTGCCTGGGCAGGCTTAAACCTTCTAAGCAGTTTACCAGTACTCATGTGCGATCAGTTTCAGCTCTACATGGAAGCATCGTGTGGCCCAATCTATTTCTTCAAGCCCTGATGGGCGGGGGCAAGTGTAATGCATTTGAATTGGAGCCCGGAGCAAAGGGAGATACAGCAAAATTCCGCTATTAAGACCACCTAAAATTAAGATTAATTCTGCTTTAAAAACCTTATTTAGGAGGTTGCAGTTATTCTTTCTTTGTGTTATCTGCATACAGTGTCCACTGGTCAGAGACCACCTTTGGGACTGTTCAAAAGTGGTCTTAAAGACCACTTTTGAACAGTTCCAGAGGTGGTCTTAATATAGGAATTTTACTGTATTTCACACTTAAAAGGGCTTGCTTTTATGATTAAACTTCTATGCACACAGCACCTCTGCCTATTGGGGCTTGGGCTATATGGGGCTTCCACACAGGGCTGAAACCAACAGAACTTTTGATTACTGGTAAACGGCTTGGAAAGTCTTAAGTTTGCCCATAGAAAAACATTGCGAGTCGGACTGTCCATTTAATCCAATCAGTTTCTTTGGGTGGAAGGGCTTGAGATGTCATTTTGTCTCGATGCCAGGTAAAAGTCCCACAGAATGAGAAGCAAGGTCTCCAAATGACCTTAATAGAGTTGACAGGAATGTAAAGGCAATGTTGAATAGAGTAGATGAACAAATGTTTTGTTTTTAGACAGTATTGTGTATCTTTGTCAGCTCTTAATACAGGTCGCAAGTTTTAAATTGCATATACTTTGCTTGTAATTTGGCTGTCAATCAATTAACCATCAATTACAGTGTTTTATTACAATATAGTGTCAATTATTGCTGTCTCAGACAGGTGATTTACCTTACCAATGCAAGATAATTGTGTTTCTCAGGTGAAAGGATGGGGATGTGCATGAAAGAGTTTGTGCACAATTTTCACAGGTAGACAGCTTTTGCAGACAAGAATACATTTTTGTTGCACCTACTTGCAGCAGGGTGTGATGTAGGCAACCACTTTTCCGCCCATTTGTCTGTCCGCCTGTTAACATTTATGTCGAAGTTCGTCATTTAATTATGTCAAAGTTTGTAGTGTAATCTACTACAAGACTAATCAACCATCAAACCTTGCAAGAAACATCTCACTGACCTTCTGACTAGGCAGGCACCCTGACCCGGTGACCTTGACCTATATTTTGCACTCCAGTGACTTTGACACAGTTTATGCCACTGTTCCAGATCTCATCAATTGAAAGGCCTACAGCCATCAAATCTTGGCTAGTGCTTCTAGATGTACTTACTCTGCAGGTACCTTGACTTGGTGACCTTGACCTATATTTTGCACTCCAGTGGCTTTGACTCATTTAATATGGATGCTAGGTATCTCCTCAACTATTAGGCCTACAACCACAATACCTTACACAGTTTCTGCTCAATGTACGGACTTGGCAGGTACCTTGACCCAATTATCGTGACCTATTTTTCGCACTCCAGTGACTTTTACACATTTTGGTTGACATTCCATATCTTCTCAACTATAAGACCAACAACCACCAAGCTTTGCATAGTGCTTCTCCTCGTACTGACACAGCATGCACTTTGATGTGGTGACCTTGACCTATATTATGTACTCGAGTGACTTTGACACATTTTACATCAGCGTTCAATATCTCCTCAAATATAAGGCCTAGAACTGCCAAACTTTGCATAGTGCTTCGCCTCAGTGTACTGACTCAGCAGGTTCTTTGACCCATCTTTTGCAATCCAGTGACTTTTACACATTTTACTTCGACATTTCATATCTTCTCAACTATAAGGCTTACAACCACCAAACCTTGCATTATGCTTCTCCTCCATATACTGATGCAGCATGCAGGCACGTCAACCTGGTGATCATGACCTATATTTTGCAGTCCAGTGACTTTGAAACATTTTAGGTCAGCTATCAAATAAATTTATTTAATAACCACATTCTGCTTGAGGCTCCTGTGACTTTTGCACCAGAATGGGCGACGCCGCCTTCTGCGTAATTCTTGTCAGATTTATTTCGAAAAAAAAAAAAATGGGTTTCTTTATGCTGTGATATAGTCAGATTTAAAGGTGCATTATTGAGCTATCTGGAAAAAATGCTTCCAAAAATAAAATACATATAGCCGGTATTTTTCTTTAAAACAATACAAATGAATGCATTTTATGCAAAAATGCGAGCAATTATGATGACAGGTAAACGAGTTTGAGAGGGATTCCCTAACTAGGTTTCGAACACTAGTTAGATCTATTTTTAGTTCGTGACAAAAATAGAATCCCCATATATGACGTTATGCGACGTTCATTTTTGGCCTTGTTTGCTTAGGTAGGCCATGCCTGAATCGGAAAAAAATATGACGCTGAATACCATTCCATAAGTAACGACGCTCAGAGACGATAATGTCACCATGTATGTGTAAAGTGACAGATTTATTTTTAGAACAGAAATTTCGAACACATGTTCAGAGCAAAGGGTAAACACGAATGAAAAGGACCATTTTCACGAAGTTCTGAAGCTTCAAAAGTGTACACATGACAAAGGAGTATGCATTGAAGATAAAAACCAGAAAAAAAAATGTTGAGACCCGGTAGCTTAATAATGCACCTTTAATTATGTTTTTGCTCAGTACCTCAGTATATATACTGTACCTTTGTTTGTTTTTAATGAGGTTTTACGCTCCCATTGACACTATTTAGGTAATTTTGGCACTGTTGCTTTTACCCGACATTGAGATGAAATGACATCTGAAGCCGTTCCGCCCAAAGAAACTGGTAGTTGTTCAAGAAATGGTCCGACTTGCACCACTTTTCCTGGACAGACTTCATCTAAGCGGTTTACCAGTACTCAAGGTTTGGTTGGTTTCAGCTCTGCACAGGTACCATGTAGCCCACTCTCTATCAAGGGTGATCAGACTGCACAGATGTCCGACCCCACATTCTGCAGACATAGATAAGGTGTACTGAGGATAATTTAGGGAAATGGGAACACCTGGCAGATTTTCCACCATATTTCAAAGGGAGACAACTTCCAGGCTTCTTGTTGGCTTTTCTATAAGCCCTGCATGTCCCACTGAAAAATGGGTCTACTCTTAACAGAAATAATTTGCTCCTCAGGAGCAAATTCTTTCCTTTATGAGTTGACCCCTATTGAGATGGGAGACAAATTTACTTCTGCAAAATAGGGGGATAATTAAGGGAAATGGGAACACCTGGCAGATTTTCCACCATATTTCAAAGGGAGACAACTTCCAGGCTTCCTGTTGGCTTTTCTATAAGCCCTGCATGTCCCACTGAAAAATGGGTCTACTCTTAAAAAAAAGAATTTGCTCCTGAGCAAATTCTTTCCTTTAAGAGTCGACCCCTATTGAGATGGGAGACAAAAATACTTTTGCAGGAGTTGCCTCCCCTGAAGGTGTTCCCATTCCCCTTAAGAGATAATTTTTCCTCATCACAATAACAAGTCTGTGCAACAGTGACTCTTATAAACCCCATTTTATAGGGTTTAGTTCGAACAATTTGACACGAGACTGTAACCTTTATGTAGCAGCAAAGAATAAATTAGTCAGTGTTATCGCCCGCTTTCGTAAACTTCTCGTGAATTTTCGGCATATCTTGAATTGAGACCCATTTTCCGACCTCCATGTATTGAATAACAATATCGCCATCTTCGGGAGACAGCGAAGATAAAATACATGCATTCAGTCGGATGTGAAATAATGTTAATAGAGTTCACCAGTCTCGGGTCAATTTGTTCGAACTTTATACATTATTTCCATAGCATTTTTTTTCAAAAACATAGATTGTGGATACACATTAATACCACCTCGTTGAGGCAGTTATATCGAGCACGCACAATCTATGTTTGAAGCAGAACTAAGAAAGATGTCACAATTTTTATCCTAATATGTGTCATTTCTGACACCATGTTGGACACCTTTATTTCCGATGAACATGTTTTTCTATTGTTATTTCATGTGAGAAACATAAATATGTTATTGGTCCTTGTTAGAATCGCCTCAATGAGGTAATTCTAACAAGTACGAAGTACTTACAGTATAATTATCCAGTATTATGTTTTAACCCTTGTCCTGCTAATCCCGGATATGCCTTATCTTTGAAACAATGTAGATCCAGATCAGATGGCTTCTGACGAAGCCATCTGATCAGGATCTACATTGTTTGCCATTCAGATTGTGAATTTGTTGCAATAATTTGCATCAAGTAATCTGATTGGTTGATAATCGGTAGTCGGTGTGGCATATAAAAATATTCAGCAGGTCAAGGATTAATGGAGAAATAAGAAATATTTTCCCTAAATTATCTGCACTATGCCTCCTTTCGGCTGCATCATGCTTCCCCGCAGAGCTGAATCCGACCGCACACGAGTACTGGTAAACCGCTTAGAGAATCTAAGTCTGCCCAGGCAAAGCGGTGCAAATCAGACTGCCCATGCTTATAAACCCTATTGGTTTCATTGGGCAACAGGGCTTTAGGTGTCATTTCATCTCAATGTCGAGTAAACGTCCCACAAAATTGGAAGCAACGTCTCCAAAATGACCTATATAGTTTTGACGGGGACGTTAAACATAAAATCAAACAAACAAACTACGCCTCCTGATCTGGAGTAAGGAGTCTAAGTAGCCATTACGACAACACACCCGTGCAACATATTGCATCTTTTCACATCTCCAGAATGGCTGGTTACTTTTCTGATGAAAATCTATGATATTTTTAGCTCGCCTTACGAAAGTAAGGGGGAGCTATTGCCATACCCCCGGGCGTCCGGCGTCAGCGTCAGCGTCGGCGTCGGCGTCGGCGTCGGCGTCCGCATTTGGTTAAAGTTTACCTGCGAGCTCTTATATGTGATGTTTTACAAGTTTATTTTGAATATATGATTAACAATTGGTAAAAAACAAATTATCATTTTACTTCATTTTACAGGTTTTTTGGCTTAAATTGGTCTTTTTGAGAAGTTAATATTTTCCTCTGTATTACCTCCCTTGAAATCCTGTGTTAAAGTTTACCTGCAAGCTGCGTGAGTTCAAATCCCGGGGGAGGCATGTTTTTTTTTTTTTCTTTTCCTTTTCTTTTTTTTTTTTTTAAAAACATAGCGGGTCTGGGGCTCAAGGTGAAGGTCACTAGCTATTTTTAGAAAAACATTGTAATCACTCTAGCGCCTTCATTTATTGATTGATTTTAATATAACTTGGGTATAATGATATCTCGAGTGACTTTGACTTTCAGGGTCTGGCGCTTAAGGTCAAGGTCACTACTTTCAGGGTCACTGGGCCAAGGTCACTGTGTCTATTTTTAGAAAAACATTGTCATCGGGTTTGCACCTTAATTTATTGATGGATTTTAATATAACTTCACACAAATGTTGGGTATGATAATATCTCTAGCAAGTTCAACTTTCAGGGTCTGTGGCTGAAGGTCAAGGTCACTGTGGCTATTTTTCAAAAAAACTTTGTGATCGCTCTAGTGCCTACATTTATAAATGGATTTTAATATAACTTTACACAAATGTTGGGTTTGATGATATCTCGAGCTCGTTCGACTTTCAGGGTCTGGGGCAGAAGGTCAAGGTCTCTGTGGCTATTTTTAGAAAATCTTTTTCATCGCTCTTGCGCCTTTATTTATGGATGGATTTTAATATAATTTCACACAAATATTGGGTATGATGATATCTCGAGTGACTTTGACTTTCAGGTTCCGGGGCTGAAGGTCAAGGTAACTGTGGCTATTTTTAGAAAAACTTTGTGATCGCTCTACTGCCTACATTTATGAATGGATTTTAATATAACTTTACACAAATGTTGGGTATGATGATATCTCGAGCGAGTTCGACTTTCAGGGTCTGGGGCTGAAGGTCAAAGTCACTGTGGCTCTTTTTTGATAACTTGCCCTCATCCATCTTAGGCCCCCAAAAGCGAGCTATGTTGTCTTCTGACAACTCTTGTTCTTATTTATTACAGCAAATATAGGTTGTTGGTGCTCATTAGAACCGCCTCAATTTTGAACCGCCTCACTGAGGCAGTTCTAAAGAATACCCACAACCTATATATTGGTGCTCGTTAGAACCCCCTGAATGAGGTAGGCAGAAATAAAAATAATGTATATATCCCCATACAAGCCAGTTTTCTTTATATAAAGTGGGGTTTAGGGGTTTGTTAATTTCACAGACTTGTTCACGCGATGGTCTTTGCTGTGCAAGTGAATTGTCAATGTTCCAACTGGACAGCAGTGGTTTATATTTGGTTTTACACACAGCCTGATCTCTGCCCTTGCTGGTTGCAAGAGCCCAAAGATACAGTTTCTAATAATGTTGGGTTCATTTGAAGGAAGGGTGTAAATATGCCATATTAAAAACAAAATCAGATTTACCAGAATCTGCATTTTCAGATTCTGAATGTTACTGATTCAATTTGACTGAGTTTTCTGCCAGCTGGTTCACCATTTGGTTTATAGCTCTTTAAAATAGTAACATTATTCACAATCATTTTAATCTTCAGGAATCAAAGGTGTATCATTCTATTATTCCCTGGATGATTAAAGCAGAAACCCTGTTTGTTTGTTTGAATTGAGGTTTTACGTCCCCGTCAGCACAATTTAGGTCATTTTGGAGACGCTGCTTCCAGTTTTATGGCACTTTTACCAGACATTGAAATGAAATGACATCCTAAACATTAATCAAAAGGGTTTATATGTAGGGACGCTCCAACTCGTACCACATTGCCTGGGCAAGCTTGGACCCTCTAAGTGGTTTCAATTTCCGCTCCGCGTGGAAGCATCATGCAGCCTAGTCTATTACGCAGTTAGTTAACCCATTGTGTACAGGAACCTCCAAAATGGGTACCCAGGCAATCAGCACAGCCTCAGCTGAGACGCCGCAGAATCCGGCGACTGATCAGGGCCTACACTATTTGCAAAAAGTTCAGCCATTTTCCGAATAAATTTTGAAGAAAACACAACCTGACACCCCTAAATTTTGAAATGGACTACTGCCATGTATAAGGAGGAAGATTCCATTTGGTACAAAAAGGGTTAATTGTGATATTATAAGGGCCGCATCAAGCGATTTTGGTACTTATTGCCTATGCGAGCAGCGAAAGTTCAGGCGAGCCTGCGCATCCGCGCAGTCTCGCCAGAACCTTCGCTGCTCGCTCATACAAGCAGTGAATCAAGAGGAACCTTCAGACAGAAAGCCATATCCCTGGCCCGTCTGAATGGCTGGGCATGCGCAGTTAAAATTTGTCATGACGGAATGCTCGAAGACCCAATTTCGCTTGGCGGGGCTCATAACAAAAATTTATAGACTATAGAGAGAAATAACTATTTATGGTCATTTTTCTCTATGATCTATATATTTTGGGTTTCCATCTTTAAATCATTTTATGTCCAGAAATCAAACAAACAAACAATGTCCAGAATTCTGTTATAGTGAACAGACTGTTATAACAAGCTTGTGGTATATCAACATGAGAGATGGGGAGGTTGAATTCTCCTGTGTGATATGTGTGAACACCTTAATCGAATTCAGCAGTGTCAAATTTGACAGGTTTTGTCGCGCCTGCTATTAGCATGGCGTGATATAGGAGCCCAAATTTCTGTCTCTTTGTTCGTCTGTCAAACTCACCATGGTAACATAGCCTTTGGTGGAATTTTTTTTAGATTGACATGGCGTCAAGAGAGTTTTCGCTGCCTGTTACTTGATCAGAGATGGATCAAACTCTTCAAGATTGTAGTTGCTATCAGAAAAGTCTTAGATCAGTATACTCACCAAATCTTTTCTATGGCTATCTCTCTCTTCCGCTGATTCAAAAAAGGAAGTTGCCAGTTTCAGGTGATTGAATGTGCACTGTACCGGTTAACTGGTCATGTATAAGCCTGTGGCTCGATATGACCTGCATAGTGTTTCCGGGCTTGGGGAAATAGAGATTTGACTGTGCAGAGCTGAAACTGACCCAAGCTTTTGAGTACAAACTAACTCTTTTGGTACTTGGTAGTGGTTTTGTTTGTTTGATTTGAGGTTTAACGTCTCCATCAACACTGTATAGGTCATTTTGTAGATGTTGCTTCCAATTTTGTGGGACTTTTACCTGACATTGAGATGAAATGACATCTCGAGCCCTTCCACCCAATCAAACCAATAGGGTTTATAAGCATGGACTTACATCATTTAAGCGGTTTTATACCAGTACTCGTGTGCGGTCGGTTTCAGCTCTGCGTGGAAGCATCATGCAGCCCATCTAATTAGAATCGCCTACTGAGTGCACACCACATACCCTTTTTACCTTACAAACTTTTTAAGGTCACAAGTTCAAAACTTTGAATTTTGTGTTCGTTCCATATCTCCTTTACCCCTGCAAGGATTCTAATTAAACTTTTGTGAAATATACCCCCTCAGTGAGCTCATGTGCAGAGTTCATAAATGAATCAGGTCGACACCTGGATTCCAGGTCAAGGTCACATTAGAAGGTCACGAGTTTAAAACTTTAAATTTTGTGTCCGTTCCTATCTCCTTTACCCCTCAAAGGATTTTCATTAAACTTTGGTCAGTTATACCCCTCAGTGAGCTCATGTGCAGCATTCATAAACGGATCATGCCTACACCAGGTCAAGGTCACATTGGAAGGTCCCGAGCTTGAAACTTTGAATTTTGTGTCCATTCCATATCTCCTTAACCCTTCAAAGGATTTTCATTTAACTTTGGTCAAATGTTCCCCTCAGTGAGCTGATGGGCAGAACACATAAATAAACCATGCCGACTCAACGTCATGGTCCCAGTTGAAGGTCACCAGTTTGACAAATTCGTATTTTGTGTTCGTTACATATCTCCTTTACTCCTGGAAGGATTTTCATTACACTTTCATCAAATATCCCCCTCAGTGAGCTGATGTGCAGAACCCATAAATAAACCATGCCAATTCAAGGTCAAGGTTACAGGTGAAGGTCACAAGTTTGAAACTTGGAATTTTGTGTCTGTTCTGTATCTCCTTTACCTCTGGAAGGATTTCCATTAAACTTTTGTGAAATATACCCCTTCAGTGTTCTGATGTGAGCTAATGTGCAGTAGCCATAAATAAACCATGCCAACTCCAGGTCAGGGTCACAAGTAAAGGTCTAAAGGTTGAGTCTTAATACAAAGTATGGCGGGGGATTTGGCTGTCCCTCAGACTGCTTTCTTTTTCTTTTCTTGACAGAAAATTCTGTTAGCAAATAGTGCAGGCCCTGATCAGACCCCACGTTCTGCAGCATTTGATCTGGGCCTGCACTGTTTGCCAAGGTACCCTATCTAAAGGGGGTGAAAGGGTTTAGGAAATTGCAAGCCTTATGCAAACAGCTAAGACTCAGATCAGCTGAGCATAATGTCTAGGCTTATCTGGGTCTTAACCCATTTTGTACCGAAACCCCAAAATGGGTACCCTGGCAAACAGTGCAGGCCCAGATCAGACGCCGCATAACGCGGCATCTGATCAGGGCCTACACTGTTTCCAAATAGATAAGCCATTTAAAAAAAAAAAAAAACTGGAGAAAACCCCAAATTTTGAAATGGACTTGTGCTATATATAAGGTGGAAGATTCCATTTGGTACAAAAAGGTGATAGGTTTTGTTGCTACCTGTCTGTTTTCTTTGACATGACAGATGCTTATTACAACTGACCTTTGACCCCATTATAAAAATCTCAAAATACCAGGTATATTGTGAGATCAGAGGCTAGATGATCTTTTTTGTTGTGAGTTTTTTTTCAGGAAGCTTAGGAATTTAACTGTATATTTATAGCCAATTAATCACTTTTCACAATATCTTCTGAGTTAAATTTTTTAGTTTATTTACAGTGGTTTATAGGCGAAATAAAAAAGGTAATCACCTATTTTGATGTTATTATAGGCAGATATGGTTTACTGCCCATCATAGGTTATTCAGCTGTTTTGGGCAAACAAGGGTACTTTATAAACAAACAACTGAGTTATGGTAGGGTTATCTTTATATTATTTTTTTTATCCCCCCCACAAAGTAGGAAGGGGCATATAGTTTTTTGCCCTTGTCCGTACATACAGTCTGTACGTCACACTTTGTAGGAATAGTCTCTGCAACTCCTCCTACAGTATTCAGAATCAGAATTGTTACTGGTGACACGTCAAATGACATTCATACACCAGGACCTGTGATATGGGAAGTTAGTCTCTAGCTCTAACCAAAGATGTAAACTTCGCTACACAATCCTCAGCACCTTCAGCCGCCAAAATAATAGAATCGGGAAGGGCATTCCAATCTCTAATGGTTCGGGGGAAAAACGATAATTTATAAATATCCGTTCTTGCAGTAAGGGTCTGAAACGTCATTGAATGGTGTTTTCTACAGTGCCTAGCCGGGGGAACAAGGTCATCTGTTGGAATGCTGGCAGTACCCTTTAGACCTTTGTATAAGAGTATGAGCCTACTGTCTCTTCTCCTTTTCTTGAGAGACTCCCATCTTAATTTTCCTAGAATTCCAGTCATGCTCCCAGTTTCAAAGCAATAATTTCCAGTTACAAATCTAGCAGCTCTATTCTGAACTTCTCAATTTCTTCATTAAGGACCACTCCACTTGGGTCCCAGATGCAACTACCATATTCCAAGATTGGGCACGCCTTGTAAACCAGGGATCGCAGGATCGATCCCGGGCTTCTCCAGACTTTCAGATGAGTCTTTAAACCGAGGTCCCGTCTCCGTATGACCTTAGCTGTTGGTGGGACGTAAAACTAAAACTCACTCACTCCAAGATTGGGCGAACAAGTCCCCTGTATGCAGTCTCTTTCACATCCTGAGGACACTGATGAAGATTTCGTATTTGATGCAGGTAATTGAAAATAATGCAACACAGTTCAGGGATGTATTGAACATGTGCATAAAGGAAACAGGATTTTGACCCAGCCTCTTTTTTTGCAGAATTATGCCCCTTTGAACAACTTTTGGCCATACGTGTAGTATAGGAGTGCCTGTCTCGGCAACTCCTCTTACAGTATCTGATGCAGGGCATTGAAACTTACAACACAGTTTAAACATGCATTGAACATGTGAATAAAGGAAACAGGATTCTGATCCAGACTCTTATTGCAGAATTATGTCCCCTTGAACAACTTTTTAGCCATTTGTTTCCTGGAGAATGATGCAGTTTTTAGTTTTTATTCTGTTGGTGGTGGTGTGTGTGTGTGTGTGGGGGGGGGGAGTTGGTGGGGCATATAGGTTTGTCATTGTTTGTAGGTTCGTCCCTCCCTTGTCAGGCTTTCTGATACCTGCCATATCTTAAAAAACAATGCATATATAGGTTCCTCATGAAAAAATAATTAACCCATATTTTTTATTGTTTCTTTAAGCTATGGCCCTTTAAACATTTTTCCTTGAAACTTGACTGGCTGACAGTGACCTGATTAACTTGCAAAAAAGAAAATCTGAATTTTTTTGTCAGTTATAGGCCTTTTTAAATTTCGGCATTTAGGGGAAACCCAGGCGAAATAGCAACCATGGTTTACCATGATCATCATGGTTTTTGATGGTCTACCATGTTTTTTCATGCTCAGCCATCAAGTACTATAAAAAATTCATATCTGTAGCACATTTTTTCTTGGTCAACCATGGTCACCATGGTTAACACCATAGTCAACCATGGTCACCATGGTTTTTAATGGCCTACCATGTTTTTTTCAGGGTCAGTTGTCAAATGTTATGAAAAAAGAATATCTGTATCACATTTTTTCTTGGTCAACCATGGTCACCAATGGTCGTTGGTGGTTTGAAAGAGGGTAAAAATTACTACTATGGTTGACCATGTTTATCATGGTCTCTACCAGGGTCAACATTGTTTGAAGTTTCAGTAGTTTCCCTTGAAATTTATAATTTATATTTGTTATTCTTTTGAAATTTACATTTATTTACCTATATTATCTGGAAATTATAATTATTTGAATGAATTACTTATTCATATTTATGTAGACAAGAATGCTTGCAATAAATGCCATCTAGCTTACCACCTTTACAGAACTTTTGTACCAACACCAGAGTAATTGATAAGGGTCGTATCGTCGTAAATACGACTCTAAAATCGAGCAAATACGACTAGAAATGAAGAAACAGTCGTACCAAATACGACCGTCAAATTGGCGATACGCCAACGTCGTTCCATTGCAGTCGTATCGGCAATGGAAAAACAAAAACAAAAAATAAACGTGAGGCCTGACAAAAAGCAATCGAAATCGCGGTAATTTTCGCCGCATCATAGTCTTCAACAAAAACTGTTCCAATTTTCAAGAACGATTCGAAATTCATCCATTCATGAATGATGGCATTTGTTTTAATTACGCTGAAACCCTTCAACCTTACCTTTTGACATCATATATTGAGCTTATATTTAATCTGCCTCAAGTTATGACAACTATCAACATGATTAGGAAACCGATTATTGATGCGTGGTTACATAACGGTATTTATTATCTAAGGGAAAGCCGCCGCATTATTAACTTTATTAACAACGCCTGAAGCATGAACAGTAACTTTATGACAAGCGTGCATAAAAATACGATCCTGAATATTGTTAGGCAACACATTGACTTCGACGGAGTGTCATCTTCGAAAAAAAAAAAATGGTTTGGACAGATCTACAGATTCACATTGTCATGCAGTTAGGAATTAAATATCAAAACAGATGCACAGACGATTAAAAGTTAAGTTTGTGGAGAACCTGACAAAGTTTCTCCGGAACGCAATAAAAAAAATCAAATGCATGGCTTTTGCTACTTGAGCCAAGGTTACTAAAATAGCTGAGTGGCGTATTCAGTGTCAGAGAGCTAACTGTGGTGACTCATTCTGCTGGTCACTGGTCAGTGTAGCTTGTGCTAACATTGTCGTCAATGCACATCTGAGATAGAACCACCGCTGCACCGCCGTGTTCCATATACATTTGACCAAAATTATATTTATTGAGTCACAATGGCAGGATTAACCTGTAATACTTGGGTACTCATATATCTAAATGTGAATCACAGGTGGTAAGGTCAGCATGCAGTGCATGCTTATTTACCGCTATCTCTCAAGTAGCCGATTAAATTAACACCCTAAGATGTCTCGCCGGCGTCTTTCAACATTAAGCAGAATGACTGGCAGTGCATCATAAAAGAACGCAAACAAAGCAACTGGGACGGACTGATTAGCTTTCACAGATGCGCTTGCTGATCTGAGTCTTCACTGGTCGCACGTTTTATTGTATTTTTGCTGGGCGCTGAATTTCTCGCCTTTTACCAATCGCATGCAGTTGCTACAATTAGTGGAGATTTTCCCTCGCCTTTGAATGTGTAGCACTTAAGGCCGCTGCAGACACAAAGCATGGGTTTGAAAACGTTTTGATGACAGTATGATCTGTGTGACAGCTGAAGACTCCGACCAGCCTGCACAGTCTGATCAAAACGAGCCTTCAATAGCGTCTGGGAAATTCCAAAGACACATGCGAAGAATACGACCACATTGGCTGGATTTACATTCTTTAGAAGAAAAAGTAATTTATCATTTTGCTGTCCGCCAGCTTATAAACATGAAAATGTATATCGGTATGTTACGATGATAGAATATGTGTTTAGCGTCTTTTACATATGGCCATTGCCGCGTCTGAAATTAATATAAGTGCACTTAGCAGCCAACCTGTGATGATAGATGAAGATACGACCCTATGATGATGATGATGATTTCGTGTTTAACGACGCGTCAACCCTCTTTGTGGGTCATAAGCGTCAAACGGTTAATGGTTAAACGGCATGAATAATTATGATGATATTAAAAGTAAAAAGTCAGAATGATGATGTATAAAAATCTGAAACAGTTAAATCTTATGAAAAAGTCCAATTTCTTTTAAGAATAAAATAATATTATCAACAGGTACATCTCGAAACAGTTGTTGCAAAGTGTCAGCTTTGAAATATAAAATACGTGAGGGTGAAAAGTCAACACAGTCAATTAAGATATGTTTCACAGTGAATGGCTGATCACAACTTACACAAGAAGGCTGATCATCACCATTAAAAATATAAGAATGAGTAACTCTAGTATGGCCGATGCGCAGTCGTGTTAATACTACGTCCTCTTTTCTGGAAAACTGTGGAGGAAGCATATGGTTGGGGGCATAGTGTTTTGTACAAACGCAATTTTCAGTAGAGTAAAATTAGGAAGGTAAAACGACCTCCATTGAAGTTGTTCCCCTTAAATTCCTCTTAAATCATTGTATATATCTTTTGTTGACCATGTGATTCAGCCATTTTATTTTATTTAATGACTGATGGGACCACCCTTCTATCAGACTTGGCCTGAACTGTAGTAACATTGTACTCCTTCCATAAACTTGATTGTCTTGTGTCCTGTTGTGTTAAAAAGAATTTTCTCCCCATTTTCTGGTATACTGAAGTCACCTTAATCCTTATCTTGCTGAATATTCATTTAAGCTACACCCATTTCTGTCTATCAACCAATCAAATTACTTGGATGTAATTTATTGCTACAAATTCATAAACTGAATGCCAAACAGTGTAGATCCTGATCAGATGGCTTCTTCAGAAGCCATCTGATCTGGATCTACACTGTTTCCAATGATAGGGAATGTCATGAACAGCATGATAAAGAGTTAATGACTGATATCAGACTTGGCCTGAACTGTAGTAACATTGTACTCCTTCCGTAATCTTGATTGTCTTGTGTCCTGTTGTGTTAAAAAGAATTTTCTCCCCATTTTCTGGTATACTGAAGTCACCTTAATCCTTATCTTGCTGAATATTCATTTAAGCCACACTCATTTCTGTCTATCAACCAATCAAATTACTTGGATGTAATTTATTGCTACAAATTCATAAACTGAATGCCAAACAGTGTAGATCCTGATCAGAAGGCTTCTTCAGAAGCCATCTGACCTGGATCTACACTGTTTCCAAAGATATGGGTTGTCGTGAACAGCATGATAAGAGTTAACCCATTTTGGACTGGAAACCCCAAAATGGGTACCCTGGCAAAGAGTGCAGGCCCAGATCAGATGCTGCAGAACACGGCATCTGATCAGGACCTATACTGTTTGCAAAATGTTTAGCCATTTTCAAAATAGATTTTGAAGAAAACACAACTGGACACCCCTAAATTTTGAAATGGACTCCTGCTATATATGAGAAGGAATATTCCATTTTGTACAAAAAGGATTAATTATCACACATGACCACACCAATTGGTGTTTAACTGCACTAAGTCTTTCATACTAATGTCGGGACATTTATATGTGGACATTTACTTGGCAAAAAGTTGGTGGACAGTTTGCTACTTTAACCCTTAAGGTGCCAATCACAACAATTGTCATCTGCTTTGTTGTCTGCTGGTAACTTTAATAGTTATTTTTACAAACAGTGTGGCCCTGATCAGACTGTTCCTGTAGGAGCAGTCTGATCAGGATCCACACTGTTTGCCTGTATGCAAAATATTGTTTCAAAAGTTAGCAAAAATTTGCAGCAGACGACATAAACAGACAACAATTTTAGATGCAGTTTTTTGTGGCATCTTAAGGGTTAAAGGTAACCATTTGTGAGTACAAGTGTGATTTATTCTGTAAAATTGACATTTTGCTTTTCGGTGTCTTGCTACTGAAAAGTTTTTGCCACCTATTTAGTTGTATTGCTGATTGCTAGCCACATAAATGCCTTTCTTGTTGTCCTGATGGGACCACCCTTCTACAGACTTGGCCTGAACAGCAGTAACATTGTACTCCTTTCGTAAACTTTGTGAGTACAAGTGCGATTTATTCTGTAAAATTGACATTTAAGTGTCAAAGATTTGCTTTTGGGTGTCTTGCTACTGAAAAGATTTTGCCATCTATTTAGTTGTTATGCTGATGGCTAGCCACATAAATACCTTTCTTGTCGTCATCAACAATTTTTTCAACCGACGTCTCCTAAACCACTAAGCCACTTTCAAAATAATTTCACACAAATGTTCCTGTTTTAACCCTTATCTTGCAGTTCACGACAACCCCAATCTTTGCAAACAGTGAAGATCCAGATCAGATGGCTTCTGAGGAAGCCATCTGATCAGGATCTACACTGTTTGGCATTCAGTTTATGAATTTTTGGCAATAAATTACATCAAGTAACTTGATTGGTTGATAGACAGAAATGGGTGTGGCTTAAATGAATATTCAGCAAGATAAGGGTTAAGCTCTTTCAAGCCCTTCTCCAGCTAAACACTAAAACACCTACTTTTGCATCCAGTGTAGATCCAAATTAGATGGCTTTTGAAGAAGCCATCTGATCATGATCTACACTGATTGTCATTCAGTTTGAAAATTTGAATGAATACATTATATCAAGTGATTTGATTGGCTGATAGTCAGAAATGGGTGTGGCTAAAGTAGTTTATTCAGCAGGAGAACGCTTAACCCATAAAATGCCAATTACGACAATTGCCGTCTGCTTTGCCGTCTGCCGGTTGCCTTAAAAGTATTATTTTGCAAACTGTAGGAGCAGTCTGATCTGGGCCCACACTGTTTGCCTCTACGCAAAAATATTTACAAAAAGTTTGCAGAAAAAAATTCAGAAGATGACACAAGCAGACGACATTTTCAGAAGTAGTTTTTCTGGGGGACTTAACCCTTGTCCTGCTGAGCCTGGATATGCCTTATTTTCCAAACAATGAAGATCCAGATCAGATGGCTTCTGATGAAGCCATCTGATCAGGATCTACATTGTTTGCCATTCAGATCCTGAATTTGTTGCAATAATTTGCATCAAGTAATCTGATTGGTTGATAATTGGTAGTGGGTGTGGCATATATGAATATTCGGCAGGACAAGGGTTAAGGGTTAAATGCATATGCACAGCCAACTGATATGAAGCCACACCAATGGCTCCTCTACATCTCTGCGTGACAAGGCTAAAAATGTGCAACATCCATTGATCGTCATTGCAGTATGTACTCTTCTCTCTTGAGCTGTCTCAAATGTTCCTGCAAGGTCTACACTAGTGTTCAGCTACAGTTTTATAACAATTTTAGCAGCATGGATTTTTAATACCCGGCTGCGAAGCGGAGTGGGGATTATAGGAATGGCCTTTGTCTGTCCGTCTGTCTATCCATCCATCTGTCCATCCATCTGTCTGTCTGTCAGTCCATGACACTTTCTTGTCGGCTGCTTATCTATCGCCTGAACCCTTCGATTGATTTTCATTAATCTTTGGTCAAATATTCTTTTCAGTGAGCTGATGTGCAGAACCCATACAAATTTAATGAACCATGCTGACTCAAGATCAAGGTCACATTTGAAGGTTAGGAGTTTGAAACTTTAAATTTTGTGTCTGTTCCATGTATCTCCTTTAACCCTGCAAGGATTCTCATTAAACTTCTGTCAATTATCCCCCTCAGTGAGCTGATGTGCAGAACCCATAGATGAACCATGCCAACTCAAGGTAAAGGTCACATTTGAAGGTCAAGAGTTTAAAACTTTGAATTTTGTGTCTGTCCTATATCTCCTTTACCTCTCAAAGGATTTTCATTAAACTTAAAACGAATCATCCCCTTCCCTGAGCTCATGTGCAGAGCCCATAAAGGAAAGAAGATGGTGAAATTCAGCTGTTATTTGCCTGCCCAGGCAAAGTGGCACATGTTGGGCTGTCCCTGTCAATTTACTCAAGGTCAAGGTCACATCTGAAGGTCGCGAGTTTGAAACTTTCAATTTTGTGTTTGTTCTATAATTTATTATCTCCTTTACCCTTCAAAGTATTTTCATTAAACTTTGGTTAAATATCCCCCTCAGTGAGCTGATGTGCACAACCCATAAAATGAGCCATGCTGAATCAAGGTCAAGGTCACACTTGAAGATCACAAGTTTGAATTTTGTGTCCGTTACATGTCTCCTTTATCCCTCGAAAGAATTTCATTAAACTTTGGTGAAATATCCCCCCTCAGTGTGCAGAACCCATAAATAAACCATGCCAACTCAAGGTCAAGGTCACAGGTGAAGGTCACAAGGTTGAACCTTGTTATTAAAGTGCTGCGGGGGGGATTTGTTTGTTTGTTTTATTTGAGGTTTAAAGTCCCCGTCAACACTGTCTAGGTCATTTTGGAGACGTTGCTTCCAAGTTTGTGGGACTTTTACCCGCCACTAAGATGAAGTGACATCTCCAGCCCTGTCGCCCAGTGAACCAATAGGGTTTATAAGCATGGATGGTCTGACTTGCACCGCTTTGCCGATTCTATATGCTGTTTACCAGTACTCGTCCCTCAGACTGCTTTCTTGTTTATTTGGATTTTATGACCCTTTTAAGATATTTTACTTTTATTGAGCCAGTCATTAATAAAAGGTGGGCGAAAACCACCTGACCTTCAGCTGCAGTACTTGGGCATGGCTCGAATCCGCAGCAGTGGGAGTTATAATGTTTAGGAGTCAACACCCTTAACCACTAGGCAGGACCATAGGGCAAGGTGTCCTAGTTTTTTTAGGTCACTATTGTGCCATGGTGGGTTTGTTTCTTACCTTCAAGGGCACACTGGTAAAGGCAAGCGCGCAGGGTAAGGAACAAACACACCGGATAAGGAAATTTTTCCGATCAGGATAAAAAAGAAAATGGCGGAATGGGTATCACATGTGCAGGTTTGTTGTTGTTCTAGATCTCGTGTTATGGTTACTGATCAATACGGCTGCTCACATTAGCTTCACGGAAGACACATATTAATCACAAATTTATATTCGATGGTCCGATATCGACAGTTACATCCAGTCAAACGGAGAACCGGACACAGTGGAGCTACTCCATCGCGAAATCTCATTATTTTACATGAAACGCTCTTCTGGGAAGATGGCATGCACTTTTTTGTTGGTTGTAGACATACACATGATAAATCGGACTGTTGCAAATACGATTTAAGGAAAATTTGAAATTAGAAGGCACGCAGCGAGAAATCCTGGTTCAATTTTCAATACAACGCCCACGGGCAAGGAAATGGGTACAACGCATATGATAAGACACAAAATTTTCCTGGGAAAATGGTTGTTGTATGGTCGAAGCACTAGGAAATTTCCATCTCAGCTTAGGTTTTCCGATATTAATAATTAGTCCTACATAGTTTAAAGCACCAATTGGGATCTTTAGGAAACGTTCAACGTTTTTGTGCATTGCATTGCTCTGGTTCTAGCAATGTACCCCCCCCTACACCCCCACCCACCCACCCACCACACACACACACACACACACACACACACACACATACACATACACTATGAATCTAGGACGATTTGGCCCGGACGATTTGACCTAGGAGAATTCGGCCAAGAAGAATGTGGTCCGTAAAAATATATTGGGTAGGACAACTTGGCAAGGCTAATATAATGTCCTGTGCAAATTGATATTTAAATGTTTTGGGTTTGTTTTCAGTAATGCCTCTTGATTTGTTTGTTTGTTTAAGAGTTTAACGGCAGTGTCAACACTATTTTAGGTCATTTTTGAGCCGGTCAGTTTACCTATCCACACTTTTCCTAGGCAGGCTTATACGTAAGCGGTTAACCAGTACACTGTACATTCTTTCGCCAGAAACTGGCAACTGCCCTTCTTGAATCAGCGGAAGGGAGAGAATGACCGTAGAAAAGGTTTCATGATCAATCTCCATGAAAGAATGTTGCCGACCCCCGCAGGTGTCAAACCCCTGCCCTCCTGATCACCATCAGACACGAATCCGACTGAGCTACCGAGGCCGGCATAATCATTCAGTTACCAATACATGTACATACTTTAATATTTGCCTTGCCCATCGGGGCTTAAGAAAAAGATGGGCTGCATGATGCTTCCACGCAGAGCTGAAACCGACCCACACACGAGTACTGGTAAACTGCTTAGAGGATCTAAGCCTGCCCAGGCAAAGCGGTGCGAGTCGACCCGCCCATGCTTATAAAGCCTATTGGTTGCATTTGGCGGCAGGGCTTGCGAAGTCGTTTCATCTCAGTGTCGGGTAAAATTCCCAGAAAATTGGAAGCAACGTCTCCAAAATGACCTTTACAGTGTTGACGGGGACGTTAAACCTCAAATCAAACAAACAATATTTGCCTTATATCCGACGACGAACTGCGTACAAAGGGCCTGTTAAGATCTCCGATTATATCTGCACCCCGCCGGAATATTTGTTTCATAAATGTTGTATGGTGATTGATAGCCAAAGGAAGTTATATGAAAAGATACAACTTCAAAGAAAAACAAATCAATAAAATGTTTGGTCATTCACAAATAAGGTATGTTTTACCATGACTTTACCCCTACCCCCAGCTGATTGTGACCGAAATTGCAAAATTTGTCACCTTTATGGCTTTCAAAATATAATAGCCTAGCCTTGCCTGTACATATTTTATATTTTGTATACAGATACAATTTTGATATGTTAACATGTGATGAAAATATATAAAAAAATGAACTGTGAACTCTGTGTTTATTTTTTCATAAATTAATTTTTGGCCATTATCAGAAATGACAATATAAAATTGCCATAACTCCGTTCATAGTAAAGCCAAATATATGTTGTTACTACTCATTTTCTTAGTTAGAAACCAAGGAATAATTTGATACCTGTTTCATTTTGATCCTGTAATTTTTCATTTTTCGCATATCTCGATGGTAACGCAAGTGGGTGGGGTAACAAGATACGACTCGCTTTGTGTACAAACGATGAGCAGTGCTACCTGATATATTAACCCTTTACCACTCAGGGATTTTGTGAATTTCGCTGATTTTCACAGTGTTGCACCTGACAGCAACTTCAACTAGCCATTGTTTTATAATGGATAGTCTGTTTTACACCAAACTCGGTATGAATGTTCATTGGGCAGTAACGTTTCAAATGCAACCTTCCATGACTTGATCATTGTTGTCATGGTAAAGAGGGGGCATCTCAAAGTTGGCAAAAAGTGTGTTTTCGCATGAATTTTTGACCACATTTTAATCTTCACACAGCTGTCAAGGCAACAATTAAGGTGTTTGGCATTGACCATTTTCACTGTTTGCAGCATGTTTTATCAGCATCAATTTTCAGGCAATTTAGACCCCAGACACCCTCAGATATAAATTTTAGCGGCCGGTTGGGCCATACACACAAAATTTTTCGGGATGTGAGGGGGGCGTTGCCCCCCTTCAATCCCCCCCCCCCCCCCAGAATATTTTAGTGGGGGGCGCGCGAAAAAAACAGGTCAATTTTGCGCCCCAACAAATCCTAAAGCAAACATACCTATCCAGGGGTAGAAATGCAGATTTTAGGTGCCTCTGGGGCTTAAAATAGGGGGGGGGGGGTGCAGACACGTAAAAACACGTATCTGAGTGGTAAAGGGTTAACTGAAATCTGGGAACATACTGAATTTTAGTCTAAAATGCACTGATTATATCTGAAATATTGTTTCTTGCATTAAAAATGATGAAAAAACATTATTTTGGTCAGTTGGGATTTTCTTCATTAATGCGCCAATTTAAACCGGGTTTCTAATGGCACTTTCTATTGTCTTTTTCTTTCGAAGGGGTATACTTTTATCACACTTTTCTTACTATTTTCGGCACAATTTATTATCTCAATACAGACGCATCAAACGCCAAGTTATGCTGAAAATACTTGAAGACGAAACAACTCGTTTCTATGTATGTTTCCATTAACGACGTCTGTTAGCAAGTGAAACGTCGCACACTGAAGAGGATTTGAGTGAGGGTCAAAAAGAAGCCAAATCATATAAGGCCCTTTAATGACCATGTAATAGGTATGTCTCACGAATTTGGCGAAGTTATCTACCTTATTTTCAGCCAAAAGAACAAGCATACAATTTTCTACCAGAAATACTGCATGGACAAATACATCATTTCTCTAATTCATGATCACGATGAACCCAATCCATCTATCTCCCATAGGGGATGATTATATTGCTAGAACCTCAGCAATGCGCATGCCAAAACAATGCACACAAACTTTGGACGTTTCCTAAAGGTAACAATTGGTGCTTTAAACTATGTAGGACTAATTATTAATATCGGAAAACCTAATCTGAGATGGAAATTTACTAGTGCTACGACCATACAACAACCATTTTCCCCGGAAAATTTTGTGTCTTATCATATGCGTTGTACCCATCTCCTTGCCCGTGGGCGTTGTATTGAAAATTGAACTAGGATTTCTCACTGTGGGCCTTTTAATTTCAAATTTTCCTTAAATCGTATTTGCAACAATCCGAGTTATCATGTGTATGTCTACAACCAACAAAAAAGTGCATGCCATCTTCCCAGAAGAGCGTTTCATGTAAAATAATGAGATTTCGCGGTGGAGTAGCCCCACTGTGTCCGGTTCTCCGTTTGACTGGATGTAAATGTCGAATTCGGACCATCGAATATAAATTTGTGAATAATATGTGTCTTCCGTGAAGCTAATGTGAGCAGCCGTATTGATCAGTAACCATAACACGAGATCTAGAACAACAACAAACCTGCACATGTGATACCCATTCCGCCATTTTCTTTTTTATCCTGATCGGAAAAATTTCCTTATCCGGTGTGTTTGTTCCTTACCCTGCGCGCTTGCCTTTACCAGTGTGAAGGGGTATTTTTGTGTAATCACAGCTTCCATTGCTATAATATTATGTTGGACGAGTCCATTTGTCATATATAGGGTGTCAGGCCTATTTTTTTCATTTTTATTCTGTTTTGGGACCGAAAATTCTCTTAGCAATTAGTTCAGGCCCTGATCAGACGTCGTGTTCTGTGGTGTATGATCTGGGCCTGCAATGTTTGCCAAGGTACCCCTTTAGGGGTTTCCCCGCATTCAATGGGTTAACCACTACTTTCCTGTGGTGGGTTACATCATAGTGTAGATTATATTTTCTTGTCCTTTGGGATCATTGATTCCATTGTGGAATTTTGAAAATATCTGAGGGTCACTGATGAGGCCTAATTGGCCGAAACTAGCTAGTCTGGCCCAGAAAACATGTACACTCCATATTTTTCACTGCTGTGGTGTATTCCTTGCTTCCAAAGGATAACCCTTTTATAGAACATATTTAACTTCACTACAGCTGGTGTGTGGGAATGTGTGGCGGCGGTAAAACGTCTCCCTGCCCTACATCATAGTGTAGATTATATTTTCTGGTCCTTTGGGATCATTGATTCCATTGTGGAATTTTGAAAATATCTGAGGGTCACTGATGAGGCCTAATTGGCCGAAACTAGCTAGTCTGGCCCAGAAAACATGTACACTCCATATTTTTCACTTCTGTTGTGTATTCCTTGCTTCCAAAGGATAACCGTTTTATAGAACATATTTTATGTGGAGAAAAACTGTTTTGTACCTTCAAGGGGTATACCTATCACTCCTTACATCTCTCTGATCTGTTTATAATTGTAATAATTTACATAATTTTTCTTGTTTAACTGTGTATATTGCTTAATGGAGTGAAACCTTTGCCATTGGGGGGAAAATTATCACCTTTTGTAGTTACATTAAGATGAATGGATGCAGGGGAGACAGTACTGTCATCCATTTTATAGGGAGGAATACAGGCAAACAGTACCCAGATCAGATGCCACAGAGCACAGTCTGTCTGTCTGTCCACTTGTCTGTGTGTCTGTCTGTTGTACACATGTGCTCGTGTGGGTGAATGTGAGTCTGCCTGTCTGTGTCTGTGACGTCTGATTCTGTTTTTCTACCTGTGTTTTCCTGTGTCTGTTTATGTGTGACTTTGAGTCTGTCTCCCATCCCAGTAAACACAGTGAGACCCTCCATCACTCCACCACCATCCCTTCCCGTTTCTTGGTTAAGTTTTCTAGATTAACCATGATAAAGATTTATTAAGGCCAGTTTTATTTAATTTAGGTTGCTGGAAAAGTTCATGTCCATCAGATGGAACAGTGGTCACTAATAATTTGCCCATTGAATCTAATAAGAGAAGATATATGAGGTTATTATCTCACAGATGGGGCAAAGCAAAACCTACCAGAACATCTGTATGATCAGTGTGTGTGTGTGTGTGTTTGACCCACCAACAGCTAGTCTGGAGAAGCCCGCGATCGAACCCAAGACCCCTGGTTTATGAGGCAAGTAGCATAACCAGATATATAGTGTACTCCACAGGGGCTTCTCTGGGTAATCAGTGAAAGCTCAGATCATCATGGGGTTCCAAATACAGAGAAATTCCTGAATTAAGACCACCTTGGGACTGTTCAAAAGTGGTCTCTGAGGACACTGAGTGTAGAAAACACAAAGAAAGAATAGCTGAAACCTCTAAATATGCTTTTAAACACAGAATTACCATATTTTTCCAAAGTATTGGGACAGACAAGCCTAAGAAACCTCAGTGGTGTCGTGGTTATGCTACTCGCCTTGTAAACCAGGGGTAGCAGATCGATCAGACTGAGGTCCCGTCTCCGTATGACCTTAGCTGTTGGTGAGACGTACAACTCAAATACTCACTCACTCACTCACTCAATGACAAGCCCTGGCAAACTCACTCACAGACAAGCCTAAGCAAACTACAGACCAAGATCAGACTGCTCCTGATCAGAATCTGCACTGTATGTCATTCTATCTGTACCTTTTTGGACTCCTAACTGGATTGTGAAACAAATTTGTTAAAATATTAGAAGAAATAAGTAGTCCTCAAAGTGTCAAAGTTTTTTTAATTTTTTACGGTATTAGTTTTATCTGATTTCAATGTAATATGATTAGGTTTTCAACTTTTCCCTTCAGATTTCTTTACTCTCTGGGATATCTGAAGAGCAAAAAGAGAGATTCTTTTAGAGTCTGCATGGACTCTGAGCTCAGTCGTCCCTGGTTGCACAGGACCTCTCATCGGGCACTGCTGGGCTTAATACTTTTACTGGAAGACTGCAATTCTGGTACATATAACCTTATCCCACATGACAACCCTTTCCTTTGCAAACAACATAGATCCATATCAGATGGCTTCTTCTGAAGCCATCTGATCAGGATCTTTGCTGTGGCTTCTTCTGAAGCTATCTGATCAGGATCTTTGCTGTGGCTTCTTCTGAAGCTATCTGATCAGGATCTTTGCTGTTTGTCATTGGCTAATTTGAATGAAACATTTTGTCAAGTATTTTGATTGGTTGACAGTCAGAAATGGGTGTGGTTAAATGTATTCATCAGGATAAGGGTGAATTATGAAATGGACTCCTATGTACACAAGACAGAAGATTCCAATCAGTACATTCTGTACAGGACTTCTTACGGCCTCCACCCATCAGGGGTGGAGAAATAGCTTGGACTGCATGATGCTTCCAGGCAGAGCTAAAACGGACCGCACATGAGTATTGGTAAACAGCTTAAAGGTTCTAAGCCTCCTCATGCAAAGTTGGGCGTGGCAGACCGTCCCTATCGTTTGTTTGGATCGGTCGAAAGTCCCACAAAATTGGAAACATCTCCACAATGACCTAGATAGTGTTGATGATGTAAAACCCCAATCCATACAAAACAAAACAAACAAGACTTCTTTGTTGTATAGCACACCAGTATTATCCTCATCTGTCAAGGGAGGACATCAATAATTGTATTTTCCAGGATAAACTTCCAGTTTTCTCACCCTCTGGCTAGCTCTACTATTGTACTTCTCTGACCTAGAATCGTAGAGTTGTCAAGATTCCCAATAACTTTAAGAAAGCTGTTGGTACCATTTTTTTCCCTCTTTCTCCCAAGAGCCTTGAGTTGGTTGGTTAGAATTAATGAGAAATGACAATTTACTTGATGATGTAGAACAGATTGCAGAAAGCGATCAAAACAGTAGCAGAATTAGGTTGTGTTTTATCAGAAATAGGAGTTTTTATTAGGTAAGTCAATTAAAGATATAACAGAAAAGTAATTATTAATTGTTCAGATAAGATCTGACTTGATAACGATGTAGTCACAAATACACCTTTTAGTCCTAAGCCATTTAGTTCACGGGTCATTTTTTGCAAATATACTTTATAGGAGCGTATTTCTGTCCGTTCATTTGTACTTGCGTCAAGCCTAGCATTAACCTAGATGATCCAAGTCCACAAACTGTAAAAATCCTAAAAATTTGGACACCATGAGGACTTGCTATAATTCTCCTAAAATTTTAACCAATTTGTTTCATGAGCCAGCTGAATGAGTCCAAAAGGTGCAGACAGAATGGCAAACAGTGTTGCCCCTGATCAGACTGTTCCTTCACTGTTTCTGGCCCCCGCCCATAGGGGCTTGAAGAAATATATGGGCTGCATGATGCTTCCACACAGGGCTGAATCCGGCCCGCACACTAGTACTGGTAAACCGCTTAGAGGATCTAAGCCTGTCCAGGAGCTGCGGCGCGAGGAGGACCGTCCATGCTTATAAACCCTATTGTTTTCATTGGGCGACAGGACTTGAGATGTCATTTCATCTCAATGTCGGGTAAAAGTCCCACAAAATTGGAAGCACCGTCGCCAAAATGACCTTTACAGTGTTGACGGGGACGTTAAACCTCAAATCAACCAAAAATCCTTCACTGTTTGCTTAGACCTATCTGTCCCAATACTTAGGATCTTTGGTAGTCTTTGGCAATTTTTGTCTATTTAAGAATTGTTCACTACCGATAATGTACAAGACCTTATTCAGTTATCTAAATTTGTAGACATAATAATCAAAAAGTTTTCAACTGATTCTTAAGTACTGTGTGAGTGTGTGTGTGTGTCTTCTTTTACATTACGGAAACAAACCTGTTCAAATACACTGAATATTTACCACTAAAATGTAAAATTTCTGGTTAAAAATTGTGATATTTCTCATATGTATGCTTGGAGCATGGATTGTGGCTACCCATTACAATTACCTCTGTGAGGTGGTTCTGAGGGTGCCCACGGCCTGTGTTTTTGGGCGGGTATAGGATGAATAGTGTATACACCTGTAAACCCCAATTTTACTTTGTAGACATGGGGTTAAAGCGAGTCAAAACTATATAGGTGTGTTTTCGTGATGATGTCACCTTTATTCATATATTTGTATGTTTTGTATATATGTTCTCTTACGCCATATGTGTGGCCTGAGCTTAGACAAATAAAGTTCTGTTCTGTTCTGTTCTAAATAATCTTTTCATTTTGGGGCCCATCTTCAAACGCTGTTATATCCAAAACTGTGTTATATTGAACAGTGTCCATGTATTGATGTTGGTTGTGATGCTAGGATGCTTTGTTGAGTACCAACTTTGTTGTCAAGATATTCCTCAAAATATACCAATTGCCGTTCATCAGGGCTTGGTGAAATAGATTGCGCTGCATGGTACTTCCACGCCGTGCTGAAACTGACTGCACATGAGTATTGGTTAAACCGCTTAGACGGTCTAAGCCTGTCCAGGCAAAGTCGTGCCAGTCAGACCGTCCATTGCAAACAAGGCCTTTTGGTTTCATTGGACAGCAAGGCTTGAGATGTCATTTTCTCTCGATAATGGTTAAAAGTCGCACAAAATTGGAAGCAACCTCTCCAAAATGACCTAAATAGTGTTGACGGGTATGTTAAACCACAGTTCAAACAAACAAATAACAATTGCAGTAATATAGTCCAAAGCTGAAAGCATGTTAGTTTATGGTCTTTTTTGTGGCTGCTTTGAACATGCCACGATATTGGAGTCTGGTTTTCTGTCCATTCGTTCATTTATTTGTCAATCCGTTGACATTTGTGTCAACCCTATAATGTTAACCCTTATCTTGCTGTTCACGACAACCCCTATCTTTGCAAACAGTGTAGATCCTGATCAGATGGCTTCTGAAGAAGTCATCTGATCAGGATCTACACTGTTTGACTTTCAATTTATTAATTTGTGGCAATAAATTACATCAAGTAATCTGATTGGTTCAAAGTCAGAAATGGGTGTGGCTAAACTTAATATTCAGCCAGAGAGGGTTAAAGTCCACACAGTGGTGACATATCCTTCGATGGTTTGATTTTGATTGATTTGAGGCCTTCGATGGAATTCTTGTGTAAATAATCTAGACATTATTGAGACCCGTCTATTCAAAGCTAAGTTATATCAGTGTTATAAAGAGGCTTATTTGTAAAAGCTCGAAAATCAGTTGCTTATTTACCACAGCTGTTTTGAACTCATTCTTGAGTCCCTATAAGAATTTTTTTCACAAAACACACCTATACAAATATATTGTAAATTTTACCACCTAATATTTTAGATGACAAATTGTGATATTTTTCTTATTTCTGCTCAAAATATAGATTGTAAATGGTAAAAAAGATAAAGAAGCTTTATATTTAACGTCGCATATCCAAAACAAATAACATAAGCTCTGTAGAGATTGTGTGTACTCATTAAAACCACCTCATTGAGGCGGTTCTAACAAATACCCACAATCTGTATTTTAGAGCAGAAATAAAAAAAATAAGGTTTACCCCTGTAAGCCCCTGTTTTACTGTATAAAAATGGGGTTCAAGGGGTCAAAACTGTATAGGCATGTTTCTGTGATGTGAATAAATTTGGAAAATTGTCTTATTTGATCTTGAAAATGTCTTATTTACCACGGTTGTTTCGGCTGTTTTTAATTTGTTATTGAGTCCCAAGGAAAAATGTTCTATAACTGCAGATACAAGTCTTTAACCTTTACCCTGCTGAATTAATTTTTTTATCGATACTCTGTCCCACTGAATTGTTTTTATCAAATACTACCATTTTCAGCAACTTTTAACACGCAAAAACCCGTATTTTTCTTGATTTCTCCGCCATTCAAAGCATATGGAAAACGAAAGTAGCCTACTGTCACTCAGCTGACTGAGTCGAAAAATCGTTTAAAACACCCTTTCAGAGCCTATTTTGGGCTCGATGAGATCAAGTTCGTCAAAAAGTAGCGATTTCCTCAAAAAAATTGCATCCTTACCCAGAAAACCCGAAGAAAATCCATCCAAAAACATCGAAACGGCAAGTTTTTTTTTCATTGATGCCCGGATGTTATTTGATACTGAAATGCCAAACCGCACCGAAAAACGAGAGTTCCTCCTTTTCTATGAGTCGCACCAAGCACACCAGTCAATTTCGGCGCACGATTGCGCCTACAGCGTGGCGCCATTACATTTTCACGGGCGCACGAATGCGCCTACAGCATGCTAAAGGTTAAGGTGTCCTTTTTTAGGTTTTTACCCAACCATGCCATAAAAATCCTAAAAATTCGGGCACCTTGAAGACTTTATGTAATTCTCCTAAAATTTTAGCAATTTTATTTCTTGATCCAGCATGGAGATCAAAAAGTGCAGACGGAATGGCAAACAGTGTAGACCCTGATCAGACTGCTCCTTCAGGAGCAGTCTGATCTGGGTCTGCACTGTTTGCTTAGGCCTATCTGTTCCAATACTTGGATTCATTACGGTAATCATAATTGCTGACAGACGGCAAACAGTGAGATGGCTCTACACCATTTGTAATTGTTGTTGATTTGAGGTTTAACGTCCCCGTCAACACTGTATAGGTCATTTTGGAGATGTTGCTTCCAATTTTGTGGGACTTTTATCCGACATTGAGATAAAATGACATCTCAAGTCCTGTTGCCCAATGAAACCAATAGGGTTTATAGGCATGGACAGTCCAACTTGCACCGCTTTGCCTGGGCAGGCTTAGATCCTCCAAGCAGTTTACCAGGACACGTGTGTGGGTCGGTTTCAACTCTGCGTGGAAGCATCATGCAGCCCATCAATTTCTTCAAGTCCCGATGGGCGGGGGGCGACACTGTTTGTATCTTATCTGTCTACAAGGTGTGATGGGATGTCCTAATATAATAATAGTTTTGGTAATAATTGTTATAACTATCTGAACTCCCAGGAGAGAGGTGGAATGATTAATATTACATATAGTAACAGGGCAATGTTCTCTCATGAATTTTTCATGGATACTCAGGACAGGTCTTTTAAGGACACGTCCCTGCCTATCAGGCAGTGTTGAGGTTTAACCCCATAAACACTATTTAGGACATTTCAGAGACTTGCAGCCATACTGCCCAAAGAAACCACAAATGTTAACCCTTTTGTACCAAATGGAATCTACCTCCTTATATATAGCAGGAGTTCATTTCAAAATTTAAGAGTGTCAGGTTGTGTTTTCCTCAAAATTTATTTGGAAAATGACTGAACTTTAAGCAAACAGTGGAGGGCCTGATCAGATGCCGCATTCTGATCTGGGCCCGCACCGTTTGCCAGGGTACCCATTTTGGGGTTTTCAGTACTAAATGGGTTAATTATCTGCTTTATAAATTACACCACAGTCTACTAAAAGGTTTTGATATTAAGCATGGCTTAACCCTTGTTCTGCTGAGCCCGTATATGCCTTTTATTTGAAACAATGTAGATCCAGATCAGATGGCTTCTGAAGAAGCCATCTGATCAGGATCTACATTGTTTGTCATTCAGATTGTGAATTTGTTGTAATAATTTGCTACAGGTAATCTGATTGGTTGATAATTGGTAGTGGGTGTGGCATATATGAATATTCAGCAGGACAAGGGTTAAATATGGGTCCCAAAAAATCTGCAAAATTGTATGAATGGTCATTTTGTTTTTAGCTCACCTGTCACGTAGTGACAAGGTGAGCTTTTGACCTGTCACGTAGTGACAAGGTGAGCTTTTGTGATCACATTTTGTCCGTCGTCCGTGTATGCGTCCGTGCGTAAACAATTACTTGTCCGCACGATAGCATCTTCATTTATGATTTGATTTTAACCAGACTTGCACACAACTTGTACCACCATGAGATCTGGGTTCCTTTCTTGAACCAGCCATATCCCATCATGTGTTACGGAGTTACGGCCCCTGAAAGGGCAAAAATTGCCTATTTTGGTCTTGTCTGCACGATAGTATCTTCATTTATTTGATTTTAACCAGACTTGCACACAACTTGTACCACCATGAGATCTAGGTACCTTTCTTGAACCAGCCATATACCATCATGTGTTATGGAGTTATGGCCCCTGAAAGGGCAAAAATTGCCTATTTCGGTCTTGTCCGCACGATAGCATCTTCATTTATGATTTGATTTTAACCAGACTTGCACACAACTTGTACCACCATGAGATCTAGGTTCCTTTCTTGAACCAGCCATATCCCATCATTTGTTTCGGAGTTACGGCCCCTGAAAGGGCAAAAATTGCCTATTTTGGTCTTGTCTGCATGATAGCCGTTTCATTTATGATTTGATTTTAACTAAACTTGCACAAATTTTGTACCACCACAAAATATCTCGGTCAAGTTCGAATATGGGTGTTGTCGGGTCAAATAGTAGGTCAGTAGGTCAAATCATAGAAAAACCTTCTGAACACACTAGAGGCCACAATTTATGTCCAATCATCATCAAACTTGCTCAGAATGATCATCTTGATAATATCTTGGTCACGTTCGAATATGGGTCCTGTCAGGTCAAAAAGTAGGTCAGTAGGTCAAATCATAGAAAAATCTTCTGAACACACTAGAGGCCACAGTTTTGGTCCAATCATCATCAAACTTGCCCAGAATGATCACCTTGACAATATCTGAGTCAAGTTCGAATATGGGTCATGTCGGTTCAAAAAGTAGGCCAATAGTTCAAATCAGAGAAAAACCTTGTGAACACACTAGAGGCCACAGTATTGGTCCGATCATCATCAAACTTGCTCAGAATGATCATCTTGATAATATCTTGGTCACGTTGGTATATTAGTCATGGCAGGCCAAAAAGTAGGTCAGTAGGTCAGATCAGAGAAAAATCTTCTGAACACACTAGAGGCCACAGTTTTGGTCCAATCATCATCAAACTTGCTCAGAATGATAGTCTTGACAATATCTCGGTCAAGTTCGAATATGGGTTATGTCAGATAAAAAAGTAGGTCAGTAGGTCAAATCATGGAAAAACCTTCTCAACATACTAGAGGCAACAGTTTAGGTCTGATCATCATCAAACTTGTCCAGAATGATCATCTTGACAACATCTGAGTCATGTTCAAATATGGGTCATGTCGGTCCAAAAAGTAGGTCAGCAGAAAAAATCATAGAAAAACCCTCTGCCACAGTTTTGGTCCGATCGTCATCAAACTTGCTCAAAATGATCATTTGACAGTATCTCAGTTAATTTCGAATATGGGTTATATCTGGTCAGTAAGTAGGTCAGAGTGTTGAAAAACCTTTTGGGCACACTAGAGACCCCAGTTTTAGTCCGATCATTATCAAACTTGCTCAGAATGATCATCTTGACAATATCTGGGTCAAGTTTGAATATGTGTCATGTTGGGTCAAAAAGTAGGTCAGCAGGTCAAATCATAGAAAAACGTTTTGAACACTCTAAGAGGCCACATTTTCAGTCAAATCATCATAAAACTTGCTCAGAATGATCATCTGGACAATATCTCAGATAAGTTCGAATATGGGTCATGTCAAATCAAAAAGTAGATCAGTAGGTTATTTTGTCATAACTTTTTAACCATTTGAGATAGAGCCTTCATATTTGGCATGTAGGTTCCTTGTGACAAGGGCTTCCCACTCATATATATATATATAAAGATTTGACCTGTGACATTGACCTGTGACCTACTTTATCATAACTTTTGAACCATATGAGATAGAGCCCTCATATTTAGCATGTATGTTCCTTGTGACAAGGATTTCTCAACCATTCAAAACTTTTGAGCCATGACCTTGACCTTTGACCTACTTTGTCATAACTTTTGAAGCATTTAAGATACAGCCTTCATATTTGGCATATAGACTCCTTCATAGGAGTGAGTGTTTGAGTTTAAGTCTCACCAATAGTGATGGGACCTCTGTTTAAATACCAATCTGAAAGTCTGGAGAAGCCTGGGATTGACCCTGCTACCCCTGGTTTACAAGGCAAGTTACATGGCCACTTCACCATGAAGGCTTCTAAACTTCATTGGAATGTTGTGTAGATGATCCTCTAGGAAAATAGCATAATAATTAACAAATGGTCACAATAGCTAAAAATAGAAAAAAATTGTAAATTTGCTTCAGATGCGAACTCCCTTTAAACCGTTGAGCCAATTGGATTTAAAACTTCACAGGAATGTTGCCTAGGTAACTCCCTACCAAAATAGTTAAAACTCATTCCACTCCAATGGACAGGATGGCTGCCAGAGCTAAAAATAATAAAAAAAAAATCTTCAAACAACAATTCCTTCTGTACCCTTGGGCCAATTTCATTCAAACTTCGAAGTAATGTTGCTTAGATGACCCTCTACCAAAAAGGCTTAAACTATCCAGCTCCGATGAACAAAATGGCCACCAGAGCTAAAAATAAAAAAATATTGTAAATTTGACTCAAATGTGAACCCCTCCTAAACCCTAAGGTCAATTTGATTCAAACTTCACAGGAATGTTGCCTAGGTTACTCCCTACCAAATAAGCTGAAATTACTCTGCTGATGAACAAGATGGCCACCATAGCTAAAAATAGAATGCACCCAAGACAGTGACACACAGGTGAGCGAACCAGGGCCCTGTGGACCCTTTTGTTTATTCATATTTCTGCTCTAAAATATGTATTGTGGGTACTGCCTTGATGTGGTGGTTCTAAAGTGTACCCACAATCTATATTTTGAGCAGAAATGAGAAAAATATCACAATTTTTCATCATTATTTCTTTTTTTTTTTTTAGGTAAAATTTACACTATTTGAAAAGGCATGTTCCAGTGTTCATGTGACAAGGCTGTGGTATAAAGCATGAAAGTTCTGTGGTTTAACTTTCCCTGTCATTCTTTTGAACAGGGCCTATCCTCAGTCCTGAAATAAAATACAAAATTTTGAAAAGGACTGCTGCTGTACACAAGATGGAAGATTCTGGGTTAACCAGATACTAAAAATACCAAAAAGTTCTTCCTGGTAATAGAGATCAATTAATGAAGAGCTTTCAAAGAACTGATAGACATTAACTTCTTGAGGTAATTGGTAGTTTGGCCATTTGACAGACAAAAAAACTTCTAACATACCTTTAAAAAGGTCATCTGCTTGATGTTATTTCCAATTATTTGGCATTGCTATGTTCTTAGAGGTGAATAACATAGTTTTTGAGAAGATTCTAGTTTTTAGCAAATTGAAGAAACGTGGATGACCTGCAGTTTACAAGTGCATAATTGACATTGTCACAGAATCTTTAGGTGGCATTGTCACAGAATCTTTAGGTGGCATTGTCACAGAATCTTTAGGTGGCATTGTCACAGAATCTTTAGGTGGCATTGTCACAGAATCTTTAGGCAGTATTGTCACAGAATCTTTAGGTGGCATTGTCACAGAATCTTTAGGTGGCATTGTCACAGAATCTTTAGGTGGCATTGTCACAGAATCTGTAGGTGGCATTGTCACAGAATCTTTTGGTGGTAACTGTTACAGAATCTTTAGGTGGAAATAATTGTAACAAAATCTTTAGGTGGCATTGTCACAGAATCTTTAGGTGGCATTGTCACAGATTCTTTAAGTGATATACCATATACATGATGCTTCCACGACTTGCTGAAACCGAACATTCATGAGTACTGGTAAATCGCTAAGAGAGTCTAATAGTCGGTTTACATGACTGTGCAGCAGCATTGCTTTTGTTTGCAGCGCTTCAAGGTAAAGAAATATAAATCTAATAAACTGTCCACATGAGTAAATTTTTGTTCGAATTTTATATCAGTTAGATGTGGGAAAAATGAAAAGCCCATGAAAATCGCCCTAAGAAACAATTGCGTGTTTGTTATCATTATTAAGGAAGGGGGAAAAATTGATTTCGGGGACTGCCGAAAAGTAGTAATTTGAGTCGTGAAAAAGTTCCAAAAAATTCAGTTAACTCATAGACTTGCTTCCATGTTTTTGATTTCATTAGTGGTCATTTTTTTACTGTCGGACTATCAAAATCAAAGAGAAAGGGTTTTTACATGCATTAGTGCAATGAGTCCGTCCTAATTAGATCTTATTCCGCTTCTGATGCGCTGTAGCTGTTTAGAAGGAAAATTCAAACCGAAGGAAAATTTAATGTAAAGCTGCTACTATGGTAGATCTTGAGGTGGATTAAGGTGCAGCGATAAAAAATTTCCATCGAATTAATGAGGTTTGTGTAAATGGATAATGCCCATCTACTTCAGAGCTAATGAACATTAAAAGTGTGGTCTAAATGGGGTATAAGCCTGCCCTGGCAAAATGGTGCTAGTCCCTGCATAATTATAAAGCATTTTTGTTTGTTTGGGCGGCAGGGCAAGAGCTTGTAGTGTTTGTTTGATTTGAGGTTTTACATCCCCGTCAACACTATTAAAATAGATCGTTTTGGAGACGTTGCTTCCAATTTTGTGTTACTTTTATCTGACATCGAGTTGAATGACATCTCAAGTCCTACCGCCCAAAACAAACCAATAGGGTTTATATGCAGGGATGGCCTGACTTGTACCACTTTGCCTGGCGAGTTGGTTTACCAGTACTCATGTGCAGTCTGTTTAAGCTTTGCATGAAAGCACTGTCCGGCCCAGGGACCGGATCGATTTTGTATGACAGATGAAATCCTCAACCCCCCGCCAATTGGGGCTTGGAGGAATAGATTTTGCTGCATTGTGCTTCCCTAACTGACTGAAAATTTTGAGTACCGGAAAATGCTTCAAATGTCTAAAACCCGTAGGGCCGTGTTTTCACGGCGTCCAAAAAAAAGCAGAACGCCGAGGTGCGCGCAGTACGATCACAAACATCACTGTAGCAATGCAGTGGCATCACCAGTAGGCGCGATGGGATCACATAGAACGCCAAGCGATGGCACTCATTTTTTGCATGCTCCAAACAAACGCTGTGGCTGGGCGTTCTGATAAGAGCGCAGTGAGGTCGCCGTAAGGCTGCCATTACAGCGCAGTAAGGTCTCCTACAAAGCTACAGGAGCTCGGCAGGGGCGCACAAAGGTCTCCTACAACACCTTATAAGCTCCGCTTGTATAATTGATTAATTGATTGATTGATTGATTTGAGCTTTAACGTCCCCATCAACACTGTATAGGTCATATTGGAGACATTTCCAATTTTATGGGTCTTTTACCCGCCATTGAGATGCAATGACATCTCAAGCCCTGTCGCCCAATTAAACCAATAGGGTTTATAAGCATGGACGGTCCGTCTCGCACCGCTTTGCCTGGGCAGGCTTAGATCCTCTTAGCGGTTTACCAGTACTCGTTTGCGGTCGGTTTCAGCTCTCTGTGGAAGCATCATGCAGTCAATCTATTTCTTCCAGTCCCGATGGGAGTGGGGCGCCCGCTTGTATAAACAGTGGCTAGAGTAGACTGTGGAACGTACAGTTTGATTGAGTACTGTCTTCTGCAGGGTTGATAAGGTAATGGCGGTGGACTTGCTCCTGCTTGCGGTGATGGCGGTTGACTTGCTTCCGACTGCACACGAGTACTGGTGTACCGCTTAGGGGATCTAAGCTTGCCCAGGCAAAGGGGCACGAGTCGGGTCATCTATGCTTATTAACCCTATTGGTTTCATTAGGCAGCAGGGATTGAGATGTTAATTCATCTCAATGTGGGATAAAAGTCCTACAAAATTGGAAGCAACGTCTCTAAAATAACCTATACTGTGTTGATGGGGATGTTAAACCTCAAATCAAACAAAACTGTTTGACGGATGAAGATGTTTGTTTACACTTTGCTTTATAGTGCAAACAAACGTCTTCAGCATGCTGTCAGCGCAGTGTGAGTGCCGTAAAAGCGCAGTGCACGCATTGTGAGCACCGTAAAAAAGCAGTGCAAGCAGCGTTAGTACCGTGTTAGCACAGTGGATGCGCTGTGAGAGTGCATACAATCACCATCAAGAACGCCGCAGGATCGCGATAGATCGCCATGTCAGCTCCGTAGCAACGTCTTGGTCGCTGTAAGGACGCCATGACACGTCCATGTTCACGTAAAATATCCCATATTTCTTGCGATCTCGCGGCGTTCTGGAAAATTAAACAATGCCGTTCCATCGCAGTGGAAACGTGGCATAGTGGGACAGGGGTATAAGCCTAGACCGACCTTTTTAGCCTGAGCAGTGTTTTTGGGATGTTAAACCCCTGTCACACCAGGGCTGCGTTCTCACGGCGTCCAAGAAAAATGCAGAACGCCGAGGTGCGCGCAGTACGATCGCAAACATCGCCGTTGCAACGCAGTGGCGTCGCCAGTAGACGCGTTGGGATCACATAGAACGCCAAGCGACGGCGCGCATTTTGAGCATGCTCAAAACAAACGCCGTCGCTCGGCGTTCTGATCAGAGCGCAGTGAGGTCGCCGTATGGTTGCCATAGCAGCGCGGTAAGGTCTCCTACAACGCTACAGGAGCTCGGCAGGGGCGCACAGAGGTCTCCTACAACGCCATATGAGCTCCGCTTGTATAATTGATTAACTGATTGATTGATTTAATATTTAACGTCCCATTCAACACTGTATAGGTCATTTTGGAGACGTTGCTTCCAATTTTGTGGGACTTTTGACCGACTTTGAGATGAAATGACATCCCAAGCCCTGCCGCCCAATGAAGCCAATAGAGTTTAAACGTATAAGCATGTTTACACCAATAGATTTTACACATATCTCGCACCGCTTTGCCTGGGCAGGCTTAGATCCTCTAAGCGGTTTACCAGTACTCGTGTGAGGTCGGTTTCAGCTCTGCGTGGAAGCATCATGCAGCCCATCTATTTCTTCCAGTCCTGATGGGAGGGGGCCGCCCGCTTGTATAAACAGTGGCTAGAGAGGAGTTTGATTGTGTACTATCCCGAAAAACGTACTTCTTATGTGACTAATTCCGGGTAAGATAATGGCGGTGGACTTGCTCCTGCTTGCGGTGATTGCGGTGGACTTGCTTCCGACGGCACAGGAGTACTGGTAAACCGCTTAGGGGATCTAAGCTTGCCCAGGCAAAGGGGCGCGAGTCGGACCGTCCGTGCTTATTAACCCTATTAGTTTCATTGGGCGACAGAGATTGAGATGTCATTTCATCTCAATGTCGGGTAAAAGTCCCACAAAATTAGAAGCAACGTCTCCAAAATGACCTATAATGTGTTGATGGGACGTTAAACCTCAAATCAAACAAAACTATTCGACTGATGAAGATGTCTGTTTACACTTTGAGAACGTCTTCAACATGTGAGCGCCGTAAAGGCGCAGTGCGCGCATTGAGAGTGCCGTAAAAGCGCAGTGCACGCATTGTGAGCGCCGTAAAAGCGCAGAGGAAGCGCCGTGAGAGCGCATACAATCGCCATCAAGAACGCCGCAGGATCGCGATAGATCGCCATGTAAGCTCCATAGCAACGTCTTGGTCGCTGTAGGGACGCCATGACAGGTCCATGTTCACAAAAATATCCCATATTTCTTGCGATCTCGCGGCGTTCTGAAAACTTAAACAACGCCGTCCCATCGCAGTGAAAACGCGGCATAGTGTGACAGGGGCTTAAGGCTGAAGAGCCATTTCATCTCAATGTCTACTAAAAGTCCCACGAAATCCAAAATGACCTAAATAGAGTTGACAGGAGTGTAAGACCTCAAAAACAACCACAAAAAAACAACAACAACAAAATCTTCTAGCAAAATATTCATCACTTTCTTCTGTAAAAAATTGCTGTCTGAGTAAGTCTGTTTTTCTCATAGTGGAGATTCATCTCATAGTGGATGAATCTCCATGTCCCAGAGAAAGTATCAGACTGCAATGCTACAACCCATTAAACCTGGAAGAAAGCAGCCAGATGCTGATATCTATCATCTCTCTAAATTTGAGGATATGTAGATATACAGTTGGTAGATAATCAACTGTCATTAGGAGGCTATTAATAGTTTAATTGGCATTTAATTGCTTGGAACTGGCACGCTTATGGATATTGAATATGAGCATTTAAATCATGCCAGATTTCTGGAGTTAGTATTAAGAGTTACCTTTCCATAAGCCATTTCAGATGGGCTGTGTGGGTGTGTAGTGATCAGATACAGCAGAATGCAGAAGTTGCTAGTGACCCACACTGCAGTGGTTACTGTAAAAATCCTAAAAATTCTTGCTGCAATTCTCCTAAAGTTTGATCCAGCAAGGAGTCGAAAATGTGCAGACAGAATGGCAATCAGTGTAAACCCTGATCAGACTGATCCTTCAGGAGCAGTCTGATCTGGGTCTACACTGTTTGCTTAGGCCTGTCTGTCTGTCCCAATACTAAGGATCATAAAGGTTTTCATTATATAATTGGTGTTTATATATTGATTGGCATGGTGTCACAGCATGCATCAAGCCTGACAGGATTTTGGCATACTTTTTCCTGTTCAGGAGTTAATAAAGTTCCAAGTATTCACCATTGGGTACTTGCACATCAGTCAGTACTTAACCCATTGTATACTTAACCCATTGTATGGTGTGTGTTGTGAATTTGGGTTTAACGTCGCTTTCAACAATTTTTCAGTCATATCACGACGGTGTCTGGTTGCGACAGGGAGCACATTGCTCACTTTTATAGTGCTGCCTCACTGAAATATCATGTCCCAGACACATTGCATGATACCACACCCAGTCACATTATTCTGACACTTGGTCGACCAGTCCTAGCTCTACCGTGCAAAGCGAGGAGCAGCTATTACCATTTTTAACGACTTTGGTATGTCACGGCTCGGGATCGAACCCGTGACCTCCCGTTCCTCTGAGCGGACACTCTACCAACTGAGCTATCGGGGCTGGTTTGTATACTAGTGGACTTCCTTTGCTATAAATTATGTTGTACGAGTCCATTTATCTTTAAAGGGGTGTCAGGCCTATTATTCCATTTTCATTCCATTTTTGACAGAAAATCCTGTTAGCAAATAGTGCAGATCCTGATCAGATGCTGTGTTCTGCGGCATCTGATCTGGGCCTGTACTGTTGCCAGGCTACCAGTACCCTATTAGGGGTTTCTCGCCTAGACTGGGTCATGTCACCAGAGTTCACCAGTAGGTTGCAACGCCTTACAGTGACAGGTTAACAGTACTAAGGATAATTTTGGGAGTTATCCGCCCCCTGTTTATTCTGATTTTCTGTCCAATCTGGCTAAAAATGTCAGTTTGTTGAATTCATCCGTATACATCAATGTTAAAATCTCCTACCTACTCCGGACACAGTACAGGCCGATCTCTCACCTACTTTTCCAGAATGCGCGTCTGATCAGGGCCTGCACCATTTGCTAACAGAATTTTTGGGCAAAGAACAAAAAATAGGCCTATCAGCCTTTATATGGCAAAAGGACTTGTCCAACATATAGAATGGAAGAGTCGACTAGTATACAATGGCTTAATAATGCTTACCTGGTGTAATAATCACATGGACTTTAGCACTGTGGGGCTAATGCACTATACAACTTTGGGTCTATTGACAATCAACACCCCCCCCCCCCCCCCCCCCAAAAAAAAAAAAAAAAATTGGTACTGTGAAATTGTGAAATATCATTTGAAGCACAGTTTCTGCACAGACTGATGTTACCTTGTTGTGATTAACCCTTGTCCTGCTGAATATTTTAATCTGCCACACCCACCACCGATTATCAACCAATCAGATTACTTGATGCAAATTATTGCAACAAATTCACAATCTGAATGGCAAACAATGTAGAAAAATAATGTACCCCTGCAAACCCCAGTTTTTCTATATAAAAGTGGGGTTATTGGGGGTCAAATTTATATAAGCGTGTTTTTGTGATGAATGTCCTAAATAGTGTTGACTGGGCCGATTCAAACAAACAAACAAACTAAAAAAGCTTCATTTTGGTGTAAAGATAGGTTTTTCTTGATGCCCTAGAATACACCTGATACAGGGGCTGACATAGAATTGTGGGGATCATATCTGATTTAATTTGGTGACAGACTGACAGTAAAGAAAATCCCCTCAGTACATGTAGCAATAAGTGTTAGTTTCATGTCCTTAAAATCAGCCATTCCTTTGGAACTGTAGATCAATATCATGATAAAATGTCCTCTTATTGCCAGGCAACCAGATATCTCAATTCCTGCTCAACAGTTTAGAGTAGCTCTTTTTTTCTGTATACCCAAAGAATTCTTCAATTGAAAAAATGTTTAGTCTCCCTAAATGTCTATTGATTTGTCACTTTAATTGAGCCAATATCATTTCCTAATGTTTTGTTTTAGCGATGATATAGTTTTATCTATTGATTGGATGCTTTTCCTAGTTATTTTATATATTGATTGCCGAGAGACTGCCATTCGCTGAATTATTCAGAACCTAGAAATACGTTAACCTTGTACGGTAACTGCTGAAGCATTCCAATTAGAGTATAGAACTCTACAGGAAGAAGGTGGAAGCAATCCAAATATTGGAAATGTTGTCGGTGGTATCATAATAACACAACATGATTATGGATTCTATGCTTATCATAATAGCATTGAAATGCTTAAAGTTGAGACATAAGTCTGGTTCATTTACAGTTTGGTGACGGGACACCGTTAAAGTAGTTTCTTAGAATCAGTGCTTTGGATAATTATTATATCAAAATGGTAAGTTAAAAAAAACACACAGAACTGAAAGGGAATCATGAGATTTCGCATTGATGTATTATATCAAACATAGTCCAGGAAGAGCTATTGCTCTACCGCCGGCGTCAGCGTTGTCTGTGGGAGTCGGTGTAGATGTCCTTGTTTGTTTGATTTGAGGTTTAACATCCCGTCAACACTGTAAAGGTCATTTTGGAGACGTTGCTTCCAATTTTGTTGGACTTTTACCCAACATTGAGATGAAATGACATCTCAAGCCCTGCCACCCAATGAAACCAATAGGGTTTATAAGCATGGACGGCACGACTCGCACCGCTTTGCCTGGACTGGCTTAGATCCTCTAAGCGGTTTAATTATCAGTACTCGTGTGCGGGTCGGTTTCAGCTCTGCGTGGAAGCATCATGCAGCCCATATATTTCTTCAAGCCATGATGGGCGGGGGCCGGCGGCGTAGATATCTTCATTTACGTGAAAGTTTTTAAGAGCTCGTATTTACCAAAGCATACAATGGATTTGATTCATTTTTGGTATGATGATAGATATAAGACCAAAGTTTTATTCCGATGCCTTTGGCCTCTAGGTCAAGGTCATGGATTTAGAATTTTTATGTTAAAGTTCTTTCGAAATATGCATGTTAAAAGTTTTTTAACTGCATAAGTTTTCCAAACCATACAACAAATATGGTTCAGATTTGGCATGATGATAGAATGATATAGTTCCAAACTTTCATTCAGCAATACCCCTGCCCATGCCAATGACCCCAGGGTCAAGGTCATAGTCTTAGACATTTTTAATGTTGAAGTTTTTTTTGACAGCTCGTATTTCAAACCATAAATTGAATCTGGTTCATATTATATGATGATAGATATAGATCCAAGGTTTTGTTCAGTTACTCATGTCCATGACAAGGTCAAGGTCATGAAAAAATTTTTTCATGAAAACTTAGAAAAAAAAATTATGTTAGTTTTTTTAATAGGTCATATTTTCCAAACCAGATGATGGATTTTGTTCGTATTTGGTATGATGATAGATAATTATAGGTCCAGACTTTTATTCAGAAATACCCTCACCTATGACCCCAAGGTCAAGGTCACAGACTTAAATATTTATGTTTTTGAGGGCTCATATTTTCCCAACTATATTTAATTCATATTTGGGATGAGCGGCAAGCCTTGAGATGTTGGGTAAAAGTCCCACAAAATTGGAAGCAACGTCTCCAAAATGACCTTTACAGTGTTGATGGAGACAAATCCATAATTGATGTTTTTGCCATAATTGATGTTATTTTTCTATAATTGATGTTTTTAATTAATATTACTTTGAACTAAAAGGTCCTTTATTGATTGTTTCACAGATAAAATCAGTTCGAAGAATACTGATTGTTTCAGTTTGTAGAATATTGATTGAAATTCTAGTTTATTCAAGAAAAACAGGAACCAGGACACACTGGATAAACATGTAATCAAATCAGTATGATAACACACCAGTCCTTTGGGGTATTAGTGCATACTTTCATACCTCCAAAATGGTCATTTTTTCTGATGAAAATTTGTGGTATTTTTCTTATTTATACTTCAAATATAAGTTTTGGGTGCTCATTAGGACCGCCTCTTTGAGGCGTATAGGTTTTGGGTGCTCATTCGAACTGCCTCTTTGAGGCGGTTCTAATGAGTACCCACAACCTATATCTTAATAAGAAATAAGAAAATTAACTAAACCCCTGTAAAACCCAGTTTTCTCTATATAAAGTGGGGTTTAGAGGGGTGTTCTGTACACAGACCTGTTAATGGTATTGTTATGCATAAGAATTTATTTTTTCTGATTCCCACTTTCACCCCACTGTTGACCTAATAGTGCTATAAATATCTTGTTAATCTTCTTATAGAAGATTCTAGAAAACTGAGTCACAGATTAATTTCTATTTGTAAACAACATGTTTACAAGGAAAAGTACTTTGGAACCTTCCAGAAAGTTCAGGTTTGCATTATTTTTAGAGAATTACCTCATCTTATTCCACAGCCCTCTGGAATGTTCTAGAGAAATCTTAGGGTCTATAAAAGAGCTTGATTTTTCTCATTGAGTCAGACTTTGGAGTTTGATGTTTGGGCATTTAAGAAAAGTTATTTCTAAATTCTGTGTTGGATTGTGAAAGGATATTACTTTTCATTTTGGACTGTGAATTCTGTGGGATCAAGGAAAATAGATTCATTCAGGATATTTCATAACAGAGCTAAGTACATTTAATTTTCTTACTTCTACAGGTTAAAGTTAACTTGTAAATAAATTGTTAAATTTTTCCAAAAGGCTTGTTTGCTTTTTCTTTCTGCTACGCCTGGCTCGTAACAGAAATTGGGGGCTCGTCCGGGATAAAACCATTTGAGCATTTTTTAAACCGACATTTCATGTGACGGCAGGTAATTGTCATTTCTTATCAAATAGATTTGGCAGTTGCTTCACAAGATTGGTATTTCCCTATAGGCATATAGGGGATTGTCATTTCATATGAATTGTCATTTCAGGTGAAATAGTACTTGTCATTTCATGTGAAATTTTGGTTGAGCTTGTCATTTCAAAAAAAAAAAAAAAAAAAAAACTTTGTCAAATTAACCTTAATCTGAATTACCATACTTACGTTATAATACAAACAAAAAGCAAACATGTCGTTTGATTTGAGAAGCTTTTTGGCTCAGCCTACTCAGGAGTTGTTTGATCTGGCCAAAAGGACAGATTTGCTAGATATTGCTTCCCATTATGGGGTCACTGCTATCAAAACAAGCATGAAGAAGCATGAAATTAAGAATATTTTGGTACAGTTTTTTGTTGATGAAGAACTTTTCGATTCATCTGCTTTGTCTCTCATTATGGTTTCACATACTGAACTGCAAATGAGACAAATCGAAATTGGAAGGCAAATTGAATTAGAAAAATTAAGATTAGAGATGGAAGAACGCATACAGAAAGAAAAAATGGAAAAGGAAGAAAAAGAAAGGGAAATGCAGAGACAAATGCAGATGGAAAGATTAGAAATGGAAGAACGAATTCGAAAAGAAAAATTAGAGCAGGAAGAAAAACAAAGAGAAATGGAGGAACGGATTGAGTTAGAAAAGGAAAAAATGAGATATAGTATTGAAGAAAAAGAGAGGGAAAGGCAATTTCAATTAAGGCTGAAGGAAATGGAACTCCAGGGTCAGGATAGGTTGAAACATACCCCTGTTTTTGACTCTGGCAGTTACTTTGATGCCACAAAGCACATAAGATTAGTTCCGCCATTTCAGGAAAAAGAGGTAGATAAGTATTTTTTGCATTTTGAAAAAGTTGCAGAAAATTTAAAATGGCCAAAAGAGCATTGGACCTTACTTTTGCAAAGCGTTGTTGTCGGAAAGGCTCGAGACATTTACACTCAGCTGACTGTCGAGCAAAGCTCAGACTATGATTTGGTTAAGGAGCTTATTCTTAAGGCATATGAGTTGGTCCCCGAAGCTTACAGGCAAAAATTTAGGAATTGTAAAAAAGAAATTTCCCAGACCCATATAGAATTTGCTCGAACCAAAGAACAGTTATTTGATAGGTGGTGTTCTTCTAAAAAAGTAGGCTCTGATCATGACAAACTTAGACAGCTTGTCCTTGTTGAAGAGTTCAAACGGTGCATAAATTCAGACATTAAATCTTTTCTCGATGAGAGACAGGTTGAAACTTTGGAGGAAGCTTCTCGTTTGGCAGATGATTATGCTTTGACTCATAAAGTCTCATTTGTGAACAGGCCTTATCCTCGAAAACCTTATAATCCACAGACAGGTCCAAGATTCTATCCCAGTAATCCTTCTGGTAGTTATAGCCATACATCTAGTACTATGCCCAAACTTTCTGGTGAAAACAGAAGCCAGAATTTTTCCAAACCTTCTGGTGAAAACAAAGACCAGAATCCCTTATCTCAATCTCAAGTAGTTTGTTATTATTGTAAAAATACAGGTCATTTGATCTCTGAGTGTTTAAAATTAAAGAGAAGGAAAGAACGAGAAAGACAAGAGGAACTTAAGCCTACAGGCTTGACTTCTATAAGGCCAAAACCACAGTCTTGTGTAAGGGAGGAAACTCTTTCTGATATCAAATTATCTGAGACTGATTCAGTTATGGAGATTTATGAACCATTCTTATCAGATGGTTTTGTGTCACTAAATGGTGACAGTTATGCCCATCCTACCCCTATTAAAATCTTACGAGATACTGGAGCTTCTCAATCTCTTATTCTAGCAGATACTCTGCCTTTTTCCGAGAAGACTTCTTTGGGCCAAAGTGTCCTTATTCAGGGTGTGGAATGTGGATTTGTTAATGTTCCGCTTCATAACGTTTATTTGTCATCAGACTTGGTATCCGGTTCAGTGGCTGTTGGTATTAGACCTTCTTTACCTTTTAAAGGTGTTCATTTGTTGCTAGGCAATGACTTAGCTGGAGATAAGGTTGTGGTAAACCCACTTTTGACTGCTAATCCTTGCACTGATCAACCACCTGATCCAATTGAGCAGGAAATTCCTGATCTTTATCCGTCCTGTGCAGTCACAAGGGCTATGGCACGTAAGGCCAAGCAAACTGATGGGAAACAGGATTTTGATTTAACTGATACCTTTTTGGGTCAGTCTTTTAATGACGAGATAACAAGGTCTCTGTCTTCAAACCTGCCTGATAAGCAGGCAGATTTTCATGACAATAAGTCATCTTTAGATCTAGGCCATGACAAAATGTCCGGGTCTCAACTAGCTATAGAACAGCACAAGGATCCTGAAATTTCGCCTTTGTTTGAAAGGGCTTTAGATGAGCAGGAAGTATCTCAGGTCCCAGTCGGTTATTATGTCAAAAATGACATTCTTATGAGAAAATGGCGTCCACCAGACGTCTCAGCAGAAGACGAGTGGACTGTCAACCATCAGATAGTGGTTCCACGGATTTACCGTCCCGAAATATTAAACTTGGCACATGAAACTCCCATGTCAGGACATTTAGGTGTAAATAAAACCTATCACAAGATTCTTAATCATTTTTACTGGCCTGGGTTAAAATCAGATGTTTCTCAGCATTGTAGGTCCTGCCATACATGCCAAATGGTAGGAAAACCCAATCAGACTATACCTAAGGCTCAATTGCAGCCTATACCTGCTTTTGATGAACCTTTCAGTCGAATAATTATAGACTGTGTGGGTCCCTTGCCCAGAACTAAGTCTGGCTGTGAATATCTTTTGACTATTATGTGTGCTTCCACACGTTTTCCTGAAGCCATTCCTTTAAGAAATATCAAAACTAAGACAATCGTCAAGGCCTTAGTGAAGTTTTTCACATTTGTTGGGCTTCCTAAATCTATTCAGTCAGACCAAGGCTCAAATTTTATGTCTGGAATATTTCAACAAGTAATGCATGAACTTGGCATTGTACAGTATAAGTCATCGGCCTATCATCCTGAAAGTCAAGGCGCCCTTGAAAGATTCCATCAAACATTGAAAAACATGATAAGATCATATTGTTTTGACCAGGGCTCGAGAAACTGAAGAATCCAAATCGGTCCAGCCAGATTTCGCCAAAAAAAATACGGAAATTGCCGATCGGTTTCGGTAATTTCCGTAAACTCAGTTGGCGATTTTTAATTTCAAAATGTGTTATTAGCGTAACGAATGACATACCGATGTTGCTCTTACATTTGTCAACGGATATGAGCACCAGTATCTCGATTATAAACAGCAGTTATTGTTCACATCGTTCAGATTTCATCTACTTTCATTTTCTACGCCAGATTTCATCTACCTTCATTTTCCCAATATCCGGGTCACTCAGAACCTGAAGACCGCTAAAGGGAAACAACCGACTTGGGGCAGTAAAAGACCAGTTCGATGGTCACTATATTTTTCCCCCTTTTTAAAACCTTTAAAATATTTCTCTTATTTCACGCATTTTATTTTGCCCAAATTGCTTTGTTTACAAATGGCGACAACGTGCAGCAACGTGGTCGGAAAATGACGTCATACGGTTTCCGTTTACACAATACACATTAATGCAGTCAAGGACGTCACCCACACACCTGTTTTAAGTGATTGATTTTAATAGAGCGTATTTCTAAAAAAAATCGTTTTGAACGGGTTAAAAAATCGAAAAACATTTCTTTTCTCTCGAGACAAAACATGGCCGAACGAGAGTCATTGAAAATCTTACATGGCCGAACCGTGTTTAAAAGAATATAAATACATATTTCACGATTACACAAGCCTGAAACAAATCGCTTTGTCTACAAATGACGTGGTTTATCTTATTGGTTTCAATGGAGCGTATTCTTAAATAAAAATATTGTTTAGAATGGGTGAAATAAAGCATTTTCCCTTGAAGGCATAACACACAATGTTCAGACATGACATGTGTGTATTGAAAATTGCGCCCCGTGAAAAAAAAATATATTCAAATACCGGTTCTATAGTAAGCCATAAATTAATGACTTGTCTAAACAAACTAGCGTATGTCCTGCATTTATTGACCTTATTTTCTCACCTTGCCAGCTTGCCGATAACGCCTCAGGCCAGTTTTCACGGATTAATAATTTTGACACACAGGTCAAATTGCGCTCACCCAAGTGGACAGATCAGATTACATGATTTTGACACGCGGATCAAATTTCGCTGTGATAAGATCAAAGACCCCGACGTGGACTTGTCCGATTTTCACCTAGTTAGATAATGAACCAGTCTAACACCTTGCGCTTCAGGCATTTTTGTGTACTTGCTTGGATTGTCAATGGAAAAAGGTCAGATTGTTTTTACAAAATAACGGCTTGGCGAAAATTTTCGAACCGATTTTTTTTTAAATTTTAATAAATTATGGACCGATTTTTTAGTCTTCATTTTCAGTTAAAATCGGTTCAGTAAGCCCAAAATCGGTCCAGGACCGGGAAACCGGCATTTTCTCGAGCCCTGGTTTTGACACAGAGAAGGATTGGGATGAAGGCATCCACCTCCTTTTATTTGCTGTTAGAGAATCTGTGCAAGAATCTCTTGGCTTCAGTCCATTTGAATTAGTATTTGGCCATACTGTTCGTGGTCCTTTGAAACTTCTCAAAGAGAAATTTCTCTCCAATGATGACACCTCCCTGAATTTACTTCAGTATGTGTCTGATTTCAAAACTAGACTTTCAAAAGCTTGTGAGGCTGCTCGGACCAATCTTCAGTCAGCCCAAAGGAAAATGAAACAGCTATATGACATAGGGACAAAACAAAGGAATTTTAAACCAGGTGATAAGGTACTAGCTCTTTTGCCTATTCCAGGAAAATCGTTGCAGGCCAGGTATTATGGTCCATACACTGTAGACAAAAAGATCAGTGACGTAAATTACAAAATAAACACTCCTGGGAGGCGCAAGCTAAAGCAGCTATGTCATATTAACATGCTTAAGGAATACATAGATAGGGACAATACATCTTTAACATCAGTCAATCTAGTTAGCTCTGTTCCACTTAATTCATGTGACAATGACTGTGAGGATATTAATTCAGTGAAGTCGGATACCACATCATCAAAACTTCAGAATTCTGACATTCTACGGAATCTTGACCAGAAACTGTCACATCTAGAGCCAAATCAGCGGAATGAACTGAAACAGCTGATTTTTGAATATGAACACTTATTTCCTGACATTCCAACACGGACAGACAAAATATTTCACGATGTGGACATAAATGGGTCTAAACCTGTAAAACAACACCCATACAGGATGAATCCTATGAAACAAAAATATCTTAAAGAAGAAGTTCAGTATCTATTAGACAATGACTTTATTGAACCAAGCCAAAGTGAGTGGAGTTCTCCTTGTATTCTTGTACCAAAACCTGATGGGACATATCGTATGTGTACAGATTTTAGGAAAGTTAATTCCTTAAGTAAAACAGATAGCTTTCCTATTCCAAGAATGGATGACTGCATTGATAACATCGGGAATGCCAAATACATAACGAAATTCGACCTTCTGAAAGGATTTTGGCAAATTCCACTCACAGATAGAGCAAAGGAGGTTTTGGCATTCACAACACCAGACGGATTATTTAACTATAAAGTCATGCCATTTGGAACGAAAAACTCTCCGGCAACATTTCAGCGCTTAATAAACATGGTAATTGCGGGGCTGGAAGGCTGCAGTGCTTATATCGATGATGCTATCATATACAACGACCAGTGGAATCAACATCTTGGGACTATTCGAGCATTCTTTGATAGACTGAGTAATGCCAAATTGACAATCAATCTTGCTAAAAGTGAATTCTGCCATGCAAGTTTGACATTTCTAGGTCATGTTGTAGGTCAAGGTCATGTGAAACCCATTGATGCTAAAGTTGAGGCTATCTCAAATTTTCCCGAACCCACGTGCAAAAGACAGCTGATGCGAATTCTTGGTATGGCTGGTTATTACAGAAAGTTCTGTAATAATTTCTCTGTCATTGCTGAGCCTTTGACAAATTTGCTCAGCAAAAGAACAAAATTCCATTGGAATGCAATATGCCAAAATGCTTTTGATAAACTTAAAGCCATACTCAAGAGTGAACCAGTTCTCTTGGCACCAAACTTTGAAAAGGAGTTTAAGCTAGCTGTAGATGCTAGTGACGTAGGTGCAGGTAGTGTTTTGTTGCAGGAAGATGAAAATGGTGTGGATCATCCAGTTTGCTACTTTTCCAAAAAGTGTAATAAGCATCAGAGAAATTACTCTACCATAGAGAAAGAGTGCTTGTCTCTGATTCTTGCTCTGCAACATTTCGAAGTTTATCTTACCCCTACTACTGCACCGATTGTTGTTTTCAGTGATCACAATCCACTGACTTTCATACATAAAATGAAAAACAAAAATCAGCGGTTGCTCAGGTGGAGTCTTATGCTACAAGAGTATAATTTAGACATAAGACATATCAGAGGGAGAGATAACATTATCCCTGATGCCCTTTCAAGAGCTTGAGCAGTGTCAGGAGTTGTGTTTTTCTTTCCTACTAAAGTGGATTGTAGATACATGTAATTTTATATGCTATGTTCAACATTTTATTATTCTTAAAGCAAAAGAAAGCTTTATTACATAAATCTTTCTTTTCCTCGAAGAGGGGGAGTGTTATGCATAAGAATTTATTTTTTCTGATTCCCACTTTCACCCCACTGTTGACGTAATAGTGCTATAAATATCTTGTTAATCTTCTTATAGAAGATTCTAGAAAACTGAGTCACAGATTAATTTCTATTTGTAAACAACATGTTTACAAGGAAAAGTACTTTGGAACCTTCCAGAAAGTTCAGGTTTGCATTATTTTTAGAGAATTACCTCATCTTATTCCACAGCCCTCTGGAATGTTCTAGAGAAATCTTAGGGTCTATAAAAGAGCTTGATTTTTCTCATTGAGTCAGACTTTGGAGTTTGATGTTTGGGCATTTAAGAAAAGTTATTTCTAAATTCTGTGTTGGATTGTGAAAGGATATTACTTTTCATTTTGGACTGTGAATTCTGTGGGATCAAGGAAAATAGATTCATTCAGGATATTTCATAACAGAGCTAAGTACATTTAATTTTCTTACTTCTACAGGTTAAAGTTAACTTGTAAATAAATTGTTAAATTTTTCCAAAAGGCTTGTTTGCTTTTTCTTTCTGCTACGCCTGGCTCGTAACAGTATGTAAATCAGTTGTGTCTTGAGTGTAGGCTGGAACAACGATTCTAAAACTGGTTGACTTAGCCCTGAAATTCCTATACTGTAAGCAAACAGTGTAGACCCTGATCAGACACTGCATTCTGTTGCATCTGATCTTGGTCTGCACTGTTTGCTTATGTCTCATTTTCGGAACACTAGGCATATATTGGTTTGTTTGAATTTTATGAACTACCAACAGCAAAGGTCATTTGGAGACAGAAATTCCATTTACAGATACATCCAGAAGTTTAAAATGGGCCCCTGCCCATCGGCTTGTAGAAATAGATTGGTCTACATGGTGCTTCAGCGCAGAGCTGAAACCAACCGCACATTAGTACGGGTAAACTGCTTAGAGGATCTAAGGCAAAGTGGTGCGAGTAGGACTGTCCCTGCATATAAACTCTGTTGGTGAGTTTGGGCAATAGGGGTAGAGATGTTGTTCATCTCATCCCACAAAATTGGAAGCAACATCTCCAAAATGACCTTAAATAGTGTTGACGGAGACATAAACCCTCAGTTCAAACAAACATGGGTTAACCCTTATTTTGCTGAATGTGACAACCTACCTTTTCAAACAGTGTAGATGTAGATCAGATGGCTTCTGAAGAAGCCTTATTTCAGAAGCCTTATCCTTCTGTTCACAACAACCCCTATCTTTGCAAACAGTGTAAATCCAGATCAGGGGTACTCCGGTTTTCGCCCACCTATGATTAACCATCGGCTCGATATGAGTGAAATAATCTTGAAAGGGCCGTAAAACCCAAACCAAAAAAAAAATCCAGATCAGATGGCTTCTGAAGAACCCTTATTCTGCTGTTCACCACAACCCCTACCTTTGCAAACAGTGTAGATCCAGATCAGATGGCTTCTGAGGAACCCTTATCCTGCAGAAGCCCAATCTGATCCGGATCTACACTGTTTTTGATGAAGTTTGTGAATTGAAGGAATACTTTATATCGAGTAATTTGATCAAGTGTCTCGGAATGTCATTTGGAGGGCAATAAGAAAACTTGGAGTGGACGAGTGGATATATGTGCGACTGGTGAGAGGGATGTATGCCATTGATGCTCAGAGCCGTGTCCGTGTTGGTGATGGTTACAGTGAAGAGTTCGAAGTGAAGGTGGGTGTTCATCAAGGCTCTTTTCTCAGCCCACTGCTTTTAATCATTGTGCTTGGAGCTTTGTCATGCAAGTTCCGCTCTGGAGTCCCCTGGGAGGACCTGTATGCTGATAACCTTGTCATCATCCCTTGAGGACTGTGTCAGGACGCTCTTAACTTGGAAAGAAGCAATGGAGGCGAAAGGGCTGAGAGTGAATGCAGGAAAGACAAAGATCATGATCTGTGGCACAGATCTGGACCTCTTGCAGAGTACAGGCCAGTTGGCAGGCACTGTATGTCGCACTGGAGTGGGCAGCAACAGTCTCTTTTGTAATGGCTGCAAGTTCTGGGTGCACAAGAAATGCAGTGGGCTCAAGCACTTGATGACAGGACCTGTGTAGTGCTAAGGAACTGCATGCCCCTTAGATGGTAGACCACAGAGGGAAGCTGGAGGTTGTAGCTTCCTTTTGCTAAGTAACCTAGGTGATATGCTTAGACCGATGCCTTGCACTTTTACAGTCAACTTTGTAAATTTTCTAAAAGCTGATCGATATTCATATAAAAGTCCAGGGAAAAAGCAGTTCTTTGCATTAAGACAAAAGACTCATAAAATCTAATGACATTAGGACTGTAATCCTTCATCTCATCCTGAAGTGCTTCTGCTTTGAATAAATTTGGATCTGAAAAGTGAGCAACAACAAGCAAAAATTGAAATGTGCACAAGCATCCAAGAGTGTTCACTATGTACGTGTTAAATGGAAGCAAGAGTTTACTCGCAAACAGTCAGAATACTGTATTCTGGGTAGCCAGGCTAGTTTAACTCTTCACTGAGTCCCAGACCCTTTGAGAATCTCAACATGTTGAAATTATGCAAGTCCTGGGCCAGTTGTTCAAAACTAAGGACGTCTTTAGTTAACGAATCGTTAAAACTTTGATCATTTAATATGGCAATTATACTTATATTTTTGCTGAAAAAATGTGTGTAGCTTTTGCATATATATGCAAAAGCTACTAACATTTTTTCAGCAAAAATAGCAAAATTTTAGATATTGTACTTGCTAGAACAGTTAACAATATGGCCACTAACGAGCTTCTTAGGCTAACGATGCTTTGAACAGCAGGACCTTGGACAATCTAATTCACGCCGCAGCTTCTTAATAACACCTTTTTGAGGGTGCAAAGCAGTAAACTATAGATGTTAGTTAAACAATTGTGTTATATGCAAACAAAAATGTGTAGATTATATAGAAAAGTCTATTTTAATCTATACATTCTTGGGATTCATCTTTAAACTGTTTTATATCCAAAACCATGTAATAATGAACAGTGTTAAAAAGAGGTTGTGTTGTGGTTATAGGAATTATACCAGCCTGTATTTAGAATTTGTGATACAAACTGATCATTTGCCAGTCCAGTGGCTGCATTGACCAAGACTAGCTCAGTCGGATGCTGTCTGACTGAGGATCAGGAGGATGCAGGTTTGCTACCTGCCGGGATCGGCAATATTCTTTTGTGGAGATTGCTCATATAGTCTTTTTTACGGTCATTCTCTTCCTTCTGCTGATTCAAGAAGGGCAGTTGTCAATTTTTGGCGAAAGAATGTGCACTGTCCTGGTTAACCGCTTACGTATAAGCCTGCCCAGGTAAAGTGTGGATAGGTAAACTGAACCTCTCAAAAATGACCTAAAATAGTGTTGACTGGGCTGCTAAAATCCTATAGAAACAAAACCATCGGCTGCAGCAAGTCACATTACTTCCTGACACGAGAATGAGTCCTAGACAATCTAATTACAACCTGGAGGAATTAGTAATAGGAGTCATAGAGTTGGAGAAGGATGACATTGCATTCATATTACCATTGATTTCCTTTTTCTCGCAGACAAATCAGGCATTCATTCTGTTATCCTAGCTTCAGAAACTCATTTTTATGGTGGCTTAAGGGGAACGGGAACATCTGGCAGAATTTTCTGCAATTTTTCAAAGGGAGACAACTTTCAGGACTTCCTTTCACTTTTCTACAAACCTTTTCCCACGGAAAATGGGGTCTACTCTTAAAGGAAAGAATTTGCTTCTCAGGAGCAAATTCTTTCCTTAACCCTATTGCACTTGTGCACATACTGCTGATAAGCCTTCATATCCTTTCCAATATCTTTACCTGTGTATTATCTCATCCTCATGCAATTTCTGCTGATTTCTGGTTTTGGTCACTGATAACTGATAGTGTATGTTTTTAAAGGCTTGTTGTTATTTTATTTGTTGGAATATTTTTATGATTTTTGTACCATAAGATTTGAAAATGAATGAAGTTTTATGTGGTATAAAATTCATAAAAATATCACAGAAATACATCTGAAAAAAAATAAGTAAAGTTATAAAAATTATTAAATGTAATGTTTGTTGTAGTTTCTTTTCAATCCTGTTGTTGAATTTGACATAGTTAGATGTTCTTGCACATGTAAGAACTAAAAACATATTTTTCAGGTATTTTTTTTGCAATTCTAATTAATTTATTTTTTTTATTTTAAAATTTTGTTGGACAAGGGACAGGGCTAAATTTTGTGTCCCCATCTATATGTATGTAGAAATCTGAAAAATTCTGAAAGTTGACTAAAACCTACTGCATGCACTTCTAAACTTACCTCGTTGTCTTCTAGCTCTTGTGTATGATCCTTCATCAGCAACAAATTTATAATAATCCAAAGAAACAGAATAATAATTCCACTTTTTTACAATTTATGAAACACATCGAAAGAACACACACATTTATCCAAAGAATATAAAAGAATATTTCACACACATTTCCTATTTCACTATATTCCACCAAAATTATGAAACACATTGAACAAATGAAATATTTATCCGAAGAATATAAAAGAAGAATTTTCAAACACACATATTTTCTATTTCACTATAATATCCAACCCACTCAAATGAGAATTATGAACACTAAATGAAAAATATATACAGATGCCAGTAATCCTTGAATCTGTTTTTTTTTTTTTTTTACTTATATTACAATTATTTACAAATATATACAATGTGTCGCTTCAATATCGTTTGCCCAAAATGTCACAACCTAAGTTCCTCGTGATACCGCACAAAGCAACCCCTTGTTCTGCACAGAGCTACATTGCACTGCTGACATTTGTAGCTTGTCTCTGGCTTCCCTCCAGCTGGTGTTCGCATTCCATCAGCTGAGCATTTTACACAGACTTTTTTCCGTCCATCAATATGCACTAGTACGTGGTGCCCAATATTTTCCTCTCGAAGCACCGGCCGAACAGCTTTGGAATTAGCTTTCGTCCCTGCCGGTCTTTTTCTTGAGGTGAAGCCACCACGTAGTGCATCAGCCACCTGCAGTCGAAATGTCAGATGCGAGAACTGACGCGATGACTTAGGAAGAGGCTGGTTGCTTGCTATGTAAATTCTGTGGGCATTGACCAGGGCAACATCCAAACAGAAATTTACAACATACTTCCACCATTTCTTGTGCTCACGCCCCACAGAATAATATGCTCTGTGTTGATCTGCCAAATCTACACCGCCCATGTGCAGATTGTAGTTTATAATAGCATCTGGTTTACTAATAGGGGCCCCACGTCTTGGTGTATGGATGCTGTCTGTTGACTGCTGATTAGAGGATATGACAGCTACTTGTCGCTTGTCTTTCCACACCGTGACAAGTAAGTTTCCTTTCTGACGCTTGACGGTCTCACCAGGACGACGCAGCTTTGCATTCTTGATTGCCGGTGGAAGGCCCCTCCTGTTCAGACGCAGTGTGCCACAGCCATAGGTGCGGTGTCGTGCAAGGTCATCGAACAGTGGCAGAGAGCTGAAGAAATTGTCAAAGTACACATGATAATTCTTCTCAAGTAGTGGCTGAAGAAGAGTCATCACTACTCTGTGGCCTAGTCCCCGCTGGTCTTGGTTACCTTCTCTGCGACCGGTATACACCTGGAACTGTGAGGTATACCCAGTCGAAGATTCTGAAAGTTGCCAAACCTTGATCCCCCACTTGGTTGGCTTTGCAGGCATATACTGCTTCAGAAATGTCCGCCCTTTGAACCCAATCATGGCTTCATCAATACTTACTTCTCGCCCTGGCGTGTAGTGGGCTAAGAAGTTCCTGTTCACCATATTGATGAGTGGCCGTACTTTATAGAGGGGGTCATAATCAGGGCTGTCATTTGCCGGCTGCCGAGAATTGTCAACCAGGTGAAAATACTGGGTCAGTTTCTCATATCTGGCTTTCGTCATGACTTCTGACACACCCGCGACATTCAGACACTTGTCATCGGCCCAGTATAGACTATATTCTGGAAGCTGATGAATTCCCATGATGATTTGAAGGCTAAAGAAAGCTCTCATTTCATCTATAGTGGTCGGCTCCCATCGGGGGTCAGGTCTGTTCTGCTGCATCTGTGTGGCATACAGATTTGTCTGATCTGCGATGGTCTGAAAAAAGTTGTCTTCAAAAAGGAGGTTGAAGAAATTCAGTGGATGGGAGCCAGGGGCGAGGTCGTGTTTGGGCCCTGCAGCTTCTGTAAATTCTCGAATGTTGATAGGGGTGAGTTGATCTGTCCATTCATCCTCACTTTCATCACTTTCATCACTTGAAAAATCTCGAAACCTAGCGTCAAGATCGGCCGACGAGACGCTGGAGACACTTGAAACTTCCCAGTCGGACATATCCTCGATGTCACTTTCATCAAAGTTCCTTCTATTTCTTTCTGCTTCCCTAAGAGTTTGCTCGTCAAACCCACTGATTTCGCTGCCATCCGACTCATATTCGCTATTTCTATCTCGATCAGCCATTTTCCAATACGAATCAAACAAAGAAAATTTCGACAAATTTACCAATTTTTAACTGCAAACCGTTTCAAAAGTACCGCTCCGATTTCACTGGTTAAAACTGGAAAAGACGCGGAAATACGTCAGCATTTATTGTGCACTGACGATTTTCGGCAGTGTTTTGCGACATAGCGTCAAAAACCGTCTAAATCGATGCCGTAAAAACGGCCGCTATTGGCCGGTCTGAGTACAGGTAAATAAGCCGGTATCGGCCGGTCTGAGGATATACAGGTAAGGCGGTTACGGGCGGTTTGAGTGCAATAGGGTTAAAGAGTTGACCCCTATTGACATGGGAGAAAAAGATACTTGGGCAGGAAGGCGGTCCCATTCCCCTTAAACCATTTTAGATGCAAACCACAAGAAACAGGCAAACAATGCAGACCCAGATCAGAGGCTAAAGAATGCTGCGCTGATCATCAGCTTGAAAAGTCTGTGTCACGAGCACCCCTTTAAACCCCACTTTATAGGCCCCCGCCCATCGGGGCTTGGAGAAATAGATTGGGCTGCATGATGCTTCCACGCAGAAACTGACCGCACATGAGTACTGGTAAACAGCTTAGAGGGTCTAAGCCTGCCCGCCCAGGCAAAGTGGTGCAAGTCAGATCCTTCCCACATATAAATTAAACCTTCTGGTTTGTTTGGGTGGCAAGGCTTGAGATGTCATTTCATCTCATTGTTGGGTAAAAAGTCCCACAAAGCTGGAAGCAATGTCTCCAAAATTACCTAAATACTGTTGATGGGGACGTAAAACAGTTGAAACAAGCAAAAATCTAAACCCCACCATATATATAGAAAACCGGGGGTTACGGGCATATACATTATTTTCCTTGTTTCTGCTCCTAGACATAGGTTGTGGGTACTCTTTAGAACTATCTCAATGAGGCAGTTCTAACGAGCACCAACAACCTATGTTTGGTGTGAAAATAAGTAAAATTTTCATAAAAAAAAAATATGCGTTTTGGTGATATGATAGAATGGATGTGTTACCTGGGACTTTTTATGTCCCCGGTAACGATAGTGGGGACAAATTGTTTTTTCCTTTCTTGGTTTGTTGGACAACTTTAACATACATTTGGTCATTACTTTTGAACTGTTTCAGATAGAGCCTTCATATTTAGCATGTAAGTTCCTTCTGACAAGGGCTTCCCACTCATACAAAACATTTTGTTCTGTGGCCTTGACCTTGACCTGTGACATACTTTAAAGGAACATATTGACATTGATTATAACTTTTGAACCGTTTCAGATAGAGCCATCATATTTGGCATGTAGGTTCCTTGTGACAAGGGCTTCCCACTCATACAAAAAATTTTGACCTGTGGCCTTGACCGTGACCTGCGATATACTTTAAAGAAAAAATAGACCTTGTCCGGGGGACATATTCGTGTTTCATTGCAACAATTCTTGAAAATAATATAGCATCCAAAAAACTGGTATCATGACATTGACACAGCAACAGGCCATACCAGATTGTTGTTTCACAGCAACAACCATTAACATTTTGATTTATACCAGGATAAATTAAAGTAACAAAGTAGGTGTCTAGATAATGTTTAATGAACTACTAAACTACATCATACCACTCAACATTTTTGGCATCACAAACCAACCCAGTTATAAATGCCCTAGACTAGCATCGAAGTCTGTACACCCCCAGGCGGGGCAACCCAATACAAGGGCCAGTATGTCTCAGCTAGTCTGATCTTGAGCCAACCATTAACATTTTGATAAGTTTCATTCACTGTAATGCCAGCCTTGGTAGCTCAGTCGGATGCACGTCTGACTGGTGATCAGGAGACGCGGGTTCGAATCCTGCCGGGGTCAGCAACATTCTTTCGTGGAGATTGATCATGAAATCTTTTCTACGGTCATTCTCTCCCTTCCGCTGATTCAAGAAGGGCAGTTGTCAGTTTCTGGCGAAAGAATGTGCACTGTACTGGTTAACCGCTTACGTATAAGCCTGCCCAGAAAAAGTGTGGATAGGTAAACTGACCGGCTCAAAAATGACCTAAAATAGTGTTGACTGGGCCGTTAAACTCCAATACAAACAAATTATTCGCTGTAAATTTGACAAAACTTCTTATAATTAAGATAAACAGTGTTAACCCAAATCAGTCCCATCGTTATGCAGCAGCTGATCTGGGTATACACTGTTTGACACAGGCATAATTACAGTAAAATTACGCTATTAAGACCACCTAAAATCGAGACTAAATTTGGTTCTAAAAGCTTGCTGAGAAGATTACAGTTATTCTTACCCCCAGTGTCTCCTAATAAGAGACCACCTTTGGGACTGTCCAAAAGTGGTCTTAAAGACCACTTTTGAACAGTCCCAAAGGAGGTCTTAATATAGTAATTTTACTGTATATGGTGGTGTTGGAAACAAAATACACAGAATATCTACACTATTTACGATATTTACCTGTACAATTGGATAATTTATTTGCTTCCATGCAGAGTTGAAACCGATCACACACAAGTACTGTTAAACCGCATAGAAGATCTAAGCCTGCCCAGGCAAAGTGGTGCGAGTCGGCCCCTCCATGCATATAAATCCTATTGGTTTCATTTGGCGGCAGGCATTGAGATGTCATTTCATCTCAATGTCAGGTAAAAGTCCCACAAAATTGGAAGCAACCTCTCCAAAATGACCTAAATAGTGTTGACGGGGACTTTTAACCTCAAATCAAAGAATAGGATATTTACATTTAGAACAATATTTTCTGTACAATTTTTAGGATATTTGCCTGTTCAGAACTGATTAAAGCTCACCTGGGGGAAATGTTACCAACTATTACCATAATTTCAGTAACATTAACCCATTTTGGACCGGAAACCCCAAAACGGGTACCCTGGCAAATAGTGCAAGCCCAAAATGCAGCACCTGATCAGAGCCTGCACTATTTGCTTACAGAATTTTCCAACAAAAATGGAATAAAAATGAAAACGTAGGCCTAACCACCCCTTATAATTATGACAAGTGGACTTGTCCAACATGTCGCAATGGAAGAGTCCACCAGTATACAACAGGTTAATATCCCAAACTTTGATGCTGCCCAGTGTTGTGACTTGCAGTATGTCTCAAATGAATGTAAGTAGAACTGAAAACATTGCAGACTCTGATCAGACTGCTCCTTTTTGATCTGGGTCTGCACTGTTTTCTGCTAGACCTGTGACTGGGTCCAACAGTTTTTAGATGGCAAGACACCTGTTTGATTACACTGTCATTAACTGATATGTCCCTAAGTACTTGCACTGGTATGTCACATTATTCATTAGTCCTTCTAAGCGACAGTATTCATGTGTGGCCAGTTTCATCTCTGCGTGGAAGCACCATGCAGCCCAATCTATTTCTCCAAGCCTCGATGGGCGGGGGCGGGAAAGAGGAAAATGAACAGAAGAAATAACAACACTCCCAACTGCAAGGGCAGCAGGCCTTGCCCAGTTGTAAGTCAATATCATATTAAGGATGGGCCATTAGCCTAAAAAACATCTTCACAATGGAGAAAGATTTAATGAGGACAGTGTTACTGCATCATGTCATGAAAAATACTGCTTTATGGCAAAAAACCTGTCTACTTCTGGGATCATCTCTGTAAATATTGAATAGATTTTTAGCTCACCTGTCACGTAGTGACGAGGTGAGCTTTTGGGATCACTTTTTGTCCGTCGTGCGTGCGTGCGTGCATCCGTCCGTGCGTCCGTGCGTCCGTCGGTAAACAATTTAAAATAAGAATATCTCCAATACCCAATGGCCATACTTGATCAAATTTCATGTGAAGCATCATCAGGTAGGGGGAAAGGCTGCATAAGGTTTTTGGGCTGATCAGATTGGAATTCTGGTTGCCATGGCAACATATAGCTCCCATAGACTTATAAAGGGAAAAATTTTAAAAATCTTCTTCTCTGAAACCACAGGGCCCAGAGCTTAGATATTTAGCATGTAGCAAGGGCAAGTGGTCAACTACATAATTCCTGGAAATCATGCCCCTGGGTGCCAAATGGGCCACACCCTGGGGCCCCTTCGCTCCCATAGACTCATAATGGAAAAAAAGCTTCAAAAATCTTCTTCTCTGAAACCACAGGGCCCAGAGCTTAGATATTTAGCATGTAGCAATGGCAGGTGGTCACCTATATAATTCCTGCCCCTGGGTTCCAAATGGGCCACGCCCCGGGGCCCCTTCGCTCCCAAAGACTCATAATGGAAAAAAAGCTTCAAAAATCTTCTTCTCTGAAACCACAGGGCCCAGAGCTTAGATATTTAGCATGTAGCAAGGGCAAGTGGTCAACTACAAAATTCCTGCCAATCATGCCCCTGGGTGCCAAATGGGCCACGCCCTGGGGCCCCTTCGCTCCCATAGACTCATAATGGAAAAAAAGCTTCAAAAATCTTCTTCTCTGAAACCAAAGGGCCCAGAGCTTAGATATTTAGCATGTAGCAAGGGCAAGTGGTCAACTACATAATTCCTGCCAATCATGCCCCTGGGTGGCAAATGGGCCACACCCTGGGGCCCCTTCGCTCCCATAGACTCATAATGGAAAAAAAGCTTCAAAAATCTTCTACTCTGAAACCACAGGGCCCAGAGCTTAGATATTTAGCATGTAGCAATGGCAAGTGGTCACCTACATAATTCCTGCCAATCATGCCCCTGGGTTTGAAAAGGGCCACGCCCCCGGGCCCCTTCGCTCCCATAGACTCATAATGGAAAAAAAGCTTCAAAAATCTTCTTCTCTGAAACCACAGGGCCCAGAGCTTAGATATTTAGCATGTAGCAAGGGCAAGTGGTCAACTACAAAATTCCTGCCAATCATGCCCCTGGGTGCCAAATGGGCCACGCCCTGGGGCCCCTTCGCTCCCATAGACTCATAATGGAAAAAAAGCTTCAAAAATCTTCTTCTCTGAAACCAAAGGGCCCAGAGCTTAGATATATAGCATGTAGCAAGGGCAAGTGGTCAACTACATAATTCCTGCCAATCATGCCCCTGGGTGGCAAATGGGCCACACCCTGGGGCCCCTTCGCTCCCATAGACTCATAATGGAAAAAAAGCTTCAAAAATCTTCTACTCTGAAACCACAGGGCCCAGAGCTTAGATATTTAGCATGTAGCAAGGGCAAGTGGTCAACTACATAATTCCTGGAAATCATGCCCCTGGGTGCCAAATGGGCCACACCCTGGGGCCCCTTCGCTCCCATAGACTCATAATGGAAAAAAAGCTTCAAAAATCTTCTTCTCTGAAACCACAGGGCCCAGAGCTTAGATATTTAGCATGTAGCAATGGCAGGTGGTCACCTATATAATTCCTGCCCCTGGGTTCCAAATGGGCCACGCCCCGGGGCCCCTTCGCTCCCAAAGACTCATAATGGAAAAAAAGCTTCAAAAATCTTCTTCTCTGAAACCACAGGGCCCAGAGCTTAGATATTTAGCATGTAGCAAGGGCAAGTGGTCAACTACAAAATTCCTGCCAATCATGCCCCTGGGTGCCAAATGGGCCACGCCCTTGGGCCCCTTCGCTCCCATAGACTCATAATGGAAAAAAAGCTTCAAAAATCTTCTTCTCTGAAACCAAAGGGCCCAGAGCTTAGATATTTAGCATGTAGCAAGGGCAAGTGGTCAACTACATAATTCCTGCCAATCATGCCCCTGGGTGGCAAATGGGCCACACCCTGGGGCCCCTTCGCTCCCATAGACTCATAATGGAAAAAAAGCTTCAAAAATCTTCTACTCTGAAACCACAGGGCCCAGAGCTTAGATATTTAGCATGTAGCAATGGCAAGTGGTCACCTACATAATTCCTGCCAATCATGCCCCTGGGTTTGAAAAGGGCCACGCCCCCGGGCCCCTTCGCTCCCATAGACTCATAATGGAAAAAAAGCTTCAAAAATCTTCTTCTCTGAAACCACAGGGCCCAGAGCTTAGATATTTAGCATGTAGCAAGGGCAAGTGGTCAACTACAAAATTCCTGCCAATCATGCCCCTGGGTGCCAAATGGGCCACGCCCTGGGGCCCCTTCGCTCCCATAGACTCATAATGGAAAAAAAGCTTCAAAAATCTTCTTCTCTGAAACCAAAGGGCCCAGAGCTTAGATATTTAGCATGTAGCAAGGGCAAGTGGTCAACTACATAATTCCTGCCAATCATGCCCCTGGGTGGCAAATGGGCCACACCCTGGGGCCCCTTCGCTCCCATAGACTCATAATGGAAAAAAAGCTTCAAAAATCTTCTACTCTGAAACCACAGGGCCCAGAGCTTAGATATTTAGCATGTAGCAATGGCAAGTGGTCACCTACATAATTCCTGCCAATCATGCCCCTGGGTTTGAAAAGGGCCACGCCCCCGGGCCCCTTCGCTCCCATAGACTCATAATGGAAAAAAAGCTTCAAAAATCTTCTTCTCTGAAACCACAGGGCCCAGAGCTTAGATATTTAGCATGTAGCAATGGCAGGTGGTCACCTATATAATTCCTGCCAATCATGCCCCTGGGGTCCAAATGGGCCACGCCCCAGGGCCCCTTCGCTCCCATAGACTCATAATGGAAAAAAAGCTTCAAAAATCTTCTTCTCTGAAACCACAGGGCCCAGAGCTTAGATATTTAGCATGTAGCAAGGGCAAGTGGTCAACTACATAATTCCTGCCAATCATGCCCCTGGGTGCCAAATGGGCCACGCCCTGGGGCCCCTTCGCTCCCATAGACTCATAATGGAAAAAAAGCTTCAAAAATCTTCTTCTCTGAAACCACAGGGCCCAGAGCTTAGATATTTAGCATGTAGCAAGGGCAAGTGGTCAACTACATAATTCCTGGAAATCATGCCCCTGGGTGCCAAATGGGCCACACCCTGGGGCCCCTTCGCTCCCATAGACTCATAATGGAAAAAAAGCTTCAAAAATCTTCTTCTCTGAAACCACAGGGCCCAGAGCTTAGATATTTAGCATGTAGCAATGGCAGGTGGTCACCTATATAATTCCTGCCCCTGGGTTCCAAATGGGCCACGCCCCGGGGCCCCTTCGCTCCCAAAGACTCATAATGGAAAAAAAGCTTCAAAAATCTTCTTCTCTGAAACCACAGGGCCCAGAGCTTAGATATTTAGCATGTAGCAAGGGCAAGTGGTCAACTACAAAATTCCTGCCAATCATGCCCCTGGGTGCCAAATGGGCCACGCCCTGGGGCCCCTTCGCTCCCATAGACTCATAATGGAAAAAAAGCTTCAAAAATCTTCTTCTCTGAAACCAAAGGGCCCAGAGCTTAGATATTTAGCATGTAGCAAGGGCAAGTGGTCAACTACATAATTCCTGCCAATCATGCCCCTGGGTGGCAAATGGGCCACACCCTGGGGCCCCTTCGCTCCCATAGACTCATAATGGAAAAAAAGCTTCAAAAATCTTCTACTCTGAAACCACAGGGCCCAGAGCTTAGATATTTAGCAAGTAGCAATGGCAAGTGGTCACCTACATAATTCCTGCCAATCATGCCCCTGGGTTTGAAAAGGGCCACGCCCCCGGGCCCCTTCGCTCCCATAGACTCATAATGGAAAAAAAGCTTCAAAAATCTTCTTCTCTGAAACCACAGGGCCCAGAGCTTAGATATTTAGCATGTAGCAATGGCAGGTGGTCACCTATATAATTCCTGCCAATCATGCCCCTGGGGTCCAAATGGGCCACGCCCCAGGGCCCCTTCGCTCCCATAGACTCATAATGGAAAAAAAGCTTCAAAAATCTTCTCTGAAACCACAGGGCCCAGAGCTTAGATATTTAGCATGTAGCAAGGGCAAGTGGTCAACTACATAATTCCTGCCAATCATGCCCCTGGGTGCCAAATGGGCCACGCCCTGGGGCCCCTTCGCTCCCATAGACTCATAATGGAAAAAAAGCTTCAAAAATCTTCTTCTCTGAAACCAAAGGGCCCAGAGCTTAGATATTTAGCATGTAGCAAGGGCAAGTGGTCAACTACATAATTCCTGCCAATCATGCCCCTGTGTGGCAAATGGGCCACACCCTGGGGCCCCTTCGCTCCCATAGACTCATAATGGAAAAAAAGCTTCAAAAATCTTCTACTCTGAAACCACAGGGCCCAGAGCTTAGATATTTAGCATGTAGCAATGGCAAGTGGTCACCTACATAATTCCTGCCAATCATGCCCCTGGGTTTGAAAAGGGCCACGCCCCCGGGCCCCTTCGCTCCCATAGACTCATAATGGAAAAAAAGCTTCAAAAATCTTCTTCTCTGAAACCACAGGGCCCAGAGCTTAGATATTTAGCATGTAGCAATGGCAGGTGGTCACCTATATAATTCCTGCCAATCATGCCCCTGGGGTCCAAATGGGCCACGCCCCAGGGCCCCTTCGCTCCCATAGACTCATAATGGAAAAAAAGCTTCAAAAATCTTCTTCTCTGAAACCACAGGGCCCAGAGCTTAGATATTTAGCATGTAGCAAGGGCAAGTGGTCAACTACATAATTCCTGCCAATCATGCCCCTGGGTGCCAAATGGGCCACGCCCTGGGGCCCCTTCGCTCCCATAGACTCATAATGGAAAAAAAGCTTCAAAAATCTTCTTCTCTGAAACCAAAGGGCCCAGAGCTTAGATATTTAGCATGTAGCAAGGGCAAGTGGTCAACTACATAATTCCTGCCAATCATGCCCCTGTGTGGCAAATGGGCCACACCCTGGGGCCCCTTCGCTCCCATAGACTCATAATGGAAAAAAAGCTTCAAAAATCTTCTACTCTGAAACCACAGGGCCCAGAGCTTAGATATTTAGCATGTAGCAATGGCAAGTGGTCACCTACATAATTCCTGCCAATCATGCCCCTGGGTTTGAAAAGGGCCACGCCCCCGGGCCCCTTCGCTCCCATAGACTCATAATGGAAAAAAAGCTTCAAAAATCTTCTTCTCTGAAACCACAGGGCCCAGAGCTTAGATATTTAGCATGTAGCAATGGCAGGTGGTCACCTATATAATTCCTGCCAATCATGCCCCTGGGGTCCAAATGGGCCACGCCCCAGGGCCCCTTCGCTCCCATAGACTCATAATGGAAAAAAAGCTTCAAAAATCTTCTTCTCTGAAACCACAGGGCCCAGAGCTTAGATATTTAGCATGTAGCAAGGGCAAGTGGTCAACTACATAATTCCTGCCAATCATGCCCCTGGGTGCCAAATGGGCCACGCCCTGGGGCCCCTTCGCTCCCATAGACTCATAATGGAAAAAAAGCTTCAAAAATCTTCTACTCTGAAACCACAGGGCCCAGAGCTTAGATATATAGCATGTAGCAAGGGCAAGTGGTCACCTACATAATTCCTGCCAATCATGCCCCTGGGCTTGAAAAGGGCCACGCCCCGGGGCCCCTTCGCTCCCATAGACTCATAATAGAATAAAAGCTTCAAAAATCTTCTTCTCTGAAACCACAGGGCCAAGAGCTTAGATATTTAGCATGTAGCAATGGCAGGTGGTCACCTATATAATTCCTGCCAATCATGCCCCCGGGTTCCAAATGGGCCACGCCCTGGGGCCCCTTCGCTCCCATAGACTCATAATGGAAAAAAGCTTCAAAAATCTTCTTCTCTGAAACCACAGGGCCCAGAGCTTAGATATTTAGCATGTAGCAAGGGCAAGTGGTCAACTACATAATTCCTGCCAATCATGCCCCTGGGTGCCAAATGGGCCACGCCCTGGGGCCCCTTCGCTCCCATAGACTCATAATGGAAAAAAAGCTTCAAAAATCTTCTTCTCTGAAACCACAGGGCCCAGAGCTTAGATATTTAGCATGTAGCAATGGCAAGTGGTCACCTACATAATTCCTGCCAATCATGCCCCTGGGTTCAAAAAGGGCCACGCCCCGGGGCCCCTTCGCTCCCATAGACTCATAATGGAAAAAAAGCTTCAAAATTCTTCTTCTCTGAAACCACAGGGCCCAGAGCTTAGATATTTAGCATGTAGCAAGGGCAAGTGGTCAACTACATAATTCCTGCCAATCATGCCCCTGTGCCAAATGGGCCACGCCCTGGGGCCCCTTCGCTCCCATAGACTCATAATGGAAAAAAAGCTTCAAAAATCTTCTACTCTGAAACCACAGGGCCCAGAGCTTAGATATTTAGCATGTAGCAATGGCAAGTGGTCACCTACATAATTCCTGCCAATCATGCCCCTGGGTTCAAAAAGGGCCACGCCCCGGGGCCCCCATTCGCTCCCATGGACTGATAATGGAAAAAAAGGTTCAAAAATCTTCTTCTCTGAAACCACAGGGCCCAGAGCTTATATATTTAGCATGTAGCAATGGCACGTGGTCACCTGCATAATTCCTGCCAATCATCCCCCTGGGGTCCAAACGGACCACGCCCCGTGGCAATTTAGCTCCTATAGACTCATAATGGAAAAAAGCTTCAAAAATCTTCTTCTCTGAAACCACAGGGCCCAGAGCTAAGATATTTAACATGTAGGAAGGGCAAGTGGTCAACTACATTATTCCTGCCAATCATGCCTCTGGGTTCCAAATGGGCCACACCCCGGGGCCCCTTAGCTCCCAAAGACTCATAATGGAGAAAAGCTTCAAAAATCTTCTTCTCTGAAACCACAGGGCCCAGAGCTTAGATATTTGGCATGTAGCAATGGCAAGTGGCAACCTATATAATTCCTGCCAATCATGCCCCTGGGGTCCAAATTGGCCAAACCCTGGGGCCCCTTAGCTCCTATATACTCATAATGACAAAAAAGGTTCAAAAATCTTCTTCTCTGAAACCACAGGGCCCAGAGCTTAGATATTCAGCATGTAGCAACGGCAAGTGGTCACCTACATTATTCCTGCCAATCATGCCCCTGGGTTCCAAATGGGCCACGCCCCGGGGCCCCTTAGCTCCCATAGACTCATAATGGAAAAAAAAGCTTCAAAAATCTTCTTCTCTGAAACCACAGAGCCCAGAGCTTAGAAATTTAGCATGTAGCAACGGCAAGTGGTCACCTACATAATTCCTGCCAATCATGCTCCTGGGGTCCAAACAGGCCACGCCCTGGGGCCTCTTAGCTCCTATAGACTCATAATGGAAAAAAGCTTAAAAAATCTTCTTCTCTGAAACCACAGGACCCAGAGCTTAGATATTTAGCATGTAGCAACGGCAAGTGGTCACCTACATAATTCCTGCCAATCATGCCCCTGGGGTCCAAATGGGCCACGCCCGGGGCCCCTATGCTCCCATAGACTCAAAATGGAAAAAAGCTTCAAAAATCTTCTCCTGAAACCGCAGGGCCCAGAGCTTAGGTAATAAGCATGTAGCAAGGGCAAGTGGTCACCTACATAATTCCTGCTAATCATGCCCCTGGGGTCCAAATTGGCCACGCCCTGGGGCCCCTTAGCTCCCATTGACTCATAATAGAAAAAAGCTTCAAAAATCTTCTTCTCTGAAACCACAGGGCCCAGAGCTTAGATATTTAGCATGTAGCAACAGCAGGTGGTCACCTACATAATTCCTGCCAATCATGTCCCTGTGGTCCAAACGAGCCATGCCCCGGGGCCCCTTAGCTCCTTAAACTCATAATGGAAAAAAAAAGCTTCAAAAATCTTTTTCTCTGAAACCACAGAGCCCAGAGCTTTGATAATTAGCATGTAGCAATGGCAAGTAGTCACCTACATAAATCCTGCCAATCATGCCCCTGGGGTCCAAATGGGCCATGCCCTTGGGCCCCTTAGCTCCCCAAGACTCATAATGGCAAAAAGCTTAAAAAATCTTCTCCTCTGAAACCACAGGGCCCAGAGCTTAGATATTGTGCATGAGGCAATGACAATTGGTCACCTACATAAATCCTGCCAATCATGCCCTTGGGGTCCAAATGGGCCACACCCTGGGACCCCCTTAGCTCCCATAGTAATGATTTTCTGGTACACAGGTGAGCGATATAGGGCCATTGGGCCTTCTTGTTTGTAGTCTACAACCATATTGTTTACGTCCCACCAGCAGCTAAGTAATATGGAGTTGGAACCTCCTTTTAACCCTTTTTGTACCAAATGGAATCTTCCTCCTTATATATAGCAGGAGTTCATTTCAAAATGTAGGGGTGTCAGGTTGTGTTTTCATCAAAATTTATTTGGAAAATGGCTGAACTTTTGGCAAACAGTGGAGGCCCTGATCAGACGCCGCATTCTGCGGGGTCTGATCTAGGCCTGCACTGTTTGTCAAGGTATCCCCTTCAGGGGTTTCCGGTACTGAATGGGTTAAAGACTCATCAGAAAGTCAGGAGAAGCCCAGAATTGAGCTAACAACCCCTGGTTTATGAGGCGAGTAGCTTAACCACTACACCATGGGTGCTTCTAAACCTGTATTGACAGTTGGTAACTTTACAGCTTCCATTACGATAACACACCCGTGTGACATAGTGCATTTTTTCACATCTCCAAAATGGCCACTTTTCTGGTGAAAATCCGTGATATTTTGCTGATTAATACTGCAAACATAGGTTGTGGGTGCTCGTTAGAACCGCCTCAATGAGGCGGTTCGAACGAGTACCCACTACCTATGTCTTGGAGCAAAATTAAGAAAAATGATGTACACCCCTGTAAACCCCAGTTTTCTCTATAAAAAGTGGGGTATAGGAGGGTCTTCATTTCACGGAGTTGTTCACGTGATGAAATATAGAAGCCTCTGTGGTTATACTATTCGCCTCCTAAACCAGGGGTAGTGGGTTCGACCCCGGGCTTCTCCAGACTTTCAGATGAGTTTAAACCGAGGTCCTGTCTCTCTATGACCTTAGCTGTTGGTTTGTTGTTTGATTTGAGGTTTCACATCCCCATCAAGACTGTAAAGGTCATTTTGGAGATGTTGCTTCCATTTTTTACCCAACATTGAGATGAAATGACATCTCCAGCCCTGATGCCTCTTAGCAGTTGGTGGGACGTAAAACTTGAACACACACACATACAGCTGCAGATAAGTGTTTTACGTCCCACCAACAGCTAAGATCATCCAGAGACTCATCCGAAAGTCTGGAGAAGCCTGGTCCAGATAAAGAGTGAAGAAGATAATTTAGGATATTTTTTTTTTCTCCATATAAACATTTGTTGTGGATACCTGTTTGAATTGCCTCGTCGAGGCCATTCTAACAAGCACCCAATTATGATAACACACTCGTGTGACAAAGTGCATTCTTTCATTACTCGGCCCCCGCCTATAGGGGCTTGAAGAAATATATGGGCTGCATGATACTTCCACGCAGAGCCGAATCCGGCTTGCACACTAGTACTGGAAAACTGCTTAGAGGATCTAAGCCTGTCCAGGAACCGCGGTGCGAGGTGGACCGTCCATGCTAATAAACCCTATTGGTTTCATTGGGTGACAGGGCTTGAGATGTCATTCCATCCCAATGTCGGGTAAAAGTCCCACAAAATTGGAAGCAACGTCTCCAAAATGACCTTTACAGTGTTGACGGGGACGTTAAACCTCAAATCAAACAAACAAACAAATCTTTCATTACTGTTCTGATGAAAACTTTACATTTTTAGCTCGTCTGTTTTTTGAAAAAAAAACTTTCTAGCTATTGTCATCACTCCGGCGTCTGCGTTGTCGTCGTCTGGCGTCGTCGTTCCAAAAAAACTTAACCTTGGCTATAACTTAAAAAGTATTAGACCTAGCCTCATGAAACTTCATACACACACTCATCATCACAAGAGCTACATTTTGACCAAGGACCATAACAACATTGTTGATTTTGGCTGAATTATCTCCCCTTTTCCAATTTTTTTCTGAAACACATTTTTTGCTCTCATTATACCCCTGGCATACGAAGTATGTCAGTGGGTATATAGTTTTCGTCTTTCCGTCTGTTCGTCCGTTCGTTGGTTCGTTCGTATGTTCGTTTGTTCGTTCGTTCTTAAGTTCGTTCGTACGTTCGTTCGGTCGTTCGTCAACCTTTACGTCAAAGTTTTGCGTTAAACCTTTTTGATTGCTCATTTCTCTGTAACCACAGGTTGGATTCTCTTCATATTTGGTACAGGATATCTCTATAGCATTACCTTTCATATGGAATATCTAAGCCCCTGGGTCAAGCCCCTGGGTGGGTTGTCTGTCTGTCCGTCTGCCTGTTCATCTACTTTTACGTCATAGTTTTGTGTTAAACCTTTTTCATTGCTGATATCTCTGTAACCACATGTTAGATTCTCTTCATGTTTGGTACAGGATATCTCTATAGCATTACCTTTCATATGGAATGTCTAAGCCCCTGGGTGGGCTGTCTGTCTGTCTGTTCATCTAATTTTACTTCAAAGTTTTGTGTTAAACCTTTTTCATTGCTGATATCTCTGTAACCACATGTTAGATTCTCTTCATGTTTAGTAAAGGATATCTCTATAGCATTACCTTTCATATGGAATATCTAAGCCCCTGGGTCAAGCCCCTTGGTGGGTGTCTGTCTGTCTGTTCATTTAATTTTACGTCAAAGTTTTGTGTTAAACCTTTTTCATTGCTGATATCTCTGCATCCACATGTTAGATTCTCTTCATGTTTGGTAAAGGATATCTCTATAGCATTACCTTTCATATGGAATATCTAAGCCTCTGGGTCAAGCCCCTGGGCGGCTGTCTGTCTGTCTGTCCATTCATCTACTTGTACGTCAAAGTTTTGTGTTAAACCTTTTTCATGGCTGATATCTCTGTATCCACATGTTAGATTCTCTTCATGTTTGATAAATGATTTCATGATGCATGTCGCTTCCCCCACCCACGGTACCTTGACCTCAAGGTCACGGACTTAGAAATTTTACATTTGGTTAAAGTTTTATGTCAAAGTTTATAGATGCCTGTATGTTCTATTTGATGCCCTCACTCCCTTGGTCCATTTAGAAATTTTATGTTTGGTTTAGCTTTTACAAGCACATTTATAGATACTTATAGCTTCTTTACTTCTTCATTCATATTACATACAAGCTCGAAAGATATATCAGAGGGTGGCGCTGGCCGGGGGTATACGTGACCCACTGGTCGCTTTCTCTAGTTTTAATACTATTCACAACAGAGCCTTCAAACTTCACATGAATGTTCCTTGGGACAAGACCTTTTCAGTGATACCACACTTTTTGATCTGTGACCTTGACCTTTGAACTTTGACCTATTTTTTGAAAATTTAACCGAAAACCTTAACCTTGACCATATTTCCAAAAGTATTTGGCCTACCTTCATGAAACTTCATACACATACTCACCATCACAAGAGCTACATTCCCTACAAGTTTTATAACTCCATCTTGCAATTTGATTGAATTATCTCCCCTTTTCTCTCCGTTTTTTTTTTAATTGTTTTTGTCTCTTATTTCAATACTATTCACAACAGAGCCTTCCAACTTCACATGAATGTTCCTTGGGACAAGACCTTTTCAGTCATACCACGCTTTTTGACCTGTGACCTTGACCTTTGAACTTTGACCTATTTTTCGAAAAATTAACCAAAAAACTTAACCTTGACCATATTTCCAGAAGTATTTGGCCTGCCTTCATGAAACTTCATACTCACACTCACCCATCATCATAAGAGCTACATTTTGTCTATGTGACATGGAAAAACAGACGAGCATGGCGCTGCTTGCGGTGCTCTTGTTCTTTTTTATACTTCAAACATAGGTTTTTATACTTCAAACATAGGTTGTGAGTGCTCATTAGAGGCAGTACTAACAGGTACCCACAACCAGAAATAAGAAAAATAATGTATACCCCTGTAAACCCCAGTTTTCTCTATATAAAGTGGGTTTTAGGGAGGGTGTTCAGTACACAGACTTGTTAAAGTTACGGAAGAAATAAAGAAAAAAAAAATATCCCTTAACCCAGAACGCAGAACGCAGCGTCTGATCAGGGCCTGCACTATTTGCTGAGAGAATTTTCCATCAAAAAATAGAATAAAAACGAAAAAATAGGCCTGACACCCCTTATGACAAATGGACTTGCCCAGCATATTGCAATGGAAGAGTCCACTTGTATACAATGGTTTATCCTACCTGGAGCTTTGGTGGTGACAGGTTTTCCCCTGCCTTGGCACAGGTTTTACCCTTTTACCTGTATAGCAAGGTGATAATATTGTGCAACTACTGATGTACTCTAACTCTACCTCCAACAGTTGGCTGTTAAGAAATGCATGCTTTACATTTTGGGGGGAATTTTGGGATTATTTCAGTTGTTTATTTACCGCTAACATGACGGTTTAGTAATTTTTTCGAAAGTGATATGGATAATGTGACTGAGGTATGTTTTGTAAACAGATTGACAGATTATGATATTGATCTTCTTTGATTGTAATATAAGGACCCAGAGCAAATAACAACAAATATGCAACGAAAAAAAAAGTGTTAACAAAAAATAATTGACATGTGCTTGATTAAAATGGGAATAATGCATGGTAATGGCCAAGTATGACCGACAGTATATGAAGATGGATAGATAGGATGGTGCGTGATAGCTCAGTGGTTAGTGCACTTGCCTCTGATGCTAGAGGCCCCCGGTTCAATCCCGGCGGCGGTGATTATTTCAGTGTCCAAACATGCTCCATTGGCATCATTGCACCGTTCTTTCGATCAGGACGCTAACTGGAGGCCCCCTGTGCAGGGAGAGTGATTACTCTTGCAAACCTGGTGTGTACATAATGTACACCTGCGAGAACAAGTGGTCAGATGTGACCGATCGCAGTAAAGGCGGATTATAGATAGATAGATAGATAGATAGATAGATAGATAGATAGATAATAGATAGATAGATAGATAGATAGATAGATAGATAGATAGATAGATAGATAGATAGATAGATAGATTTCGGTAGCCCACATGGATGGTGGTGGTCTCAGTGGCGTGTCTGACTGGTGATCAGGGGGTTGTGGGTTCCATACCTGCCGGGGATTGACAGGCTCGGTATGACCCAAAATTGTGTATACTGGGCCATTTACCCATATTATGAGGAGAAACTATAAAACAACTCATTGGTAAACAGTGCAGGCCCAGATCATATGCCTCATTCTGACTGTGGCATCTTTCAAAAAGTTGCGCCAATTTGCAAATAGATTTTAAAGCTGACAGGCTCGTGCTATATATTCACCATATATGCATTATTTGCTGGCTCCCAGCTTGCACATTGTCAATATTGGAAAAACAGGTAACCAGACCCCCCTGACCTTTGAAAGTCAGGGGGGTCCGGTAACCTGTTTTTCCAACACTGATAACCTTCAGACTAGGAACCAGCAGATAATGCAAATAAGGTGAATAAGGCAGAAGATTTCATTGAGTACAAAATGGGTACACTCAACACAGTGAAGGCATGGGCGTAGCTGTTGGTGAGATTGGTGCGATTTGGTCACACCAATATTTTGTATTTTGTAATTTTGACACAGATATTCTAGGTAAAAAGTGCAAAATTGTTGCTATCATTCAGGTAGACAAACCCTTCCCAAAATACGTCGGAAGCCATCAGAATGCGCCATATTTTTCGAAATTTTCCTTGGACCCCGCACCCTACCCCAGCTCACCCTACCGTCGTGATATGACTGAAAAATTGTTGAAAGCGACGTTAAATCCAAATTCACACACACACACACACACACACACACACACACACACACACACACACACACACACACACACACACACACACACACACACACACACACCGACCAGCGCACCCTAGGAGGGCTTCACGACTTAGGCGTTGTATAAGTTTTGTTCGCCAACACGAATGGGCAGGCTCCCATGGTCAATGTTTCTTTATCATTAGTGGGTTTGAGCCTGGCTCAAGTCACACGACAGTGAGATGCCAAGTTCTGCAATGGAAGTCTTTAGGTACTCCTGTTATTGCCCGACCTGTGATTAACTATTGGCTCAATATAATGTGAAATAATCTTGAAAGGGCTGTAAAACCCAAATAAAAAAACACATAGTTCATTTTAAACTGATGCCTGTAGGTTGGGTTGACCATTTGCCCCTTTTTCTTAGGTGATAGAATCAGAATCAGTAGTTCCATTGTATCTGACTGGAGGCTGTAAGAATGGCCCTGGACCTATACTTTTATCCATACATTTCTTTATTTAACCCTTTCTGTACCAAATGGAATCTTCCTCTTTACATATAGCAAGAGTCTATTTCAAAAATAAGGGGTGTCAGGTTGTGTTATCTTAAAAATTTAAGCGGAAAATAGCTGAACTTTATGCAAATAGTGTAGGCCCTGATCAGACGCCGTGTTCTGCGGCGTCTGATCTGGGCCTGCACTGTTTTGGGTTTTCCGGTACAAAATAGGTTAACCCTTATCCTACTACATAATTAATTTTGCGACACATATTTCTGACTATGCACCAATCAAATTACTTGATATATTATATTAATTTAGATTGGCAAACTGAATGACAGTGTATATCCTGATCAGATGACTCTGATAAGGGTTCTTCAGAAGCCATCTGATCTAGATCTACACTGTTTGCAAAAGTAGGGGTTTTCATGTGTAGCAGGATAAGGGTTAAGCAGTGTAAACCCTGATCAGATGCCACATTTTGCAGTGACATATCTGGGTCTACACTGTTTGCCATTTAATGTCACATTTTGGAACCCTATATTAACCAATTCAGTAATCAAAAACACTAAATCTTGTGCAACTTATTTTCATTGCGCTGTGTTTATTTTTAATTTGCATATGTCTAGTGGTGGTCAGCTTTATTTTCTTTGCATTGTGCTTAATTTGGGCATGGTCCATTGGTTATAGGCATATGGACATCAGCTTGTATTTATATAACTTCAGGTCCATTAATCATTTACAAGCAACCCAAAAATGAATTATGCATATATATATATATATACATTGATGTGCTTCACAGAATAAAGATAATATTACTAAGCAAGGAAAAACTTCTTTTGGACAGCCCCCGTGGTTTCTTTGGGTGGTAGGGCTTGAAATGACATTTCATCTCAGTGTCTGGTAAAAGTCCCACAAAACCAGAAACAATGTCTACAAAATAGTGTTTATTTGGACACACACAAAAAACAACAACAAAACAACAAACATCTTAATGGTGGATCTGGCAACTGTATTCATGATATATTGTTATTTAGTGGCCCCCTAAATGTCCAAATGGTCCCCTTTTCCAAGGCCTGTGGGCTCAGTAGGTCCTTGAATCTCAGATCCTAGATTGAAGACTGGAGTTTTTAGTGAAATCATCAACCCTTTCACACACAGACATGCCCTTTTACGTGTCTGCCCCCTTTTTTGAGTCCCAGAACCACCCCTTTTCCCACCCCTGGATAGCTGTTTGTTGGTCAGGATTTATAAGCTGACCTAAAAATGACCTGTTATTTTCGTACCGTGCGCGACTTAAGATAAAGCAATGGTTGGTTTGAAGTGGGGTGGGCTTTGAAGATGTGGGGGGGGGGGGGGGGTCATAGCCCCCCCTCACATCAAGAAAAAATTGGGGGTACAGCATTTAAATATTGGGTTATTTCTGCACAAGATTCTGTTTTTATAAAGCCTGTTTCGATTGCACAGTATTGAATTGAATGTAGATTGTGATGAAGTAATGAACAGGCAGGCGTAAGATATTCAAGAGAGATGGATGTAACTCAGTGGAAACCAAACAATATATTAACCTATACAAATGCTGTAAGTTATGCTGCGCTGTTAAGATGACTTGAATTTTGAATTTAAAGTTATAACTCTTTACCACTCAGATGCACCCCCTCCCCCATTTTAAGCCCCAGAAGAACCTAAAATCTGCATTTCTACCCCTGGATAGGTATGTTTGGTTTAGGATTTGTTGGGAAAAAAAGTGACCTGTTTTTCTACAGATTCATAAACTGAATGTAAAACAGTGTAGATCCTAATCAGATGGCTTCTTCAGAAGCCATCTGATCGGCTTCTTCAGAAGCCATCTGATCTGGATCTACACTGTTTCCAAAGATAGGGGTTGTCATGAACAGCAGGATAAAAGTTAAAACAGTTTTGATACTAGGCATTGAGGTGGCATAACTTGCTGATGCCGAATTAACTAGGATTGGTTTTTCTTTTGTCTCAGCTTATCCTATTGTAGTGGGGAAACCCTGTAGTGGGGAAACCCCTATAGGAGTACAAGGGCAAACAGTGCAAGCCCAGATCAGATGCCGCAGAACGCTTTGTCTAAGACATGTAGCATTTGGAAGAGTTCACAAGAGTTCACAAGTATACAATGGTTAAATGGTCTTGATTACCTTCGCAGTTGTCATGTTCACAAGTGCATGTAATGGTCACCCCTCTAAACTCCACTTTATATATCGGCAAAGCTGGGGTTTTCAGGGGTTTACATTGTTGTACTTATTTCGGCTCAACAAGATAGATTGTGGGTTCTCATTAGAACAGCCTCGTTAAGGCATTTCTAATGAGTACACGCAATCTATGTTTGGATAAGAAATGAGAAAAATATGACAATATGAGATACCGTAAAAATCCTTGAACAATTCGGACTTCATGAGGACTAGCTGTAATTCTGCTAAAATTTTAACAAATTTGTTTCACGATCCTGCAAGGTGTCCAAACACTGCAGATGAAATGGCAACAGTTTAGACCCTGATCAGACTGCTCCTTCAGGAGCAGTTTGATCTGGGTCTGTACTGTTTGCCTAGGCCTGTCTGTCCCAAATCTTAGGATCATTACGGTTTGGAAAAATGCATTCTTGCACACCAGACATGGAAGTCTGTGATTTTACCCTGGGATAGAAATTTATGTTCTGACCCTGGTGTTCCGACCCAAAATCAAATATAATAGCGTGTTTGATAAATGCACTGGTTGATTACGACCTCGTATGCGCCGTCGTTAAGGATGACGTCACAGCAACATCACTAAACATTCCTGCAGTGTCAACACAATATGGCCGACGATGGTAACCGAAGTGACTGCAGCATTAAAAATCCGCGTTAAGAATTCGAAGGTATGCAAGAAAAAGAAACCAATATGGATGTGAGGGGTGGATAGAGAAAAATCCGTCCCTCGGGATCACTGTCCCGCATCACTCGGCAAGCCTCGTGATGCTGGACAGTGTCCCTTGGGACAGATTTTTCAATCCACCCCTCACACCCATATAGGATTCTTATACTCTCACGCTGGTATGTTATCGTACCGTTCTTTTCTCATTGCAGTACTCTCCAGACAATTTGACGGGAAGCACGGAGAAGAAACCCGAGAAACGGCGTTCATTTCTTCAACAGCCAAAGTCATATACATCCACAGTACAGACATATGAGGACTCACCGTCAAAGACCTATTCTTCAAAATTACCCACCTATGATGATACACCCCCAAAGGCCTATTCTTCCAAACTACCTTCATACCAAGACCCACCATCCAAGTCGTATTCGACTCAACAACCCTATTACAGTGACACACCACCTAGAACATATTCTTCAAATCTAGACTCATATGAAGATAAAACTCCTAAAACTCAACCTATAGCAATACCAAAACCAAGTCCAAGTCAGATATCTACCCCGGACACTAGTCAGGCCGATACTTATGAGTTCTTCATAGGGGACCGAGTCCAGATTGGCGGTATCAAGACTGGTACTTTGTTATATTTCGGAACAATACATGTGGCTCCAGGGCTTTGGTGTGGTATAGCACTTGACGAAGCAGACGGAAGCCATGATGGCTTGGTTAATGACGTGAGATATTTTACCTGTCGGAAAAAGCATGGAATTTTCGCTCCTGTTGACAAAGTAAGTCATGTGGATGTTAAAAAAGTGCAGGTAATTGAACCCCCACCGAAAGTTTCGGACTTTCGAAGTAAATCTAAAAGATGCTCATCAGATTCGCTAAGGGAGTACACTTACCATGATAGATCAAGAGAATATATTAATGATAGAGAAGAAGAAGAAGCAATACCAGGTTTAGATGAGGATGGAATCATACGTGATGATGACGATGATAATGAGTTTATAGAAAGGTCTAGACCAAAAAGAAAATTACCTAAGCTTCCTACAAAATCATCACATGGTGTTTCTAGGTTACATTACTTAAAGCATGAAGCTGAGGAGTGTGATATAGTTGATGAGGCTGCAGAGAAGTTAAAAATGATTGCAGAGGATGTGTTCAATGAAAATGATGAAATTGAGGATGTAATTAAACCGTTCAATATGCAGGAAGAAAAGTTTGAAAGTCCAGAGCCACTCCACTCTGCTGGTGGTAGCTCTGGAGCAGGTAGTGATTCTTGGAGCCTAAGTTCAAAAGATGTGTTAGAAATGTGCAATGGAAGTAAGGAGTACTTTAACATTACATTTGATGGAGAATCAGAAAGTAAAACATCAACTCAAGAACCTTCTGAGGAATCCCCATCCCCCGAGTTTATATTTGATCAAGAAATGATCGAGGATGGCGAGTTTTCTTCTCAACCTATGAATATCAGTCGAGATTCGAGTCTTGGATTATTAACTAGTCTTACTCTAGAAAAAGGTGAACTTTTGTTTGACTTGATGGAAAAAGATGACGAAGATTCAGACAGAATGGCTTCTCAAGAAACTCTTAAGGCTATGTCTGTTGAAAACATGCACACACCAGATAAATATGAAAGCCTGGAACAGTCTGTGAATTTTGATGACATTTCATCCTCTACTCCCTTCAGTGTTCAACAAAACTCTAGTGTTCAAGAAGAGAATCTTAACTCTACTTTCACAAAAAATGTTAACTCTACTTTCACAAAAAGTGTTGAATCTAGTCAAATTACAGATAAACCCTTGAATTCCACTTTCACAATGGATGAAAAATCTAGTCATAAAAATAGTGCTAATGAAGTTTTAAATGATACATTTACTGTGTCAGAGAAAGGAGAGAATGTGCATAATATTACACAAAATATAGCAGAATTAAAAGCGGAAGTTTCTGGTAAAGGGGCAATGATTGATTCTGGAATTTCATTGAAAGGTTCTATGAGTGAATCAGGAATGACAATGAAAGGTGCAGTGGCTGATTCATCAGTTTCAATCAAAAGTTCATTAGTAGATTCATCCATTTCATCAGTGAAGCATTCCATGGCAGATTCTGGTATCGCCTCCTGTAGAAACAGTATGATAGATTCAGGGTTTTTAGTAAGACCTGTAAATGTTTATAATGTTCAGAGTGGTAGTGAAAACAAAGATGAAATTACTACAAAAGGTATCAAACGTAAGGATTTGTTAGATGGCAGTGAATTGGATGATCAGAAGCTCATGTCTGACTTGCAGCGTGGCCATGAGAAGAGAGAGAGACCAATATCCTTCCTATCAACAACTAGTGCTGATACAGGTAATATTCATCCTTTTGAAAGGGGATACACATAAACCTTCATTATATGGATTTGGAATCGTCCTCCTTATATAGCAGGTGTCCATTTCAAAATTAAGGTGTGTCAGGTTGTGTTTTCATCAAAATTTATTTGGAAAATGACTGGAACTTTAACAAACAGTGGAGGCCCAGATCAGACGCCGCATTCTGCGGCGTCTGATCTGGGCCTGCACTGTTTGCCAGGGTACCCGTTTAGGGTTTCTGGTAGGAAATGGGTTGAAGCTGGATCCTATAAATGAAAAGATTGTGTAGAAAAATGACCACTCATGGTCATCTATCTATATAAGCTATACATTTTTGTTACCATGTTATATCCAAACACAATGTATCCAAACAAAAATCAATGTAAGATAATATAGAAAATTGCATACAGAAGTACACCCCTTTTGTTACGCCTGCCATTAGCATGGCGCGATATAGGAGTCCAAATAAAATTTCCATCTGTTTGTTCGGCTGTTCGCTAACCCCATCAACATTTGCGACCATCCTAGCGTGCACCCAAATGGTCAAGTTTATTTCTCAAGACCTGTACAAGCTTTATGCAAGATACTTGGTACAAACTTGTATCTAGGGACTGCAACTTTAATGCAAGCATCCATATTTGACAGTTATCTTCATTTCATGGTTCACTGACTTCGTGAAAATTTCCAACCACAACTTTTACCCGACATTGAAATGAAATGACATCTCCAGCCCTGTCACCCAATGATACCAATAGGGATTGTATTCATGGACGGTCCGACTCGCACCACTTTTCCTGGGCAGGTTTAGACCTTCTAAGTGGTTTACTAGTACTTACGAGCAGCTCTGCATGGGAAGCACCATATCGTCGCTCGGGAGTCAAAACCTCGTAACTCTGATTTTTTGGTAAAATGACATTTTGATACCATTAGGTTCACGAACCACAGACACATCTTTTGCTCAAAACGGCGTAGCTCTAAGCCAATCAGTTTCCATTTTGCAACAGTAAAACGTATCTCGGCATAATCTTGACTGATGTAAAACCTGAATCTCAAAACATCGTATCTCAAGTATGGTGTGGTCAGCAGAACAGTATGTCCAGACAGAGGTTGAGACTTTGATGGCTAGTACCGTAAAAATTCGGCTATAAGACGAGGATTTTTCCCTCCAAAATGAGCCAAAAAAAATGACCCCGTCTTATAGCCGAGGTCATGGACTGCAGGCTTTTTTCCGGCAATATCCGGCGAAGACCAGACATACGGAAAAAGCCGATCGGTGATTTTTGAATTGATATAAATTGCCGCCCACTCGGTAAATGACGTCATCCGATGCCATTACCCCAACACGTGTTTAATTTCATTGTATGTATCTCTTTCATAAAAAAATGTTTGGAACCGGTAAAAAATATTTTCCAGAAAGCTAAATGGTTGTGAATAGAGGTGGATAGGAAATCAGTGCTTTGCACAGCTCCCGAATTATCCCAAGAAGCTCCGTGTCAATAACCAACAACAGCGTTCGACTTTCCCGCCAACGTCTGCTATTTGGCGCCAAAACATAACCATTCATGAGATCGTAGAAAAGTCCGATTTTTTTAATGCAAACATCTACCGTTAGATGTAGCTAATAGTCTGAGGAGCAATTAAATCATTTTCACATTGATTGTGGATTAAATTTTATGACTGGAGGATAAATGCAAATTAGAGAGATAACTTGACCATATTTTCACACCTTATCGACACGCAATTATACGACAGGGATTAACAATAGTGTGTTACTTGAACCGTATCAAATGCACAGATGGTTTGTCTCTGAATTGACAGCGATTTACTTACTGGTTTAGCTTTACCGTATTTAAGTACTCAAATAGGCTGGCAGTTGTAGACGATTTTTTTTATTTTTTTTTTTATTTTTTTTTTTTGCACTTGTCGCGACCGAGCGTCATAAGGTCAAAGTGCACCTGCCCGGCGTGATTTCGGACTTGTCCCGGACGGCCGGGAAATAGATTTGTCAGCCCCTGTCGTCTATTAAATATAAGTCTGTGTAGCCTAAGCCAGCAAAGCATGTACCGGGCCGACAGTGATACGATGTATCGGCCCGACGTTTGCCGCTCTTTTGTGCTAGCTGGGGCGTTGATTCTGAAACTGAATAGCTAGGTGTTGTGTTCCCCAATAAAAAAACCGTTCAGTTACTTATAAAAAGCTGCAACAAATATTTCTAAATTTTGTGGATGGAAATGAATTTCCCCCCTTTCCCAACGCTTAATAGACGTACCTATTCAGATTCAATAAGAGTTGTCTCTCTTTGTAACTCTTACAAACGAAGACACAGAATGTCAACAGAACATAAACAAGCGGCCAAACAAGCCATGTTAGGGGTAGAGGGGTTTTCTGACGTGAAAAGGCCGATTTCTCACATCCAAATGGCATCTTGCGGTAGCAGATAGGCCCGGGCAGATATGGAAAAAATTTGACCCGTCTTATAAAAGAGTATAAGCAAAATCCCACCGTAGAAAAACTGAAAAAGGGGTCCTGTCTTATAGCCGAATCGCCTTATAGCCGAATTTTTACGGTAGGCAATTCCGTAAGTAATTAAATAAAACAAAGATCAATTCAATTAAGTTACTGCAGATCTAAATAATACACTCAACAAAAAGTGACAAAAGGATGTAACTCATGTATTATACGGTAAAAAAAACCTTCAAAAACTCGTACCTCCATAAAAATCCAAAAAACTAGGTCTCTGAAATGACAAAATCAGCAGCTTATATATTGAATATTTAAGGGGTTAGGTAATTCTCCTTTGCTGGAAGAAACTTTTGAATTGAGTATAGAAAATAAGAAGAAACATGCTTTTTTCAAAAAAAGAAGAAAATCGTCTCTCCTGAAAAGTTGAAAAATCTGAGTTAAGAGGTTTTGACTCCCGAACGACGATATAGCCCAATCTGTTTCACTGAGCCACGATAGGCGCAGGCTGTCATTGGTCAGTGGTAGTCACATGGATATCAGCAGTATAAGTGCACTTGTAACCTTTGAGTTAAAGTTGGCTAAAAGGATATTGAGTAAGTAATACCATTTTTGTGTTTGTTTGTGTAAAAATTATTCTGTTCTGACTATAGATTCAGGAACTACTGTATTTCAATTTCTATGACAACAATTATTACTTGATCAATCAAGCAACTGATCAATAGAGTTATGAATATTTAAAGGTCTCTAAAACTGCTGACGCCTGGAACAGAATACGAAACGTTGCCAAAATTGTAAACGCTTTGGCAGAAATTTGGCACTGTCCTCCCAGCAGACAGGGAATTAATGGAAACTGAAATTGCCATACAACAAAATCAATAAAACCATTTTCATATAACAGATTAATTTTATGACTCAATTTTCTTGTTTGTGCCCTAATATTAACCAGCAACAGATATTTACTGAACCCTTGACCTGCTGAGTTTTGTTTACCACACTCCTCCCCATGTGTTGCAGGGTTCGCGCTAGGATTTATTTTTCTTTCGCCATCACTTTCGCCAATCTAATTTTTTTTGTGCCAAAATCTTAAAACCTGAGCCAGTTGTAGAAACTTCTTCGTAAAATGCAGAACATGGATAAAAAAGATTGTCATCTGCTCTACAATTTTCCTTGGCACTTAAAGGGTTAAGCCTTAAATGCACATACTGTCCTTTTGTGGCCTTTATGGATGTGTGTAATGGTCCATTATCCAAGAGTAGATGCGCATAAAGACCCCAGGTTTTCGATCAAACCAACTCGGTCACACTTCAAATCTATGAATCTCTTGATTGCATTTTTAATAACCTGTATATTCTTTTAGTTGGCTAGTAAAGTGTGGATAGGTAAACTAGCCGACTCAAAAATGACTGGAATAGTGTTGTCTGGGCCGTTAAATACAAAACGTGGCGACATTCTCGGATTTTATAAATTATTTTGTCATTTCACCTAGTGAACACCTGCTATTTACTCAAGAAAAAAAAATGTGTATCTATCTTTGAAACTATTGTCACACTTTGCATCGCTAATGCTAATCTCACTTCCAAACACCTAAATTACGATCCGCTTTAATTTAAAGGCATTTATTCACGTTTATTGAGGACCATCATTGCATTACATAATATTATGTAGCCCTCAGTGCTGGCTGAAGAGAGGTCCTCTGTCTTCAACAGGTAAGGGACCTCCTTGGGGAAAATCAATAATTTACTAACTGTTGACAAGACTGTACTTTATTGTTTTTCCCCTTAAGTGCCTCAGTCAGGGATTCAACAAGAGCTACTGATCACCATATTAGTGGCTGCCTTTGATCTGCTACAGAGAGTATATCACAGGGGGTAATAAAACAATTATGAGCACACGGTGTGTCCTACCTTACAAGAATAAATGCCTTTAAACATTAACAAGTTTACAGAGTTAAAAAAACACTTATCGTCAATGAGATAATTAGTTTATCCTCGACTACTAATCCGTTTATTTATATGCAAACACCGAGCAATCACCTCGACACGTTTTTCACACACCGATGACGATCAAAGGTGTGCCGACGCACGTGATTCTGACTGTCAATATAATACCGCGCAGGCAGATAATGGGACGTCCTTAGTACTCAATAAACACAGAAAGCGGTTTCAGCTAAGAAGGCGGAGTGTAGGTAATGTACACCTGCGGTAATGGTCAAATGTGACCGACGCAGTATAAGTAGATAGATAGATAGATAGATAGCAAACTTTTTACAAACCGCTAAAATTGGGCGGGTTTATACGTCTCGGTAATGATTTCCGGCCGTGCAGTGAAATTTTTGGGAGTCCGCGGAACGCCTTTGATGTTTAATTTTGGCGTCCGGAAGCGATTTCAGGACGTAATATACGCCGTACGTCCGCCTTACGGAAGCCCTGATCAACTTCTACATTTTACATCATCCGTCTTTGTCGCCCGTTTCTTTATTGATCAACCTTGACCGCAAAGTCTATGGGGTGTCTAACACCGGGTATTTTGCTAATCTGATCAATAGTCAAAGGTGTTAATTGTTGAGTGAGTGGAAGAAAAGGTGTGAAATACACGTGTCAGTAAACGGCTTAAGTCGGCAATAACCGGGATGGGACTTTCTTCTTTATAGTTTTTTTTTCGCCACTAGTTTTCGCCAATTGACACAGATTTGCGCCAGATTTATTTTCTTTTCGCATTTGGCGACTTTGGCGACCGCTAGTGCGAACCCTGTGTTGCATGATTCCAATTTTTATGGATTCAGAAGCAGAATGGAACAGAATTCAGAAGCAGAATGAAACAGAATGGAAAACAGTATAGATCCTGATCAGCTGGCTTCAGAGAAGCCAGCTGATCTGGATCTATACTGCTTTCAAAAAAGGATATATTTGGGTACAACATGGTGAGGGTTGAGTGTGGCATTAGTGTGACAAGAAAAACTTGTGGGTCATTCTGCTGGCAAGGACTTTTTGCTTTGGATATGACTGCTTTTCCTCCAGGCTTCTATTAATAATTTTTACGTGGGAAACCCCAGATTAGGTCAATTAGCAAATAGCGCAGGCCCAGATCAGACATTGCAGAATGCTGCATCTAATCAGAGCCTCCACTGCTTGCACAAAGTTCAACCATTTTTGGCCCACTGCACATTGGGGCTTGAAGAAATAGATGGGTTGCATCAGGGATTTTCCTACCTTTCAAAATCATGGTCCATTGGGAAAAACAGCTCACCAATATGTAAAGTTGGGAATTTATATCAGTTGTAACTTTGTCAATTTTGGTTCAATTTTCATGAAATTTTCATCAAAATGTAGCACAAAATCAGAAATTGGGAAATTTGTTGTAAAATTTGGGAATATCTGTCTCTAAATTGGGAAAAATAGGGGCCGATTACCGGCCCCAAATTTGCACTAGGAAAATCCCTGTGCATGATGCTTCCACACAGAGCTGAATCCGACCCACACACAAGTACTGGTAAACCACATAGAGGATCTAAGCCTGCCCAGGAAAAGTGGTGCGAGTCTTACCGTCCATGCTTATAAACCCTATTGGTTTCATTGGGCGATAGGGCTTGAGATGTCATTTCATCTCAATGTCAGGTAAAAGTCCCACAAAATTGGAAGCAACCTCTCCAGAATGACCTGTATAGTGTTGACGGGGATGTTAACCTCAAATCAATCAAGATCAAATCAATCATTGTCTACATTACCCAATCTGATATCCCAGAACTGCAAGATGGACTCCTGGTGTATATATAAAGGGGGAACACATATAAACCCTTTAGGTTTGTTTGGGCAGCAGGGCTTGAGATGTCATTTCATCTCAATGTCAGATAAAAGCCCCACAAAATTGGAAGCAACGATTCCAAAATGACCTAAATAGTGTTGACAGGGATGTAAAACTTCAACAAATTTATATATAAGGGGAAGCTTCCACTCAGTACAAAATGGGTTTCAGTTTTGTGTTAATTGTCAGTCGCCCCAAAGTTACAAAGCAAACAAGCATTTCATTGTTTATCTCCAGTTGACTATCACTGATTTGTAGGAAATCCAGGAAACGTTTATTTATAGAAAATAGCCGTGCTATGCTTATGGCTGTGAGGCCAGTATTGCGTAAGAGGGTTAACCCTTGTCCTGCTGAGCCCGGATATGCCTTACCTTTGAAACAATGTAGATCCAGATCAGATGGCTTCTGAAGAAGCCATCTGATCAGGATCTTCATTGTTTGCCATCCAGTTTATGAATTTGTTGCAATAATTTGCATCAAGTAATCTGATTGGCTGATAATCAGTAGTGGGTGTGACATATTTAAATATTCAGCAGGACAAGGGTTAAGATCTGATCTAGAATCATATGTTTGGTTTAACAAATAGGGGACTCAGATGAGACATGGGCACTGCAGAATGCAGTGTCTGATCAGGGTCCACACTTTTTGCTTACTGTCGAGGAATTGAAGAGTTAAACAAAACAAGTCCGTATTCAGGACCATTATCCCAGCCTCGCAGGTTCTCATTTTCAGTGTCTGCTAAAAAAATCCTCAAAATTCGGACACCTTGTTCTCCTAAATCATAAGCCCCCGCCCATAGGGGCTTGAAGAAATATATGGGCTGCATGATGCTTCCACGCAGAGCTGAATCCAACCTGCACACTAGTACTGGTAAACCACTTAGAGGATCTAAGCCAGTCCAGGAACCGCGGTGCGAGGCGGACCGTCCATGCTAATGAACCCTATTGGTTTCATTGGGCGACAGGGCTTGAGATGTCATTTCATCTCAATATCGGGTAAAAGTCCCACAAAATTGGAAGCAACGTCTCCAAAATGACCTTTACAGTGTTGACAGGGACGTTAAACCTCAAATCAAACAAAATCTCCTAAATTATGAACAAATTTCTTTCACAGGAATTTATAGTCTCCTGCATCTGCACTGTTTGCTTAGGCCTATATGTTCTTGGGATCATTACAGTACGTTTCACTTCCCTGTTGTCTTTTTGGACTAGTCCAATGCAGTCTTAAGGGGAATGAACACATCTTCAGGGGAGGCAACTCTTTCAATCTCCCTCGTCCATAGATGGGGTGGTTGGGTGAGGCAAAGGTGACGTTTATCTTGCATAGCCGGGGAATCCAACTGATATTGGCTTACAGTTACGCAAAGCCTGTTATTTCTTGTTTCTACACTTAACCCTTATCTTGCTGTTCACAACAACCCCTATCTTTGCAAACAGTGTAGATCCAGATCAGATGGCTTCTGAAGAAGCCATCTGATCAGGATCTACACTATTTGGCATTGTTTGTTTGTTTGATTTGAGGTTTAACGTCCCCGTCAACACTGTAAAGGTCATTTTGGAGACGTTGCTTCCAATTTTGTGGGACTTTTACCCGACATTGAGATGAAATGACATCTCAAGCCCTGTCGCCCAATGAAACCAATAGGGTTTATTAGCATGGACGGTCCGCCTCGCACCGCGGTTCCTAGACAGGCTTAGATCCTCTAATTGGTTTACCAGTACTAGTGTGCGGGCCGGATTCAGCTCTGCGTGGAAGCATCGTGCAGCCCATATATTTCTTCAAGCCCCTATGGGCGGGGGCGTTGAGTTTATGAATTTGTAGCAATAAATTACATCAAGTAATTTGATTGGTTGATAGACAGAAATGGGTGTGGCTTAAATGAATATTCAGCAAGATAAGGGTTAAATCCATTTTCTTCTTTCTCCTCTGTCCTTTCATCTCTACTACATCTTCTCTTTTCTCTCTTTCTCTGGGAGACCACACAGAATGATCCACAAGGATTAGCTTGTCGTTAAACACAAATCAGCCAATCAATACCCTCAATCATAGAGCTCAACTATTTACAGTGAAAACTCATAGTGGCCACCCTCTATTAACCCAGAAACCCCAAAATGGGTACCCAGGCAAACAGTGCAGGCCCAGATCAGATACACTGTTTGCAAAAGGTTCAACCATTTTTCAATAAATTTTGAAGAAAACACAACCTGACACCCCTGAATTTTGAAATGGACTCCTGCTATATATAAGGAGGAAGTTTCCATTAGGTACAAAAAGGGTTAAGCAAGCAACAGTCTTAAGCAAGCATGTTTTTAGTTCCAAAATTAGGGAAATGCATTAAAATTCACCTGTATTGAGAAAGCACCTGTCCTAAGCAATCACATTTTGGTTATCCCTAAGTTAGGTGCTTGCTTAATACAGGTATGAAAATCATGTGGATAACAGCAATTAACGAACAGGGACATTGCTAACTTTAGAACAGTTGGCAAACAATCTTCCCAAAAAAGTGAGTGCCTGAAATTTGGCTGGATATTATTCCGTACCAGGGTGAGACATGTCTTAAATCAGGGCATGTATGTATTGTCTGCTTTCGTTACGATAACAGATCCGTGTGGAATCGTGCATTTTTCATACCTCAAAAAAGGTCATTTTTCTGATGAAAATTGGTGATATTTTTCTTATTTCTGCTCTAAGATATAGATTGTGGGTACCCGTAAGAACTGCTGTTCTTACGGGTACCCACAATCTATATTGAGGCAGTTCTTACGAGTACCCACAATCTGTATTTTAGATCAGAAATAAGAAAGATAAGGTTTAACCCTGTAAACCCCTGTTTTACTTTTATATAAATAAAAAATGTGGTTTAAAGGGGTCAAAATTATATACCGTAAAAATTCGGCTATAAGGCGATTCGGCTATAAGACGGGACCCCTTTTTCAGTTCTTCTAATGTGGGATTTTGCTTATACTCTTTTATAAGACGGGTCAAATATTTGCCATGTCTGTCGGGGTCTATCTGCTACCGCTAGATGCCGTTTAGATGTGAGAAAACGGCCTTTTTTCGCCAGAAAACCCCTCTACTTACCCCTCACATTGCTTTGTTTATGTCTGTTGACATAATGTCTTCGTTTGTGAGAGTTACAAAGAGAGACAACTCCTACTGAATCTGAATCGGTAGGTCTATTAAGCGTCTGGAAGAGGGGAAACGTCGGGCCGATAGGTCGTATCGCTGTCGGCCCGAAATTGGCCCGGTACATGCTTTGCTGGCTAAGACTTCTATTTAATAGACGACAGGGCTGCCAAATCCATTTCCCGGCTGCCCGAGACAAGACCGAAATCGCGCCGGGCAAGTGCAAAAAAAAATCGTCTACAACCGTCAGTCTTTCTGAGTCCTTAAATCCGGTAAAACTAGACCAGTAAGTAAATCGCAATAATTAATGCAGACAAACCATCTGTGTATTTATTACGGTTCACGTATGACACTATTGTTAATCCCTGTCATATAATTGCCACCCTGCGGTGCGTGTCGATAATGTGTGAAAATCTGGTCAAGTTATGTCTCGTATTTGCGTTTATCCTCCAATCATAAAATTTAATCCACAATCAATGTGAAAATGATTTAATCGCTCCTCAGACAATTAGCTACATCTAACGGTAGAAGTTTGCATTACAAAAAATGGACTATTCTACGATCTCATGAATGGTTATGTTTTGGCGCCAAATAGCAGACGCTGGGCGAGAAAAGTCGAACGCTGTTGTTGGTTATTGACACGGAGCTTCTGGGGATAATTCAGGAGCTGTGCAAAGCGCTGGTTTTCTATCCACCTCTATTCACAACCGTTTAGCTATCGAGAAAATATTTTTTAACCGGTTCCTAACGTTTTTTTTATGAACGAGATACACACAATGACATTAAACACGTGTTGGGGTGCTGGCGTCGGATGACGTCATTTGCCGATCGCGTGCAGAAAAATGGTAGCTTCGGTTTGTGGGCGGCGATTTATATCAATTCAAAAATCATCGATCGGCATTTTCCGTATGTCTGGTCTTCGCCGGACATTGCCGGAAAAAAGCATGCAGTCCATGACCTCGGCTATAAGACGGGGTCAATTTTTCGGGCTCATTTTGGAGGGAAAAATCCTCGTCTTATAGCCGAATTTTTACGGTAGGCGTGTTTTTATGATGGTCTCAGTCTTACAGTCTCAAAGTGATTTCCTCAGAGCAACATTAATCAGGTGCAACGTTGTGATGTTTATGCAACGTCATATCTACGTCGTTGCAACGTCGTGACGTTGCACCGACTTTGATTTGAGGTTGCCCTAGCAACTTGTGCCTGCTGGGTACTTAGTCAAAAAGTAACTTTACCAAATTCCGGCGAAACTCACAAAATTCTGGATAGCTATTGAGCTAAATATGGCTGTATATATAATGCACACAAGTACGTAAAATTTTCCAGGGTCACACTTGGTGTTTCCATGAATAGAGACCCATTTGACAATTTTTGGATGAAAATAGTAAAAAGATAATGTAGAAAAAGACCATGGTACCTAGTTCTTGAAAGGACGCCAAAAAATTATCATTGAGACTCCCTCAAACTGGAAAAAATAGGAAAAGGTCAACATCACTCATAGGATTTTCTATATATGGTTCTATTATTGATGAGAAGCACAAAAAGAAGATTAAGGCTGTGTTGATAGATTACTCATAATGTTTGGTTTGCTTCAGACAATGTTTATCAATTTAGTCTTTTCTGTCAGAGTGCTTTCTGTCATTTCTCTTCCAAATACAGTAAAATTCCTATATTCAGACCATCTCTGGGACTGTTCAAAAGTGGTCTTAAAGACCACTTTTGAACAGTCCCAAAGGTGGTCTGTTATTAGGAGACACTGGGTGCAGAAAACACAAAGAAAGAATAGCTGAAACCTTCCCAAAAAGCTTTTAAAAGCAGATTTAGTCCTAATTTTAGGTGGTCTTAATAGCGGAATTTTACTGTACTAAAAACATGACTGGGGTCTAAAGCAGAAACTGTGTTACCATGAAAATCCTAAACATTCAGACACCTTGAGGACTTGCTGTAATTCTTCTATTTATTTCATGATACAGGAAGGAGTCTTAAAAGGTGCAGACGGAATGGCAAACGGCGGAGACCCTCATCAGACTGCTCCTTCACTGTTTGCTTAGGCCGGTCTGTCCCAATACAAAGGATCATTACAGTAGTTTAAAAGCTTGAAGAAATAGATGGGCTGCATGATGTGCAGAGCTGAAACCGACCTGCACATGAGTACTGGTAAACCGCTTAGAGGATCTAAGCCTGCCCATACAAAGCGGTGCGAGTTGGACCGTCCATGCTTATAAACCCTGTTTGTTTCATTAGGAGGCAGGGCTTGAGATGTCATTTCATTTCAATGTTGGGTAAAAATCCCACAAAATTGGAAGCAACGTCTCCAAAATGACCTTTACAGTGTTGACGGGGATGTTAAACCTCAAATCTAACAAATAAAAGTTGTGCTATGTCCAAACAATAAGTGCATAGATTGTACAGAAAAAATGACTGTTATTTGCCTGTTTAAACCAGTAAAGAAACAATTTCAGACCTCTTAGATTCTGATACAAAGTCCTGAGATTTCATCTTCATACAATGAACACTTTGGAATTAATGTCCCCTGCGGGCAAAAATGTAAATATAAAATGTATCGAACATCTTGTAGCATAAAATCATCATTTGTGACAACCCTAGGGTTACAATTATAACAACCATAGCTTTTACCCATTTGTTCAAGCCCATTTCTGAAGAACTGTAAGATACTTGCATCTTGGAAGGGCAACTTTATTTCAAGCATCCATATTTGACCTTGACCAGTATTTCATATTTCACTTCACTTTGTGAACTATTTTATCATCCCCAGTGCTCACCCTAATATTCAGCTTCATTTCCCCATAACTGTAATATCTTCATTAATGATTATTGGTAAATAATAATAATAATAATAATAATCGACCTTATTTATAGAGGGTAACACATTTAGTACTAGTACTAATCTTCCATGTGGCCCTCTTTTCCTGGGTAGGAACCAGTACTAAGCAATGTGGATAAAGTTTCTTGCTCAAGGAAACAACACATGGCGCTTGCGAGGATTGAACCGGGTACCTCTCGATCTCAAAGCCGATGCTTTACCACTGCACCACTGCGCGGTACAAGCTCAGTAGCCTCTATGAATGTCAATTTTAATACAAGCATCCATGTTTGACCTTGACCTACATTTCATGGTTCACTGAGTTTGCACCCCCACAGACACAACATAGCCTTTGTTGGAATTCTTGTTGTATATTGGCAAAGAAAATCAAAGCACTGAGAGTACTGGTAGGTTAATTGTCACTGAGTGTAGATTGGGAAAATGCGCCTGATTGGGGACGTAGACTGTTTCTTTTAACCCTTATCTTGCTGTTCACGACAACCCTTATCTTTGCAAACAGTGTAGGATCCAGATCAGATGGCTTCTGAAGAAGCCATCTGATCAGGATCTACACTGTTTGTCATTCAGTCGTTGAATTTTAACAAACTCATTAGGCCAATAAAAAAAATAGTTGTGTTTCAGGTTCCTGGCCAGAAAAAAACAGGGTCGGTAGGTCGATTTTACTTTTTTTTTTTTCTTTCTTTTTTTTTTTTTTTTTAATAATTTGAAAGCCTCCTTTCCGAGAATTGACAATGTAATAGACATACAAGAGAATATATATTCTCTCCTAAACATCGTCAACACCTTAAGTAGCTGAAATTATGCCTTATAACACACATCAAAGGCTTGTATACATCTGAACCTATGAGTGTACGTCTACTGCAGGGGTGTTACACGACAGCTGATGACAAAAGAGACACGAGTCCAAGGTTCTAATGAAAAACAAATGTCTGTGGTCAATTCAGCTGAACATGTTTGCTTATGGTATGTGGAGTGTGGTAGCTCAGTGGTTAGTGCACTTGGCTATCATGCTAGAGCCCCCCCCCCCCCAACCACCACCCCGGTTGTGGTAATAAAATGACAGTGTCCGAATATGCTCCACTGGCATCAATCGGATCGGTACGTTAACTGGAGGCAAACTGTGCAGGAAGTACCATCCCCTGTCCCCTGTGCAAGTAAAAGATCTTGAGTGTATGTAATGTATACCTGCATGTAATCCTCGTGAGGGGGTGTTGCATTATATGCAGAAAGAAAAGAAAGGGTTAAAGGATATGTCAACAGTAAATCACCATTCAGGGTCATTTTCCAGAGGCAATACAGTGCATTTATCTTTATCAACTCAGGGTGGGTTTCTACTTTTCATTGATTCAGACTGGCTAACTATGAAGTAACCCTGAAAATGTTACTACTTGCAGATAGCGTGGGTAATAAAGACTTTAGAAAAGGGCTGGGGTTGGTAACTATGACTCATATTTAGCAAGTGCCTGCGTTCATAGAAACCACCCTTTTCCATTTATAAAAGGATAACAAAAAAGGATACCTACTTGTAAGTTTTCGGATCAGGGTAGGATTGTCCATTAGCCATGAGAGGTAATGACCAAGTATGACCGACTCAGACCTGTCTGTTTTGTTGCTGATCCTTAATCAGTTTCAAAGGACCACATGCATTTTATTGGCGATCAGATGTGAAGTCTGCATTTTAAATTTATTTACTAATGCTTCCTACGGTAGTTTTCAGCTGCAAATGTTGATTCTGTCTGCGGGGAAAGAAGCTACTTTTTTACACTCGCCGAACTTGGCGAGTGAATATTTAAATATACTCGCCAATAATAATTTTACACTCGCCAGAACAAAATACAGCTCCGTCTTAAAAAATGTTCTGTTTCGGATTCCATCAGATATTTGACGGCTTTTTTTCCAAACCAAATTAGGGTCAGTAGGAAAGATTTTATCATACGCACTTTAAATATTGAGCTACAGTATGCCTAGCTAGTTGACTGCTAATCCCTCTAATTATTGTACTTAATTATCTCACTTTAAGAAATAACAGTGTTTTGATAACAAGTGCAAGTGACACCAATTAAACAATTGAGTGTGAAAGGTCGCCTGACAGTGTTATCATGTGCGTGTAGCGAAGACTATGGCATATGCGGGCAGTCTGATCAGCGCCAGTGTCTAAGCTTTCCGAGAAAAGTAACATTTTGAACAGTAAACTCAGATCAGACGGCAGAATTTCCAGGTGATCTGAGTCTTTTCTATGTGCGCATACGCATTCAGTGCATTACTCGGGAAGCATTTCTAATGACACACACTAGGACTTCCTAGCACCCATTAGCTATCGTGTTTTTGTCAGATGCAGAAAGGGCCGCATATATTACAAAACGTTAAACTGCATCCCACCCTCGTTCCATATACATTTTTACATGTAAATGAGCCAGCACTCAGCAAAAACAACTTTTTTTTTAACGAAAGATCAGCCTGTTCATCTAGCTCTTCATTGAATGTAGGACAAAACGTCCCATGGACAAAACGTCCCATGTCAATTTTGACCAAGTGGACAAAACGTCCCACATCATTTTTGCAGGGTGGACAAAACGTCCCATATCATTTTGTCAGGGTGGACAAAACGTCCCACATCATTTTTTCAGGGTGGACAAAACGTCCCACACAGTTTTGACAGGGTGGACAAAACGTCCCATGCTATTTTGACAGGGTGGACAAAACGTCCCATATTCTTGAGGTGGTGTTAGGGAGGTGGAAGGGATTTGGAAGGGTATGTGACAATATAGAGTAAAAATTCACTATTAAGACCACCTTAAAGTAAGACCAATTATGCTTTTAAAAGCATATTTAGAAGGTTTTAGGAACATTTTCTTTGTGTTTGTTGTGTCCAGTCTGCTCTAGTTGAAGCCCACCCTTGGAACTGTTCAAAAGTGGTCTTTTAGGCCACTACTGAACAGTCCCAAGGGTGGTCTTAATATATGAATTTTACTGTACTAACATGAACACTACAAAAATGAATTAGGAAATATAGTTAGATGCTTTTATTTACAAAACATGAATATTCAAACACAATCGTTAAAGAGCACATGGAGCAATTTTTTTACATAAAAGAATTTTTTTTTATGATAGCACATGTAAGAAAATGTGTACAACTTATCTTACTCTGTTGAAAAAAAAAAAATAAAATCAGTAGGTAATTGGCAAACAGTGCAGGCCAAGATCAGATGCCTCAGAACACGAGGTCTTATCAGGGCCTACACTGTTTGCAAAACTATAAGCCACTTTCCAAATTAATTTTAAACAAAACACAACCTGATATCCCTATCTGAAACACAGTTTTCACCTATTTTTTCATTACTGGATATATCTTGTATAAAAATACTAAAGGTATCTTGTATAAAATACTGAAAACATCACGAAAAACATGCCTTTATAATTTTGACCCTTAAAACCCACTATACAAGTATGCCTGGAACTACTGGAACTACTGATCATGCCAAATATAATCCTAATGGGTTGAGAGGTCCATAAAACCCCTAAGCACACATGTATAATAAAGTTATTACAAGTAATTATGCCCTTTTCACTTTAATCTAACAAAGGCTTTTTCTTTGATTAGCTGCTAATTACAGAATTAAATTGTTGATAGGAAAATGTATAACTTTTGAAAATTCTGATTGATTTTTGTGAAGGGTCTTTATAATCTGTACATAGGGGCTTGAATCATGAAAAAATGAAAAAAAAAAAAAATGAAAAAAAAAAATATTTTTTTTTTTTTTTGGTACTATATTAGAGACAAGGGGGGGAAACTTCGGCTCAATTTTTTGGGGGGTTACCTCATTTTACCCAGTGTATCTTTTTCGCAAATGCAGTTTTTTACCTGCTTATTATGAATTATACAAGTTAAATAAGTCCACTTTGCAAAAATAATCCGCCTCTGTCTGCCACTTGCAGGAAACATGTTTTTCTCGCATGGATTAACTCAGCAACGCAAAATTCGGCATAAACGTGTGACAAAAAATTTCAGGTTTTCATCAATCACAACAGAACTAGTGATACCGGGGGAACTTTTTTCGCTTTCACCCGTTGTCTTTCATTTAACTTTAGCTGTCTTTGCCAATTTGAATCCAAAAAGATGTACTCGCAGCTCTAAATGTATATTTTGCAACTTTTGCTTCGCTTTTCGCAGTGTTCTGTCAATGATCGGTACAGAAACCCGGGCGCTTGCCATAATCGTCGTGTTTGAAAACCGGGACGTGCAGGACAGATATAATCCGGAACTTTGGAAACTACGTCCGGCAGTGGAGTAGCTGTTGTTACTGTTAAAATGTGTTTGATAGCCTTAATTTCTCCTTTGATTTATTTTTTCAATTTAACATATTCTGCTAGGACTAGGTATACACGTATTACGCAGATAAGATAACTTGATTGTGTTTCTACGTATAATGGGCTGTGCCCTGGGAATTTTGTATTGTATCGCTTTGCGGTGAACTTCCAATTAGCCGCTGTAACTGTTTTGACACATGCGCAGAAAAGGACATAAAATGTTTACTGATCTCTCTCTCTCTCTCTCTCTCTCTCTCTCTCTCTCTCTCTCTCTGTCTCTGTCTCTCTCTCTCTCTCTCTCTCTCTCTCTCTCTCTCTCTCTCTGTGAAATAAACTCGAAAGGACCGTAAAATGATCCCCGCTCCGCACCCCACCCCCAAACAAAAATATCAAGGTTGATATGCTCTAGCTTATTCTGACCTTTTTTGTTTGCTGTGTTGTGGTGAGTTGTAGCGCCTATTCAGATTAATACAAACTTGCTGAGCAGAAGAATTGAGCAGTTTTTCTACCAAAATCCCTACATCAATGGATTTGACCGAATTCATCAATAGAAGCGTCCACTTCAGAAACTCGCGGATGAGAAAGCATGTGTGTGCTGCACTGTAGGGGTTCTGTCCCCTTAAATCCCTGTTGGAAAAGGACCCAAGGGCCCAACCTAAATAGTGCTTATTGTCATTTACTGGCCATTAGCGACCCAGGATCAGAATTTCAAAACATAAAAAGGAATATGTTGCAATAGGGAACAAATTGTTTCCATGCTGCATCATTTTGAACATTTACGTATTGGTGGCATTTTTAACAAGCTGGCTGATTTTTTTTTATTTCTGTCCACACAAGCATGAGTGAAACTCTTGAAAATAACACAAAACGTCCACGATTTCAACAAAAAATACATTTCACTTTTCCTGAGTCCGGTAAGGAGATAACTACGGCTAATCCATGCCTTCCTAAATTTAGCCCCACCCACCTAGCTCAGTGGTTAGTCCATTTGCCTCAGATGCTAAAGGACCCAGGTTCGAGATCCCCAGCAGCGGTGACAAAATTTCGGTGTGAGAACACGTTCCATTGGCATCATTTGCAGGTATGAATGTGTATCGTCCTTCGAATCTGGACGTTAACTGGAGCCCCCCCCCCCCCCCACCACCAACCCCTGTGCAGGGAGAACCATCCCCTGTGCAGTTTAAAGAACCCTACCGTAATTACATGGTTACGTGTACGCTTTGAGCCTTCAAAACTGGAGTATATGCAATATACAACGTCTGTGTCCCCTCTTGGGGTTTAGTTGAAAATGGAACAAAAAATAGCGACAATGCTCATTTGTCGATACTTCGAACGGTAAAAAATTAAACAGCACCGGTCGTTCCGGTCGTTAGTTCATCGATAGAGTAGCCCGGAATCAGCAGAAAAACCAAGCTTCGCGACGATTGTTTTCTTGATCGGTTTCAGAAAGTGATGTGAATGTACCAAAATCTAAATTTTGAGCTGCAAATACATCATTTTGGATTCAAATAGGTCAAGAGAGGTTCATTTTAATGAAAGACATCAGTTGAAAGCGAAAAAAGTTTCCTCCGTAACACTAGTTCGCTTGTGATTGATGAAAACCTGAAAATTTTTGTCACACGTTTATGCCGAATTTTGCTTTGCTGAGTTAATCCATGCGAGAAAAACATGTTTCCTGCAAGTGACAGACAGAGGCGGATTATTGTTGCAAAGTGGACATATTTAACTTGTATAATTCATAATAAACAATTGAAAAACTGCATTTACGAAAAAGATACACTGGGTAAAATGAGGTAACCCCCCAAAAATGGAGCCGAAGTTTCCCCCCTTGTCTCTAATATAGTACCCTAAAAAAAATTTTTTTTTCATTTATTTATTTTTATTTTTTTCATGATTCAAGCCCCTATGATCTGTATGATGAAAATTAATGGTGATGATCAAATTGATCATAATTGAACAAACATTATTAAGTCAGTTCAATGAATTTAATCTAAGGTTGCAATTTTCTTATTCATTGTTAGAATTTTTGCATTGATGATTTCACTGTTATACATTTTTTCACCTTTTGTACATGTGCAGTACAACCTGCCTGTTGCAATAATTTCTCGATGAGCACCACAAAATAGCTTTGACAGTATTGAAATCTACAGTTTTCAACACATGTATATACAAACTGATTTTCCAAAATCAGTAATTGTGCATGTGGAGGAGTGGGGGATATTGTCAGCCTTTACAAAAAGAGGGGATTTTGTCCGGGGGTGGGGGGATTATGTTTGGGGCATCTGATCAGGGCCTACATTATTTGCAAAAAGTTCAAATAAATTTAAAAGAAAACACCCCTTAATTTCAAAATGGACTCCTGTCATATATAAGGAGGATGAGTCCATTCGGTATTACAAGGGGAATATAATGGTCCTAATTTGCTCACCTGAGATAAGAGATATACATGTGGGTCCCATGGTGGGGCGAAATGCATGACACTAGAGGTCAATTACATCATTTCAACAAACAACAATTACTCATTTATTAGATAGATTAGATAGATTAGATTAGGTATAATGGTTCCCTTTGAATTGAATATGGGACGTTTTGTCCACCCTGTCTAAAAAGCATGGGACGTTTTGTCCACCCTGTCAAAACCATGTGGGACGTTTTGTCCACCCTGTCAAAATCATGTGGGACGTTTTGTCCACCCTGCAAAAATGATGTGGGACGTTTTGTCCACCCTGACAAAATGATGTGGGACGTTTTGTCCACCTGGTCAAAAATGGCATGGGACGTTTTGTCCATGGGACGTTTTGTCCGGCTCCCCTCTTCATTTGCTGCTCTCTGACTATCCCAGAGGCCATACTACGAAAGGCTCGTACCAACAGCAAAAGACTAATAAGATTGCACTGATCTGTGTCTTCGCCTATCGCACAGGTTTTACTGTCATGTTTTCCAAAAGTTGCATGCAAAAACCGTGTGTGCAAACTATGTTGTTATTGAAAAACGCGGGAAAATTTCAGACTGCAACAAATGCACCTTCAAAAATGACGGCAGAAAATTCAGCGCGGCATGACAAAATCTAAACGTGCGACCAACGAAGACTCCGATCATCCTGTGCATCTGTCTGTTCATGGATATCCTTAGCGAAAATACTTGCGAGATTACGCAACAGTACATATTAAAAACTGCCTGCATTATTTATGATTGTTGAAGCGTGGACACGTGGCTGATTAGACTATCGCTGCAGGTGGTCAAACATGTTTCGTATAATTTTTATTATCACAAAAGACTTCAAAGAAAAGTAATCTGATTATAGAGAGGGGTCATATCGCAAGAAATATTGTGCAGCATTGTCCTTTTTAATGCGTCCTAGACAGTGTTTTATAAAATGCATCTTGCGCTTCCGAAAACCTTGGGACAAATTGCAATCAAAATTTTCGGGTTGCCTGGCAGACACCCGACCGCGAAATTGAACTTGCCGGGCGCGATTTTAACTCGTGTCGGGCAATCAGGCAATTGCTTATTTCCAACACAAAAATACGCATGAAAATCGGGATTTTTTACCGGGTTGGTCGCCGCTTTTTCTTTTCTTTTCGATTTTGCGAAAATATAAATTACGGCGGAAATTTGATGGGTCGGTCGGGAAATCGGAAACGTACCATGTTTTAGGTTAATGGGTTAAAACACGAATTGGGATTTAACACGGGTGTTGTTTGGACACCATATTTTCTCCAAATTTCTAGATTTTTTTGCTGCGAGTTAACACGGTAACTAGTGGTAAATCCTAATGTCACCTTAATCACTTGGCAATTATCCAAACAATCAAATCAGCTTAACACCCTTATTGTATAACAGTAAACATGCAATAAACATGAGCTGCAATCAACTTAGCGAAGGTGACAAACTGCTTTCAAATTTCACACTCTCCAGGTCAGACAAGCGTGCCGCGAATTCTACCTGCCATCAGATTTTCATACTCGCATTGGCGAGCTGGCGAGCGTCTGTTTCGTTCCCATGATGATGATCACGCTTACCGAAGACCAGACGACGGGCGCCGCCAGGTTGGAAACGTAATGAAACTGAATGGCCGATAATGGACCGAATCGGACTTCGAATTTCTGCCTGAATCGGGCGCACCTCACATTTTTTTTTTTTTTTTTTTGCTTGAAAAATAAAGTCCCCAGTCGGCGCCAAAACTGCAGGGTCGGTCGGGGAACCGGAAACACGACTATTTTTTTTTTTGGCCTCATATAATGTAATCTGATTGGCTGAAAATCAAAAATGGGCGCAGCTAAGTTAAATATTCAGCAAGATAAGGGTTAACCCTTAAATTCCAGTACTGTAAGCAAACCTTCTAGACCCTGATCAGATGCTGCTTTTTTCAGCTTCTGGCCTTTAAATTCCTGTACTGTAAGCAAACAGTGTAGATCCTGATCAGATGCCGTGTTTACACTGTTTGCCAAGCCCAACCCATGATCGAGCCCAGCCCAGATTCTACAGATAACCATTTTAACGCTTTTTAGCTCACCTGTCACGTAGTGACAAGGTGAGCTTTTGTGATCACATTTTGTCCGTTGTCCGTCGTCAGTGCGTCCGTCCGTGCGTCCGTGCGTGCGTAAACAATTTCTTGTCCCCACGATAGCATCTTCATTTATGATTTGATTTTAACCAGACTTGCACACAACTTGTACCACCATGAGATCTAGGTTCCTTTCTTGAACCAGCCATATCCCATCATGTGTTACGGAGTTACGGCCCCTGAAAGGGCAAAAATTGCCTATTTTGGTCTTGTCCGCATGATAGCATCTTCATTTATGATTTGATTTTAACCAGACTTGCACACAACTTGTACCATCATGAGATCTGGGTTCCTTTCTTGAACCAGCCATATCCCATCATGTGTTACGGAGTTACGGCCCCTGAAAGGGCAAAAATTGCCTATTTTGGTCTTGTCTGCGTGATAGATGTTTCATTTATGATTTGATTTTAACTAAACTTGCACACAATTTGTACCACCACAAAATCTCGGTCAAGTTCGAATACGGGTCATGTTGGGTCAAAAAGTAGGTCAGTAGGTCAAATCCGAAAAAAAAACCTTGTGAAGACACGGGAGGCCACAGTTTTGGTCTGATCATCATCAAACTTGCCCAGAATGATCATCTTGACAATATCTCAGTCAAGTTTGAATATTGGTTTTGTGGGGTCAAAAAGTAGGTCAGTAGGTCAAATCATAGAAAAACCTTCTGAACACACTAGAGGCCACAATTTATGTCCAATCATCATCAAACTTGCTCAGAATGATCATCTTGATAATATCTTGGTCACATTCGAATATGAGTCATGCCGGTTCAAAAAGTAGGTCAGTAGGTCAAATCATAGAAAAACCTTGTGAATACACTAGAGGCCGCAGTTTTGGTCCAATCATTATCAAACCTGCCCAGAGTGATCATCTTGACAATATCTTGGTCAAGTTTGAATACGGGCCATGTCGGGTCAAAAAGTAGGTCAGTAGGTCAAACCATAGAAAAACCTTGTCAACACACTAGAGGCCACAGTTTTGGTCCGATCATCATCAGACTTGCCCAGAATGATCATTTTGACAATATCTCGGTCAAGTTCGAATATGTGTTATGTCGGGTCACAAAGTAGGTCAGTAGGTCAAATCATAGAAAAACCTTGTGAATACACTAGAGGCCACAGTTTTTGTCTGATCATCATGAAACTTGCTCCAAATGATTATCTTGACAATTTCTCGGGCAAGTTCGAATATGGGTCATGTAGGGTCAAAAAGTAGGTCAGTAGGTTAAATCAGACAAAAACCTTGTGAACACACTAGAGGCCACAGTTTTGGTCCGGTCATCATCAAACTTGCTCAGAATGATAGTCTTGACAATATCTGGGTCAAGTTTGAATACGGGTCATGCCGGGTCAAAAAGTAGGTCAGTAGGTCAAATCATAGAAAAAGCTTGTGAACACACTAGAGGCCACAGTTTTGGTCCGATCATCATCAAACTTGCCCAGAATGATCATCTTGACAATATCTCAGTCAAGTTCAAATATGGGTCATGTTGGGTCAAAAAGTAGGTCATTAGGTCAAATCATAGAAAATCCCCTCTGAACACACTGGCGGCTACAGTTTTTGTTCGATTATCATCAAACTTGCTCAAAAGGATCATTTGACAATATCTCGGTTAATTTCGAATATGGGTCATTTCTGGTCAATATGTAGGTCAGATTGTTGAAAAACCTTGCGAACACACTAGAGGCTCAAGTTTTGGTCCGATCATCATCAAACTTGCTGGGAATGATCATCTTAACAATATCTGTGTCAATTTTGAATATGGGTTATGTCGGGTCAAAAAGTTGGTCAGCAGGTCAAATCATAGAAAAACGTTTTGAACACTCTAAGATACCACAGTTTCAGTCAAATCATCAAACTTGCTCAGAATGATCATCTGGACAATATCTCAGTTAAGTTCGAATGTGGGTCATGTCATCAGTAGGTTATTTTGTCATAACTTTTGAACCGTTTGAGATAGAGCCTTCAAATTGGGCATGTAGGTTCCTTTTGATAAGGGCTTCCCACTCATAAAGATTTGACCTTGACATGTGACCTACTTTATCATACCTTTTGAACCATATGAGATAGAGCCTTCATATTTGGCATGCATGTTCCTTGTGACAAGGTTTTCTCAGCCATTCAAAACTTTTGACCCATGACCTTGACCTTTGACCTACTTTGTCATAACTTTTAAAGCTTTTGAGATACAGCCTACATATTTAGCATGTAGGTTCCTTGCGACAATGTTGCTTAGATTATCCTCTACCAAAAAGGCTAAAACAATCCCACTCGGATGAACAAAATGGCCACAGGAGGTAAAAATTGAAAAATATTGTAAATTTGATTCAAACAGAAACTCCCCCTTAACCCTAAGGCCAATTTGATTCAAAGTTCCCAGGAATGTTGCCTAGGTTACTCCCTACCAAATAAGCTAAAATCACTCTGCTGATGAACAAGATGGCCACAAGAGCTAAAAATAGAATGCACTCGAGACAGTGACACACAGGTGAGCGAACCAGGGCCCTCTGGGCCCTCTTGTTTACCAAATGGAATCTTCCTCCTTATATATAGCAGGAGTTCATTTCAAAATTTAGGGCTGTCAGGTTGTGTTTTCTTCAAAAGTCATTTGGAAAATGGCTGAACTTTTTGCAAACATTCTGCGGCGTCTGATCTGGGCCTGCATTGTTTGCCATGGTACCCCTTTAGGGGTTTCTGGTACTAAATGGATTAAGGAATATTATACACTGACCTCACTGCAATAAAATTCTATAAATAAGTTACATGGATTTCCTATATAAATCAGTGATAGTCACTTGGACTCCAGGCTCCAGCACTAACAAAAGACTTTTGGTCGATTTATAAATAATCGACCCAAAAATGTGCTGATGTGAAATATGGCTGACAGAGTCTGAGAATTCCAGTCAGAAACTCCCTGTAGACCTGGTTCCATGTCAGAAAAGAAAGAAATCACTGACAGAGAATGTTCATTTACTCCGCCAACTGTTGAGGGCTGCAAGATGGTATCGACAATCAATAGTTTCTGTTCTTGCTTTATTGTGTTCACTTGGAACTATCCACGGAACAAAAACTTAATTAACACATACGGCACCAAAGATGTTTTAGTGCAGACAAAAAATTTATTTTTTAAAAATTATTTTTCATTCAGAGATAATAAGGCTTGCGATTTCATGTGAATCAGATGATTAACATGAAATGTCTTTCCCCCTCCCATCGGGGTTTGGAGAAATTGATTTGGCTGGCTGCACGGTGCTTCCATGCAGGGTAAATCACTTAGAAGGACCAGGCCTGCCCAGGCAAAGTGATGCGAGTCAGACTGTCCAATGTATGTAACCTTTTGATTTCATTGGGCGGCAGGGCTTGAGATGTCATTTCATCTCATTGTCGGGTAAAAGTCTCATAAGCTGGAAAGCAGCGTCTCCAAAATGGCCTAAATAGTGTTCACGGGGACGTTATACTGCAGTTCTGACAAACAAACAAACATTATTTTCTCTAAAAAGTATTAGCCCATAAAATGCCATGAATCAAGAAGCGAAGGCAATGATCAGGAATCATTACAACAACCCAACACCATCAGGGCTTGAAGAAATAGATGAGCTGCATGATGCTTCAGTGTTTTTTTTCACATTTTTGGGACTGGTACCGGTACCGGTGGAATTGGGAAAATTTTCTTCTCAAATTGGGAAAAATAGCGTCGTTTTTACTCAAATTGGGGAAAAGGGTGTTATTTTAATAAGTATGTCAAAACAAACTCAATTTCCGCCAGAAAACTTGCCGCGCTAAAGGTGGTTTCCAGACGGAAGAGTTACATATTGGACTTACCTACGACTTTGAACTTACCCGAATTTCGGCAAATCGTTGCAATAGTACGCGAATTATGTCAATAGCCGTTTCTTCAAAGGGACGTTACTTCGGATTTCCGGAAGGTAAACAATACGAGCGATAAAACAACCGATTTCTCGCGACAAAAAAGAGAGAGAAAAAAAAGGATGCTGCATCATGATTTTGGGAATTTTTAACCTTTGAATTGGGAAAAAAACATACTTTTGGCGATTGGGAACGGGTCCGTTTTCCGGACCCGGTTTTATAGGGAAAAAAAACACTGTGCTTCCACGCAGAGCTAAAACCGACAGGATACTAGTACTGGTAAACCGCTTAGAGGATCTCAGTCTGCCCAGGCAAAGCGTTTTTGTATGATTTGAGGTTTAACGTCCCCATCAGCAATGTATAGGTCATTTTGGAGACATTGCTTCCAATTTTGTGGGACTTTTATCCGACATTGAGATGAAGTGACATCTCAAGCCTTGTCGCCCAATGAAACCTACCGGTATATGGTTAGACAGGATACTCTGTTTTAGTAAAGATCTGCTTGAAATAAGTGAAATAATCTTGAACGGCCCATAAAACCAAAACAATAACAAAAATTGTTTAGCAGACAGTGTGGATCATCTGCCTTGCACACAACCACATGTGAAATTTGCATCTGAAAAAAAAAAAAGAAAAAAGAAAACAATCACAAATATTTGAAAATACATGTACTGTCTATTGCTGTTAGGGTCTAACCTTTACCACTAAGGCTGACACAATTAATCGTATAATCGATTAATCGATCGATTAATTCCACAAAAATGATTATCATTTCTGATTTGCTTTTAATCGATTTTTTGATAGGTACAATTTACTACCCAAGGTTATGCCTAAAATTTAATTGTTTGATTTGAGGTTTAACGTCCCTGTCAACACTGTAAAGGTCATTTTGTAGACGTTGCTTCAAATTTTGTGGGACTTTTACCTGACATTGAGATGAAATGACATCTCAAGCCCTGTCGCCCAATGAAACCAATAGGGTTTATTAGCATGGAAGGTCCGCCTCGCACCGCAGTTCCTGGACAGGCTTAGATCTTCTAAGCGGTTTACCAGTACTAGTGTGCGGGCCGGATTCAGCTCTGCATGGAAGCATCATGCAGCCCATATATTTCTTCAAGCCCCTATGGGCGGGGGCCGTATGCCTAAAATAGCTGGATGAGTGGCAAACAGTGTAGACCCTGATGAGACGCCGCATTCTGCGGCGTCTCATCTGGGTCTACACTGTTTGCCAAGGCCTGTCTGTTCAAATATATACATATGATAAAGTGCAACATATGGTAAGAGTCATGCTCCGAAGAAAGCCTGACTGGTAAAATTATGACAAAAACCATAGCGATTACTAATCGATTATTGATCGCAATGACAGGACTGATAATCGATTATCTTTTCAGCTCCGATTAGCCAGCCCTATTTTCCACTCTTTGGGATCATACAGCAGATGACAAATTATTGATTTTTAGCTCACCTCAGCCGAAGGCTGCGTGCGAGCTATTGTGATCACTTGCCATCTGTTGTCTTCGTCTGTCTGTCCACAATTTCTTCAAACAACATCTCCTAAACCACTGATTGGATTTTTGACCTCACAGGAATGATCCTTAGTTGGTCCTCTTTCAAAGTTGTTCAAATGGTTCCAGTCCATTGCATATCTAGATCACAGGAACTAAAAATAGATTTTCTGACTGAAAAGTTAAGAAATCTTCTTCTCTGAAACCACAATGCCCAGCTCTTTTCTAGTGGATCTCTACCAAGATTTTTCAAATTATAGCCCTGGGGCCAAAAATGCCCAGCCACAGGGCCTATTGGTTTTACATAGTCTTATATAGGGAATCCTTTAAAAATCTTCCTGTCTGAAACCAGAAGGCCCAGGTCTTTGATATGTGGTAGGAAGCTTCAGCTAGTGGACCTCTACCAAGATTGTTAATACTACAGCCCTAGGGCCAAAATGCCCCCGCACCAGGGCCTACTGGTTTTACATTATAGGCTTATACGGGGAAAACCTTTAAAAATCTTCTTGTCAGAAACCAGAAGGCCCAGGTCTTTGATATTTGGTATGGAGCTTTATCTAGTGGACCTCTACATTTACATAGGCTAATATAGGGAAAATCTTTAAAAATCTCCTTGTCTGAAACCAGAAGGCCCAGGCCTTTTGATATTTGGTATGAAGTTTCATCTAGTGGACCTCTACCAAGATTGTTCAAATTATATCCCTGCAGCCAAAAATGTCCCCACAGCAGGGCCTCCTGGTTTTATCTAGGCTTATATAGGGAAAACCTTTAAAAATCTTCTTGTCTGAAACCAGAATGCCCAGCTCCTTGATATTTGATATGAAGCTTCATCTAGTGGACCTCTATCAAGATTGTTCAAGTTATAGCCCTTTGGCCAAAAATGCCCCTGCAACAGGGTTCCCTGGTTTTACAAAGGCCTATATAGGGAAACCTTTAAAAACTTCTTGACTGAAACCAGAAGGCCCAGGTCTTTGATATTTGGTATGAAGCTTCATCTAGTGGACCTCTATCAAGATTGTTCAAATTATAGCCCTGGGGCGAAAAATGCCCCTGCACCAGGCCCCCTGGTTTTTTTACATAGGCATGTATAGGGGAAACTTTTAAGAAACTTCTTGTCTGAAACTAGAAGGCCCAGGACTTTGATATTTGATGTTTGGCTTCATTTAGTGGACCTCTACCAAAATCGTTCAAATTATGGACTTGAGGCCAAAAATTGCCTTGCCCCGGCTCCCACATATAAATTTCTTAGCTCAGGTGAGCGATTTGCATGAGGTGGCATATTCTGTTTTCTGGGAAAAGTTTGTTTGTTTGATTTGAGGTCGCCCATTGAAACTAACAGGGTTTATAAGCATGGACGTTCCGTCTCGCACCACGGTCCCTGGAAAGGCTTAGATCCTCTAAGCGGTTTACCAGTACTAGTGTGCGGGCGGGATTCAGCTCTGCGTGGAAGCATCATGCAGCCCATATATTTCTTCAAGCCCCTATGGGCGGGGGCTGGTTTTCTGTGAAAAATATGAGAAATATTTTCTGGGAAAAATAAGATAAATATTTAAAAAATAAGAAAAATATTTCAAAATGTTGTCTGCTGAAAAAAAAATTCAAAATGTTTTATGCTGAAAAAATACCATGCATACAGAGCGTTAACAATACATAACAATTTCCTGTTTCCAGGTTACGTTCCAGATACAGACTCGGAGCTAGGGACCTTGACCTTGAACTCTCCCCAGGACTGGATGGAGAAGGGTTACCATGGCAACTTAGAACAACTGCCAGAAATGACAAGCATCCAGAGAAACTTGATAAAAGATTTTCAAGGTAAAAATACATTGAGCACAAGAGACGCCCAAGTCACTTTATTATCATTCATCACTAACAAGTCCTTGTAATGGGCAGGAAAAACTGGAGGAGCAGTCTGATCAGGGTGATCACCATTTGTCATTTCGTCTCCTTTTTTGGACTTCTTGCTGGATCATGAAACAAACTTGTTGAAATTTTAGGAGAAGTACAGCAAGTCCTCAAGGTGTTCGAATTTTGAGAACTTTTACGGTATTACTGTTGAACTTCAATGTCAGACTCAAAACATCTTTTAGGCCATGATTATTCTGTTCCAAAAGGGTAGTTTGAGCCACCAAGGGTTGCTGACAGCGTCAGAACAGAAGGCTTATAGATATAGGGATTTCTTTTTGATTTTCTCAAGTCAGGTTTGTTGTGTGTCCTTATCGAGGCAATTCTAATGAGTGCACACAGCATACCTTTTCCAGGTGAAATCAGAAAATCCTACCGAATTTCTCCCCCCAAAAAACAGGTAAAATTTCTTCATTAAGACCACCTTTGAGACTGTTCAAAAGTGGTCTTAAGACCACTTTTGAACAGCCCCAAAGGAGGTGTCCTACTAGATGAAACTGGGTGCAGAGTAAAGAAAGGATGACCAAAACCTTCAAAATATGCTTTTAAAAGCAGAATTAGTCCAATTTAAGCATATTGCTGTATTTTATTACTTTAAATATTTCATAGTACTTACCATAAAAACCCTAAAAATTTGAACACCTTGAGGACTTGCTGTAATTCTCCTAATATTTTAAGTCCAAAAGGTGCAGAGAGAATGGCAAATGGTGTAGACCCTGATCAGACTGCTCTTTGTGGGTCTGCATTGTTTGCTCAGGCCTGTCTGTCCCAGTACTTACGATCATTAGGGTAATTGAGACTCAAGAACAAGTTAACCCTTGTCCTGCTGAATATTCATATATGCCACACCCACTACCGATTATCAACCAATCAGATTACTTGATGCAAATTATTACAACAAATTCACCATCTGAATCACAAACAATGTAGATCCTGATCAGATGGCTTCTTCAGAAGCCATCTGATCTGGATCTACATTGTTTCAAAGAAAAGGCATATCCGGGTTCAGCAGGACAAGGGTTTAAACAGCCATGGTAAACAAGCCATTAATGTTCATTTCTTATTATTGGCTCTGAACTGAGATTGTTTGTGGGTACCTGGCGGAACTTCCTCAGTGATGCAGTTCTAACTAGTATCCACAATGAATGCTTGGTATGAGCAGAAAGGAGAAAAATGTCAAAAATTTTCGTGTTTTGGAGATATGTAGGAATGCACCTTACGTGTCACCGGTATCTGTTGTACTCATTATATCCAATTTCAACTAAATTTGATGGTTGACAATACTTTGTATTGTTGCATTTTTTTCTGCGGCTGATTCAAGAGGTTTGATTGAAAATGTGCACTGTACTGGTTAACCACTTCTGTATAAGCCTTTTAACCCTTGTCCTGCTGAGCCCGGATATGCCTTATCTTTGAAACAATGTAGATCCAGATCAGATGGCTTCTGAAGAAGCCATCTGATCAGGATCTTCATTGTTTGCCATCCAGTTTATGAATTTGTTGCAATAACTTGCATCAAGTAATGTGATTGGCTGATAATCAGTAGTGGGTGTGGCATATTTAAATATTCAGTAGGACAAGGGTTAAAGTTATGTGTGGTTAGGTAAACTGACTGGTTTTATATAGTGTTGCTTAGGCCATTTACCCTTTTTGTACCAAATGGAATCTTCCACCTCATAGATAGCAGTAGTCCATTTCGAAATTTAGGGGTGTATTGTTGTGTTTCCATCAACATTTATTTGGAAAATGACTGAACTTTTAGCAAACAGTGGAGGCCCTGATCAGATGCCGCCTTCTGCTGCCTCTGATCTGGGCCTGCACTGTTTGCCAGGCTACCCATTTTGGGGTTTCTGGTACTAAATGGGTTAAACTCCAGATTCTTTGATAAATAAAAATAGCCCCCGCCCATAGGGGCTTGAAGAAATATACGGGCTGCATGATGCTTCTAGGGCTGCCACGATATGCTTACCTCACGATACAATACGTATCCCGATACTTGTCTCACGATACGATACGTATCGCGATACCTTTTATGAAGGATCACTGGGGTTCAGTTTACTTTAGACAACATCATGCAGCTGGGACAGAAGGGTTACCATGGCAACTTAGAACAACTGCCAGAAATGACAAGCATCCAGAGAAACTTGATAAAAGATTTTCAAGGTAAAAATACATTGAGCACAAGAGACGCCCAAGTCACTTTATTATCATTCATCACTAACAAGTCCTTGTAATGGGCAGGAAAAACTGGAGGAGCAGTCTGATCAGGGTGATCACCATTTGTCATTTCGTCTCCTTTTTTGGACTTCTTGCTGGATCATGAAACAAACTTGTTGAAATTTTAGGAGAAGTACAGCAAGTCCTCAAGGTGTTCGAATTTTGAGAACTTTTACGGTATTACTGTTGAACTTCAATGTCAGACTCAAAACATCTTTTAGGCCATGATTATTCTGTTCCAAAAGGGTAGTTTGAGCCACCAAGGGTTGCTGACAGCGTCAGAACAGAAGGCTTATAGATATAGGGATTTCTTTTTGATTTTCTCAAGTCAGGTTTGTTGTGTGTCCTTATCGAGGCAATTCTAATGAGTGCACACAGCATACCTTTTCCAGGTGAAATCAGAAAATCCTACCGAATTTCTCCCCCCAAAAAACAGGTAAAATTTCTTCATTAAGACCACCTTTGAGACTGTTCAAAAGTGGTCTTAAGACCACTTTTGAACAGCCCCAAAGGAGGTGTCCTACTAGATGAAACTGGGTGCAGAGTAAAGAAAGGATGACCAAAACCTTCAAAATATGCTTTTAAAAGCAGAATTAGTCCAATTTAAGCATATTGCTGTATTTTATTACTTTAAATATTTCATAGTACTTACCATAAAAACCCTAAAAATTTGAACACCTTGAGGACTTGCTGTAATTCTCCTAATATTTTAAGTCCAAAAGGTGCAGAGAGAATGGCAAATGGTGTAGACCCTGATCAGACTGCTCTTTGTGGGTCTGCATTGTTTGCTCAGGCCTGTCTGTCCCAGTACTTACGATCATTAGGGTAATTGAGACTCAAGAACAAGTTAACCCTTGTCCTGCTGAATATTCATATATGCCACACCCACTACCGATTATCAACCAATCAGATTACTTGATGCAAATTATTACAACAAATTCACCATCTGAATCACAAACAATGTAGATCCTGATCAGATGGCTTCTTCAGAAGCCATCTGATCTGGATCTACATTGTTTCAAAGAAAAGGCATATCCGGGTTCAGCAGGACAAGGGTTTAAACAGCCATGGTAAACAAGCCATTAATGTTCATTTCTTATTATTGGCTCTGAACTGAGATTGTTTGTGGGTACCTGGCGGAACTTCCTCAGTGATGCAGTTCTAACTAGTATCCACAATGAATGCTTGGTATGAGCAGAAAGGAGAAAAATGTCAAAAATTTTCGTGTTTTGGAGATATGTAGGAATGCACCTTACGTGTCACCGGTATCTGTTGTACTCATTATATCCAATTTCAACTAAATTTGATGGTTGACAATACTTTGTATTGTTGCATTTTTTTCTGCGGCTGATTCAAGAGGTTTGATTGAAAATGTGCACTGTACTGGTTAACCACTTCTGTATAAGCCTTTTAACCCTTGTCCTGCTGAGCCCGGATATGCCTTATCTTTGAAACAATGTAGATCCAGATCAGATGGCTTCTGAAGAAGCCATCTGATCAGGATCTTCATTGTTTGCCATCCAGTTTATGAATTTGTTGCAATAACTTGCATCAAGTAATGTGATTGGCTGATAATCAGTAGTGGGTGTGGCATATTTAAATATTCAGTAGGACAAGGGTTAAAGTTATGTGTGGTTAGGTAAACTGACTGGTTTTATATAGTGTTGCTTAGGCCATTTACCCTTTTTGTACCAAATGGAATCTTCCACCTCATAGATAGCAGTAGTCCATTTCGAAATTTAGGGGTGTATTGTTGTGTTTCCATCAACATTTATTTGGAAAATGACTGAACTTTTAGCAAACAGTGGAGGCCCTGATCAGATGCCGCCTTCTGCTGCCTCTGATCTGGGCCTGCACTGTTTGCCAGGCTACCCATTTTGGGGTTTCTGGTACTAAATGGGTTAAACTCCAGATTCTTTGATAAATAAAAATAGCCCCCGCCCATAGGGGCTTGAAGAAATATACGGGCTGCATGATGCTTCTAGGGCTGCCACGATATGCTTACCTCACGATACAATACGTATCCCGATACTTGTCTCACGATACGATACGTATCGCGATACCTTTTATGAAGGATCACTGGGGTTCAGTTTACTTTAGACAACATCATGCAGCTGGGACAGGCTTAGAGGGAAACCCAACAGTTTTCACACTTGTTTTAGCTGCTTTCTGTTTGGGTTGTTGATCTTGTAGTTGTTGATATTCGACCGGGTGTTTCCGTTGCAAATGTGTAAACATGTTTGTTGTTGTACCGGTAGCATAGGATATATCAATTTTACAGATTTTGCATATTGTTTTAGTTTTATCCACAGACTTGACCCCATTTTGTTCTTTTTTTTTTTCGAATCCGAAATGCTGCCAGACAACGGATTTAAACTTTGCTGGCGCATCTTCTATTTCACGAGTTTCCCTCACTCCCCGGTCGGCCATTTTCCGATTTGAATACCGCTCATGTTACGAAAAAATCGAAAATTATTTTTTCTTTTTGGACATAAATTTTATATAACTGAGCCTTCTTGCATCAAAAATATATAAGAAGATTGACAAACATTATTATCCAAACTGTTTCGAAGGCAGATCTTCGCTAGATTTATTTCTTTTTCTTCCACTAATTGATTTAAGCGGCCGGACATTTCGGCCCTGAAATTCGAACCGAATCGTACCGAAAATTTAGAAAACAATATCAAACCGAGGCCGTTGCACAGCGGTGAATCGAGTTTTCGGTGAATCGTGACACCTCTAGATGCTTCCACGCAGAGCTGAATCCGGCCCGTACACTAGTACTGGCAAACCGCTTAGAGGATCTAAGCCTGTCCAGGAACCGCGGTGTGAGGCGGACCGCCCATGCTAATAAACCCTATTGGTTTCATTGGGCGACAGGGCTTGAGATGTCATTTCATCTCAGTGTCGGGTAAAAGTCACACAAAAATTGGAAGCAACATCTCCAAAATGACCTTTACAGTGTTGGTGGGGACGTTAAACCTCAAATCAATCAAACAAACAAACAATAAATAAGAAATGTAAGGGACCTGTATTGGACCAATAGCACGATGACTGTTTTTGATGACAAGAGGCAAGGTCTTCTCTTTGAGATTTACAATGATATGACAGAGTTACTGCCCCTACAATTTAAAATTGAATTTGAAAATTCAAGGTTCGCTCCTTGTCTTTATTGCATTGTAGAATAACACTACACCAGAACCTTTCAGTCTCATTTGCTTTTACATGGGCAAATAATAAAAGTCTGGTTTTCTGTCCATTAATTTGTCCATTCTTCGATACTTTTATCAATCCAATGACATTCACTAAACCCAAATGGTGAAATCCATTTCTCAAGAAGTACAATGATCTACAATCACACAGCCTTTGGTGGAATTCATGCTGTGACATCGTTGTTGGGGTTCAAAGCAGTGCCATGGCAGTTAAACAACATCCGAACAAAAATTTATAGATTTATATAGAAAAATGACCATTATGGCCATTTTTCTATATATCTATATATTTTTCATATTTTATGTCAGTGGTAGTAATAGGCCTCCGTGACCTAGCGGTTAAGAGTGCGGACTCTTAATCATTAGGTCTCTCACCGCTGTGGTTCAAGCCTGGCTAGGGTGACATGTGAGACCCAAGTTCTGCAGCGGAAGGTCAGGTGTTTTTTCTCCGGATACTGCGGTTTTCGCCCACCTCTAATTAAGGATCGGCTCGATATGAGTGAAATAATCTTGAAAGGGCTGCAAAACCAAAACCAAAAAAATAAAATGTCCCTGGTAGCGATATTGGGGACAATGTTTTTGCCCTGTCTTGCTTTGTTTTTGGTTGGACAACTTCAATATTGGTCATGACAATTAAACCGTTTGAGATACTTCAAATTTGGCATGTAGGTTCCTTGTGCCAAGGGCTCCCCACTCATGCAATGAATTTCGACCAGTGACCTTCACCTACTTTGAAGAAAAAAAATTGAACTTGGCCCGGGGATATGATTGTGTTTCACCGCCACATCTTTCTTGTTTTGGGTCTATCTTCAAACTATGCTATAACCAGAATAATTGTGTAATAAATAGTGTTCTGAAGAGGTTTAACCCTTATCTTGCTATTCACGACAACCCGTATCTTTGCAAACAGTGTAGATCCAGATCAGATGGCTTCTGAACCATCTGATCAGGATCTACACTGTTTGGCATTTAGTTTATGAATTTGTAGCAATAAATTACATCAAGTAATTTGATTGGTTGATAGACAGAAATGGGTGTGGCTTAAATGAATATTCAGCAAGAGAAGGGTTAAGTGTATTTCAATTGCTGTATTTCACTTTTATCTAGATTCCAAGAAGTCAACCCACATTCCAGTTGAGAGTGACAGCGACATTGGTTTGTTGACGGGCGACACGGACAACGAAGGTCCTGAGATTGTTATGCCAGTTCAGCCAGGGGAGACAATCCTGTCAGGTGTTGAAATAGAAACAGCCGAGTCAGAAGATGAAATCACTCAGATTGAAGACATTATGGTAAGTTTACTTGGCGTGGGCGCTCTGGCAAGAGTTGTCTATCATTTTTAGCTTGTCTGTTTTTTGAAAAAAAACTTTCGAGCTATTGTCATCACTCCGGCATCTTCGTTGTCGTCGTCTGGCGTCGTCGTTCCAAAAAAACTTAACCTTGGCTATAACTTAAAAACTATTAGACCTAGCCTCATGAAACTTCATACACACACTCATCATCACAAGAGCTACATTTTGACCAAGGACCATAACAACATTGTTGATTTTGGCTGAATTATCTCCCCTTTTCCAATTTTTTTCTGAAACACATTTTTTGCTCTCATTTTAATACTATTCACAACAGAGCCTTCAAACTTCACAGGAATGTTCCTTGGGACAAGACCTTTTCAGTGATACCACACTTTTTGATCTGTGATCTTGACCTTTGAACTTTGACCTATTTTTCGAAAATTTAACCGAAAACCTTAACCTTGACCATATTTCCAAAAGTATTTGGCCTACCTTCATGAAACTTCATACACATACTCACCATCACAAGAGCTACATTCCCTACAAGTTTTATAACTCCATCTTGCAATTTGATTGCTCTTGTTTGACTTAGAACTTTGGTTTTCTAAAAGAAACTGCAGACGAGCGTTGGCACCTGCATGCGGTGCTCGTTAGCTCACCTGTCACTTTTTGTCTGTCGTCAGTGCATTTGTCCGTCTGTCCGTGTTTAAACAGTTTCTTCAAATGACATCTGATCGGATTGTGACCAAACGTCACACAGCGTTAAAGTTTTTGAAATGCTTATATCTCCGCAGTCATTGGTCACAGAGCAATCATATTTGGATCTTTGGTACCTTGGAGGGTCTTCTGAGATTCCAGGAGAATATGTGGCTAGGGGTGAAAACCTAGGACACCTTTGTAACTCTGTGTTTAAGTTTTTCAAATACTTATAACTTGACAATCATCATGGAGCATTCATATTTACAACTTTGGAGGGTCTTCTGAGATTCCAAAGGGACATGCTCCAGGGTTCATACCTGGGATGTGTGGCTAGGGGTCAAAATCTAGAACACCTTTGTAATATGTTATATGCATTTCCATTATGTTAGTAAATTATATAGAGACACTGGGTTATACATCAGCCAACTATGTGACATTGGTTCAAGTATAAAAGGGTGAAGGTCATGGTGACCTACATTTCACGGTCCAGTGATTTTACCTTATAAGAGTATTCGTTGGAGAAATGAAATACCTGGGGTATTAGTTCCATGTGACCTGATGATCGATCTTAAAATATATCTAGGTCAGGGTGACCCATCTTTCATGGTTTAGTGATTTTGCTTATATCTTGAATACTATTTGATGGAGAAATGTCATACCTGGATCATTAGTTCCATGTGACCTGAAGATTGATCCCAAAAAGCTAGGTCAGTGTGACATATATCTCATGGTTCAGTGATTTTGCTTAATATCTTGAATACTATTTGATGGAGAATTGTCATACCTAGAATATAAGTTCCATGTGACCTGATGATTGACATAAAATATATCTAGGTCAGTGTGACCTATATTTCATAGTTCAGTGATTTTGCCTTATAATCAATGACTATTTGATGGAGAAATGTCATACCTGGGATATTACTTCAATGCAACCAGATGATTGACCTCAAAATATATCTAGATCAGTGTGACTTATATTTCACGGTTTAGTTATTTTGCCATATAACAAATTGATTAATTTTAGTCAAACTTTGTACAATATATCATTACAACATACCGCAGATTTGATTAGATTTTGGTGACCTTGACCTCATTTTCAAAGTCACAGCGACCCAAAAAGTCATTTTGGGTCAAAAATGGCTTGTCTGCACACTATTTCATTAACAAATTGATTGATTTTAGTCAAACCTGGTACAATATATCATTACAACATACCACAGATTTGATTAGATTTTGGTGACCTTGACCTTCTTTTCAAGGTCACAGGCTCCCAAAACAGTCAATTTTGGGCCAAAAATGGCTTGTCTGCACTCTTAAGGCCAAGGTCTCCCGAAACCTGTTCTTTTGGGGCCAAAAATGGCTTAGCTGTACCCTATATCATTTAAGAATTTATGAATGTTGGTCAAAATCGGTACAATATTTAATTACAGTCTACCAATTTTGTCCGGTGATCTGAGCTTTATAATGACTGTTGTTTTTTTTTTTAAGGTCACAGGATCCTGCAAAAACTCAGTTTTTGGCCAATAATGGCTTGTTTGCATCTTACATTTTGTTGACTTTAACCTAGTTATGAAAGTCAAATGGGTGTTAAGATATATTTATGTTGTGTGTGAGGGGGTGGGGGGACATAGTTTTCCTCTGAAAACATTTCTAGTCTCCACTGTTCCTGACTTTTCATATCTCATCTACTTTTTCTTCTATCTCTTTTCTCTCTTTCTCTGGGAGACAACAGAAAATGACCCACAAGGGTTAACCCAATACATCATCATCATCTATTGTTTATCCAACCATCCATAGAGCTGTTTGTATGTAAGGCATGATATTAAGTTGCTGTTGTGAAATTGATCACTGGACACATTTTATTGATTTGAAACTGATCCTTGCAAAACCACTTATTAGGACAGTCATGAGACAGTCATTATTTTGTCAGGTTTTATTCAAACCTAGAGACACAGTAAGACATGTACCAGCAGTTTTATCATATGAAAGATTTTTGTGAAAAACTGAAATACTGGATTACTTTTTTATCATCGCATAAACAAGCCTATACAATTTTTGATCCCATTAAAACCCCATATATTAAGTAAAACTGGGGTTTACCGGGGTATACATTATTCCTCTCACTTCTGCTCAAAAACAGAAAGGCAGTTCTAATGAGTACCCACAATCTATGTTTTGAGCAGAAATATGAAAAAATATCAGGATTTTTATCTGAAAAATTCAATTTTTTGGTGGTAAAATTCTCAATATATTTGAATAGGCTATATTCGTAATGGGGAAAAAACTGCTCCCAGCCTTGACACCCCTATAAGAGATGCAAATTGTCCACTTCAGAACAGCATATCTTGGAGTTGAAATCATTTATCTTTAGAATTTTATTTCATTTCAGAACAAGAATGTCACAGCTGACATAATGAATAGCACCTTCACCAAAGAGTCAGACTCGGCTACACTTGATTCAACATTTACACTGCCAGACACAGAAGAGATATCTGGGAACCAAACACAAGATATTACTGATGGGAGCCAGAATGAGAGTCAGGTTCCCATAGTAACAGTTGTCATAGAAGATAAAGAAGGAGAAACAGAGGAAAAAGAAAAAGCTGAGGATGAAAGTATGGAAAGTACAAATGAAAAGGAGAAAAACATTGAAAAGTCTGGAAAAAATAGAACTCCGAAGAAAAAGAAATTCAATGTGGTTAAAGATTTTAAGAAGCCAAATACAACAAATGTGGTTTCCAAATTGTCAGAATATCTTAAAAGCCCAGTGCCTGTGAAGCCAAAGGAAGATAAGAATAACACTGAAGAGGCTAAAAATAAAAGGAATTCTTTAAAAGGGAAAATAGATTTGCAAGGCTCAAAAATTGATTCAAAAGTAACAGAGGAGAAAAAAGTTGAAGAAAAGAAAGAAAAAGAAGTGATTGAGAAAGAACCGGTGAAAAAAGTTAAAAGAACTCCTCCCAAAAGTAAATGGGATTCTATTATGTCACAAATTGATAACAAGAAAGATGAGATTAAACCAAAAACAGAAGTGAAAAGTAAGTTGGCAGAGCTGTTGAAGGCTCCTCCACCTCCTGCTACAAAGAAAGAGGTAGAAAAGCCAAAAAACAAGTGGGATGCTATAATGTCTCAGATTGATAGTAAAAAAGATGAAACCAAACATAAACCCAAGGCTGAAGTTAAAAGTAAGCTTGCAGAACTTCTGAAGGCTCCGCCACCTGCTCCTCCAAAGAAAGATGTCGAACCAAAACCAAAACGCAAAATAACAAGGGCAATACCTGACTATAGCAAGGTTCAAAGTAAATACACTGCCTCCATCCCACCTCCTAAACCCAAAGATGAATCTCCAAACAGATCTGCAACTGAATCTCCAAGTCGTGCAAAATCTGATTCTACACATAAAAAAGGCTCCCTTTCTCGAAAGAGTGAATCACCAAGTAGATCAAAAATTGATTCTCCATCTGTTCAAAAAGATAAATCATTAAGTGAAGAAAAACTTGACACTCATCAAGAAGAATCAAAAGAACTGACACCAGAAACTGATAAAAATCGAAATGCATCAGGTGATTCCATGAAGCGTTTTGAAGTTAGAGATGGTGCACTGCACATAGATCTTGCTGAGACCCTGGAGAGGAGAAGCAGTGCAGTTGGGACTGGGTCTGGTATAAGCTCAAGACAGAGTAGCAGGACTGACTTGAGTACCACAGGGGCAGAGGATGAAGGCAGTGGAACATTCAAGGTCCCTAGCAAAAGTAAGTTTCATAACTTTTCTTTTGACATGGATACTGTTTTATATAAGTTGTAAAAGAGATGGTTAACCGAGGTAAAGGTGTTGTGTATCTTGCGTCACATGGATCTCCCTCTGATATTGGCTTACCGTTGGGCAAAGCCTGCTGCTTTTGAAGCAGGTAAGTTGTAGAGGGAGAATGTTTTTTTCTTCAATTTCAGCTTTTCCATTCATTTTCCACTTTCTCTCCTTCACTTTCATCTCCTCTAGTGTTTCTTATCTCCCTTTCCCTGGGAGATGACACAAAATGACGCACAAGGATTATGTCATTAACCCCAACACAGTCATTCAGTATAAGCCGTGAAAATGGCTCTTTTGACTTGACTGCTCAGCGAAGACTCAACAGATTCTAGTAGGAATGACCATTGAGTGAGTGAGTGTTAGAGTTTTACGTCTCGCCAACAGTTAAAAGTCATAAGGAGAGGGGACCTCGGTTTAAAGACTCATCCGAAAGTCTGGAGAAGCCCGGGATCGCGGAATGACCATTGAAAGTATAAGACATATTCAAAGGCTAAAAACACATGTTGGTGGAGTGTCAAGTTTTCTGAGCCATAGGTGGTTTTGGCCAATCAGGCCTCATCAATGAACCTTACACAAATACTACAAAACCAAGAAGTCCTTCTGTCCAGCCGTCACACACTACATGATGTATCTATGAGCCCCGCCAAGCAAATTTGTGTCTTTGAGCATTCTGTCATGACAAATTTACACTGCGCATGCCCAGCCATTCAGAGGGGCCTGGGATATGGCTTTCTGTCTGAAGGTTCCTCTTGATTCATTGCTTGTATGAGCGAGCAGCGAAGGTTCTGACGAGACTGCGCAGATGCGCAGGCTCACCTGAACCTTCGCTGCTCGCATAGGCGATAAGTACCAAAATTTGACGGGTCCCAAATGATTTGTGATCAAAAAGGATAAAAGAAAAATGAAGTACAGGGGAATATTAATGGCATCCACACAATATTAATGTAGCTGCAGATAACGAGATGAACATAAAATCATATGCTGTGGTTACTTTTTAGAATCGCCTCATCAAGGCGATTCTAACAAGTACTCACAACATGCTTCTGACAAGAAATAAGGAAAATTAATCCTTATTACACCTCTATATCTTTCGCCTTGCTATTCGGCCCCCGTCCATCGGGGCTTGAAGAAATAGATCGGCTGAATGATGCTTCCACACAGACTGAAACCGACCGCACACGAGTGCTGTAGGGCCCCCGCTCATCGGGGCTTGAAGAAATATATGGGCTGCATGATGTTTCCACGTAGAGCTGAAACCGACCCCCACATGAGTACTGGTAAACCGCTAAGAGGATCTAAGTCTGCCCAAGCAAAGCGGTACGAGTCATCTCGTCCATGCTTATAAACCATATTGGTTTCATTGGGCGGCAGGGCGTGAGATGTCATTTCATCTCAAGGTCGGGTAAAAGTCCCACAAAATTGGAAGCAACGTCTCCAAAATGACCTTTACAGTGTTGACGGGGATGTTAAACCTCAAATCAAACAAACAAAACGAGTGCTGTAATTGGGCAACAGGGCTTGAGATGTCATTTCATCTCAATGTCGGGTAAAAGTCCCACAAAATTGGAAGCAACATCTCCAAAATGACCTATACAGTGTTGACAGGGATGTTAAACCTCAAATCAAACTGCTGCTTTTTTATTTCAAGATTTTTTATGAAGAATATTTAGGTTGTTGAAGGAGTGACCCTTAAAAAACAATAGACACAACCACAGGGCAGAAAAAAATAGCTGGAGTGTCATATTTTCTAGACCAGACCTGGGGCCAGTTGTTCAAAGCATTGTTAGCTTAACGAGGTTGTTAGTGGTCAAATTGATAACTGTTCTGACTAGTGCAATTAGGGGTGCGCGGTAAAACCGGTGCACCGGTAAACTGCGGTATTTTCTTCCGGCGGTACGTACCGCGGTACTGTTTGGCCGTACTGGTACTTTCGGCAAGTTCCGGATTTTATCGGAAATTTTATATAATTTAATTCAATGTTTGCGTAAGAACAAAAATATGTTTGCGAAACGATATCACTAGCGTCGGCCGAAAAAAAACACCTCGCAGGGAAGCAAAGTATCTTTTATAATGCGCCGCTAGTCATGCTGAGCACTGTAAAGTTCAAAGATGCCGACGCGACCGATAGGGTGCTAATATTATGGGATACTTGAGATGAATAGCGGTAATAACTAATAGAGCATGCTCCTCATGCAGGCCACTTCGTATTAATATAGATAATAGGTAATAAATTTATAACCAAAGCGTAACAGTTTAATCTTGCTAATTGGGGCTCAAAGTAATATTGCGTGAAAACTTTGTAACATATATATGCACTGCTTGTCGGAACACGACTGACAAAGATGACACGTTGATCAGTCTGTGCACCAATGGAGAGGAAGTAAGTTCCGTTTACAAAAATATGTTTGCGAAACGATTTCACTAGCATCGGCCGCGAAAAAATACCTCGCAGGGACGCAAAGTATCTTTTATAATGCGCCGGTAGACATGCTGAGCACTGTTAAGATCAAAGACGCCGACGCGACAGATAGGGCGCGAAAATTATCGGATACGTGAGATGAATAGCGGTAATAACTAATAGAGCATGCTCCGCATGCCGGCCACTTCGGATTAACATAGATAAATAGGTAATAAATTTATAACCAAAGTGTAACAGTTTAATCCTGCTAATTGGGGCTCAAAGTAATCTTGAGTGAAAAGTTTGTAACATATATATGCACTGCTTGTCGTAGCACGACTGACAAAGATGACATTGCAAGACAGCACGTTTTGTGTTGATCAGTCTGTGCAGCAATGGAGAGGAAGAAACGGTCCCGTTTGCAATAAAATAATAATGACATGTAGTTCTTGCTTTAGCTTTGTATTGACTTAAATGTCTTGAGTAAAAATACGTCTGGCACATACTATCAACACTTTTTTTACTTATACATTTCGTTTGTTTCTGGATAAAAATGTTTTAAAAGATGAATAAATTTTACTGTTCCCTTTTATAAAATCATTATGCTGACGATATATATAACATTTTATTGCGCTGTGTCGAACTGTGAATAAATAATTTCAAAAGAACCGCTATATCGGCGGGTTGAACATCAGGTGTGGTCGTGTCCTTAACCAGCAGGTATCGATATTAAGTGACACATGAAAAGAATGACTTGCATTCTTGGCTTACTTTAATCTCATAATCACATGGCAATTTGGAAAAAAAAACATAGTGTCTTATTGATTAATATGATAAACTAATTTATTGGCATAAGATTAGTGATAGGCCATGGACAGATTAATAGCAATTAGTAAAGATCGCATCCAGATAAACTGCAAAGACAATATTATTGCCAATGTCACATTTTTTCGCGACCGTTAACATCTAGAAAACGCGTAATGATTCTCTGTTTATTTGTCTGTTTTATTTTACGAAGTAGAAACACTTGGTGTTTGAAACCTGTGGTATACCATGGTACTTACCGCGGTACATGGGTGTATACCGTGGTATACCGTGGTACAGTTTCAAAAGGCGGTACCCAGCCCTAAGTGCAATATTGTATATTTTGTTACTTTTGCTAGAAAAATGTGAATAGCTTTAGCAAATGCAAAAGGTACTCACTTTTTTTTTCAGCAAAAATATTAGCTTATTTACCACAATAAATGATTAAAGTTTAAACGATATGTTAACTAACGGCATGATTAATTTTTAAAACAACTGGATCCAGGTGGTCAGAGCTGGATTATATTCAAGAAATGTTGTTGTTGAAGGGCATCCATATGCATGGTACACAATCACCTCTAATCAGGCAGCATGGATGCACAAACTTATCTGAGTCTGCTATGCACAGATATTTTGCTTATGCACAGGTAAAAAGACATTTTCGCTTGAAGTGTCATATGTACGTAATAATTGGCAGCCAAAATAAGGTGTAGCAATTATGTTTACATGTAGTTTTGGGATTTTCAGAAGCTCCCATGACACGGGCATCCTCTCAGCCCCTGGAGAGAAGAGATAGCACACGATCCGTCAGTGAGTTGTCAGAGGCAGGTTCACAGGTATGAAATTGTTTTTGTTTGTTTGATTTGAGGTTTAACATCCTCGTCAACACTATTTAGGTCATTTTGGAGACATTGCTTCCAATTTTGTGAGACTTTTACCGCATTGAGATGAAATGACATCTCAATCCCTGCCGCCCAATCAATAGGGTTTATAAGCATGGACGGGCCGACTCACACCACTTGCCTGGGCAGGCTTAGACCATCTAAGCGGTTTACCAGTACTCACGTGCGGTGGGTTTCAGCTCTGCATGGAAGCATCATGCAGCCCATGTATTTCTTAAAGCCCCGATGGGTGGGGGCCGGTATGAAATTGTATCTTAAGAAACAGTAGTTAACACATTTTATACTGAATGAAACCCACATCAGCCTTATATACCGTAATGATCCTAAATATTGGGACAGATAGGCCTAAGCAAACAGTGCAGATCCAGATCAGACTGCTCATGAGGGAGCATTCTGCTTAGGAACTACACGGTTTGCTATTCTGTCTGCACCTTTTTGACTCCTTTCTGGAACCTGGAACAAATTTGTTAACATTTTAGAAGAATTACAGCAAGTCCTTAAGGTGTCGAAATGTTTAGGGTTTTTCGTTAGTGGGTAGCTGAGAAGACCAGTTTGTGTCTTACGAGGTCGTAAGCCTTAACCCATTGTATACTGGTGGACTCTTCCATTGCTATATGTTGGACAAGTCTATTTGTCATTTAAGGGGTGTCAGGCCTATTTCTTCATTTTTTATTTATACAATTTTTGACAGAAAATCCTGTTAGCAAACAGTGCAGGCCCTGATCAGACGCCGCGTTCTGCAGCGTCTGATCTGGGCCTGCACTGTTTGCCAAGGTACCCCTTGAGGTATTTCCCGCAATGGGTTAAAAGACAGGTTTTTTTTTCTCTGACAGACTCAATTATTCTTAAACCCCTAGAAACTACCAATGTCTAGTCAGTGTCAAGACAACTTCAACAAAATTTGTCTCAGAAGCCGAATCGCATACATAAAATTCTGTAAAAGGACTTCTCTGAATTCCATGTTTTGACATGTAAATCAGTAATTCATTTATAGGGCTGAGGACTGTGACTTAATTGCATTTTCTTCATATATGTCCGTGTCATATGAGAATAGTACACCCAAGGGCCTGAACAGTTTTTTAGAGGCTGTACCAATCTCTGACAGAATCCTGGACAGCACCAGGAGAGAAGTTCGTAGAAGTTTCTGCAGTTCAACTTCAGAATTTAACCCTTATCCTGCTGCATAAATTAATTGAACCACACCCATTTCTGACTATCAACCAATCAAATTCCTTAACCCATGTCCTGCTGAATATTTTAATCTGCCACATCCACTACAGAATATCAACCAATCAGATTACTTGATGCAAATTATTGCAACAAATTCACAATCTGAATGAAAAACAATGTAGATCCTGATCAGATGGCTTCTTCAGAAGCCATCTGATCTGGATCTACATTGTTTGAAAGATAAGGCATATCCGGGCTCAGCAGGACAAGGGTTAATATAATATATTTGTTCAGTTCACGAAATGTATGACAAACAGTGTAGATCCTGATCAGATGGCTTCTTCAGACGCCAAATTAGCCATCTGATCTGGATCTACACTGTTTGCAAAGGTAGGGATTGTCGTGAACAGCGAGATAAGGGTTGAGGTTTAACATCCTAGCCTACAATTTTGAGGAACTTTTGCCCGACATTGAGATGAAATGATATCTTGGTGCCCTGCGGCCAAATGAAACCATAGGGTTTATTTGCATGGACGGCCCACCTAGCACCACTTTGCCTGGGCAGGCTTAGACCTTCTAAGCAGTATGCACGAGCAGTCAGTTTCAGCTATGAGTGGAGCACCATGCAACCCAATCTATTTCTCCAAGCCCTGATAGGCGGGCGTATTTAACATAGTCATATGATATGAAAGTCATAAAGCAATGATGCATAGTTGAAAAAATTTGCTCCCTGGCTGCATCATTGAAAGTGCAATGCTCTTACCACTATGCCAAATGGGCCTCTGTGGCCTAGTGGTTTAGAGCGCTGACTCTTAATCATTTGGTCTCTCATCGCTGTGGTTTTGAGCCTCGCTCGGGTCATATGTGAGACTCCAAGTTCTGCAACGGTAGGTCAGGTGTTTTTTTTCTCCGCGTACTCCGTTTTTCGCCCACCTCTGATTAACGATTGGCTCTATATCAGTGAAATAATCTTGAAAGGGCCGTAAAACCAAAACAAAACAAAAAAAAACAAAAAACACTATGCCAAACAGTCAGAGATTATAATAAACTTATAAAAGGTATGCATAATCTACAAGGTAGACAAATGCAGTTACATAGTTTCCTTGAGTCTTCTTACAGACTGTTGCATCATCATCATCAACATCATCAACGGATTTTTGATTAACGTGCAGGTACAGGGGCAACGTCCACATTGGTGGGCCCCCTTCCAGGTAGCTGGCTTGCTACATGCATGGCAGATCTTACACCAGATCTCCAGGCTTGTCTATCATGAGGATCGATAGCAGATAGCTTCCATTCTCTGCAATCTCTTTCTGTTAGCTGCTTCCAGGTCATCTTGGGCCTTCCTGGCCCCGGCTTTCCACTTACCTGTACGTCACAGGCAGTCTTGACTGCACCGTTGGAGCGTTCCACATGTCCATACCAGCGAAGTCTTCTCTCTTTCAGGATGAGGTCCAGGTCCTCAATGCCAAGACGCTCAAGTAACTCACTGGACCTGATGGTGACAGTGTCCTGTGGCTTGACATTGCAGATCTGTCTGATCATTGCCCTGTCATTTCGCTGTAGACGTTGGAGGTTTGGCTTTGTCAATGGCCATGTCTCACTGGCATGGAGCATTGCCCTCCGCACACAAGAGCTATACACACGGCCACTTGTCTTGAACGAGAGGTGGCGGGAAGAGAGAACTGGTAGCAACTCCTTAAATTTCTTCCAGGCTGTTTTCACACGTGATGTAGTTGAAAGGTCACAACCACCCGCTGCAGACAGCATATCACCTAGGTAGCAGAAGGAAGCTACAACCTGCAGCTTGTCTGATCCGACTTGGACTTCCCTCTGTGGTCTGCCATCCAAGGGGCGTGCAGTTCCTTGGCACCGTGTACACCTGTAATCAGGGTCCTCTATCAAGCGTTTGAGCCCACTGCATTTCTTGTGCACCCAAAACTTGCAGCCATTACAAAAGATACTGTTGCTGCCCACTCCAGTGCGACATACAGCGCATGGGAACTGGCCTGTACTCTGCAAGAGGTCCAGACCTGTACCACAGATCATGATCTTTGTCTTTCCTGCATTCACTCTCAGCCCTTTCGCCTCCATTGCGTCTTTCCAAGTTAAGAGCCTCCTGACACATTCCTCAAGGGATTCAGCTATGATGACAAGGTCATCAGCATACAGGTCCTCCCAAGGGACTCCAGAGCGGGACTCGCATGACAAGTCTTCAAGCACAATGATGAAAAGCAGTGGGCTGAGAACAGAGCCTTGATGAACACCCACCTTCACCTCGAATTCTTCACTGTAACCATCACCAACGCGGACACGGCTCCGAGCATTAGCGTACATCGCTTGGACCAGTTTCACAATCCACTCGTCCACTCCCAAGTTTTCTTAGTGCCCACCAGATGGCTTTCCGAGGCACTCGATCAAATGCCTTCTCCAGGTCTACAAAAGCCATGTAGAGTCTCCTGTTGGCCGCCAGATACTTCTCTTGTAGCTGTCGGGCAACAAAAATTGCATCTGTTGTGCCTCTTCCTGGGACAAAGCCAAACTGGGAATCGTCGATGGACACCAACTGCCTAATGAGGCCATCCACAATCCTCTCCAGGACTTTCATGACTTGTTCTGTCAGCTTGAGACCACGGTAGTTGCCCCGTTCCAATGCATCGCCCTTGCCCTTGTAGAGACAGACAATGAAACTGTTCCCAGTCAGAGGGTACCTTCCCATCACAGATGATTGCAGCTGTGAGGTCACGGATCATTGAGGCTCCTGCATCACCTGCAGCTCTTATCATCTCCACCACTATGCCAGAGGGCCCCTGTGCTTTGCCAGTCTTCATCTGAGAGATAGCCTTCTTAACCATATCAATAGTGATTGGGATGGGTGGCCCTTCCACTGGTGGTTCATCAGTTTGCAAAATTCCTATATTAACCCTTTTTGTACCAAATGGAATCTTCCTCTCTATATATATAGCAGGAGTCCTTTTCAAAGTTTAGGGGTGTCAGGTTGTGTTCTCATGAGAATTTATTTGGAAAATGACTGGACTTTTAGTAAACAGTGGAGGCCCTGAGACGCCGCGTTCTGTGGCGTCTGATCTGGGCCTGAACTGTTTTCCAGGGTACCCGTTTTGAGGTTTCTGGTACCAGATGGGTTTAGACCAGTTTTGGGACTGTTTGAATATGATCTTAAAGAACAGTGTCAAAGGTGGTCTGTTACTAGAGGACACTGATATGTGGAAAATATAAAGAAATAATAAGTGAATCATTCTAAATAAGCTTTTAACCCTTATCTTGCTGAATATTCATCTAAGCCACACCCATTTCTGTCTATCAACCAATCAAATAACTTGATGTAATTTATTGCTACAAAGTCATAAACTGAATGCCAAACAGTGTAGATCCTGATCAGATGGCTTCTTCAGAAGCCATCTGATCTGGATCTACACTGTTTGCAAAGATAGGGGTTGTCGTGAACAGCAAGATAAGGGTTAAAAGCAGAATGTAGAATGTTTTTATGTGCCTCCATGCCCCTTGAAGTGGGATAGGACATACACCATAGTTTTAACCTTGTTCATACGTATATTTGTATGAACATACATATTAGCATGTCATGTCCCTGCGACACCTACAGTTTTGAAGGTTTTGTTTGAAATTTACATGATAGCTTGTTTATAGCTTGTATATAGGTTGATCATGTGCATAAAGGTCATCAATCTCTGATTAGACTATTAAGGAAAGTTACATGCCCCTGATCAGCTAGGTTTGCAGTCATCCCCTGACATTTCTTCATCTTGCCAAAATGCTGAATTTCCAAAGATTGTTTTCACTGCAAAGAACTTATTTCATGAATTTCACAATCAGTAAAAACCTACAAAGATTAATCCTACATTAATTTTGCCACCTTACTGTCTGACTTACAACCAAATTATTTCTTTGCTAAACTCATTTCTTTCCTAATGCGAAGAAATTGTTTATTAATTTATAACAAAAACATTGTGATAACATTGATTGAATATAGTAGTAGAAAAGTATGGTCCAGTGGCAAGGTGAAAATATACCATACCTGCCAACACTCCCGATTTGAGCGTGACTCTCACGATTTATTGTGTGTCTCACTACCCCACGATCGTATTTTGAAAATGGCCCAAATCTCACGAATTTTTATGCATCTCACGCTTAGAAATTCGCTAATTTTGCCATACTGGATATTTACATTGCAAACTGGTTATTATCGGCTTTTCTGAATCGCTAATATAATTATTATTATGCAATTAGAGCCGAGATACAGAACTATTCATAGTATTGGAAAATCACCTCCGGTCACAGATATATTTGGACTATTATTAGCAAATCTATTATTGGACAGGTAAATAAACAAAACTATCCATCTTGTCTATAATCTATCTATCGGTAAATTTCTAAGTTTAGTCCTCAGAATAATCAGATATCGAGGCATCCCTGCGTTACAAAAATCATATTTAGCCATTTAATTTCTTCATTACATACTAATAATCTTTCATAAAAACGATCTTTTTCTCGTTTTTTTTGACACTTTACAAGTCACCCAAAATGTTGTGTGGCGACCTATGACCTATCTTGCATTTTGTTTATGAATTTATGAAAACGTAAACATTAGCAAAAAAACGCTCATAGTATTGATCAGTTATTTATTTTAGCATAAATATGTTCAGTTTTCAATAAGATTTGATGAAGTTCTGTGGAAAAATGAATCATTGTATCTGACTTGTAAAGTGACCTACCGGTAAGTCACATATATTCGGACAGTACACAGTTTCATACATTTCACCCCTGCTAAAACTAGGTGGGTGAGCTAGCACTTCCTTTTTTTAATGGGTGCTTGATCTGGTTAAAAATTGAAATTTATTGGTGGTGGGGTTCAATTTATTTTTTTTTATGGGTGGTGGGTCTTTGAAAAAGGTAGCACCCATCCCCACCCCCATACGGTTAGGGAAAAAAATCTCACTCTTTCAAATTTTTCCTGAAAATTCCCCGCGAGCCAAATACTAAAACAGATGGTGAAAAACGGTCTGCCGCGCGCAGTCTCACTCTTTGGATTTTCTCAATGTTGGCAGGTATGAAATATACTGCAATGTTCACAAAACAATATATGTATATAAAATATCTCTCAATAATTATTTTATTATTTCTGCTAAACCATGCTTGTCACAAAACTTCAGGACCCATAGTGACTTATCAAGCTTAATTTCTCAGAAAAGTATCAGAGAGAGAAGGACCTTATCTCTGAGGGACGGGCTAGAGCTGTAGCTCCGCCTAAACACATGTATGTTTCTGTCAAACAATAATAAATACATTTGGTATATTGTATTCATTCAGTGCATAAACTAATTCTGATACAGTGTAGATCCTGATCAGTCGTCTGATCTGGATCTACACTGCTTGTCAAGATAGTGGTTGTCGTGTACAGCAGCATAAGAGCTGAAACATGTGAATATATTTTGTTTTATTTGATTTGAAGCTTAACGTCCCCGTAAACACTGTAAAGGTCATTTTGGAGACATTGCTTCCAGTTTTGTGGGACTTTTACCCGACACTGAGATGAAATGACATCTCAAGCCCTGCCGCCCAATGAAACCAATAGAGTTTATAAGCAGGGACGGGTCGACTCGCTCCACATTTCCAGGCTTAGATCCTCTTAAGAGGTTTACCAGTACATGTGTGCAGGTTGGTTTCAGCTCTGCGTGGAAGCATCATGCAACCCATCTATTTCTTCAAGCCTCGATGGGTGGGGGCTATAAAACACGTGAATATAAGAATATTTTGAATTTCAAGTAGCATACCCAAATCAATACCCGTGAATATGCATGAATCTGGACAACCATGAATAGTCATAAATATATACATAAAATAAGTAGCAGTATATTCCATGTAATTCTTTTTTACCAGGTGACGGGTAAAGAAAATGAGGAGAAAACGTCCGAGGTAAAGACACGCAGAAAGAGTTCACTTATCCCACCCACTAATTGTAAGTATTGACTTCAATTAATATGTATGAAATTACTGTCAGGGGAGAAAACCCTTTGGAATGTTTTGTTCACCTTACCAGTACAGGTCTACACTAACCCTTATCCTACTGTTCACAACAATCGCTACCTTTGCAAACAGTGTAGTCAGCCCCCACCCATCGGGGCTTGAAGAAATATATGGGCTGCATGATGCTTCCACGCAGAGCTGAAACCGACCCGCACATGAGTACTGGTAAACCGCTTAGAGGATCTAAGCCTGCCCAGGCAAAGTGGTGCGAGTCGGTCGGTCCATGCTTCTAAACCCTATTGGTTTTGCGCGGCAGGACTTGAGATGTCATTTCATCTCAATGTCGGGTAAAAGTCCCACAAAATTGGAAGCGTATCTCCAAAATGACCTTTACAGTGTTGACGGGGACATTATACCTAAAATCAAACAAACCAACAAAGCAAACAGTGCAGATCCAGATCAGATGGCTTCTTTTTGTCATGTGGTTTGTGAAATGAATGAATATTGCATATCAAGTAATTTGATTGGTTGATAGTCAGCAATGGGTGCAGTAAATTAAGGTATTCAGCAGAATAAGGGTTAAAGAGGAAAGAATTTCCCCTCAGGAGCAAATTGTTTCTTTTAACAGTAGATTTTTTTTGAAGATTCTGAAGTTATCTCCCTGCAAATCAAAGCTCTGACAGCACTGGTGGGTTGATTGTTTGAGTCTGTAGGCTGAAAAATGGTGCTGAACAGGGACTTGAGCTGTTTCGTTTAACCCTGAAATTCCTGAAATGTATGCAAATGTATGCAAACAGTGTAAACCCTGATCAGATGCTGCATTCTGCAGCATCTGATCAGGGTCTAAACTGTTTGCCAATGCCCCTGCATATGCCCCCAGTCAATGTTTTACACAACACAACACAACTTCTACACAACACTCTGATGTCACAACGACAAGAATAGCATAGCTGTTTTCTATAAATAACTAATACCGGGATTTCCCACCAATCAGTGATAGTCATGTGGACATCAGCGCTGAAGAGCTTCTGTGCTTAGTGATATTAGGTCATTTGTTTGTCAAGATGGCAGATATACAAGGTGTTTCTGTCTCTGAATATGATATACATGTTTATTTAAAATATAGCAATTGTCTTAAGCGTGTCCAATTTCCTGTAATTTTCTTGAAATTTGAATAAGTCGATTAATTCACAGCTCCAGATAAGGTTTTTTTGTTCGTCAGAAAAGTACTGATATTTTATTTCTGCAAGAAAACATGCTGTGGGTACTGATTAGAAGCACCTCCGTGACCTCACTGAGGTGCTTCTAATCAGTACCCACAGCATGTGCTAGTTGAGGTGCTTCTAATGAGTACCCACAACATGTTTTCATGCAGAAATAAGAAAAATGATATTTGGTTACCCTCTCTTATCTGAGGTTATGCCTGATTATATGAGCTACATGTATACATATCATTTGAGATGTTCAATAAAAGATTTATCCTTTGGCTGCAAAGAATATACATCAAAGAAATGAAAAAAAATATGCAGTGTACAAGTATTTCTGGGCCAGACTAGCTAGTTTCAGCAAATGAGGCCTCATCAGTGACCCTCAAATATTTTCAAAACTCCACAATGGAAACATTGATCCCAAAGGACAAGAAAATACAAACTACACCAGTCTGATCAACACTTTTCTGTTTGCTGCTGGGATAGAACATTAGCTCTAGTTCCCATATCAAAATTTTCAAACGTTATTTGAGTCGCTGACATACGAAAACACGCCTATATAATTTTGACCCCCTTTAACCCCACTTTTATATAGTAAATCTGGGGTTTCCGGGGGTATACCTTATTTTTCTAATTTCTGCTCTAAAATATAGATGGTTGGTACTCTAACATGTGCCCACAATCTGTATTTGGAGCAGAAATAAGAAAAACATCAAATTTTTCATCATAAAATTTTCATTTTTTCGGCGATAAAGGTGGCAATGTATTTGTATAGGCGTGTTTGCGTAATGGCAGGCAAGTACGATAACACACCCGTGCGACATAGTGCATTTTTTCACATCTCCAAAATGGCTTCTTTTCTGATGAAAATCCATGATATATTTCTTACTTATACTGTAAGCATACGTTGTGGGTGCTCGTTAGAACCGCCTCTATGAACCTATGTCTTGGGGCAGAAATAAGAAAAATAACATATACCCCTGAAAACCCCAGTTTTCTCTATATAAAGTGTGGGTTAGGGGTGTTCATTTCACGGACTTGTTCAGGTAATGGGTTTACCCGATCTCAAGCCTCAAAGACAGGTTTTCTCCTGAGAGAACTCAATTCAGGGCTGGAAAATTCTTCCAATTTCACTCATCCTGCATGACGAAGGGCGTGTTGATTTTGGTAAATTATATAGGGACTAAAAAATTTTACTCGTCATGGGGAGCGGACAAGAAGAATTTTCAAGTCCTGCTCATAATTTGTGTTGCAGTGCCAGAACTCTTGTGACACATTAGGAAAACTTTGATCATTTATTATGGCAAATATGCAAAAGCTGCTCTCATTTTTCCAGCAAAAATACCAAAATTTTGAATTTTAAACTTGCTAGAACAGTTAACAATATGACCACTAATGAGCTCGTTAAGCTAACGATGCTTTGAACAACTGGCCCCTGCTCATAATTATACCCCCACAAATGAAATTTGGCGGGGTATATAGGAGTGAGCTTGTCGGTCTGTCTGTCGGTCGGTCGGTCGGTCGGTCTGTTGACTTGGTTTCCAGACGATAACTCAAAAAGTGCTTCACTGATTTTTATAATTTTTGGTACACTGATGTAACGTCATAAAATACAGGTCAAGTTCGATTTCCACTACAATTTGTCAATTTTCGACATAGTTATGGCCCCTTTCAAGTGAAAAAATTGCAAAATGGAGCTGTTGTACTATCAAGACAGTTTTTGTGATAGCTCTAGTTTGTGTTGCCATGCCAGAACTCTTGTGACACATTAGGAAAACATAGGTCCATGTGAAGTAATGGTGTACAACATGGTGTCAGAATTGACAAATATTAGGTATTTTTTCTGCTTTCAACATAGATTTTGGGTGCTCGTTAGAAAATGAAGAGAAAACTTCTGAGGTAAAGACACACAGAAAGAGTAACAGCGGTTCTGATGAGTGCCCACAATCTATTAGAACCGTCTGATTGAGGCAGTTCTGACGAGTACCCACAATCTATGTTTTTGAGCAACAATAAGGCAGATAATGTATAACCCAGTAAACACCACTTTTCAAGTATGATTTAGAGGGAACTTTGTTTCCCAGACGTGTTATCCTGATGATGTAATCCATGGTGAATCATAAACCTGTATGTCCAAATAAGTTTTGCAATTCTCTCCTCCCTCCTTCTTCCCCTCACAACCGCACCACCACCACCGGACACGTGTTTTGGTGCTGTTTTTGTGCAAATCTTGTTGGCATTAGCACCGTCATTGACATGGTGTATGCACAATATATCTTGAGGAACCTGGAGATTTTCAGCTTCGATGCATAATTGTATCAGGATGCAACAGATAGATATTGGTGACCTCAACCTTGTTTGTAAGATTGGCATTGTCAAAAATCATGTTATTTGCTAGTGGTGGATCTGGGTTGAAATGTCTCAAACCTATGATAATTATTTTAACTGTATGAGGGAGATTTGCCACTGTGATGAGGGAGATGTAAAGAATATATAGGGAAATTCTCAGTTCAAATGAGGGAGACTCCAAAATTTTACTAAAATTTAGCATAAATTGGACAAAAATTAGCATCAAAATGAGGGAGTCTCCCTCCTGATGAGGGAGGTATCACAGGTATGATGTCTGTTTTCTTAAAAACTAATTCTTGGTTTAGTCTCTGCTTACCAGATAAATTTTAAGGTCTCAAGACTCTTTCTAGAGCTATTTTAGACATTAACAATAAAGACATATGCATTTCTGAGATCAAGAGTTAAAATTTTTGCGGAAAGATTTCATGAAAATTGATACATCTTTATTACTTCTGCACATGCTCTCAGCTGAGAAAGGTAACATGCATGCCGTCATGCTTCCGATTCTGTGTTATTGATGCAGATTCAAGATTTTATTTTCATTCATCCAGATTCCTGGAATCTGCAAATAAAGCTATTCATTGTTGCCATTTTATTTGGTGTCTGGCCAAACTGTGCATATTGCTTGTTCGCCTCATATTCACTTAGAAGCTTACATGTACCAAATGGATTCTTCCTACTTATATATAGCCTGGGTCCATTTCTATATATAGCCTGGGTCCATTTCTATATATAGCCGAGGTCCATTTCTAAATTTAGGGATGACAGGTTGTGGTATCTGAAAAATTGATTCGGAAAATGCCTGAACTTCCTGCAAATAGTGTAGGCCCTGATGAGAGGCCGCGTTCTGCGGCGTCTCATCTGGACCTGCACTCTTTGCCAAGGTACCCCTTTTAGGGTTTCTGGTACTTAAAACTGCTGACATGTTGATAATTTGACAGTACCAGAAATTGACAAATTTTGCATATTCCACTGACAGACTGCGCATTCTGTTTAATCAGCCGTTTTTTTTTCATATGCATGTTCCAGTCAAATATACATTTTCAAGATCTGTTCTTTCATGATCATCTGACTCATTCATAATCTCTCCGGATTCTTCGGTTTTTAATTCTCCTCCTGCTCATTGATTTTTGAAAATTTATTTCCGCAGCTTTTTGCTTATCAATAAGCTATTCACCAGCAGACTTTAGCAAGCTATGTAATATTGCTAGATTATAATTTTAGCAGCTGTGCAGCTATAAAAAATTCCTCACTGCAGTTATATAATTTGAGCCGGGGCACTGCATTTCCTGCAACTTACATGTGCGCCCAGGGAAGAATCAGATCAGCCTGCGCATCCATATTGTCTAACCAGAGACATGCTGCATGAAGGAGCACTGGGCCCTTAGCTATCCTTAGAGCGCACAATGAAGACTCTGATCAGACTACGCGGATGCACTTAGGCCTAAGCTTCTGCTGGCGCACATCTTATTGTAGGTTTTGTCGTGTGCTGGCTCATTTATCATATAGTATCATCCGTGCACCATGCTTTCTTGCCTTTTGGGGATGCAGCATAAATCTGATGCAGACGGGAACCAGCTCGACCAGCAAAAGGATTAGTTATGTCTTCAGGGGAGGCAACTCCTTCAAAAATAATTTTATCTGCCATTCCAACAGAGGTCTACACTTAAAGGAGCAAATTCTTTCCTTTAGGAGTTGGCCCCTTTCCTTAAAGAGTTGGCCCCTTTCCTTTAAGAGTTGGCCCCTTTTTCAGCGGGTCTCAACATAAAGAATAACAGAGTGACACGAAGTCAAAAACAGTTGCTATTATGACAAACTTTTATAAAAAGCGTTCTTATTGCCTTGTGTTACTTAAAAGGGACCTTGGCATACATTGCAGTGTAGGCCCAGATTGTTGACTCTGATCAAGCCCTATATGATTTGGGTAGTATTCTCCAGTTGCTGAGCAAATAAATGAAAGGCCAACAAAAAAAAAGAACTGAGCTATGAGTAAGATGAATTTCTTCATCCCATGTCAAAATGAGATAAAAAAGACAGATGAAAAAAAAAAAAAAGTAAAAAAGATGAATTCACAGAAAAATAAGCTATAGCATGATAACAGCAACAACAAAAAAAGTCTCACCACAGGTAAGAAAGTAAAAAGACTTAGACCAGCCTGTGCATTTATGGAAGCTGTTCAGTATCTTTAACCCTTGTCCTGCTAATCCCGTATATGCCTTATCTTTGAAACAATGTAGATCCAGATCAGATGGCTTCTGAAGAAGCCATCTGATCAGAATCTACATTGTTTGTCATTCAGGTTGTGAGTTTGTTGCAATAATTTGCATCAAGTAATCTGATTGGTTGATAATATGTAGTGGGTGTGGCATATTTAAATATTCAGCAGGACAAGGGTTAAAATGTCTATGATCCTTATTAGACTTTGAGAAACAGCAGGGAGTCTGATCAGCCTGTGTACATATGATTTCATTTATCCAGACCCCCAGCCCATCGGGGCTTGGAGAAATTCATTGGGTTGCATGATGCTTCCAGGAAGAGCTGAAACCGACCACACATGAATACTGGTAAACCACGCAGAGGTTCTAAGCCGGCCCATGAAAAGTAGTGTGAGTCTGACCGTCCATGCACATAAACCCTATTGGTTTCATTGTGCAGCAAGGCTCGAGCTGTCATTTCATCTCAGTGTCGGGTAAAAGTCCCACGAAATTGGAAGCAATGTCTCCAAAATGACCTGTAAAGTTGACGGGGACGTTACAAAGTATTTTCATGTATCACTTTGGAGTGACTTGAAGATATATAAAAAAAATAAAAACATTGAACAAGTGATAATGATGATAAAAATATTATTAGCTCAGTTTATATATCAGTTTGAAATTGGGTCTTGGAGAAATAGATTTGGCTGCTTCCTGGGCAGAGCTGAAACCGACTGCACATGAGTACTGGTAAACCACTTAGGTCTAAGCCTGCCCAGGCAAAGTGGTTTGAGTAGGACTGTCCATGCATGTGAACTCTATTGGTTTCATTGTGCGGCAGGTTTTGAGATGTCATTTCGTCTCAGTATCGGATAAAAGTCCCCAAAACATTGGAAGCAACATCCACAAAATGACATAAATAGTGTTGACGGGGACATTAAACCTCAAATCAAACAAACATTCAAGAAACTGAATGCAATAAATGCAGGCTTCCACATTCTAAGGGGAATAACTGAAGGCTGTTTAAAATCTGTTTCTCTGTCTTGCTTCTGATGGGTTGTGGTTCTTAGCTCAGTGTTTTCATATTTCTTGTTGAAACATACGTTGTGGGTTCTTGTTAACCCTTGTTCTGCTGAATATGTTAATCTGCCACACCCACCACCGATTATCAGCCAATCAGATTACTTGATGCAAATTTTTGCAACAAATTCACAATCCGAATGACAAAACAATGTAGATCCTGATCAGATGGCTTCATCAGAAGCCATCTGATCAGGATCTATATTGTTTGAAAGATAAGGCATATCCGGGCTCAGCAGGACAAGGGTTAAAATCACCTCAGTTTGGTGATAATAACAAGAACCCACAGTGTATGTTTTTGAAAGAAAAAGATATCCCCAAATAATCTTCATCAGGGAGATGTTGGTGAATGAAGATGATTGGTGATGTTTTGTCATTTCTTGCTTACCGAAATGATCCTAAGTATTGGGACAGATAAGCCTAAGCAAGCAGTGCAGACCCAGATCAGACTGTTCCTTCAGGAGCAGTCTGATCAAGGTCTACACTGTTAGCTATTCTGTCTGCACCTTTTTGACTCCTTTCTGGATCGTGAAACAAATTTGTCAAAATTATAGGAGAATTATGCCAAGTCCTAAAGGCGTCCAAATTTTTAGGATTTTTAGGGTACTAAAACGCAAAATTTAAGCCTTGTCATGAGAAGATGCCCCTTAGCACTCCCTGTTCCGCAATATTGCATGTTTGATTTGAGGTTTAACGTCCCCTTCAACACTGTAAAGGTCATTTTGGAGACATTGCTTCCAATTTTGTGGGACTTTTACCCGACATTGAGATGAAATGACATCTCAAGCCCTGTCGCCCAATGAAAGCAATAGGGTTTGTGTGCATGGACGGTCAGACTCACACTACTTTTCATGGGCCGGCTTAGAACCTCCGAGTGGTTTATAAGCATGGACGGTCCGACTCGTGCGCACCGCTTTGCCTGGGAAGGCTTAGATCCTCTAAGCGGTTTACCAGTACTCGTGTGCGGGTCAGATTCAGCTCTGCGTGGAAGCAACATGCAGCCCATATATTTCTTCAAGCCCCGATGGGCGGGGGCCGGAATATTGCATGTACATGTCCAACTAGTAGGGCTCTACACAGGAATGCTTTCAAGAAGCCACATCAAGGTCTCTGCTACATGTCTGTGAGCAGAAAAGGTTCTTATAAATGTGGGGGCTGGTTGCGGATGTAATAAGTACCCTTTTCTTATGAGTTGGCTAAATTAATAGATTTACTGTAAAAATCATAAAATTTGGACACCTTGAGGACTTTTTGTAATTCTTCTAAAAATTTTAACAGTCATCTATTAGAACATATCAAACATTTAAAGCTGCAGACAGGATGAGAGTGTAGACCCTGATCAGAGGAGCAGTCCGATCTGGGTCTGCACCGTTTGCTTAGTTCTATCTGTCCCAATACTTAGGATTATTACGGTATATTTATATGCTTTTCCCCTGTGAATCACTTTGCATCTGTGGTATTGAAAGAAAATGTGGGTTAAAGAAATTTTTTTTTTTGTGAAATATTCAGTCTTTTTGCAGCTAGAATTTGGATCACCACAACCTCTTTATAACACTATTCCTTATACAGCATCATTTCAGATATAACACAATTGGAATTTCTCCCTTCAATTTTCTACCTTGGCAGAGTTTATGCTTATAGGCTTATTACCACTCTCTGACAACTTCATCAAGGAGTCCACTCTTTGGCTCAGTGGTTAGAGCATTGGACTTTCACCCGAGCAGCCCAGGTTCGCATCCATTCATAGGTGGGATTTTTCTTCAGCAATGCTTCTTTCCTTTCAACGACTTTCATGACCTTAAATGGTCATTTTTCTACATAATCTTTACATTTCTGTTATTTTTGTTTTGAAATGAAACTGGTTGTTTAACTAACACCGTTAATCCACTTTGTACCAGAATCCCCAAAGCATGAAGTTGGCAAACAGTGCAGACCCAGATCAGACGCTGCAGAATGTGGCATCCGATCAGGGCCTCCGTTTGCAAAACATTCAGCCAATTTCCAAATAGATTTTGAAGAAAACACAACCTGGCACTCTAAATGTTGAAATAGACTCCTGCTATATATAAGGAGGAAGATTCCATTTGGTACAAAATTGGTTAAATTGGAACCCAACATTATTATAAGGGGTTGTGATGTTTTTTGTGAAATTCTTGTTATTCTGATGACAAAACAATGTTTGAAAATGAATAAATTGGCTTTGCAAAAATGTTACATTTTTAAAAGCAGGGAAGTATCCAAGATTTCACATTTATTTTATTTTGGATAAGTCTAGGCTTTGAAAATTATTTGGCTTGATCAAACTACAGTAAAATTCCTTTATTAAGACCACCTTTGGGACTGTTCAAAAGTGGTCTTAAAACCACTTTTGAAAAGTCCCAAAGGTGGTCTCTGACAAGAGGACAAACACAAAGAAAGATTAATTGCAGCCTTCAAAATCAGCTTTGTCTTAAATTTTGGTGGTCTTAATAGCGGAATTCCACTGTAGTTGCATTTTTCCCCAGAAAATTTGAGGTTGCTGGTCACACATTTTCGTAAAGTGATACAAAGTGATTCACAATCCGCCTTGCTATGTAGTGCTAGTTACTAACATTTATTTCTTATATTAGCACCAGGTGGCGGAGCTAAAATAGTTAAACCAGTGATTCGCCGCCAGGTGTCAGCACCTACATCTAACAATGATCACATGACTAAACCTTCTGTATTTACTAACCAAGCTCCCGCTAACAGCCCTACACGGAGAGGAAGGGAAAGAAGTAAGTACACGACGCTGAGTTTCCATCACGAAAACGCGCCTATACCAATACATTGTAAATTTTACCTCTAAAAATGAAAATTTTAAGATGAAAAATTGTGATATTTTTCTTATTTATGCTCAAAATATAGATTGTGGGTACTCGTTAGAGCTGCCTCGTTGAGGCGGTTCTTCGATGAGGCGGTTCTAACGAGTACCCACAATCTATATTTTAGAGCAGAAATAAGAAAAATAAGATTTACCCCTGTAACCCCAGTTTTACTATATAAAAGTGGGGTTCAAGGGGGTCAAAATTGTATAGGCGTGTTTTCTGATGCATTCCTCTCTGTTGTCATCTCCTGTCAATTATGAGCTTTCAATAAAATTTTGATGTATCATAAAAATCCTAAAAGTTCAGACACCTTGAGGACTTGCTGTAATTCTTCTAAAATTTTTAACAGGTTTGTTTTGTGATTCAGCAAGGAGTCAAAAAAGTGAAGATGGAATGACAAAGATGTAGACCCTGATCAGACTGCTCCTTTAGAAGCAGTGTGATCTGGTCTGCACTGTTTGTTTAGCCCTGTCTGTCCCTATACTTGGGATCATTACATTAGATTCTGTCATATAAATAAACCCTTTCAACCCTGCAGACTGGCTCACATTGGCAAAAGAACAGTGTAAATTCAGATGAGATATCTCATAATGAGCCGTCTCGTCAGGTTCAACACTGTTTGCCTTACTATTGATTTTGATCGTCATAAGTTTTCAACAAGTTTTCATGTAGAAACTGTTAGATTTTAACTCTCAATATCCCGCTGAACAGGAAAACTCCTACCTTTGCAAACAGTGTAGATCCAGATCAGATGGCTTCTGACTTTTATTGTCTTCCTAAACATGTCAACCCCTACCCTTGCAAACAGTGTAGATCCAGATCAGATGACTTCTTCAAGACGGCTTCTGAAGAAGCCATCAGATCAGGATCTATTTGAGAAGTGAATGAATACATTATATCAAGTAATTTGATTGGTTGATAGTCAGAAATGGGTGTGGCTAAACTAATTCATTCAGCAGGATAAGAGATAAGAAAGAGATCAGCTCTTTCAGAATCTGACCACGCCCAGCGGGGCTTGAAGAAATAGATGGGCTGCTTGATGCTTCCATGCAGAGCTGAACACGACTGCACACGATGTCATTTCATCTCGGTGTCAGATAAAAGTCCCACTCAATTGGAAGCAGGGTCTCCAAAATGACTTATCCAGTGTTGACGGGGAAGTTAAACCTCAAATCAAACAGAACTTTCAGTGAATTGTTCAATAATAACAGTTGTAATGATGTCAGTTGTAAAGATGATTGGCACATATAGACATGGCTCTACGTAAGGTTAGGGCTGGCTAATCGGAGCTGAAAAGACAATCGGTTCCCATTCCTGTCATTGTGATCGATAATCGATTAGTAATCTCTGAAGATTTGGTCATAATTTTACCTGTCTGTCTTTCTATCTGAGAATGACTCCTACCATATGCTGTACTTTGCCATATGCATTTGAATAGACAGGCCTGAGCAAACAGTGTAGATCCAGATGACACAACACTGAACACCGCATCTCCTCTTGGTCTGCACTGTTTGCCACTCATAAGAGTTCATCTATTTTATGCGTAACTTTGGGTACAAAATTGTACTTGTCAAATAATCAATTTCAGCTCTGCGTGGAAGCATCAGGGGCCGAATGTAATTGTTAAATTCACAAACTGCATGACAGTGTATATCCTGATCAGATGGCTTCTTCAGCCATGAAGAAGCCATCTGATCTGGATCTACACTTTGCAATGGAAGGGGTTGTTGTGAACAGCAGGATCAGGCTTCTTCAGAAGCCATCTGATCTGGATCTACACCGTTTGCAAAGGTAGGGGTTGTCATGTTCAGCAGGATCAGGCTTCTTCACGAGCCATCTGATCTGGATCTACACCATTTGCAAAGGTAGGGGTTGTCATGTCCAGCAGGATAAGAGTTAAAAATGTCCGGTTGAAAACTCGTCTTTGACAATAAATTATTAGCCGTCTCATGTCCTAGCAGTAGTAGACTGTGATAAAATCATTAAATGTTTAGTTTGTCAATTACAAGTACACATTAACTTCTTTATAACACTGTCCATTATAACATGGTTTTGGATATAAAGGTTTAGCATCTCTCTTGCTGAATATTCTTTTTAGCCACACCCATCTCTGACTTTGAACCAATCAGATTACTTGATGTAATTTATTCCTACAAATTCATAAACTGTATGTCAAACAGTGTGGATCCTGATCAGATGGCTTCTTCAGAAGTCATCTGATCTGGATCTACACGGTTTGCAAAGATAGGGGTTGTCGTGAACAGCAAGATAAGGGTTAAAGATGTATCCCAAAAATACAGTCAAACTTTGGGACCAAAACAAGAAAAACATCACAAATTTTCTCAAGACAGAAATGGAAAGAATGCGCTATTTTTCATAATGTTATCAGTATATTTTTGCTTGGCTGTAACAAGGTTGTTTAATTTCAAACGGTGTCTGCTTTGGGCCCCAACAATAGCTGTGTTATGAAGAAGTTGTGATATACTTAACCATTGTCGTGCTGAGCCCGGATATGCTTTATCTTTCAAACAATGTAGATCCAGATCAGATGGCTTCTTCAGAAGCCATCTGATCAGGATCTACATTGTTTGTAATTCAGATTGTGAATTGGTTGCAATAATTTGCATCAAGTAATCTGATTGGTTGATAATCGGTAGTGGGTGTGGCAGATTAAAATATTCACCAGGATAAGGGTTAAAAGTGCTGTGGGCTTTTATGGTGGTGGTAATGAGAATAATGTCAAATCATTACGATAACACGCCCTCCCGTCATAGTGCATTTTTCACATCTCCAAAACGGTCAATTTTCTGAAGAAAATTTGTGATTTAATTCTTATTTATACTCAAAACATAGGTTGTGGGTACTCGTTAGAAGCGCCTCAATGAGGAAGTTCTAACTAGTACTCACAACCTATGTCTAGGAGCAGAAATAAGGACAATAATGTATACCCCCGTAAACCCCAGTTTTCTCTATATAAAGTGGGGCGTAAGGGGGTGTTTATTTCATGGAATTGTTAGCGTGATGTCATGCTATTATGATCACTTGCAGGTTTTAAAGAGCCTTACTTTTCACCCCAGTCATCTTCTTCAAGCTTTCACTGTTCTTGTATGTTGTATCACCCACAGTAATCACCATTTTATTATAGTCACCATTTTAGCCTCAGTTGTTTCACAGATGTCATCATTTACACCCCAACCCCGCCCCCCTTCCGCTTAACATGTCATAAACAGCTTTTGCTCTGTCAAATGCACTGCTGTTCCTCTCTTGATTTAATTACACCAGGAAACATTATTTGTCCTAAGTTTTGTTTCAACATACTGGTGGCGCGTATTAGAACCTCCTCGATGAGGTAGTTTTAACAAGAATATGGAGTCTATATTTTTAATATAAATTAGAAAATGTCATATAACTTTTCATCAGATATTGACTTTAAAATGCTCCAATAGATACTGTGGGTACTTGTAAAACTGCTTCATTAAGGCAGTGTGATTGTGGTTCTTATGAGCACCCACTCAATATTTGAAGCATTAATATAAAGAAATTATCACAACTTTTCACCAGGAAATATGAAAATGTTCCAAAACATAGATTGTGGGTACTCATGAGAACCGAATAAATTAGGCACCCACAGTCTATATTTAGAGCATAAATAAGAAAACTGTTGCAACTAGTCACCAGAAAATGACATGGAAGAGACATGAAATACAGTTTACTCGTGTGTGTCTTTCTGGACAGCTGTTTAAAATCAAGTTAGAAATGAAAGGTTGATACACTACAACCTCATTATAACATTGTTCGTTATAACGGTTTTGGATATAACACGGTTTCATGATTGTTACCAAAAAATGTATGATTCTATTTAATCTAAACATTTTTGTTTGGATATAACAAGGTTGTTTAACTAACATGGTTTCTGCTTTGGACCCCTAAAGAGGTTGGGGTGTATTCAGTCACTATGACGAGTTTTCCTGGCCCTCCCCCCCCCCCCCCCCCCCCCCCCCCCTTTGGGGCTTGAAGAAATTGATTGGGTTGCATGGTGCTTCCACCCAGAGCTGAAACTGACCGCTCATGAGTATGGGTTAATGCCAGGAATTTCTAAGCCTGCCCAGGTAAAGTGAAGCGAGTCTGACCGTCCTTGCATATAAACCCTATTGGTTTCATTGGACAGCAGCCTGAGCAGGGCTTGAGATGTCATTTCATCTAGTCCCACAAAATCGGAAGCAACGTCTCCAAAATGAGCTATACAGTGTTGAGGGTGACATTAAACCTCAAATCAAACAAACAAACAGTTTTCCCTTATTTCGCTTTTGATAGACTTGAGGCTCTTAGAAGGTCTGTGTGATGAGTGGAGACTCTAATCTGACTTACTGTACATTTATATATGCAGCCTGATCTCAGTCTTAGCAGTCTTGTTGCTGGCTTGTGAGCACAAATATAGACACAGGATTGAAATCTGCACAACCTCGGTTTTAAGACTCATTGGAAAGTCTTGAGAAGCCCGGGATTTGGAAGGGAGAGAAATGATCAATCTCTAGTGATCAATCTCTATATAGGGTGTTGCAGATCAGAGGCCAGTTGTTCAAAGCATTGTTAGCTTAACGAGCCCGTTTGTGGTCAAATTGTTAACTGTTCTAGCAAGTACAATATCTATTTTTTTGTTATTTTTGCTGAAAAAATTGTGAGTAGCTTTTGCATGTGCAACAACTACTCACATTTTTTCAGCAAAAATATTGGTATATTTGCCCTATTAAATGAACAACGATAAAGCTCTATCTGCCTACACAAAATATTTTTTTTTACAAAATCAAATTATTTCAGCCTTATAAAGTAGAGAAATTCTTGCATAAAATATCACAATAGTGTAGGAAGGTGAATTGACTTTAATTGACACAATCCATTTTCAGATTTGATTAAAATTACATCTTACAGTTTGTTTGATTGACACATGTGAACAATGCTTTGTGAAGTATAAAAACTGATATCAGACTTGAGCGGTGCACCGGTAAATGGAATCAAAGCACCAATAGCACTGGGGGGTCGATTGTCGTTTAGTGCAGACAAGGAAAATGATCCTGAATGAGGGACTTAGACCATTTTGTTAAATTCATTAAGCAAACAGTGTAGACCCTGATCAGATGCCGCAGAATATGATCTGGGTCTGCACTGTTTGCGCTACCCGACAAATGATTCCAGTTCATGGCCCCTGCCCATTGGGGCTTGAAGAAATAGATGGGCTTCATGATGCTTCCACGCAGAGCTGAAACCGACAGCACATGAGTACTGGTAAACTGCTTAGGGGATCTAAGCGGTGAGAGTCGACCCGTCCATTCTTATACACCCTATTGGTTTCATTGGCCAACAGGGTTTGAGATATCATTTCATCTCAATGTTGGGTAAAAGTCCCACAAAATTGGAAGCAACGTCTCCAAAATGACCTTTACAGTGTTGCAGGGGATGTTAAACCTCAAATCTATCAAAAATTCCAGTTCAAATTATATAGATAACCCTCTTTTAGAATACTCTGTCACAGTGATGAAAATTGCATGGTTATTATCTATAAACAATCATTACCTTGATTTCATGTGGACTTTAGCACTGAAGAACTTATGTAGTTAGTAACTTTGGGCTTTGAACAACTTAAACTTTGAACAACTAAAACCCCCTGTAAAGTATGAATAGACACAGGTTTCCAGGAGCATATAATTAGGGCCCCGCACTGAAAGTGTGGGTGCCCTATAGTAATCACTCTGTCCGTCCGTCTGTCTGTCTGTCTGTCCGTCCGTCTGTCCGTCCACAAATTTTTTTATCCTCCATAACTTTTTATTATTCCTGGATGGATTTAAATATTACTTGGCATCATTCTGTCTGTCCGTCTGTCTGTCTGTCTGTCTGTCCGTCTGTCCGTCCACAAATTTTTTTATCCTCCATAACTTTCTTATTCCTGGATGGATTTAAATATTACTTGGCAGAAATGTTAACCATAATGTGATGGAGTGTTGCGCGCAAGACTCAGGTCCGTACCTCAAAGGTCAAGGTCATACTTAGAGGTTAAAGGTCAAAAAAGGGTCTTTCCTGTGTCCAATTAATAACTTTGTTATTATTCCTGGATGGATTTAAATATTACTTGGCAGAAATGTTAACCATAATGTGATGAAGTGTCACACGCAAGACCTACAGCCATACCTCAAAGGTCAAGGTCATACTTAGAGATAAAAGGTCAAAAAAGCGTCTTTTTCATTGTGTCCAATCTATAACTTTCTTATACCTGGATGGATTTAAATATTACTTAGCAGAAATATTAACCATAATGTGACAGTGTGTCACGCGCAAGACCCAGGTCCGTACCTCAAAGGTCAAGGTCATACTTAGAGGTGAAAGGAAAAAAAAAACGTCTTTTTTAACATCAACATTTTCCTACTCCTCTGATAGCGCTGCCGGGGCCCTAGTCAGTTTCACTGACAGCTCTAGTTCTCTCTTGTGGTAACCTTATGGAAAATCTGGGGTGGTTGGGTGAGGCAAAGGTGTCATGTGTCTTGCTTATATTACAGTCGAACTTCAATGGCTTGAACACCTTTGGGACCACGAATTCTGTTTGAGACCGGGGTAGTTCGAGCCACTGATGGCTACTTCTGGATAATTTTGGACATCTTTTCAGAGTTCTATAATATAAATATATGCTGTGTGTACTCATTAGAATCGCCTCATTGAGGCAATTCTAATGAGCACATACAGCATAAATTTGTAAGCTAAAAGGCGAAAATATCTGAACTTTCTCCTTGCTATTTCTTATGTAGAGAAATTCCCTAGGGACTCAAGAACGGGTTCCACTCTGCCGTAGCAAACGAGCCCTCGGTGTTCGAGCCATCGAAGTTCTACTGTAGCTTAAAGTTGGCATGTTGTTATTTCTTGTTTCATCACTTCCTCTTTCTCCCTGCCCCTCTCCTTCATCTCTACCATCTCTTCTATCTGTTTTCACCCTTTCTCTTGGAGATGACACAAAATGGCCCACGAGGGTTGACGTGTTGTGAAATCCTAACACAGTCCATGTTGAGGTTCCAATAAGACTGTACAGATTTGAAAACCAATTTGAGACATTTTGTGTTTCTAGATTTCTTGTGGTACAACTCATTGTTAATTCAAAAAAAAAAATGTACAAAAAATGCAGAGTAGGCTCATGTTCAGTGAATGTGACACAAGAAAGTAACAAATTGACATTCTTCTCCATGTTTTATGTTTTATGATCTTTGTTCAACCCATCAAACTGGTACATTATGAGCCCTGGATCTACACAGTTTGCCATCCTCTTCCTCGTGTCTTGACCGAGAACCCCTATTTACAAGAATGGAAATGTCCAGATTCGAAGAGGGAAAAGTCCACTTCATACGGTGAGGGGTGAAGGGTTAAATTTGATAATAACAATCTTGAGAATGAGAGTGAAATTTTCTGTGATTGATGAGATTGATGCGTTGCAGTGTCAGATAGTTTAACTTCTCTTTCATTATATTATCATTAAGATGGGCGCACATAAAATGATTGGCTTCAGTGGTTCAGTTTGACGCGGGATCGGGAGGACACAGGCTTGATCCCTGCAAAATAGAAGTGAAGGCAGTGATCAGGAATCGATACAATTAACCCACAGCTCCCATCAGAGACACCAAAGGGAAAGAAGCACAGACATGAATATCGGAAAGCCAAAAGGACAGTCACTTTCCCACAAAATGGCCAATTGGCTATCCAAAACAAAATAATATAAGCGACACACACTCAGACAAACCATAACAAAAATAAACTGGGACAGAAGAATCGCCTTGGAAGTCTGGTTACATTCTTCCATGATGATTATTTCTATGGTCATTCTCGGGATGGTGACTTGTATCTTCTTACATGCTTTTCAATGAATGATAGAGATTTATCAGTGAAATATAAATCAATATTTTCACTGTTTCAAACAGTGAAAATACGATTTTTTATTTTTCACTGTTTGGGACTACTTTTTTCTTCAAATCTAACTCTAATTTCAATTTTATCTTTGTCAGATAACTGAACAATACTGAAATGTGTTCTAATTGACGCATAGCCCGTTCATGTGGGACGGGGACGTTACTGACGTCATTTATGAGGCTGACGTCACGTCTTTTGTCGCGCGACGTTAGACTTGCCAGCAAGTTCTTTGGAAAACTACTCTCTCAATTATTTCATTAATCATTCATAAAAATACCATCCCAGGCCATTTCTCAGGCACCCAATAGTATACCCACTAAACACGATGGACACCACTAAATTGACGCGAAACGAACAGGAACAAAGATAATTTTCTCTGAATGTGAGCGACACCATTAAAGACGCTAAATATTGCCTTTTGAAGCATGTAAGAAACAGAAAATTTGATTTTTTCAGTGCAAGATCAAATTTTATTTCACTCATGAACACCAAAACTGCTATTTTCACTCGTGGCTACGCCACTTGTGAAAATAACAGTTTTGGTGTTCATTCGGTGAAATAAAATTCGATCTTACACTGAAAAAATAAAATATCCTCTATTTGCATCACTGAGGCGTCCAACTGATACTGGCTTTCAGTTGGGCAAGGCCTGTTGTACTTGCAGCAGGTAAGGGTAGAGGTGGAGTGTTGTTATTTCTTCTTTCTTCCAGTCATTTTCCTCTTTCGCTGTCCCTCACACAACTCATCAACTATCTCTTCTGTCTCTTCTCCCTTAACACTAAATGGTCCACAAGGGTTGATGTGTCGTTATACTCCCGCCCATCGGGGCTTGAAGAAATATATTGGCTGCATGATGCTTCCAAGGAGAGCTGAAACCGACCTGCTCACGAGTACTGGTAAACAGCCTAGAGGATCTAAGCCTGCCCAGGCAAAGCAGTGTGAGTGTCGGACCGTCCATGCTTATAAACCCTATTGGTTTCATTGGGGGGCAGGGCTTGAGATGTCATTTCATCTCAATGTCGGGTAAAAGTCCCACAAAAATTTAGCAATGTCTCCAGATTGACCTTTAAAGTGTTGACTGGGACGTTAAACCTCAAATCAAACAAATGTTGTCCCTTATATAATCATCTGTATTACTACCCCTTATCTGGAGCTTATTGATTGATTGTTTCAGGGTTTAATGTAGGTCATTTTGTCATCTCCCAGAGAATGGGAGAAAAGAGATGAAAGTAAGGGATAGGGGAGAAACAGGAAAAAGGATGGAAGTGTAGAAAGTGTAGAAAGAGAAGAAATAACAACACTTGCCCTCTACCTGCCTCAAGGACAGCAGGCTTGCCCAACTGTAAGCCAATATCAGTTGAACCCCCCAGTGACGCAAGATATATGACACCTTCGCTTCACCTTATCAGTTACCCCCTATATATATTGCATTGTAGCGCATAGACCTGATAAAGATATGCTGTCTCACGACAAGTGAGCTTTATCACGTGAACGTAACATTGAACTTTAATGAATGAACCGGACTACTGGAAAATGACAAAAATGTAATTGTGACTGGGAAAAAAATGGAAAAATTACTTGTACAAAAAAAAAACAAAAAAAAAAAAACAAAAAACAAGGGGATAAACTGATAAACAGAATACCAGCTTCGTATCATTTGATATCAAGTTTATCAGGCAATTCTACAAGCGTTCTCGAAGCCTTGCCTGATAAACTTGATATCAAAAGACACTCACCTAGTATTCTCTATTTACTGTCCCCTTACCTAGAGCTATGATAGCAGTAAGAGTGGTTCTGTATTTACCTCAAGTGTTTCAGATCCTATTTCTGATAGTAGGGTGAAGACAATTGTCCGAGTAATTATTATTGTCACAAATGAGTAGTTTTGAAAGTAAAACCTGTTATTAAATTGGTTTTAAATCTGATCACTGAAATTGAAGAAGAGATATTTGTCCAGGTGGTTGGGCAGGTTAATTGCATTGTATTTGGACAGTATATTTTGTTTTGAGAAGATGATATTGTAATAGATCGGGCTGCATTGTGCTCCCACTCAGAGCTGAAACTGATCACACAACTGTTTAGAGGTGTTAAACCTGCCCAGGAAAAGTGGTGCAAGTCGCACTATTTATGCATATAAATCCTATTGGCTTCATTGGGCAGCAGGGCTTGAGATGTCATTTCATCTCAGTGTTGAGTAAAAGTGTCACAAAATTGGAAGCAACATCTCCTAAATTACCTATACAGTGTTGACGGGGGACATTCAACCTCAAATCAAACCTACAAACAAAATGATATAGTATCCTATCACATAAGGTCGCTGTTATTTAGTTTTGTTTGTTTTATTTGAGGTTTTGCATCCCTGTCAACACAATTTAGGTCATTTTGGAGACTTTGCTTCCAATTTTGTGGGACTTTTACCCGACATTGAAATAAAATGACATCTCAATCCCTGCCGCCCAATGAAACCAATAGGGTTTTTAAGCAGGGACAGGCCAACTCACAGCAATTTTCCGGGGCAGGCTAAGACCTGAACAGATTACCAGTACTCGTGTGCGGTCAGTATCAGCTCTGTGTGGAAGCATCATGCCGCCCAATCTATTTCTCCAAACCCGATGGGCGGGGCGGCTGTTATTTAGTGGATAACATCATGTCATAACAACACATGGTTACCAAGGTGTAATGTCCTGACGCTATTTTTGACAACCCTTTGTACATTTCTAATGAAATTCTTTGTTTGAGCAACTATTCTTTGCCACATTGCTTCGTCAAATATAAGGTAGAAAAAGTCTATGGGCATTGGATTCTCAGGTAAATCCACCGTAAGGCCAGGGACACCTGAAAATGGGGCATTATGGGGTGGGGAATCATTTGTCTCCCAACCGATCTGTTCGTCATTTTCGGCTTGATTTATGTTAATGATGCCCAAAACAAGTGCATTAAACAATGCTTCATCCGATTCGAAGCCAGAGAAATCCCGATCACTTTACTGATCGTCAATATTTGACCCGGAATCAGAGCCACCACGCTCAATATTTCCTTCGGTCTCCATTTTGGAAAACGGAAATCACCGATCTTGACAGCTCAGGTCTTAATTCTCCCAATGTATAATTATTTTTAGTATAAAAACGTCATAAAAATTATTTTTAGATCGGGAAATCACCCTACTTACCAATAAAATCGCTTATACAGGCTATCTAACTGATTACGTCATTCTTGCGGGTTGAACCTGGGGATCCCCATGGAAACGACAAATGTCGCGGACAGCAGTCAGGGACAGTAACTCCTGTAACGACAATTGTCGCGAACAGCAAGATAAGGGTTGAAAGAACTTAAATCGTAATTGCAGAATTTAACTTTACAAATATCAAAGTGCCGGCCTAGGTTGCTCAGTCTGATTTGTGTCAGACTGGTGAACAGGAGGACCGGGGTTTGATACCTGCCAGGGTCGGCAACGTTCTTTCGTGGATATTGATAATGAAATATTTTCTACGGTCATTCTCTCCCTTCCCCTGATTCAAGAATGGCATTTTTTCTTGCAGAAGAATGTGCACTGTACTGGTTAACCACTTACGCATAAGCTTGTCAAGGAAAAGTATAGATAGGTAAATTGACCGGCTCGAAAATGACCTAAATAGTGTTGAATGGGCCTTTAAACTCCAATTCAAACAAACATGTATCAAAGAAAAATGATCATTATGATTTAAAAGAATCTTATATTTGTGGTCATTTTGTGTGAAATCTATGAAACTTGCCAAAGGCTTGTTTCATAAATTTCGTTTGAAATGACCACTTGTGTGAGATCCTTTCTATTTAGTTTGAGACAAAATATCAAGCATCTTCTGACATGTACATCTGGGTAGTCTGATCAGAGTCTTTGCTGTGACCTGTTTGGATGCGTTGTGACCATTTGTGGAGGCTCGAAGATTCTTACTAGTCTGCAGAAGGTCTTCTCTCTGCCGTAAACTTTTTCTGTTTGCATTGACATTAACCCTTGTCCTGCTGAATATTTATATATGTCACACCCTCTACCGATTATCAACCAATCAGATTACTTGATGCAAATTATTGCAACAAATTCACAATCTGAATGGCAAACAATGTAGATCCTGATCAGATGGCTTCGTTTCAAAGATAAGGCATATCCGGGATTAGCAGGACAAGGGTTAAAGATCTCTGGTATAATTTGGCTCAATTGACAACCCTTTCACTCCCAAGTTTATGAAATGGACTCTTCCATCACACGGCATATAGTCAGTAATCATTAACAGGATGGCAAGCAGTGTAGATGCAGATGAGATGGTTCATTACGAGCATTCTATACGCAGCTACACACTTGCGTACACATTACAAACGTAACAAATAGATGACGACGACGAAGAAATAAGAAGAAGACAAAGAAATAAGAAGATGAAAACAAAGAAAAAGCAAACTCTAAAAGAAGAAGAAGAAGAAAACAAAGAAGAAGAAGAAGCAAAATCTGACTGTGTCTGAAATATACACAACAGTATAGTTCCCTTCTTTGCCTAAGGGACCACACTTCCTGTAAGAATGATCCCCATTCGGTAAACAATATCCAGGGACAGGCTTATTATTTCTAGTGCTTTCTTTCGTTTGCATACAAATTATTTTCTCCTAGTTATGCCCCTGCAAGCCATCTCATGATCTGGATCTACACTGTTTGCATAGGTAACCATACCAGTCCACAGGGTAAGAAAGGGCTAATACTCATCTTTTGTTGACTTAGTCAATATATCTTTAATTCCCCTTTCAAAAATATTTGTACATATAAATTAGTCATGTATTCATAGATCTGACTGTCTTTCTTAAATTTCCGAGTGCTCTGTATTCAAAATAAATAACTTTATTGCTATTTTTCATGGTAGGCAATGTAAGTTAATAGCCTGACATAAGATCTGGAGGGTGACGAACCTAATCATGAAATTATAATGCTTGTGACAAAATGTCTTCACGCGACCGCAGTCAGAAATCTTGTATCTTTTTTATACCTGCAGAAAAAAGTTAGTTACGTTTCAACGTACATGTGCCTGAGAAAAGATTGTCGCATCACGTGAACAAGTCCGTGAAATAAAGACCCCCTAAACCTCACTTTATATAGAGGAAATTAGGGTTTATTGGGGTAAACATTAGTTTCCTTTTTTCTGCTGGTGGTTCTAATGAGCACCCAAAACCTATATTTGCAGTATAAATAAGAAAAATATTGCAAGTTTTCATTAGAAAAAATACCTTTTTTGAGGTTTGAAAAATGCGCTATATCACACGGATGTGTAATCGTAATGGTTTTGTATTTTTCTTATGAAAATTTGTTGTATTTTTCTGTTGAAAATAGTCTGCCTTGGTTTTGTTCTATTTGAGGTTTAATGTCCCCATCAACACTATTTAGGTCTTTTTGGAGACATTGCTTCCAATATTGTGGGACTTTTACCCGACATTGAGATGAAATCCTGTCACCCAATGAGACCAATAGGGTTTATATTTATGGGTGGTCCGACTCGCACCACTTTACCTGGGTATGCTTACACCTCTAGTACTTATGTGCGCGGTCGGTTTCAGTGCAGCATGGAAGCATCATGCAGCCAAATCTATTTCTCCAAGCCCTGATGGGCAGGGGCCCATAAAGTATCAGTAATCCCAAGAGAAATTATTGGAACAGGACAGCCCCAAATAAGAAAAACAGGTAAACCTGTTTGAACAGTCACAAATTGAATAAATATGGATTTAGATTGAGATTAACCCTTATCTTGCTGAATATTCATTTAAGCCACACCCATTTCTGTCTATCAACCAATCAAATTACTTGATGTAATTTATTGCTATAAATTCATAAACTGAATGTTAAATAGTGTAGATCCTGATCAGATGGCTTCTTTAGAAGCCATCTGATCTGGATCTACACTATTTCCAAAGATAGGGGTTGTCGTGAACAGCATGATAAGAGTAAATAGTTGCATTATTTACTGATGTCAGAATAATTATGTAAAACTTTTCCTAAAGCATGCATTCTGATGATTTTGAATATTTTATTTTTATCCTGATTAATTCGGAGTTTACGAGCATATATATTATGTAGTCATTCTGATATTGTTGCAATTTTTGTGTAGTATAAATATTCTATTATTCAAATATCTTTGACAGTGAGGTGTCTTTTGTTAGATTTGTAGTCGGATAAGTATATGTAGTGGTCATTCATTAGACTGGAAGAGATTTGTATCGGTACACTTTAGGAGATTAAACCCATTTTATATGCGAAACGCCAAAACGGGACACTGACAAACAGTGCAGGCCAAGATCAGACGCTGCAGAATGCAGAGTCTGATCAGGACCATCACTGTTTGCTAAAAGTTCAGCCATTTTCCAAATTAATTCCTAAAAACAAATCAACTTGACTCCCGTAGATTTCGGAGATTCAGTTCAGAACAAAATGGGTTAAAATGGGATCTAACTTTAATGAGGATAATTTTTCAGGTAGATAGGACTATCAAATGAGTGACAATTTCAAATCGTACAAGGACAGTTGAAAACGACTGGTAATCTAGAGCCCCCACCATCTCTTTAATGGTGTTGTATGTTTTTAGGGTTAAATAAGTAATGTTTATTATGAAATATGCTGATCAGCTGTTTTGATTAACATTTTGGAGCTATTAGAAAGTTTGACTTATATTACATGGTGTTTAAGATTATTTTGATATGAAGAACAAATACTAATGCATAAAAACTTAATACAGGACTGGTATGTCAAAGTTTGCATAAGTAATTTATAATATTGGTGATAGGACACACTGGATGCTCCATTAAACAATTTTAATAAATAATCATTCAAGCAGGTTTATGTTTTCGTTTTGGGTTCTTGTGAAAACCGTAAATAGATAAAAATCATTTGTTTGACACTTTAGGTGATGTGCCACTGAAGGTAAAAGGTGGAAAGTGTTATTACCAGTAAAAAAAACCTTTATGCACTTTTGGAAAGCTTTGGTGACTTAACTCTTATCCTGCTGAAAACCGACAACCCTTACCTTGCAAACAATGTAGATCCTGATCAGATGGCTTCTGAAGATCTACATTGTTGGTCATTCAGTTTATGAATTTGTAGGGATAAATTACATCCAGTATTCTGATTGGTTCAGTCAGAAATGCGTGTGGCTAATTTGAACAAATACAGTAAAATTTGTATATTAAGACCACCTTTGGGACTGTTCAAAAGTGGTCTTTAAGACCACTTTTGAAAAGTTCCAAAGGTGGTCCGTACCATAGGACACTGTATGCAGAAAGCACAAAGAAAGAATAACTGAAACCTACTATAAATAAGCTTTTCAATACTGAATTAGTCTTCATTTTAGGTGGTCTTAATAGCAGAGTGTCAATGTAGATTAAATCAAGTAACATGATTGGTGGATAGTCACAAATGGGTGTGGTTAATTTATTTATTCAGCAGGATACGGGTTAAGAGAAAAGTAGACGATAGGTCCATAATGTGGAGAAGGAGGAGTTTGTGGTGATTTCGGAACTATGGTATTGCTGTTTTCTGTCTTGTCAACCGTTGTAACATGGCTTTATTACAATCTTTATGACTATTTCGCGTTCCTATCTGGGATGTACGTGACGGTGATAGCTCTAGACGAGGTGGTGAACCACTTCGACTCGGAGTCGGACACCCAGGATGTTTTTGAAGAGGCCGAGGAAGAATTCCTTGTTAATGCTCCTCTTGCTAGACCCGAAGAATTCATCGCACTAGGGAGACCTCCAACAAGACTTGGGGAACTTGGTGAGTGTAGACCTGATTTGTGAGGCTGTGGAGGGTGGTAGGCCCAGTTGTAGATGTCACTTGTCACTAGGTCATTCATCTGATATATACGCTTAGTTTGGCAAGGCTTGCTATCTTTGCAGCAATTAAGGGTAGAGGGGAAATATTTTAATTTCTAGTGTTTCTTAGGCACCCGTCCATCAGGGCTTGGAAATATAGATTGGGCTGCATGATGCTTCCACACAGAGCTGAAACCAACTGCACGTTAGTACTGGTAAACTGCTTAGAAGGTATAAGCCTGCCCAGGCAAAGTGGTGCGTATTGGACGGTCCATGCATATAAACCCTATTGGTTTCATTGGGCAACAGGGTTTGAGATGCCATTAAATCTCAAGGTCAGGAGAAAAGTCACGTAAAACCGGAAGCAACGTCTCCAATATGACCTAAATAGGGTTGATGGGGACGTTAAGCCTCAAATCAATCAATCATTCATAGAAGTCTCTGTGGTGTAGTGTGTAGTTACTCGCCTTGTAAACCAGGGGTCGCAGGATCGATCCCGGGCTTCTCCAGACTTTCAGATTAGTCTTTAATCCGAGGTCCCAGCTCCGTATGACCTTAGCTATTGATGAGAAGTAAAACTTTCATTCATTTTCTTCCCTTTCCTTCTCTTTCATTTTCTTTCTCTTTGCTGCCTTTGGGAGACAACACAAAATGACCCACAAGAGTTGACTTGTCATTAACCTTTTTTGTACCTAACTCTTCTCTTGCTGAATATTCAATTTAGCCACACCCATCTCTGACTTTGAACCAATCAGATTACTTGATGTAATTTATTTCTACAAATTCATAAACTGAATGTCAAACAGTTTAGATCCAGATCAGATGGCTTCAACAGTGTAGATCCTGATCAGATGGCTTCTTCAGAAGCCATCTGATCTGGATCTACACTGTTTGCAAAGATAGGGGTTGTCGTGAACAGCAAGATAAGGCTTCTTCAGAAGCCATCTGATCTGGATCTACACTGTTTGCATAGATAGGGGTTGTAATGAACAGCAAGATATGGCTTCTTCAGAAGGCATCTGATCTGGATCTACACTGTTTGCAAAGATAGGGGTTGTCGTGAACAGCAAGATATGGCTTCTTCAGAAGGCATCTGATCTGGATCTACACTGTTTGCAAAGATAGGGGTTGTCGTGAACAGCAAGATATGGCTTCTTCAGAAGCCATCTGATCTGGATCTACACTGTTTGCAAAGATAGGGGTTGTCGTGAACAGCAAGATATGGCTTCTTGAGAAGGCATCTGATCTGGATCTACACTGTTTGCAAAGATAGGGGTTGTCATGAACAGCAAGATATGGCTTCTTCAGAAGGCATCTGATCTGGATCTACACTGATTGCAAAGATAGGGGTTGTCGTGAACAGCAAGATATGGCTTCTTCAGAAGCCATCTGATCTGGATCTACACTGTTTGCAAAGATAGGGGTTGTCGTGAACAGCAAATTAAGGGTAAATAGAATGTCCCTCCTTATACATGTACATAGCAGGATTCCATTTCAAAATTCAGGGGTGTCAGCTTGTGTTTCCTTCAAAAACTATTTGGAAATTGGCTGAAATTTTTGCAAACAGTGTAGGCCCTGATCAGACGCCGCATTATGCGGCGTCTCATTATGGGGCGTCTGATCTGGGCCTGCACTGTTTGCCAGGGTACCCATTTTGGTGTTTCCCATACAAAATGGGTTAAATATATTCTATAAAAGGGTTACCCTTTGGAAGCAAGGAATACACCACAGAACTATGAAAACTATGGAATGTGCATTTTAGCTACTTTCGGCCTATCATGCCTCATCAGTGACCCACGTGAGGTTGTGTTTATTGAAAACTAGGAATGATCAAGATTCTTCTGCACTGACAAGGGTCCTACAATGCTGACGGTGGTCGAGTCAGATTCACAGCTTACTGGTGACCAGGAGGTCAGTGGTTTGACTCCTGCTGAGGCAAGGAAGCGAATGCATAGTCATTCATCTGTGGTAGATAAGGATTTTTGACACCCCTAGATTTTGAAATGGTCTCCAGCCACATTTGCAAGTTCCGTTTGTTTGGTTTGAGGTTTAACATCCCCGTCAACACTGTAAAGGTAATTTTGGAGACTTTGCTTTCAATTTTGTGGGACTTTTACCCGATATTGAGATGAAATGACATCTCAAGCCCTGTCGCCCAATGAAACCAATAGGGCTTATAATAGCCTGGACGGTCCGCCTCGCGGCGCGGTTCCTGGACAGGCTTAGATCCTCTAAGCAGTTTACCGACACTAGTGTGCGGGCCTGACTCAACTCTGCATGGAAGCATCATGCAGCCCATATATTACTTCAAGCGCCTATGGGCGGGGGCATTTGCAAGTTCCGTTCAAAGCTGTCCTCGGTAGCTCATTTTGACAAAGAAGTCAAAGGTTCGATACCTGACTAGTTGGTAATATATATCTTATAGGAGATTGATCTTTTTCGTTGCTGATTCAAGAAGACCAGTTGACAGTTTTGGCAAAACTGGTTAACTGTTTGTGTATAAATGTTCTCTAGAAAGTGTATAAATCTATAAATGTGTATAAGCCTTCTGAGGAAAAATGCGGTTATGTAGACGCCCCAGCTTGATGTGACCTAAATTGTGTTGACTGGGCTGTTTAAACTAAAAGAACAAAAAACACACACACACACACAAAAAAATTATACATTACAGAAGGGATTAACATTACGGTATCATATCTTCAAAACACTTATTTTTTTTTTATGCTCTAAACATACGTTGTGGGTGCTCGTTAGAACCGCCTGACTGAGGTGGTTCGAACGAGTACCCATTACCAGTATGTTTTCAATCGAAAGTAAGGATATAATGTAAACCCTTGTTAACCCCACTTTTCTCAGTATAAGGTGGGGTTTACAGGTGTTTTCATTACATTGGCTTGTTAACCCAGTGTATGCGGGGAAACCCCTACAGGGGTACCTAGGCAAACAGTGTAGGCCCAGATCAGACGCCGCGGCATCTGAACAGGGCCTGCACTATTTGCTAACAGAAGTTTCTGTCAGAAATAGAATAAAACGAAAATATAGGCCTATTACCCCTAATATGACAAATGGACTTGCCCAACATATAGCAATGGAAGATTCAACTGTGCTGGTAGATAATGGTAAAATATTTCTGGTGCAAGGGAAGTAATCACCATGAGTCAAAATTATCTTGAACTTGCTAAAGTTGTCTGTGTTCACTACATCGAGTTTGGGATTCTGATATTTCTCTACTGTCATTCCCCTTAAAATATGGAACGAGAATGTACTTTACTACATTAGGATAACACATCCGTGCGCCATAGTGCATTCTTTCATGTCTCCATAAGGGTTATTTTTCTTATGAAAATGTGTGATATTTTCATATTTATACTCCGAACATAGGTTTTGGGTGCTCGTTAGAACCGCCTCAATGAGCACCCATAACCTATGTCTTGGAGCAGAAATAAGGAAAATGATTTTTACCCCCCTAAACCCCAGTTTTCTCTATATAAAGTGGGGATTAGGGGGTTTTTCATTTCAGGACTTGTTTGTGTGATGAGCTTCCTAAGTGGCATGTCATGAAATACTGCATGCATTATTTACATGTTCTTTGGTTTCTCATTTCTCTCATTGTTTGTCTTCCATTGTTTTTTTCCATGTGTTTTATACATTAACAGTGTAGTTAGCAAAACTATTTACCAGTACTGCTTGTTTTCCCATTCTGTCTTGAATTCAATCTTCCGCCTTATATAATACAGTAAAAATCCTAAAAATTGGGACATTTTGAGCACTTGTTGTACTTCTCCTAAAACCTTAACAAATTTGTTTCATGATCCAGCAACGAGTCGAAAAGGTGCTGACAGAATGGCAAACAGTGTAGACCCTGATCAGACTGCTCCTCTAGGAGCAGTCTGATCTGGGTCTGCACTGTTTTCCAAGAATCATTACGATATTTCTTTTTTTCCATTCTCTTCAGTCCATATATTTAGCCGCTCTGGGGAACAGGAGGTCACGGGTTCGATCCTGGGCCGCGACATACCCAAGTCATTAAAAATAGTACTAGCTGCTCCCTACTTGGCACTAAGATTTAAGGGGTAGAGCTTGGACTGGTTGACCCAGTGTCAGGATAATGTGACTGGGTGTGGTATCATGTAATGGGTCTGGGACATGATACCTCAGTGAGGCAGCACTATAAAAGTGAGCATTGAGCTTCCTGTCACAACCAGACACTGTCGTGATATGACTGAAAAATTGTTGAAAGCGACGTGAAACACGAATTCACACACACACACTATATATATTTAGCAGGACTCCATTTCAGAAATTTAGGGGTTGGCTGGTTGAACTCAGACCCTTCAGCGATTTCTGTGAAAAATGGCTGATTTTTCTCTCAAACGGTGAAGGCCCTGATCAGATGCTAATGTTCCACAATATCTAATCTGGGCCTGCATTGTTTGTCAGTCTCATTCCTAGGGGTTTTCCCCCTACCTCATCTAGAATGGGTTATTAATTTATGTCAGTTCTTATCATAAGTTTGAAATTGGAGAAATTCTTTGTTTCCTCCAGAAGTATCAGGTACATATTGTTGAAATGTTATGAAGTACTAGTCCTGCTGGAGCCATTAGCCTTTGATTTAGTGCTAAGTTGAAAACCATGTTTCTTTTTGTTTTTATTGTCTTCTGTGAGTAGCTCTTTGTTTTTAGTATCCCCAGATTTTTTAAGGTGAAGTGAAACACTTTCGGACATTAGGCATAGTTGAACTTTGATGGCTCCGTTTACCATGGCTGTTTCGTACTCGAGTCCACAGAAAAAAAAATCCAGATAGCAGATATGAATATATTTGAGATAATTGTCTGATTTGATGTTGAAAATGTATGTTGTGTGTACTCATTAGAATTGCCTCGATGAGTTCACACAACATACATTTGTTTTGAAGAAAGTTGGAAAGATGACCATACTTTGCCTCCTGACATGACCCTTAAGTTAACCCCTGCAGTATTAAAACACACCTTCCAAAAACCTTAGTATAATTTCCTTTTAAACCGAACCCAGCATGTGATTCCAGTCCAGGTTTTACGGATACTACCGGTAACCTTCTTTGCAAAGCCACAAGAATTGTGCAGCTTTATTAACTTTTGTACCATTTCATAATGTATGGGTGTCAGTTTGTGTATTCTTAAAAGTTTGGAAAATTTGCAAACATTGTAGGCCCTGATCAGACACGGCATTGTGCGGCATCTGATCAGGGCCTACACTGCCAATTACCCGTTTTGGGATTTCAAAAACCTTAGTAAAATTTCCAAACCCAGCATATGGTTCCAGTCCAGGTTTTACAGTTACTTGTATCCTTCTTTGCCCAACACTTCGATGTCACAGCAACAAGAATAGTGCAGCTTCAAATAACCTGGCTTGGTACAAATGTGAAGATTTTGATTGATTGTATTGAGGTTTAACGACACATCAGTCCTTGTGGGTCATTTTGTGCCTCACCCAACCACACCATCAAATGCGAAGAAGGAGAAGCATTGTCCTGACACATTTAGCAACAACAAGCTAATCTTCCATGAGGCTCTCCCAGTTCTGGGTCCTTAGGACAGAACAATGTACACTACAAACCCTAATTCATTAGTGAAAATTCTTTTTTCTTTTTCAACATCTTTTTCCTGGGCGTGAAATGTGTGTGTGTGGGGGGGGGGGGGGGGGGGGGCTGAGGCAAAGGTGACATGTATCTTGTGACACTGGGGTATCCAACTGATATTGGCTTAGAGTTGGACAAGGCCCGCCGTCCTTGCAGCACATAAGCATAGAGGGGGAATATTGTTATTTCTCCTTCTGTTTCTACACTTCCATTCATTTTCCTCTTTCTCCTGTCCCTCACTTTCATCTCCTCTACTTTCTCTTCTATCTCTTTAGTGAGACAACATAAAATGACCCGCAAGGATTGATGTGTCATTAAACCCAAAACAATCAATTAGATCCTGGGCCTGAAATGAACCTCACTGCTGGACTGCCGAGTTGTAATGTCTATAGCTCAAGATTTATGGAGGTGTATTGAGGTTAACTGAGGGATAAGTTACCTTATTGAGGATAAATGAGGGATAATTTTCCTTATTGAGGATAAATGAGGGATAAGTTTCCTTATTTAGTATAACTAAGGGATAAGTTTCCTAATTGATGAAAAATGAGGGATAATTTTCCTTATTGAAGATAATAGGGATAATTTACCTTGTTGAGGATAACTGGGATAATTAACCTTATTGTTGATAACAGTGGGATAATTTACCTTATTGAGGATGAGGGATAATTGACTTTGAGGATAACTGAGGGATAATTTACCTTATTGGGATAACACACCTTATTGGGGATAACTGGGATAATTTACCTTACTGAGGATAAATGAGGGATATTTTAATTTATTGAGGATAACAGGGATAATTTACCTTATTGGGATGATAGGGATAATTTTCATTATTGAAGATAACTGAGGGAAAATTTATTGAGGTCAACTGAGGGATACTTTACCTTATTTAGGATAACAAGGATAATATACTTGAGGATAACTAAGGGATATTTTAACTGATTGGAATAACTGGGGGATAATTTACCTTATTGAAGATAACAGGGAGAAGGGATTTTTTACCATATTGAGGATGAGAGATAATTTACCTAATTAACTTTATTGATGATAAATGAGGGATAATTTACTTTATGGAGGATAACTGAGGGATAATTTACCTTAATGGGATAACTGGAATATTTTTCCTTATTCAGGATAACCGGGATAATTTACCTTATTGAAAATATCAGGGAAAATTTATTGAGGTCAACTGAGGGATAATTTATGATAACTGAGGGATAATTTACCTTATTAGGATAACAGGAATAATGTACCTTATTGAGGATAACTGAGGGAAAATTTACCTTATTGTTGATAACACAGATAATTTATCTTATTTAGGATAACTGAGTTAATTTGCCTTGAGGACAACTGAGGGATAATTTACCTTATTGAGGATAACAAGGATAAATTACTGATAGGTTTCCTTATTGGGTATAACAGGGATAATATACCTTATTTGAGGATAATTGAGAGATTATATACCTATCAGGATAAATGAAGGATTTTTGACCTTATTGAGGATGAGGGATAATTTACCTTATTGAGTTTCACAGTGATCCTTTACCTTAATGAGGGTAATAGGCTTAATTTACTTGAGGATAACTGAGTGATAATTTAACTCAGGATAAATAAGGGATTATTTACTTTATTTGGGATAAAATGATGGATAATTAAACTAATTAAACTTATTGTAAATGAGAATTAATTTAATTGATTGAGGATAACTGAGGGATAATTAACCTTATTGAGGCAATTGAGGGAAAATTTACCTTGTTGGGGATAACAGGGATAATTTACCTTATTAAGGAGCTTAACAGGGATATTTTACCTTATTCAGGATAACTGAGGGATAACCTACCTTATTGAGGATATCTAAAGGATAATTTACCTAATTGAGGATAACTTAGGGATATTTTTTCTTGTCCAGGTTAACTGAGAGATATTTTACCTTATTGGGATATCTGAGGGACAATTTACCTTATTGGATGTCTGAGGGATAAGTTACCTTATTGAGGATAACTGAGGGATAAATTGTCTTATTGATGATAACTGAGGGATAATTTCATTATTGAGGATAACTGAATGATAATTTACCTTATTTGAGATAAGAGGGATAATTGACCTCACTGGAGAGGGTAACTGAGGGATAGTTTACTTACCTTATTGGGATATATGAGGATAATTTACCTTATTGAGGACAACTGAGGGATATTTTGCCTTATTCAGGATAACAGGGATAATTTACCTAATTGAGGATAACATGGATAATTTACCTTATTGAGGATAACTGAGTGGTAGTTAACTTACTGAGATTAAATGTGGGATAATTTATAGGTACCTTATTGAGGATAACTGAGGGTTAATTTGCCTTATTTCTTCCTCGAAACATACTGTATTTAACCTTAGTATTCGTACACCTCAACTCCTTACCATACTTGTTCTAAAATTTGAACAAGTACAATTTACAACCCAATATTGTGTCTAAGAATAGCGGGAAAAGTCGCAAACAGGGTAGACCCTGATGAGATGCCGCGTTGTGTGAGACTACACTGTTTGCTCAGACGTGTCTGTCCGAATACATGCGGTAAATACGGTATGTTGTGGGTACTAAGTAGTAGAATCGCCTCGTTGAGTTTAACCTTTAAGCACAAAGCATGTTTAGCAGACAGCATTTTCAAAGTGTTTTCTTATTTTTCAGCAAAAAATAAGGCTTGACATTACATGTAAATTGTCTGCGGGGCAAATAAAAATCAAAAATGAGTTCCTCTAAGAACAATGAAAACATTCATAAGAAAGAAGATGGGCCATACTACGTAGTTTCGGCTTATTTTCATAAGGCTTGACATTTCACTGTGAATTTTCTGCTGGGCAGATGATTCACATGAAATGTTGAGCAGCATTTTCACTGAAAAGAAAAAAAATCTGTCTGTTTTAGCTTGGAGAGATAACCCTTATTCTGCTGTACCTTTGCAAACAGTGTAGATCCAGATCAGATGGCTTCTGAAGAAGCCATCTGATCAGGATCTACACTGTTTGCCATTCAGTTTGTGACTTTGAAAGAGAACATTGTGTCATGAAATCTGATTGGCTGATAATCAGAAATGGATTTGGCTAATTTAATTATTAAGCAGGATAAGGGTTAACACCATCTGTAATTTTTCATCCTCAGTGTTTGGGCGACAGGGCTTGAGATGTCATTTCATCTCAATGTCGAGTAAAAGTCCCACAAAATTTGAAGCAAAGTCTCCAAAATGACCTTTAAGGTGTTGACGGGGATGTTAAACCTCGAATCAAACAAACAAAACATCCTCAGTGTTTTTTTTCCTGACAAATGTTATCTTATCCACCCCCTCCAACTAGTAGCAATAAATGTTGACAGGTTTATTTCTGCAGTTTGTCTTAGTCAAGAACAATCTGATTTCATTGCTAACAGCCCTACAGAACACAAATTATACAGTTGACATATTGCCTGATAAAAACAGTTTAGTTAATAATATGATGGTTTCTTTATCTTAATGTTTTCTTTATCTTGGAAAATCTGGCTACTGTTGCTGACTTATAAGGTGGTCAGTTACTAGACCTTGATGCCAAAGTTACCAGCTTTTTTGGGGTGGTTGGGTGAGGCCAAGGTGTTGTGTATCTTTCATCACTGGGGCGTCCAACTGATATTGGTTTACAGTTGGCCTGCTGTCCTTGCAGCACGTAAGGGTAGTATTTCTTCTGTCTCTACTCTTACCATTGATTTTGCTGTCTCTCCCCTGTCTATCACTTTCATCTCTTCTGTAGAAGCCCCTGTGGTGCAGTGGTTATGCTACTCGCCTTGTAAAGCAGGGATCGCAGGATCGATCCCGGGCTTCTCCAGACTTTCGGATGAGTCTTTAAACCGAGGTCCCGTCTCCGTATGACCTTAGCTGTTGGTGGGACGTAAAACAAAAACTCACTCACTCACTCACTCATCTCTTCTGCTGTCTCTTCAGTCTCTTTACTCCCCCTTTTCCTGGGATATGACACAAAAATGACCCTCAAGGGTTGATGTGTCGTTAAACCCCAATTCAAATAATCACCAAATTTCCTGGGCTTTAATCAGACATGAAACCTTGTGGTTATTCCTTAATTTTTTGGTCTCAGACAAGTCAGTCACTGGTGACCTTGGCCTGACATGTAACCTCACTTTAATTTAAGAAAAGGCTTTTTGATTTGTCACAGGAAGTTATTTCACTAAGTATGAAGTTGCATATTACAACAGGCAGAGTGTGTGGCATTGTGGCCATCATACCTATGATATCTCCCTCATCAGAAGGGACCCCCTCATTTTGATGCTAAATTTTCCCCAATTATACTAAATTATAGTAAAATTTTGGAGTCTCCCTCATTTTAACTGAGAATTTCCCTATATATTCTTTACATCTCCCTCACCACAATGGCAAATCTCCCTCATACAGTTCAAAAAATTATCACAGGTATGGGCCATGACCTTGACCTTCTGACCCCCTTTTGAAAAAAAAAAATCTTTATCAGCCTGTACTTCTATATATTCTGTTGTCTGCTGTGTAGCATAAATTTTTGGGGGTGGGTGGGGTGGGGGGGGGGGGTGGGGGGGTGAGGAATTGGGGTGGAGCATGGAGAGAGTGTATTGAATTGAATGGAAATCTAAGTCACTATGACCTTGACCTTGATCTGTGACCCCTTTTTTTTTTTGGACTATAGAAACCTTTTTAGAACAGTCCCAAAAGTGGTTTTAATATAAGTACAAAATGTATTTGTCCTTGCTTGTGTGGTCCATGTCCTTTTCTGACTTTACTTTCTTAGCACATGCCTTTGGAGGGTGGTGATCTGTACTTTCTTACTGATTTGGAAATTTTTGTTGTCCCAGTCAACTGTTATAGGGCCATTCTGAGCTGGGGCCTGATTTCTATTTCTTTGTTTTAATCTGCTTGTAGCAGTAATCATTGTTTGTACACACAGCTAAAATCTGGTTGAGCTGTGAATTGCTGTCAGGGGGGCAAATTCTTCCTGCAAATGTAGACCCCTTTTTTGGGTTAATTGTTTGTCAGTTGACCCAAAGTTACTAAGCACAGAGGCTTTTTAGTGCTGATGGTCTATGTGATTATCACAGATTTGTAGAAAATCCAGGTAATTGATATTAATAGAAATAGTCATGCTATTCTTATCACTGAGATCAGAGTAATAATAATAATAAAAATGAAGTCTTTTATTTCAAGAGGGTAACACAATTAGAACAATAACTAATCTCCCTTGCGGCCCTCATCAAGTGTTGCATAAGATGGTTATCAATGGAATCTGGACTTGAATCATATCATGGGTTCTGTGGCGTCTGATCAGGGTCTACACTGTTTACTTTAAGTGATAAATGAAACCGTTTAAAGTCTCAGTTCAGGACTATTTTCCCAACCTGCACTCAGTGCCCATAGACCCACCAGTACTCTTAGTGCTTTGATTCTGAGAGGCTCGGACTACAGGAAATCCTGAAAGTTTTTTTCTTGTTTTCCCCTGCAGAAAATGTTGGCCATGTAGACAAATACATTGTAAACTTTACTGTCGATAAAAACGACAATTATAAGATAAAAAATTGTGATATTTTTAGCTCACCTGACCGAAGATCATGGTGAGCTTTTGTGACTGTGAGAGGTCTGGCGTCGTGCGTGCGTAAACTTTTCTTGTTAACACTTTAGAGGCCACAGTTTTGATCCAATCATCATCAAACTTGGTCAGAATGATCATCATGACAATATGTCAGTCAAGTTCGAATATGGGTCATGTTGGGTCAAAAAGTAGGTCACCAGGTCAAATCAAAGGAAAACCTTGTTAACACTCTAGAGGCCACAGTTATGGTCCAATCATCCTCAAACTTGCTCAGGATGATCATCTTGATAATATCTTGGTCGAGTTGGAATATGGGTAATGTCGGGTCAAAAAGTAGGTCAGTAGGTCAAACCACAGAAAACCCTTGTTAGCACTCTAGAGGCCCCAGTTTTGGTCAAATCATCCGCAAACTTGCTCAGAATGATCATCCTGACAATATCTTGGTCAAGTTGGAATATGGGTCCTGTCGGGTTAAAAAGTAGGTCAGTAGGTCAAATCATAGAAAAACCTTGTTAACACTCTAAGAGGCCCCAGTTTTGGTCCAATCTTCCTCAAACTTGGTCAGAATGTTCATCCTGACAATATCTCAGTCAAGTTTGAATATGGGTCATTTCAGATCAAAAAGTAGGTCAGTAGGTCAAATCATAGAAAAACCTTGTTAACACTCTAGAGGCCACAGTTTTGGTCGAGTCATCCTCAAACTTGCTCAGAATGATCATCCTGACAATATCTCGGTCAATTTCGAATATGGGTCATTTCGGGTCAGAAAGTAGGTCAGTAGGTCAAACCACAGAAAAACCTTGTTAGCACTCTAGAGGCTACAGTTTTGGTCCAATCATCCTCAAACTTGCTCAGAATGATCATCATGGTCAAGTTCGATTATGGGTCATGTCGGCCAAAAAATAGGTCAGTAGGTCAAATCATAGAAAAACCTTAACACTCTAGAGGCCACAGTTTTGGTCCAATCATCCTCAAACTTGCTCAAAATGATCATCCTGACAATATCTCGGTCAAGTTCGAATATATGTCATGTCGGGTCAAAAAGTAAGTCAGTAGGTCAAATCATTGAAAAACCTTGTTAACACTCTAGAGGCCACAGTTTTGGTCAAATCAGCATCAGACTTGCTCAGAATGATCATCTCTACAATATCTAGGTCAAATTCGAATATGGGTCATGTGGGGTCAACAGTAGGTCAAATCATTGAAAAACCTTGTTTACACTCTAGAGACTGCAATTTTAGTCTAATTATCATCAAACTTGCTCAGAATGATCATCTTGACAATATCTAGGTCAAATTCGAATATGGGTCATGTGGGGTCAAAAAGTATTTCATTGTGTTAAATCATAGAAAAACCTTGTTAACACTCTAGAGGCCACAGTTTTAGTCCAATCATCAAACTTGCTCAGAATTGTCCTCTTTTTGTAATACCTTGGTCAGGAGGGGTATTTTATTTGACAGAAAATGCTGTTAGCAAACAGTGCAGACCCTGATCAGATGCCACGTTCTGCGATGTCTGATCTGGGCCTATGCTGTATGCCAGGCTACCCCTTCAGGGTTTTCCCGCCTTTTAGGGTTTATTATAACTTTAAACAAATACATTGTATGATAATACATTATCTCAAGCATTTCAGACTTTCAGGGTGTTTGGATCATGGTCAAAGTTCTTTTGGCTCTTTTTAGAAAAAACATTGTTATCACTCGACCTACTTTTATTTCATAATTTCCCCACCATAAGCATGCTACAGATTAGAAATGATTGAAATCAACCTTCAGGCTGCAAAAATATAAAGCTGTCAGACATGAAGGGGCGGACCTTTTCATCTCAATGTCGGGTAAAAGTCCCACAAAATTGGAAGCAACGTCTCCAAAATGACCTTAATAGTATAAACCTCAAATCAAACAAACAAAATTGGTCAAATCATACTTGAGACTACATTTTTTGTTCAAGCTTCATGAAACTTGCCAAGAATGTTTGCCTTTATAAAATCTTGAATATGTTTGAATATGGGTCATATGGGATCAAAAACAAGGTGATGAATAGACTCAGGTGAGCAATACAGGACCATCATGGTCCTCTTGTTCTTATTTCTGCTCTTAACTCTAAAATATAGATTGTGGGTACTCATTAGAACCGCCTCGATCAAAATATAGATTGTAGGTACTCGTTAGAAACGCCTCGATCAAAATATAGATTGTAGGTACTCGTAAGAACGGCCTCATCGAGGCCGTTCTAACAAGTACCCACAATCTATGTTTTAGAGCAGAAATAAGAAAAACAAGGTTTACACCTGTAAACCCCAGTCGGGTTCAAGGGGGTCAAAATTATATAAGCGTGTCTTCGTGATGAGATGTCCTTCCTGAAGTTGTATCTATTTCCTTTAGGAGGCTGACAAAATGCCAAGGCTGCAACTCTAGACTAGATTATATTGCATTTATATCAAACAATTTTCTAAGATCAATAAAATGATCATTTCCAGTTGGGGGAAAATATATGGAAGATGAAACTGGTTTTAATTATTTCTGCAGTGAAATCCATAAGCATGTTGCTGTGAAAATAGAGTAGGAATTTGTTCAGCTCACAAGTCAATATTTATTTTCAGAAAATATAGATCTGTATGCTTGACTAGGCAGTAGGCAGTGTGTGGCAGGATGTGTTTCGCATAGGTGTTCTGGCTCTTTCTTTAGAATATGAATTTGAAAAAAAAAAGTATGAAAAACTGGAATAGATGATATACTGGGAATGTCTTGGCTGATTTAATTACAGCATATTAACCCATTTTGTACCAAATGGAATATCCCTCCCTATATATAGCAGGAGTCTGAGGTGTGAGATTGTGTTTTCTTCAAATTTTATTTGGAAAAAGACTCAACTTTTAGCATACAGTGGAGGCCCTGATCAGACACCCCGTTCTGTGGCATCTGATCTGGGCCTGCACTGTTTGCTAGGGTACCTGTTTAGGGGTTTCCGGTACACAATGGGTTAATAATTAATTTTGTTTTATTTGACCTGTCAAGTTTTGAGAATTAAAATGTTGACACCTGTTACCCTGTTTAAGTTACTTACAAGACATCTGAGCTGCATACAGTTACTTTGGACCCTGCTCTGACAGAGGTTAAGTTGAAAAATTGTGAAAATTTTGGCATTAAATTTCATGCTACGTTTAATACTTAATGTTTACATTTGTCTTAATAAAATGCAGACACTTTTACAGCTATTTTATTTATAGGTGCATAAAGAAGAATTAATGTAACTAATTAGCTGTGAGGATAAATAATTCGTTTTTAATTTGCATCATTCCCTTAATTGATCACCACAAGTATTGTGAAATATTTAACTCTTTTGTTATGAATTCAAATTCAAGAAGGTTGTCACAGTTTCAGTTCAGCATCATCTAGAGTGAATTGGATGTTTCTTTTCGTAATCCTGTCAGGAACTTTTAATTAGTGTCCTGACAATACCTGGGGCCTCTGGTAATAGTCTACTGGATAAATCAATTGACATACTTTGTATAATGATATACACTAAATGTATTTTGAGAATAAATATTTAATGACAAACTTCTATTCTGGGATCAAGAGGTGACTTGCTGTTCTTGATCAATCATAGGATGGGGTTGATTAATGTTGGCTTTTACAGGTTAAAAAAGTATCATTTCGAAAAAGTACTTGAACATACAACATCAAAGAACAGTATTGACCATGGACCAGCTGTCACAGTGAAGTCAGCGCTAGTTACTTAACAATCATGACTATTAAGTACTGGATTATTAAAATTTTTGCAAATATATGAGACACATATAATTGGAAAGAGTTTTCTGACACACTGACTTTACGCTTTGTTTTTCGCGTGAAAAGGAATGACTTTGGAACTGGATGAAATCTTAAAAGAAATGCATTTTTCGTAAAGCCAGATTTTTCTCTACTTCAAAAAAGGTCAAAAATGCAGACACGTATGTTATTGATTACGTTTAAGAATTCAAACCTGCCGTCTTAATTCTGTTTTGAGGACAACATTCAGCCTTGAAAAGACAGACATATAAGTACATTTACTTGTCAATAAATTAAAGCGTGAAGTGATTTGCTACATGTTTGTGCAGTCATATCAGGACTGAATAGTATGTCATAATCATAATGGATGTATTTTATATTTTGGAATAAAGAAATGAAAAAGATGCACTCATATGATTTTAATATAAAAGCATAATATTTTTAAATCATTGAAACGGGGTATTTAAGGTCATACATCCCCCATAGGAAGAAATTTATGTGTCCTTAGATCTTGTCAAGGATAACAAGTATATTTCACACAAGGATGATTTTACTTCTCAATATTAGCCTTAAACTTATCAGAAATTTATAGCTTTTCGTGGATTATTCTCAAGAACTGAAATTAGAAATTGTTCCAAAGAAGTCATCTGAATAATTGTGTTAATTTCACCAAACTTTAATTGATCATTAATTGCCGAGTCAGTGGCATCTTTCATAGTACCAATAAGGAGTGCATGATCTTCATTTACGACGATTTTGGTTAAAGCTATCAGAAAATTTCGGACTAACACAGTTGACTTTGCATAAAATAAACCATGTCAGAGTTCACGGATGCCCCGCCGGTTATCAGGAGGAGAGAGAAAAACAAGAGAGATAATCTGTCAAACAGAAGAAGTCGTCCAGCCTCCTGGTTCGTGTCACACTTCGGTTTCGACAAACTCTTCCATAGAGGTAACTTCAATATATTTTGTTTGAATGTGGTCACTGACTAATGTCTTGTTTAGGGTGTAGTTGTAGAGGTAACACAGTTTCATTTCAACAAATTGTTTATAACACTTATCCTGCTGAATAAATTAATTAACTAGCCATGCCTATTACCAGCTGTCTGCCAATGAGATTCCTTGATATTTTATATTCATTCAATTCACAAACTGCATGAATAACAGCATAGATCTTAGAAGCCATCTGATCTGGATATACATTGTTTGCAAAGATAGGGATTGTCATGAACAAAAAAAAAAATCATTAGTGAACAATTTAATGAAAAATCTCCAAACCACCTATAGGGCAGTTTTGCTGGAACTTCTCAGGAATGTTACCTCGGATAGCTAAAATCTACTGCTCCAATTTGATTCCCTTTCCATAAGAATGTTGCTTAGGTGATGCTGTACCAAAATCGCTAAAACCATTCCTCTCCAATGAGCAAAATGACCACTACAGTTACAAATAGAAAAAACGTCAAAAATATGCTTAAATTTGCTAACTTTTCCTGAACCCATGGGCCAGTTTTGCTTAAACTTCACAGGAATTTTGCCAAGGAGGCTGCCTACCAAAATAGCTAAAATTCTTCTGCTCAGATCAACCATATTTAAAATAGAAAAAACCTTTAAAAGACAACTCCTCCTATATCCCTGGGCCAATTTCATTCAGACTTCATAGGAATGTTGCTTAGGTGACCCTCTACCAAAAAGCTAAGATGATAAAAATGACCAGAGCTAAAAATAGAAAAAAATTCAGTTTGAAATCAGGTGAGCAATTTAGGGCCACTTGGCCCTATTATCTTAATAGATTTGATATGTAAAAAAAAAATTGTAGTCCTATCAGGACTGGATAATTAACTGGGTAACAGGAGTGGAATCATATATATCAAATACCTCTTCTATTTATAACAGTTTAACCCAAAATTGACATCTGATTGGGGCTTACACTTTTTGCAAAACGTTCATTCAATTTCCCAATATTTTTCTGAAAATTGCTTTATTGACACCCCTAAATTTTGAACTGGACTCATTCTGTATATTAGGCTGAAGATTCCATTTTACCCGACATTGAGATGAAATGACATCTCAGGCCCTGTCGCCCAATGAAAACAATAGGGTTTATTAGCATGGACGGTCCGCCTCGTACCGCGGTTCCTGGTCAGGCTTAGATTCTCTAAGCAGTTTACCAGTACTAGTGTGCGGGCCGGATTCAGCTCTGCGTGGAAGCATCATGCAGCCCATATATTTCTTCAAGCCCCTATGGGCGGGGGCCAAAAGATTCCATTTAGTTATGTGTGATGGTTTTACAGACCAGTCAACAGCTGAGGTCTTGTCAGGCTGGACAGTTAGTTAACTTCAGTGTTGCTGAAAGGCTAAGATCTATGGAGTTTACAAGTTTATCCACCCCCCACCCAATCCCCACCACCCCAGCCGACAGTGACAACCCCTGTTTGTCAATGACTGAGTCCTCAAGCATAGACAAATGCCTGTTGGTCAATGGCTGAGTCCTCATGCACAAGCAACCCTCCATTCTAAGCTGTCTACCCAAGAGATGGACATTAGAAAAAGGAAAGAGGAGAGAGTTGAAGAAAAACTGAAAAAAAATAGTCACACCCCCAACAACTTAACAGATCCTTGCCCTATGGAAGCCAAAGCAGCACCTTCACAGTAGGGCTGGCTAATCGGAGCTGAAAAGATAACCGGTTATCGTTCCTATCATTGTGATCGATAATCGATTAGTAATTATTGAAGATTTGGTCATAATTTTACCTGTCTGGCTTTCTTTCTCAGCATGACTCCGACCATGACTGCTGTACTTTGCCATATGTATTTGAACAGACAGGCCTGAGCAAACAGTGTAGACCCAGATGAGACGCCGCAGAATGCGGCGTCTCATCTTGGTCTGCACTGTTTGCCACTCATACAGCTATTTTAGGCGCAACTTTGGGTAGTTAATTGTACTTAGCAAATAATCGATTGCAAGCAAATCATTAATGATAATCATTTTTGTGAAATTTATCGATTGAATAATCGATTATCCGATTAATCGTGCCAGCCTTACTTCACACCCACCCAACCTCCCACATTCAGTACAAAATGGGTATTATTGGTTAATCTGAAGCACATGTAGGAAATATACAAGTAAAAAGTTTTGTGAAGATCTGGAGTTTGGCATGTCTGGATACCAAAAATGTTTAAACAACTCATCAGGAACTAATTATATCTTGTTTTGTCCATCTGTAGGGAATCAGCCATTAAATTTTGCAAATAGCCAGAACATATTGAAGGTCATTGCCAGTTCAGTTCCATTTTACCATGAAAAGCTTGGACACCTTGAGAACTTGCCAGCCTGGGTAGCTCAGTTGGATGCAAGTCTGACTGGTGATCAGGAGGACGCAGGTTGGATACCTGCCAGGGTCGGTAACATTCTTTTGCGGTCATTCCCTTCCACTGATTCAAGGAGGACTGTTGTCAGTTTCTGGCAAAAGAATGTGCACTGTACTGGTTAACCACTTACGTATAAGCCTGCCCAGGAAAAGTGTGGATAGGTAAACTGACCAGCTCAAAAAATGACCTAAATACTGTTGACTGGGCCATTAAACTCCAATACAAACAAACAAAACTTTGAGAACTTGCTGTCATTTCCAAAATTTTTTTGCAAATTTGTTTCACAATCCAGCAAGGAGTCCAAAAGGTGCAGACTGAATGACAAGCAGTGTAGACCCTGATTAGACTGCTCCTTCAGGAGCAGTCTGATCTTGGTCTGCAGTGTTTGCTTTGCACTGTTTTGCTTATGCTTGTCAGTCCAAATACATAGGATCATTATGTATATACAGTTGTCAAGAGCACATTAGACAAGATCTTATGATGAGCTACTTGAGTTGTGATGTATGGGGTTGAGGGTGGGATGCATGCAGACTGTCATGTCAGTTGCTCTCGCAGACTTTCCTAAGAGCACATTTCTGTTGCATCTGCATTAAGCATGACAAGGTATAGCAGTCTGATTTTCTGTCTGTTTGTATGAAAAGCCATCTGCATTTGCGACAACTCTAAGTGTTCTTCCTAATGATCAAGTCTATTTCTTAAACTATATGTCTAAGCTTCATTGTTGATACACCAAAACCTCGTTATAACACTATTAATGGGGTCCAAAGCAGAAACCGTGTTAGTTAAACAACCGTGTTATATCCAAACAAAAATGTATAGATTATATAGAAAAATGACCATTTATGGTCATTTTTCTATATAATCTGTACATTTTTGGGATCCATCTTGAAATATATGGGCTGCATGATGCTTCCACGCAGAGCTGAATCTGGCCCGCACACTAGTACTGGTAAACCACTTAGAGGATCTAAGCCTGTCCAGGAACCGCGGTGCGAGGCGGACCGTCCATGCTAATAAACCCTATTGGTTTCATTGGGCGACAGGGCTTGAGATGTCATTTCTTCTCAATGTCGGGTAAAAGTCCCACAAAATTGGAAGCAACGTCTCCAAAATGACCTTTTCAGTGTTGACGGGGACGTTAAACCTCAATTCAAACAAACAAACACCCTTATGTTTAAGTCCTGGTGATTTCTCAAGAAGTATTAAGAGCTTCATTAATGATCTTGCATCCAGAGATGGCAACTTTAATTGAGCATTCATATTTGACTGTGACCTATATTTCATGGTTCACTGACTTTCTGACCTATTCTGACAGCCCCAGCATTCGCCCTAAATCTTCCTGGTACCCAGAAGTTATGTGTTAGAATGGTGGTGCAATTCCTTTCTATATTCACCGTATTCGCCCTTATTACCGCACCGTGCGCTTAGCTTTTTTCAAAATCATGTCAAAGAATCACAGTGAAAAATCTACCTAATTAGCGCACACTCAATGCGAAAACAATAGCTTCCAAGGTGATGCATACAGATATTTAATGGGACGGAAAAGGATACTAAAGCATTGCCTTCACTGTTGAAGAAATAACGGTAAGTTTTTTGTCAATTTACTGTGAGAGCTTACAGGGGAAGGTTACTGTAAAGTTTGAGCCTATGCATTTCCTTTTCAAAAATAGCTTTGGTGTGCGCTTATAGGAGCATGTGGGGTAATTAGGGCGAATACGGTATATTACGAAAATGCTTATTCAACTGGCTGGCATTTTTAAATGGTAATTAATTGTGACTGGTTTACACATCAAACTGCCTCACTTCTGCATCAGAGCAGGTAATTATACTGCAACAACTGTATCAGTCTATTATCATCTTCAAGAGTAGGACAGATGCTCACTTTGAAGCCAAAAAATTTGCTGAATCTGATAAAAAGGCATGCTTTATTAAATGTGCCATGCCTTTGTAATGGTTGCCAAGTATTCTTTAAAAAAAATCACAGTGAATTTTTATGCATGGAAGATTGATTTTTATTCTGAAATTAACCCATTGCATGCGGGGAAACTCCTAAAGGGGTACCCTGGTAAACAGTGCAGGCCCAGATCAGCCGCCGCATTCCGTCTGATTAGGGCCTGCACTGTTTGCTAAACAGAATCGTCTGAAAAATAGAATAAAAAGAAAAAGTAGGTCTACCACACATTATATGACAAATGGACTTGTCCAACATGGAAGATTCCACTAGCATACAATGGTTAAACTCAGCAGGTAGGGGGTCGAGAGAGATTCTCTTAGTGTTATTTCATCTCTTTCTCCATTTCCTCATTCTCTCTCTCATTTTTGTCTGCAATCTCTCCAGCCAATTTTCTCTGAGTGTTGACAAAATGACCGACACCCACAGTGGTTGAAATGTATCATTTACCCCAACACACCATGATTACTTCAACATCATTTGCTTGCCGGTTTTTAAAATAGTTTATAATCATTTAGAGGTTCAAACCTTGTCATATGATAACATCTATGCAACATTGTGCATTTTTCACATCTCCAAGATGGCTACATTTCTTATGAAAATCTGTGATATTTTTCTTATTTCTGTTCCAAGACATAGGTTGTGTGTACTTGTTAGAACTGCCTCAATGAGGTGGTTCTAACGATTACCCACATGTCTTGGAATGAGGCAGTTATAATGAGTAGCCACAACTTATGTCTTGGAACAGAAATAAGAAAAATAATGCATACCCGTTTTCTCTAAACAAAGTGGGGTTTAGTGGGGTGTTCATTTCACAGACTTGTTCACATGATGTACAGTAAAACTTCTATATGAGGCCAACTTTGGGACTGTTCAAAAGTGGTCTTTATGACCACTTTTTAACTTTTGAACAGTCATCTTTAAGACCACTTTTGAACAGTTCCAAAGGGGGTCACTGACCAGAGGACACTATATGCAGAAAACACAAAGAAAGATTAACTAAGCTTTTCAAAGTATAATTAGTCTTAATTTTCGGTGGTATAGCAGAATTTTACTACATTATGAAGTTTTGGAAATAATTGATCCATGTCTTATGACATGTCAAAGTCAACAAAAGAATGAGGCATAGCTGAAAAAAATTCCCAGTTTGTGGTGGGTTTCGAACCTAGGCTACTCTGATGAAAGTCAAGCACTCTGACCACTGAGCCAAAGAGTCCATCTGTTGCAGGAACTGCCTCAAGTTTTCATGATACCAAAGGGGTTTGAACCTATACATGGGTGCATGTGCTTAGAATGTAAATTATTATTTTTATGACATTTCAAAAGGTTCAGGCTTAAAGACTCTTTCTTTGAACTCAGAAATAATTATGAGCATCTATCTTTGGAAGTGATAAATTTGCAGTGGAATACATAAGGAATACTAATATATAACAGATGTTTCAAGTTAGAATGGCATTAAACAGGTATAATCACATAATGAGTTTAAGGGGTCTGATAATTTACCCATTTTAGACTGAATGGAATCTCCCTCAAAAGTTAAAGCAGAGTCCAATAATAAATTGAGAGGTGTCAGGTTGCGGTAGAATTGGAAATTCAGTTAGAAAATGGTTGCACATTTTGCAAACAGTGGAGATTCTGATCAGACGCATTCTGCGGCTTCTGATCTGGACCTGCACTGTTTGCCAGGATACTCATTTCGGAGTTTCCCCCTCACCTGAAATGGGTTCAAGATTCTTAACTCATTTCACAGACACTTGATGAGCAGCAAAAAGGCAGGAATTTCAGTAAAGGTGAATATATAGCTATGCCAGAAATATTTTCTTATGTCCTTTTTCAAGGGGAGACAATTGTAATAGGTCCATTGCATTTAAGGAGAATGTATATGCCAGTGTTCAATCTAGGTTTCGGGGTTTGGGGACCCACTGGGCTTATAGGCTTTGGAAAAGGGGGCATTTGGAAATTAAGGGGGACCCTTAAAATTAAATTTTTCTTTGTAAAGTTGCCCGATCCATCTTTTGTTCTTGGGTGCATGATAAAAATCAAGACAAAACAACCTAGAAATCTATTTGGTCTAACAATCGATCGCTTCTAATACTGAGTGGGTCACTACCTCAGTTAATCCCTGGTTTGCAATGTGGATTAAGTGTCTTCCTTAAGGACACAACACATTTTGTTTTAGTTGAATTGAATTTATTTCTGTAAGGTAAGAACTCTAAAATACCGTATTTGACCTATTTACCGCACCGTGCGCTTAGTTTTTTCAAAATTGAATGAAAATATTGTGGTGAAAAATCTATCTAATAAGCGCACACTCAATACGAAAAAAGAAAAGAAAAAAAAAAAAAAAGCTTCCCGATATGATTATTTTATAGAGTTGAATTTAGCATATTCACCACATATACATATGATTGTCTGGGTCAAAGATGCAGCAAAACTTAATATGAATTTGTTGGGAGGTTACTGTAAAGTGTGCGCTTATGTATTTTTTCGAGACAAAAGCTTGGGTGTGCGCTTATAGGAGCATGTGCGGTAAATAGGTCGAATATGGTAGATACCGCCCGCTTTGGTATTTTGTGGTATTTTGGTCCGGTATTTAGCGTAAGCTGTCTGATGTAACAAATGGAATCTTCCACCTTATATATAGCCCTGGTTTTGGGGTTTCCAGTACAAAATGGATTAAGTATCCAGGGAAGGGCACACTAAAACACATCGTTTTAATAAGGCTGTAGAACAAGCATTATCTGAAGAAAAATATAAGGATGCTTGTTTTCTTAAAAATATCACAAATATAGATTGTGGGTGCTTGTTAGAACCACCTCATAGAGGCGTTTCTAGCAAGTCTGGTTGGCCTGCAAGATGATTCACATGAATTTTCTCTTCAAAAAATATTTTCATATGCTATTGGTGTGATTGGTACATAAAATTAGCTTCAAAGTTCTGGACCTTCAACAGAATCTAGTCATATGTAATGTGCATAGCGTTTATTATAGACAAATTCATAATTTATATATTGCAACATTTGTACGCAACTGCCTTTTTACGCCTCTGGATATAAAACACAATGCCAGCTTATCTGCATAGATATGCATTTAGCTGGCACGACTAGGCACTGCTGTACTTTTCTCGTACAAGAAAAATTGTCTGGGTCTGCTCTGCAACCGAGACTTGCATAAATCTTGAAATTTTAGATATATAGACACTTTTTCTATTAGTGAAGTAGTATTGTACACAAGGTTGTGATCAGACTTTGCAGATGCACAGGCTGATCCATACAATTTTTGTTCCAAAATGGTAAGAAACTGTGCTTTCTTTATGATGTGGCTCATGTAATAGATGTTTCTATGAGAAAAAGTTGCAGTTTATCATATTATCCTGTTCTGTTTCATGTTGTAATAGTTGCATGTCAGAAACAGAAATGCAAAATCTTTATAGGCTTGATAACCTGCTTTGGAGTTATTATATTCAGACACCTCAACTCCTTACCATACTTGTTCTAAAATTTGAACAAGTACAATTCACAACAGGGGCCAGTTGTTCAAAACTAACGGCATCGTTAGTTAACGTGTCGTTAAAACTTTGATCATTAAATATGTCAAATATGCTGAAATTTTTGCTGAAAAAATGTGAACAGCTTTTGCGGACGCAAAAGCTGCTCACATTTTTTCAGCATAAATACCAAATTTTTTGATATTGTACTTGTTAGAAGAGTTAACAATATGACCACAAATGAGCTTTTTAAGCTAACAATGCTTTGAACAACTGGCCCTGAAGTTGGGTCTAAAATTAGCTGGATGAGTTGCAAACAGTTAATATCCCATTCTGCGGCATCTCATCTGGGTCTACACTGTTTCACAGGCCTGTCTGTTTGTTTTATTTGAAGTTTAACACCGCCATCAACACTATATAGGTCATTTTAGAGACGTTGCTTCCAATTTCATGGAACTTACGTCCGACATTGAGATGAAATGACATCTGAAGCCTGCCGCCCAATGAAACCAGTAGAGTTTATGTGCATGGACGGTCTGACTTGCACCACTTTGTCTGGGCAGGCTCCGACCCTCTAAGCAGTTTACGAGTACTCATGTGCTGTTGGCCTCAGCTCTGTATGGAGACACCATGAAGTGCAGTCTATTTCTCCGAGCCAAGTTAGGCACGGTCCCCAAATTACATACGCTAAATATGGTATTGTTTATAAAACTAGGCAGAACGGGTGATTGCATTCAACCATTTCAGATGGGTGGTTGGGTGAGGCAAAGGTCCATCTGGTATTGGCTTACTCACAGTATTCCTTGCAGCAGGTAAGGGTAGCAGGGAAATGTTGTTATTACTTCATTTTTAGCTCGTCTGTTTTTTGAAAAAAAAAACTTTCGAGCTATTGTCATCACTCCGGCGTCTGCGTTGTCGTTGTCGTCTGGCGTCTGGCGTCGTCGTTCCAAAAAAACTTAACCTTGGCTATAACTTAAAAAGTATTAGACCTAGCCTCATGAAACTTCATACACACACTCATCATCACAAGAGCTACATTTTGACCAAGGACCATAACAACATTGTTGATTTTGGCTGAATTATCTCCCCTTTTCCAATTTTTTTCTGAAACACATTTTTTGCTCTCATTTTAATACTATTCACAACAGAGCCTTCAAACTTCACATGAATGTTCCTTGGGACAAGACCTTTTCAGTGATACCACACTTTTTGATCTGTGACCTTGACCTTTGAACTTTGGCCTATTTTTCGAAAATTTAACCGAAAACCTTAACCTTGACCATATTTCCAAAAGTATTTGGCCTACCTTCATGAAACTTCATACACATACTCACCATCACAAGAGCTACATTCCCTACAAGTTTTATAACTCCATCTTGCAATTTGATTGAATTATCTCCCCTTTTCTCTCCGTTTTTTTTAAATTGTTTTTGTCTCTTATTTCAATACTATTCACAACAGAGCCTTCCAACTTCACATGAATGTTCCTTGGGACAAGACCTTTTCAGTCATACCACGCTTTTTGACCTGTGACCTTGACACTGATTTGTCTATGTGACATGGAAAAACAGACGAGCATGGCGCCGCTTGCGGTGCTCTTGTTTACACTTCCATTCATTTTCCTCTTTCTTCCCTATCCTTAACTTTTATCTCCACTACTGGGAGACGACACAAAATGACCCACAAGGGTTGACGTATTGTTAAACCCCAGTACAATCAGTCAATCAATTTGCCACATTTTTCAGTTAATTAAAATTCAAACTTCATTTGGGACCATGCATATTTGCTCGGCTCACAGGACGCATATGGATATCTTCTCAATTTTCTTCAAAATAATTTTAATGTATGTTTTGTGTACTCATTAGAATCGCCTCATTGAGGCGATTCTAATGAGTACACACAACATACATTTTCAAGATCATATAAGACAACATACATTTTCAAGATCATATAAGACAAATATCCGAAATATATTTATATCTGCCGTTATGGAAAATGTTTCCTAGGGACTCAAGAACGAGTTTGAAACAGCCGTGGTAAACCAGTCATCGGTGTTTGAGCCATCAATTTCAGTTTCACTGTACATGTAAATCTCATTCATTTGTTCATCCAGTTGTTTAGCCAGCATCGGTAGCTCAGTCGGATGCGCGTCTGACTGGTGATCAGGGGGACATGGGTTCAATACCTGCTGGGGTTGGCAACATTCTTTCGTAGAGATTGGTCATGAAATTTTTCCTACGGTTGATCATTCTCTCCCTTCCGCAGATTCAAGTAGGGCAGTTATCAGTAACTGGCGAAAGAATGTACACTGTACTGGTTAACCGAACATAACTTTATTGAAGTTAAACTCAGGCCACTCGCAGGTGGCGTAACAGCATAATATACAAACAGGTGACATGTGATAAACAGACATATTTCATCACTAAAACATGCCTATACAAATGTATTGAGAATTTTACAACCAAAGAAGGAAAAAATTTCATATAGAAGTTTTAATGTTCCTCATATCCCGCCCAGAACACAAATTGCTGGTACCTGCTAGGCCCGCCTCATTGAGGCGGTTCCAAACAGGCTCCCACAACCCATGCCCCCGGGCAGAAACAGGAATAATAATGTGTACCCCTGTAAATAATCAAAGCACTGAGAGTGCTGATGGAGCGTAGCTTTGATAATTTGATTTAGCGTCTGATTGGTATTTTAATTCAGGCTAATATTGATCCAATGAACATAGCTGTTTGAAGCAATCCTGGACCAGAAGTCGTGTTAAAGCAACAAGACCTATATTGAAATTAACTCACGCTAAGGTGTAGACCCCGCAACAACCATCACGAAAACACGCCTGTACAAATACATTGTCAATTTTTCGGCACAAAAAATGGAAATTTTAAGATACAAAATTGTGATATTGACGAGGCAGTTTTATCAAGTACCCACAACCATTTTTTTAACAATACAGCAACCATGCAGTTCTACAGTTTACTTGAAGATTTCTGCTGAGCTATAGTTCGTGCAATAACTGCGGCTTGCGCAATTGTTTGGCGGCTTTAAAGTTATTTTATTTAATCTGTTTTTGAAAAATTACCTCGGGGAGGTTATTTATCTTGGATTAGACATTCTCCTTGGTTACGTCTTGATGATGTTTATCTTCTTATATATCCGTAATCAGTCTTTAAAAATTGCCTCGGTGAGGCTGTTTATAAAGCTATCTGGAATTAGACGATATCATTAGCTTGATCTTGTCAATTTACATCTGCATGCAAAACATTATAAAAATATACCCTTCGGTTTGAAAGTTATACGACCCTGTCAGTGGGTGAATTTTTTACCTTGCCGAGGCTACAATAAAGAAATAAGGCATTCAGGAATCGCATTGGTTAGATCTGTACATTGTCTATCTGTATGCTAACAGTTGTCAAAAATATTCCAAGTGCATTAGAAGTTACACTTCGAAATAATTTTTTCAGTTTGCCTAGGCGAGGCCGTTTGTAAAGTAATTTGGCATAAGGCAATTTTGCGGGTTATGTATTGTCAATATCAACCTGTATGCCGAAAATTATCAAAGCCGGGTTTAGATGTTATACTCAGTATTCATTTTTTATATTATTTTGCCTCGGCGAGGCCATTCATAAAGTAAGCTTGCATACAACAGCCCCATGGGTTAGGTATTGTCAATATCAATCCGAATGCCAAAAATGATCGGAATATTCAGAGAGGTTTGAACATTATACTCTGTTAACATTTTTCTAAATATAATATTGCATCGGTTAGGCCATTTATGAAGTGATCTTGCATACAACAGGTTCTTGGGTTAGTTTTTGTCAATATCAATCCATAGGAATATTTGAAGAGGTTTAGACATCATACTCCGTTATTATTATATAAAAATAAATTGCCTCGACGAGGCCATTTATGAAATGATCTGGCATTAAGGCAATTTCTTTGGTTAGATATTGTCAATACAGCACAGCGCACAGTCTTTTACCGGAAACCAACCACTTCCCTTCTTGAATCAGTGAAAGGGATAGAATCACCGTGGAACAGATTTCACGATCAATCTCCTGGAAAGAATGTTGCCGAACCCGGCAGGTATCGAACTTGCGTCTGAGCTGATAATTTGCTATGGTCACATGCCTAGGACGCAGACAGGTCACTTTAAAAAAGTAAAATTGTCCCCCCCCCCCCCCCACACACACACACACACACACACTAAAACCCATACTCGGAGTATATGTCTAGCAGCCTTTTCAGGGACAAAATAGCAGACCCAGATCAGACGCTACAACAAGTGGCGCCTCATCTGTGTCTAAACTGCAAAATTCACTGCGTACAATATAAGCCTTGACGTGCACCTGTTCAAACTCATTCCAACTGTCTTATTTTGCTAATACATTATCGACCCACACTGCGTACTTTTAACCCATTTTAAACAAATGGAATCCTAAACACCTTATATCAGTATGGAATGAGTTCATTTTAAAATCAGGGATGTCAGGTTGTGGCTTCCACGAAATATTTGGCAAAAATGGCTGAACCTTTTTGTAAGTATTTAGTGAAGGTCATAATGAGACTCCGCGTTCTGTGGTATCTGATCTGCGTTTGTCCTGTTTGCAAGTTGCCAGGTTTGGGATTTTATGGTACAAATGGGCTGTAAACTTGGTTATATGAACTGAACTATAAAAAGATTAGACTGCTACACAGTTCATCTATTAAAAATATTCGTCTATTCCGTTTGAAATAGGTGGTCTGTGAAGCAGTCTATAAGAAGATACCGCATGGCGTAATAATCTACTATGTTAACACGGGGTACTATGTTCTCACTTGTGATTGGGTCATATGCAGTAACACCGAAAGTAGTGCCGAAATCACTTCTCATCTCACTGGAGCTACGCTGCAACAGCTACGCTCCAAAAATCAAAAGTGAGTTCCTTTAAGAGCAATGAAAACGTTCATAAGAAAGAAAATGGGTCATACTACGTAGTTTCGCCTAATAAAGCCTCATCAGTGACCCTGTAATGATCCGGCAAAGAAAGCCAGAGGAAACATGCTGCAAATTTGCGAATTTCAAATAGGCAGTCGATTCAAAGACTGATATAAATCAAAATGGGGTCCAAATAATTAAAAACCTGTCTAGAATATGAGTCTAAACCAATAATTTATTACCGATTTCTCAGAATATTCACGCTGATCTCAAAGGACCAAAAGTAAAATATAAACTGCACTATGCTATATAATATAAAAGTGGGGTTCAAGGGGTTCAAAATTTTATAGGCATGTACCCGTAATGTAAACAAGCAAAATAATACAACAATGAAAGTGAAACAAATACATCACACCACCAGGCCTATGCAAAATAGTAAAAAGGAACTGAGGATCCCACTAGAATTATCACATTTAGGTAGTTCTACAAGCAAGCCACACTCTACACCCATAACAGGTACAGGAAAAAAAATAATGTATACCCCTGAAAATACCACTCCCTCCTACATAAGTTGGGGTTGTTGGGGTCTTGATCACAGTTCACATAGACCTGTTAATGTGAATTTCTTAAAAAAAAAAAAAAAATTGAGAGAGAAATATAATAATAACAGGGGCATGTAGTGATAAATTACAGAAAACTTAGTTAGCATTTGAAAATTTCTTCATTATGATTTCTGTAAAGCAAGATAATTTGATGAGAAGATTTTTATCTTCTGTAGACAATAGCTCCTTGAATTTAATAATATTGGGGCGTTTGTTAAAATATGAGGATAAAAACTTTTTCCGCTCTGATTTGAAATGATTGCATACAAAAAGATAGTGAAATTCATCACCAATGTCATTTTTCTCACAAAGAAACACTTTCTTTCTTCCAAAGGAATGTTTTCCCAGCGACCAGTCTCAACTGGGAGCCTATGGTTACTTAATCTGAACTTAAGTAATGTAGAGTAGTGTTTTTTAGTTAATGTGGTTAAATAATTTTCAAAATTTACATCATGTTTGAAAAGTTTATAAGTTTTTCCTTTGGAGGATGACGATACTTTTGTATGCCACTGTTGAATGTATAGGTCAGACAAAGTTTACCGCCAGGTAAACTGACCGGCTCAAAAATTACCTAAATAGTGTTTACTGGGCTGTTAAACTGCGATACAAACAAATCATCCAGTTGTCAACATTTAAGACCCTAGTATTTACCAGATTTGGCAACTATGTGGCATGAAGAAATTTTGTTTTTCTATTGTCTTTTTTACATTATAATGTTGATGCTAAAATAGTTTGCATTTGCATTGACATGCTAATATGATAATTGCTTTTCCAGTGAACAAAATAGGGTCTTGAGTGCACGCAAATTGATATCAAATATCCAGATTTGAGTTTAACCTTAAGAGCAGGTTTTCATCCTTGACCTCAGATAAACTATGAAAACTGATCAGGACCTATAATGTTTTGAATTATGTGATAAACATAATCTTACACTCGTGGTAAATTGATCATTTTTGCATGTTTCAAGTTTTAAGATAATTACACTGTCAAACATCTGGGATATCCAGAAGCCAAAACATGGTTGTCATATTAGCTCACCTGCTCAGGTGAGCTATTGTTATCAGTCTCCCTAGAAAATTGTTTCATAAATTTCATATGAAATGACCTCATACTATGTAATAGTGAAAATTTCATCAGAAACTGCAGTATTAGCAAAGACTCAGTCTGTCTAGATGAAAATGAGTTCTGTAAAAATCTTAAAATTTGGACACCTTAGTTGGGGACTGTAATTCTCCTAAAACTTCAACATGTTTGTTTCGCGACCTAGCAAGATGTCCAAAAAAGACCTGCATGCGCAGTCTGAACTGGGTCTGCATTGTTTGCTTATGCCTGTCTGTCCCAATGATCATTACAGTATTGATTGATATTTGAATTACCCCCAGCATTGGGATACAGTGCCCGAGAAAGCAGTAAGGGCTCAAAAGGCATTGAAAAAGATGCTCCCACCCATCGGGCTTGAAGAAATAGATGGGCTGCATGATACTTCCACAGAGAGCTGAAACCGACCGCACACAGGCACTGGTAAACTGCTTAGAGGATCTAAGCCTGCCCAGGCAAAGTGGTGCGAGTTGGACCGTCCATGCTTATAAACCCTATTGGTTTCATTGGGTGACAGGGCTTGAGATGTCATTTCATCTCAGTGTCGGGTAAAAGTCCCACAAAATTGGAAGCAACATCACAAAATGACCTATACAGTGTTGACGGGGACGTTAAACCTTAAATCAAACAAACAAAAGCCACTGTTTTTAGGTCAAACGTGGGAGAGCCAAAACATGGTTGCTCAAGACAATAAGGTGCTTATTTACCATTGCATCGATAGAACAAAAATTGCCTTCTTGCTTGCTGATCACCATAACCCAAACTTTGCAAGTGAAGATCCAGATCTGATGGCTGATCAGGATCAACAGATTGTCATGCGGTTTGTGAAATGAACAATGACATTATATTAAGTACAGTTAAATTCTGCTATTAATACCACCTAAAATTAAGACTAAATCTGCTTGAGAAGAGTTCAGTTTCAGTTATTCTATAGAACCATTGTCTCCTAATAAGAGACCACCATTGGAACTGATCCCAAAGGTGGTCTTAATATTGTAATTTTACGGTAGTTTGATAGGTTGATAGTCTGAAATGGGTATGGCTAAATTTTTTTTTTTTGGTTTTGGTTTTACAGCCCTTTCAAGATTATTTCACTCATATCGAGCCGATCGTTAATCAGAGGTGGGCGAAAACCGGAGTACCTGGAGAAAAACCACCTGACCTTCCGTTGCAGAACTTGGTGTCTCACATGTGACTCGAGCGAGGCTCGAACCACAGCGGTGAGAGACCTAATGATTAAGAGTCAGCGCTCTTATCCACTAGGCCACGGAGGCCCGTGGTATGGCTAAATCAAAGTATTCAGCAGAATAAGAGTCCTCTATTACAGACTTAAATTTCCAGTATTTACTCCGAGTGTGCCAATATTTAGAATAAACCTGGTAATCATCATCATTTACAGTTAGTTTATATGAGGAAGCAGAACCGGAAGTTATTATATGAAAAGTTTTTCAGAGCCTGTCTATGAGAAAAGGCTTTCACAAAAGCAAACAGCAAAGGTTTAAGCGAGACTGTGCATATGCACAGTCCCGCTTAAACCTTCACTGTTTGCACACATTCATGTAGGGGTGGGGTGGGGGGGGGGGCAGTAGCAGCCCTTGTGCATTCTCACCATCCATCACTTTAGGTACCTTGATTGTGATATTACCTGGACAGGCTCAGTTCTTACTCTTTCAACATCTGCTGGAAGAAATCATTCACCTTTGCTTCAAACTTGGCTCATTACAAATGTAATCAGCTTCTAATGACTTTGGCAATTTGGAAGCCATTAAAATTAGAAGTTGAAACAAAGAAACTTTCTCTCACCCATGGAAGAAACTTAGAGTTCAATTGCAGAGCCTTTTTTTATGGATTTTGTCGAAACTTGGATGAATTAACATAGTTTTAGTAATAAGACCAATGAGTTATCATAAATAGTCTTGATTAGTTCTGGACATGCGTTTTGTTTCATTCAGTTTTTGTAGTTAGTGGTTTCTGTTGAGTGCCTTGAGGTCAACATATCCAGATTACACCCCATCCAGTAACTTAGGAAGAAGGGGAGGCAGCATTATCAAAATTCTTCATTGTAGAGGAAAGAATTTTGTTTCCTTAAATTTTAGCCCAATTTTTGGTCGTTTGTCAATTGATCCAAAGTACAGACACACACACACATGCATGGACAACCACTCAACTCTGGTACGTAAACAATATTTATCAGTTACCCCCTATACATATTGCATTGTAACACATATGATATATCAGGTCAAGTGAGCTTTATCACATCAGCGTGACATTGCACTTTTATGAATGAACCGAACTACTGGAAAAATGACAAAAGTGTTATTGTTACTGGGAAAAATAGAAAAAAATATGTGAAAAAAAATATCGTAGGCAAAATATGGTCAGCTGATACTAAATATATCGACCGCCATTCCGCCAGATTGCTGAGACGCACTGAGGACCATCAATAACGGATCATAAATTGCTAATTTAAGAGTGTACAATGGGATACCGTAACTGATAAATAGAATACCAGATTCCTGTCATTTGATATCCAGTTTATCAGGCTCTGCTTCGAGAATGCATGTTGAATCGCTCTGCAAGCCTTGTGATTCTACAAACGTTCTCAAAGCCTTGCCTGATAAACTTGATATCAAAAGACACTCACCTGGAATTTTCTATACCTGATGTTTCTTTGAAAAAGTGGGTATAAAAAATAAAAGTGGGTATAAAAAAATGTTATGGTGGTTGATAGGTATACTTTTATTCTGTTTTTTACCCACTTTAGAAGGGACACAGGAAATATGGGATGCAAGCCCAAGTTGCACTTCACTGTTTGCAAAAAGGTTGCCATTTTGTTAACAGAATAATTACGATAACACGTCTGTGTGACATAGTGCATTTTTTAACAGCTCCAGAATGGCTAGATTTCTGAAGATTGCATTAACAAAATGGGTTAAAATGTTTGTGATGTTTTCCACCATAAAAATCCTACAAATTTGAACAGCTTGAGGAACTGCTGTAATTCTTCTAAAATTTTACCAATTTGTTTTATGATCCAGCCAAAAGGTGCACACAGAATGACAAACAGTGTAGACCCTGATCAGACTGCTCCTAAAATGATCAGAGCAGTCTGATCTGGGTCTGCACTGTTTGCTTAGGCCTATCTGTCCCAACACTTAGGATCATTTCGATTTTACATTTCTCTTACAAATTGTCCCTTTGAAAGTCTACACCTTAATTTTATAATACAAAATTGGATACATAATATAAATTAGGTATTACTCCATTAAACTATAACGCACCTTTATGTTCAAATCAAGGACTAATTCACAAACTTAAATATCGATCATGTCCCTATTTTACACTTTTGAATGGCCGTTAAGTTTGTCAAAGAGTTGTAAATTGTTTAAACATAGTTATTGTTTACATTCTGTATGAGCACTCAGATTGATAACAGATTATTTTGGGCTTGTCCGGGCTTATGAGACGCTCCATAACTTCCCTGCCTTTCGGTTAAATGACCCGTAGATAAGCCGATTTGGACGTAAAATCTGTGTCACATTGGTAGTATGGGTATATAGTACACTCCTGAGATTATTACAAATATGGAATTTGATTTTCACTTAATGGTCAGGGATTTAGATAAGAAAGTTTAGGAGAGGAAAATATTGGAGTTTATTAACATTTAAACTTTGTGCGGTGATATTAGTGGTATTGTGCCTTGGAATTATATTTTATTAAAAATGGAATTTGATCTGGAATTATGATTAGAGAGTCAGGAGGTTGTTTGGTTTGTTTGTTTGATTTGAGGTTTAACGTCCCCGTCAACACTGTAAAGGTCATTTTGGAGACGTTGCTTCCAATTTTGTGGGACTTTTACCCGACATTGAGATGAAATGACATCTCAAGCCCTGTCGCCCAATGAAACCAATAGAGTTTATTAGCATGGACGGTCCGCCTCGCACCGCGGTTCCTGGACAGGCTTAGATCCTCTAAGCGGTTTACCAGTACTAGTGTGCGGGCCGGATTCAGCTCTGCGTGGAAGCATCATGCAGGTTGTTTGGAATTGGGTCTTAGAGAGTTAGGAGAAGAAAAATTTTATACAGTGAAATTCCTATATTAACCATTTTCTTGCTGTTCACGACAACCCCTGTCTTTGCAAACAGTGTAGATCCAGAAGAAGCCATCTGATCAGGATCTACACTGTTTGACATTCAGCTTATGAAATTGGTAGGAATAAATTACATCAAGTAATCTGATTGGTTCAAAGTCAGAAATGGGTGTGACTAAACAATAAGGGTTAAGACCACCATTGGGACTGTTCAAAAGTAGTCTGTATGATCACTTAAAGACCACTTTTGAATAGTACCAAAGGTGATCTCTCACCAAAGGACATTGTGTGCAGAAAGAACAAAGAAAATATAAGTGCAGCCTTCTAAATAAGCTTTTTAAAGTGGTCTTAATTTTAGGTGGTCTTAATAGCGGTATTTTACTGTATTTATTGACAATGACTATTGACATCAACCCACGCTTATAACCCACAAAGAGGGTTGGTGTGTCGTTTAACATGAAATCATCCTCATCCTCTCTGTCGATTATTGTGCTCATCAAGAAAACACGCCTATATAATTTTGACCCCCTTAAACCCCATTTTTATATGGTAAAACTGGGGTTTACAGGGGTATACTTATTTTTCTTATTTCTGCTCTAAAATATAGATTGTGGGTACTTGTTAGAAACGCCTCGTTTCTAACCTGTACCCATAATCTATATTTTGAGAAAAAATAAGAAAAATATCATTCTAACGAGTACCCACAATCTATATTTATACCCCCGCAAACGAAGTTTGAAGGGGGTATATAGGAGTCAGCTTGTCGTCGTCTGTCGTCGTCGGTCCGTTACAAAAAACTTTAACATTGCTCATAACTTCCTTATTCTTTGACCGATTTCTTTAATATTCACACACCACACACCTTGCCACTAGTACTTAAGATTGATATACACAAACCTGACCTTGACCTTTACGTTGACCTTCCTCAAGGTCAAATACTTGTAAAAATTACTGACAACGCATGCGGGGGTATAATTGGCGCCCGTTAGGCGGCAGCTCTAGTTTAGAGCAGAAATAAGAAAAATATCACAATTTTTCGTCTTAAAATTTTAGTTTTTTTTCGGCGGTAAAGTTTGTAATGTATTTGTATAGGCTTGTTTTCGTAACCTCTTTATAACACTGTTCATTATAACAAAATTCTGGATATAACATGGTTTCAAGCTGGATCCCCATTATATAGAAAAAATGAGCATTTCAGAAGCCATCTGATCAGGATCTACACTGTCACCCAGTCTGTGAAATTGAATGAAATCATATGTAATTTGATTGGTTGATGGTCAGATCAGGATCTACACTGTCATGCAGTTTGTGAAATGAACAAACCAATAATATCAAGTAATTTGATCGGTGGATAGTCAGAAATGGTTATGGCTAAATTAATTTATTCAGCAGGATAAGGATTAAAATCTTCCACTAGCTACATTTGGACAGGTTCCTTATCAAATTTAGGGTTGCCTGTTTTCTTTTAACCCTTGTCCTGCTGAATATTCATATATACCACACCCACTACTGATTATCAACCAATCAGATTACTTGATGCAAATCATTGCAACAAATTCATAAAATGAATGGCAAACAATGAAGATCCTGATCAGATGGCTTCTTCAGAAGCCATATGATCTGGATCTGCATTGTTTGAAAGATCAGACATATCCGGGCTCAGCAGGACAAGGGTTAATTGTGTGTTACTGTATTTTTATCAGACAGTGTTGACTCTGATGGGACATCACACTTATATCATGGCATTAACATTTATCAATGGGCCTCCGTATAAGAGTGCTGACTCTTGATCATTAGGTCTCTTACCTTCTGGTTGAACCTCACTAAGGTCACGTGAGACGCCAAGTTCTGCAACGGAAGGTTAGGTAGTTTTTCTCCAGGTTCTCCATTTATTGCCAACCTGATTTAAAATTGCTGAAAATAAGGGAAAAAATAATCTTGAAAGGGCCGTAAAACCAAGCTCAAAATTGTGACTTTTTTGGTACACAACGCTAATATGGGTTGGTAAATATACGTGCTTAAAGATGCAGACTAGTTATACTGTCTGAAAGTTGAGGGCTCACATTTCTTCCCCAGGGGGAGATTTCACCTTTATTTACTGATGTTCAATAGCCCGCTTCATGAATAATTCATTGGCTCAGCATTGGATAATAAACACAACACTGAGCAAATTGAATAACCCATTTGGACGGGAAACCCCCAAAACAGGATGTTAACATACAGTGCAGGCCCGGATCAGACGCGGCAATGCGGCGTCTGATCAGGGCCTACACTGTTTTCAAAAACCTTCAGCCATTTTTAAGTAAATCTATAAATATAACTGAACCTGTCATCGTGGAACTTCAAAATGGACATCTGCAATTTTTATAATGAGGAAGATTCAGTTTAGTTGAAAATGGGCTGAAATAAGTAAAAGTGAATAAATTAGCAAATTTCTGAGATACAAAACCTATAGTAAGTTCAAAAGTTGATACTCCAAATATGGTAATAGTATGTATGAGAGACATTTCAACTGCATTTCGAATTTCAGAACTTTCCCAAAAATTTGAATGATTAGGAGTACCCAATAGGTAATGAAAAAACAGAATTAATGACACAGTATTCGAAGAAAAAAAAATGTGAAAATGAGGTATTGGATTTTATAATATTGGATGAAAATGCAGTTTTTAATAGTTTGATATAGGGGTCAATTTTTTTTTTCGGCTTTGGTTTTACAAAATTATTTCACTGTATTGTGCCAATTGTTAATCAGAGGTGGGCGAAAACTGGAGTACCGGAGAAAAACTACCTGACCTTCTGTTGCAGAACTTGGCACTCACCCCAGCCAGGCTCGAACCACAGCGGTGAGAGACCTAATGATTAAGAGTCAGTGCTCTTATCCACTAGGCCACGGGAGCCCGTTGATATAGGGGTCGTTGGTAGTTTGCATATTTTGTAAGTTCTTCACCCTTGTCCTGCTGAATATTTAATCTGCCACACCCACAACCGCTTAACAACCAATCAGATTACTTGATGAAAATTATTGCAACAAATGCACAATCTGAATGACAAACAATGTAGATCCAGATCAGATGGCTTCTTTAGAAGCCATCTGATCTGGATCTACATTGTTTGAAAGATAAGATATATCCGGGCCCAACAGGACGGGCTAATAGAAAGTGAAATTGAAGTTGCAAAGTTGAATGTTAACAAAGAGATGCATCTGACGTAAGTTGATATAAAAGGAGACCATTACTAATGACAAGATCCAGAAAAAGAAAGAAACCTCCTAAGGCACGTGATAGTGAAGAGGTTCCAAAGGGACATAACTCTCACTTTAGAAATACATGGCGGGGAATGTTTCTGGATGAACGGTTTCGTAGGAGAGTTCCGGTCGTGGAGGTAGTACTGAGAACAAGTAAAACTACTGTTCCTCTCGCTCAGAGAAAAGAATATGTTCTGGTCTACGGTGAGTGTTTCTAGGTCATTAACATATGTGTGTGAATTCGGGTTTAACGTCGCTTTCAACAATTTTTCAGTCATATCACAACGGTAGGTCATTACGATATTACACCCACGCGACATAGTCATTTTTTCACATCTCCAAAATAGCTTCTTTTCTGATGAAAATCTGTAATACCTTCCTTATAAATACTTCAAACTTAGGTTGTGGGGGCTCTTTAGAACCGCCTCATTGGGGCTGTTCTAACGAGTACCCACAACCTTTGTCTTGGGGCAAAAATAAGAAAAATAATGTATACCCCCGTAAGCCCCGGTTTCCTCTATGTAAAGTGAGATATAGAGGGGTCGACTTCATTTCACGGACTTGTTCATGTGATGTAACGTTTTAAAAAGTCTCTTTGTTACTATTTATAGAATTACGTTGTTGCCTTGAGTGGCTTGTTGAATCTTTAGCATTGGAGTTTAATGGCCCAGTCAACACTATTTTAGGTCATTTTTCAGCCGTGGAGATTGATCATGAAATCTTTTCTACGGTCATTCTCTCCCTTCCTCTGATTCAAGAAGGGCAGTTGTCAGTTTCTGGCGAAAGAATGTGCACTGTTCAGGTTAACCCCTGATGTATAAGCCTACCTAGGAAAAGTGTGGATTTGTAAACTGACCGGCTTAAAATGACCTAAATAGTGTTTACAGAGCTGTTTAACTCCAATACAAACAAATGAACGTGACTGCTATATATATAATAGAATATAAATAGTTAGGTGAACATCTTTTAGAATTTTTTTGTTTGTTTTGATTTTATGGCTTTTCCAAGATTACATTTTGAGCTGATCCTTTAGCAGAGGTGGGCAAAAACCAGAGTACTGAGAGAAAAAATCTTGATATTTGTTTGCAGAACTTGTTGTTTCTCACATACGACTGGAACCAGACTAAACACACAGCGGTGACAAACCTAATGATTAAGATTCCACGCTCTTACCCACTAGGCCTTGGGTCTGCATGGGTGTACATTCTAAACTGTGTTATAATGAGTAGAGTTAAAGCAAAATTTTACTGTACCATTCTTAACCATTATCCTGCTGAATAACTTAATTCAGCCACACCCATTTCTGACTATCCACCAATCAAATTACTTGATATAATGTGTAAGTTGAATTCACAAAATGTATGATAGTGTAGATCCCGACCAGATGGCTTCTTCAGAAGCCACCCAATCTGGATTTACACTGCTTGCGACGAGTTCAGCAGGACATTGGCTAGTGGTTTATGAAAGTAGGGTTAGTGGTTTTTGAAAGTTGGGGTGGTAGGGAGAGATATGACACAAAATGACTAACTTACACCTCTGTAAACAGTTACAGTCATATGAGGACAGTAACTTCCTAGACCAGCCCATGCCTCAGAGTTATCTAATATGTGAAGCACTGATTGTGTCAGGGTAACCTTACTCTAATCAAAACAAAGCAATATTAAACTATTGGGAAACCTTGGCAAACAGTGCAGGCCCAGATCAGACGCCGCAGAACGCGGCGTCTGATCAGGGCCTCCACTATCTGCTAACAGAATTTTCCGTCAAAAAATAGCATAAAAATGAAAAAAATAAGCCTGCCACCAATGGACATGTCCAACATATAGCAATGGAAGAGTTGACTAGTACGCACTGGGCTATTGTAGAATCAACAGGCGCCTGTGTTGCTGTCAGGAATGATGGCACAAGTTTTTTTCTTGGAGAGCCAGCTAACATATTTGCTCGGATTCTTTTTTTTTTGGTTTGTTATTTTTCGTACATCACTGCCAAAATATGTTAGGTAAAGGAACATTCCCCTTAGACTTTCCCAAGTCTGATAATTAAATGTCCATTGAGGCAGTTCCAGTGAGTCCCACAACCCACGTCTTTAAGCAGAAATAAGACAAAAATGTATTCCCCTGTAAAACCCAGTAAAAGCCTGTAAACCCCTGTATATGTAGTGAGGTTAAACAAGCTTATTAATGTTATTCACAGACTGCAACCACACACAGTACCTTTAAAAAAAGAAAAATTGGTAAAAATTTGAGATGATATGGCAGCCTCTGCCAAAGATATGCCAAATGCCATTTAACTTTGCTACATATACTCAGATTTAAGGTACCCAGATTTTCCCTTTCATTTACTATTTATATTAATGGTATTGAGAGGAAAATAAATTATTCCTTGATGTTCAGACAGTGCACTGAGTTTGTAGAAACATTAATTTGCCAAATCATGAAATGCCATAACTTTGCTACATATACTCAGATTTACAGATACCTCGATTTTTCCTTCCATTTACTTTTTTTTGTACTGACACATAATGAGTATCTTTATACTGATATCAAAATGTAATATTACACCAGAAAAGAAATCCCTGGCCAGTTGTTCAGAACTAACAACATCGTTAAAACATTGATCATTCGATATTAACCCTTCTCTTGCTGAATATTCAAATTAGCCACACCCATTTTTTACTTTGAACCAATCAGATTACTAGATGTAATTTATTCCTACAAATTCAAAAATTGAATGTCAAACAGTGTAGATCCTGATCAGATGGCTTCTGAAGAAGCCATCTGATCTGGATCTACACTGTTTCCAAAGGCAGGGGTTGTCGTGAACAGCAGGATAAGAGTTAATATTTTTGCTGCAAAAATATGAGTAGCTTTCGCATAATATTTTTTCAGCAACAATAACAAAATGTTAGTTATTGTACTTGCTAGATCAGTCAACAATTTGACCACTAATGAGCTTGTTAAGCTAACAATGCTTTGAGTGAGTGAGTGAGTTTTAGTTTTACGTCCCACCAACAGCTAAGGTCATACGGAGACGGGACCTCGGTTTAAAGACTCATCCAAAAGTCTGGAGAAGCCCGGGATCGATCCTGCGATCCCTGGTTTACAAGGCGAGTAGCATAACCACTGCACCACGGAGGCTTCTAACAATGCTTTGAACAATTGGGCCCTGATTTTTGTTGACTATTGAGTTAACTCTGGCTGTTTAGTAGATGCACTTCAGATTTAGTAAAGTGGCTGGAAGAAAGAGGTGACTGCTTAGCAGAGGTTAGATACAGTAAAATTCCTATATTAAGACAGTCCAAAAAGGTGGTCTCTGACCAGAGGACACTGTTTGCAGAAAACGCAGAGAAAGAATAACTGCAACATACTAAATAAGCTTCTAAAAGCAGAATTAGTCTTAATATTAGGTGGTCTTAATGGCGAAATTTCACTGTATGTAACGAATGCTTTATGAAAATATTGTGACGGCTTTTATACAGAGGTGACCATTAAAGAGGTTTTACTGCCTCTGCAAAATCGCCATGTCAGCAGTATGGCTTAAATTAGGATACTGTCTAATATTATTCTGCTTTATTCTCAAAACACAGGTTGTGGGTGCTCATTAGAACCACCTCATTGAGGTGGTTCTAATGAGTTCTCAAAACCAAGATCTTTGAGCAGAAATATGAAGAATATTGCACGCACTTGCAAACCCCAGTTTTCTCTCTTTTGGAGTTTTCAGTGGTTTTTATAACATGATGGAAGGTATTTTGTTTGTCTTGCCACTGTAGAAATTGCCCTATATTTTGCCTAGAATTTGCACTATTTGATAAATATTTGCTATATTCTTATTATTTACACTCAAAACACAGGTTGTGATTGCTCATTAGAACTGCCTCATTGAGGCGGTTCTAACGAGTACTCACAACCTAGATCTATGAGCAGAAATATGGAAAATAATATAATTATCCCCTTGTAAACCTCTGTTTCTATATAAAGTGGGGTTTTCAGGGTTTTTTAGAGTTGCAGACCTGATGGAAGGTATCTTCTCAGTCTTGCTACTGTAGAAATTACCTACTTTTGTCAAGAATTTGCTCTATTTACATTTGTTTAAGAGTTATGCCAGACATTAATTGGAACTCCCAGTTTTAATTGGACTGGGTTGCATGTGTGATAGGTGGTTTTTCTGATTGAAACCAGACTGGTTCCATAAAACTTGGAATAAATAATAAAACTGATAGCTTTTAGAAATGGAAATTGTGTTAGAACCATGTTTTGTCTTGAACCATCATCATCTCTTTGTCTAGTTGAAAGCTTTTCAGAGATAAATGAAATGCAAAGGACCCCTGCCCATTGGGGTTTGGAGAAATAGATTGGGCTGCATGGTGCTTCTGTGCAGAGCTGAAACCTATTCAACTTGTGTACTGGTAAATCGCTTAAGTCTGAGCCTAGCCGGGAATAGTAGTGTGAGTCGGACCGCTCCTTAAACAGTTTCTTCAGGTGGTAGGGCTTGAGATGTCATGTCATCTCAGTGCTGTGTAAAAGTCCCACAAAATCAGATGCAATATCTCCAAAATGACCGAAATAGAGTTGACGTGGACGTAAAACCTCAGTTCAAACAAACAAACAAAAAGATTAATAAATGCAAACAGGGAGGTTGATATGCACCTCCCAATGCACCCCAACCTCTTTATAACACTGTTGTTGTTGGTCCAAAGCTGAAAATGTGTTAATTAAGGGGAATGGGAACACCTAGCACATTATTCTGTCATTTTTCAAAGGGAGACAACTTTTATTTATACGATTTTACAAGAGGGTTACACATTTAGCAAAGGACTTGCCATTCTACCATGTGGCCCTCTACAACATATAATACAATGTACAACATACAAAACATATTTACATAACTACATGCAATATAAAATTGTTCTGTAATTGTGGATGCTCACAGGTCACACAATCACTTCGTTTCCTTTATCACAGACTTATGTTCATTGTTTAAGACATTTCCTTTATCACAGACATACAAAGTTTAAGACGGCTACATATTCCAGACAGGAGTGCTTATTTGCACAAATACATGTAAATGCCTTAATAAAATGTGATTTCTAAAAAACATTTTCCTTAAAACAATTTTATAATCTATGGCTTTAAGATAATGTATGCGAATAATGGCTTGTAATCTGATAAGATAATAATGTCAGTCATTGCTAAGAATCTAAGAATAATGCTTAAAAGAATGGTATGGATGAATGTAGACGATATATTACTTCTTTAGCAGAGTACGCGTCTACTCCATTTATTTTGCCTTGTCACTTACCAAACCAATACTGTAAAAAGTTTGGGTAAACTACAACCTTTACGGGCGTATAAAATCTTTAAAAGCAAAACGACGAGTACATATGCCACTCGAAGTTAAAACAATATTTATGAGTTAATATGTTCTTTTACAGTTCTTTTAAAAACATTTAAAGATGGGGCCATTTTAACAAGATCAGGTAAAGAGTTCCAGAGTTTCGAAGCCGAGCAAGAAAATGAGCCATCATATAATGCAGTCCTGGATCGAGGAACAGTTAAACAGTTACTTTCAGATGATCTTAAACGTCTAGTACATGATTCCGCAGTTGGTTTAAGTAGATCAGTTATATAAGATGGAGTTAGATCATTAAGCGCTTTATAAGTGAAAACTGCCTTATTATACTTTATTCTACTGCTTACCGGCATCCAATCTAATTGGTTGAACATGACCGCAGATGGTGTCATAAAATCAGCTTTGAGGATGATGCGGGCGGCACGCTTCTGAAGTTTATTAAGCCGTTCAATATTCGCATTAGCGGTAGTTCCCCATGCAACTGATCCGTAGTCGATAAGGGGAAGTATATACGTTTGGTAGAAGAGTTTTTGTATTTTATCTGGTACATAAGTAGCTAGTTGTTTAAGGAGCGAAATTCGTGATGAAACTGTTGCGCAGAGATAATCAATATGAGGCGTCCAATTAAGATTTTCGTCTATTATTATTCCTAGGAGTTTTTGTGATTTCACATGTTTTAATTTGCAATTATCTATCTCGATGTCAATGGTTTCGATGTATTTCAGTTTTTGCTTTGTGCCTGTAGCCATTATTGTTGACTTATCATAGTTAATAGGCAATCTATTACGTTTACTCCATGCACAAGTCTCGGTGCCATCTGACTGAAGTTTAGATTCAACATCAGTTTTAGTTTTGCCAGATGCATGCAAAGTGCTGTCATCGGCAAAGAAATCTGCTGAGCAATGTTTGATAGACAAAGGCAAATCATTGATAAAGATTAAGAATAATGTTGGTCCTAGAATTGAGCCTTGTGGGACGCCTGAAAGTGTTTGTGAAAATTCTGACAGTCCCTGTTCGCTCTTAATGGCCTGTACTCGGGAGGAGAGGTAGGACTTAAACCAGTTTATGCTTGCAGTGCTAAGTTTATAGCTTGAAAGCTTACTTATAAGTAGAGAGTGATCAACCATGTCGAAAGCTTTTTTAAAATCTATAAACATAGTCCCCACTAGATCTCCATGGTCGATAGAGGTCATCCACTGGTCTATAAGTTTAACCAGGGCCGTCTGACAGCTGTGTTTGTGCCTGAAGCCTGACTGGCACTCGTGAATTAGTTTATATTTGTTTAGATAGGACATAAGGTGTTTATTAATATGTTTCTCAAATATTTTTGACAAAGTTGGTAAAATCGATATAGGGCGATAGTTGGACGGGTCAGTCTTTTTTCCGCTTTTAAAAATCGGGAAAACTTTCGCAATTTTGAGCTCATTTGGGAACTGGCCGGTTTGTAGGCTTTTATTAATCAGTAATGCAATACTTGGCGACAAAACATCACAAGCTAGCTTGAGGATTCGTGGACTCACCCCGTCTAGACCTGTTGCTTTCGAGGGGTCTAATTTGTTTAAAAATTCAGATACTTGCGACGTAGTGATATGCGGGATTTGAAACTCTACATCCACAGGCACTTTGTCATGGACGAAGTTGTTAATATTTAAGATGTCGTCAGATATTGACTTCATGTGCTTTTCTATAAGCCCTGTCCCAATGAAAAAGGAGTCTGCTCTTGAAGGAAAGAATTTTTTCCTTTAAGATTTGACCCCTATTGACATGGGAGACAAAAACACATTTGCAGGTGTTGCTGCCCCTAAAGGTGTACCCATTTCCCTTAAACAATCATGTTATATCCAAACAAAAATATGGTAATTTTTCTATATAATCCAAACATTTTTGGGATCCTCCTTTAAACAGTGTTTTATAAAAAAAAATATTTTAAGAAGTGGGATACTCAAGAGACATCCATGCAATTGCAAAAATAGTGTGAACTCCTATCAAATACATAGAGAAACATGGAAAGTGTTTTCCAAAGTATAAAAAAATATAGGTTTCGCTTGTTTGATATGAGGTTTAATGTCCCCATCAACATTTTGGAGATGTTGCTTCCAATTTTGTGGGACTTTTACCCAACGCTGAGATGGAATGACACCTCAAGCCAAATGAAACCAATAAGGTTTGTAAGCATGGACAGTCCGACTCGCACCCCTTTGCCAGGGCATGTTTAGATCCGCTTAGGGGTTTACTGGTACTTGTGTGTGGTCAGTTTCAGCTCTACGTGGAAACATCATGCAGTCCCTCTAATTCTTGTAGCCCTGATCGGTGGGGGTGGTAGGCACATTTGGATAACGTTAATGCTTTTCTTTTTGTGGAGCCTGTAAAGATGGAGGTTTTTTCTCTATATAGCAAAAATCACAATTTTTTTCTCAGTTCTGCTACAAACATGGATTGTCTATGCTCATTAGAACCGCCTCTCTGAGGTAGTTCTGATGAGTGCCACAATCTGTGTTTTGAGCAAATAATTATTATTTTTACCATAAAAAGCCCGAGTTCTCTCTAAATAATTTAAAGTGGGCTATACAAGGGGAATTACTTGCTCATGTGCTAGTGTTAGCATACCTGATTAAAAAAAAAAAAAGGAAATTGACACTGAAGACTAAACTTTAGATCTTGTTTTATTTTCAGATCAAAATCGTAACAAAACCAGCAAGTCCAAGAGCGCAGTGAAAGCAGTGAAGCCAGCAGAGCCGGTTCCCGCTGACATCCACTCCAAAGAGGTACAGCGGCTAGAGGCTCTGTGTGAAGAGAGAACCAAACAGCTCAAGATGGTACAGCTGCATCTACAGAACAGCAACACAGCTTTCGATGGAATGGCTACTGTCGTCAACTACCTCGCACATGATGTAAGTGTACACATACCGTAAAAATCATAAAAATTCAGACACCTTGGGCACTTGCTGTAATTCTCCTTAAATTTTAACCCTTGACCTGCTGAATATTTAAATATGCCACACCCACTACAGATTATCAACCAATCAGATTACTTGATGCAAGTTATTGCCACAAATTCATAAACTGAATGGCAAACAATGAAGATCCTGATCAGATGGCTTCTTCAGAAGCCATCTGATCTGGATCTTCATTGTTTGAAATATAAGGCATATATCCAGGTTCACCAGGACAAGGATTGACAGGTTTGTTTCACAATCTAGCAAGAAGTTCGAAAAGTGGAGATGGAATGGCAAACAGTGTAGACCCTGATCAGGCTGCTCCTTAGCAGCAGTCTGATCTGGGTCTTCAATGTTTGCTTAGGCCTGTCTGTCCCATTATTTAGACTCATTACAGTATTATACTGTAAAAATTTGTGATGTTTTTTATGCCCCCGCATCATATGATGCCGAGGGCATATAGTTTATCGGTTTTCCGTACGTGTCTACATGTGTACGTCCGTCTGTACGTGTGTGTGTACGTACGTACGTACGTAAGTACGTGATCCTGTAACCTCAGCTTTAAGTTTTTGTAACAGGTAGAGCCTGATTTATGAATGGCATTTGGCGGGGGCATCCGTGTCCTATGGACACTTTTTCTAGTTTTTATTATTATTTATACTTCAAATATAGGTGTAGATGCTCGTTAGAACCATCTCACAGTTCTAATGAATACCTACAACCATTGTCATGGGCCAGAAATAGGACAATGTATACTTCTATAAATCCCAGTTTACTCTGTTGAAAATGGGGTTTACAGATGGGTGTCCATTACACAGACATGTTAATGTGATGATCACAACCTCTTTATAACACTATTGTTGGGATTCAAAACACTGAAACCAATTGTATTACATCCAAACGAACTATCATTATATCAGACTCGAGCTGGTGCTTATGTCAAACTAACCATAGAATTCCTCCGTGGTGCAGTGGTTACGCCACTCGCCTTGTAAACCAGGGGTCGCAGAATCAATCCCGGGCTTCTCCAGACTTTCTGATGAGTCTTTAAACCGAGGTCCCATCTCAGTATGACCTTAGCTGTTGGTGGTACGTAAAACTCAAACACTCACTCACTCATGTCAAACTAACCTTTGGCTTAGTTGGTAAACTACAATATCTTTATACACTGCTGTTTTGGGCCGAAACAGAAACCGTATTCATTAAACAACCTTGTTGTATCCAAACAGAAATGAGGCCCCCGCCCATAGGGGCTTGAAAAATATATGGGCTGCATGATGCTTCCACGCAGAGCTGATTCTGGCCCGCACACTAGTACTGCCTGGTAAACCTCTTAGAGGATCTAAGCCTGTCCAGGGAACGCTGTGCGAGGTGAACCGTCCTTGCTAATAAACCATATTGGTTTTCATTGGGCGACAGGGCTTGAGATGTCATTCATCTCAATGTCGGGTAAAAGTCGCACAAAATTGGAAGCAACATCTCCAAAATGACCTTTACAGTGTTGACGGGGACGTTAAACCTCAAATCAACCAACCAACCAAACAGAAATGTATAGATTTTATACATTACGATAAGATATCCGTGCAACATAGTGCATTCTTTCATATCTGCCAAATGGTTTTGTTTCAGATGAAAATTTGTGATATTTTCTTATTCATACACCAAACATAGATTGTGCATGCTTGTTAGTACCACCCAATTGAGGCCGTTCTAATGAGTACCAACAACCTATGTCTTGGGGCAGAAATAAGAAAATTAATTATACCCCTGTAAACGCCAGTTTTCTCTATACAACATCGGGTTTAGAGGGGACTTGTTGTCTTGTTGGAAAAATGACCATTTATGTTATTTCCAAAACATAAATGTTAATCCAAAACTGTCTTACAATGAACAGTGTTACAAAGAGGTTTATGTGTAGAGTCCAAAACGTGCAGATAGAATCATTCAGGAGCAGTCTGATCTGGGTCTAACACTGTTTGTTTAGGCCTACCTGTCCCAATACTTATGGTCATTACAGTATACTTGTAAGCAACAAACGGCCTCTGTCCAACGGGGCTTGGAGAAATAGATTGGGCTGCATGATGAGGTTGGTAGCAAATGGCAAAAATACGTTGGTAGCAAATGGCAAAAATAGGTTTGTTAGCAAATGACAAAAAGAGGTTGGTAGCAAATGGCAAAAAAGAGGTTGGTAGCATGGTAGCAAATGGCAAAAAGAGGTTGGTAGCAAATGGGAAAAAGAGGTTGGTAGCAAAAGGCAAAAAGAGGTGGGAAGCAAAGAAAAAGATATTGGTTGCAAGTTTGTAGCAAATGACAAGAGGTTGGAAGCAAATGGCAGAGGTTGGTAGCAAATGGCAGAGGTTTGTAGCAAATGACAAAAAGAGGTTTGTAGCAAATGGCAAAAAGAGGTTTGTAGCAAATGGCAAAAAGAGGTTTGTAGCAAATGGCAGAGGCTGGTAGCAAATTGCAAAACATGTTGTTAACAAATGGCAAAAAGAGTTTTTCACATGAGGTGGCTAATGTCATTGATATTCTTATCTGGTCTGTAAAGATAAGCTCTGTCCATATGTCTATCCAGCTGTTGTTTCATGGTTGGGACTGAGGTTCTGTGCTTTGTGGTATTTGATATACACCACAACCTCTTTATAACACTATTAATGGGGTCCAAAGCAGAAACTGTGTTAGTTGTTCAGCTGTGTTAAATCTAAACATGTGTAGCTTATATAGAAAAATGACCATTTATGGTCATTTTTCTATATAACCTATATACATTTTGGGGATCCTTCTTGAAACACTGTTCTATCCAAAACCTTGTTATAACGAAAAGTGTTATAATGAGGTTGTGGTTATATGTTTTGAAATAACAACAGTTTGAGATATAGAATTGGGACTATTAAATATGTTCTATGTAAGGGTTATCCTTTGGAAGCAAGGAATAATGGAATACACTGTAGAACTGAAAGGTATGGAGTGTACAAGTTCTGGGCCAGATTAGCTAGTTTTGGTACCAGTTTGGCTCAGATATTTTCATATAGCTTATCCTCTTTCTAGGAGACAAAAGTTATGACCCTCAAGGTTGACATGTCCCCCCCCCCCCCAAAAAAAAAAATAAACACGAAAAACAACAACAAAAAAACAACAACAACAAAAAAAAAAAAACAACAACAATTATTTTGACTTAAGCAGCAGTTAGAGTGGTCACAGTTGGAGATAACGAGAGTCATCATTAAATAAGACATCAATCATGTGAGTGATTCTATTTGCAGTTAGATGGCTTCTCCTGCCCTAGGCTGTTGGAAGAGACTACCTCACTCACTGAACAGCTCGGGGAAGAAAAGAAACAAACAGGTAGTTTACACAAGTTTAAACTATACTAATTTCTCTTCAATTACACGGAAAGTCAAGTGAACTTTGGCCCCTGCCCATCCGGGCTTGGAGAAATAGATTGGGCTGCATGGTGCTTCCACACACAGCTGAAACTGATGGCACACGAGTAAACCACTTAGAAGGTCTAAGCCTGCCCAGGCACAGTGAAGTCCTTTTGGCGAGACTGATCTCACTTTCCTGTTGATCCGAAAGATAATAATTTATGAAGTTACTGTTGATTTATTTGTTCAAAGCACCTTTAGCTGGTAGAGCTCGTGAGTGCCAAAATGTTAAATGCTTGAGCAAGGACAATATCTTATACTCTGGTACTGTTGCTGAAAAATATGAGTAAGCTACTCACATTTTTTCAGCAAAAGCATTACGATAACACATCCGTGCGGCATAGTGCAATCTGTAATGTCCCCAAAGAAGTCAATGTTTTGATGACAATTTGTGATATAAGTCATATATATACTCAAAACATAGATTGTGGGTGTGTGTTAGAAATATATTAATAGAGTTATGTTCCTTTGAAAATTGCGGTAAACATTTTCGTGTCTGGACAGTTTCCATCCGATTAACCTGAAACTTGGTAGATAGTAAGACTATGAGGTGGACATGTGCATAAAGTTTCAAGGTTAACCATACACCAAATATTAATACAGTTATGCCCCTTTGAAAATTGCGGTAAACATATTCATTTCCGGATAACTCCTCCTACAGTTTTCATCTGACCGACCTGAAACTTTGTAGATAGCAAGACTATGATGTGGAGATATGCGTAAAGTTTCAAGTTTAACCGTACACCAGATATTTATAGACTTATGCCCCTTTGAAAATTCAGGTAAACATTATCATTTCCGTATAACTCCTGCTACAGTTTTCATCTGATTAACCTGAAACTTTTTAGATAGTAAGACTGAGGTGGAGATGCGCTTAAAGTTTTGAGGTTAACCATACACCAAATATTAATAACATTATGACCCTTTGAAAAATGTTTTTAAAAATTTTGTTTACGGATAACATCTGATCAACCTGAAAAATATGCTCATTTTGATAAAAACGGTCGCATTATGTTATGGAGTTGGCGTCCGTCAGAAACGTATCCGTCCTCCTGTCCGTCCATCTGCCCATAAGCGTCTTCTTTTCGGGATAACGCCTCCTACAGTTTTCATCTGATCAACCTGAATCTTGGTAGATAGCAAAACTGTGATGTGGAGATGTGTGTAAAGTTTCGAGATTAATTACTAATGAATTAAGGTGTGGCAGATTTGGTCATATAATCATTTTCCATTTATTAAGACTGAAACTTGAAAAATAGTTACACCATGATGGAGCATTGAATACTGTTTTCAGGTTTCAGTCCACCAAATATGAATTTGCCACGGGCGTATAATGCCCCGCAAGCCGCTTGCGGAGCTCTTGTTTCTATATAAAGTGGGGTTTAAGGGGGTGGGGTGTTTATTGACTTGTTAAAATGATGGTATTCGCTTCTTGCAACACTTAAAGGTTACATTGAATAACTAGTCACATGTGAAAAACTATTGTGTACAGGGGACTATTGTTGCCTGCAACCTGCTCAAGTTGAAATAATAAGTACTTGACCAAATAAGCCTCGCCCCCCGTCCATCAGGGCTTGGAGAAATAGATTGAGCTGCATGGTGCTTCCAGGCAGAGCTGAATATGACCACACATGTATGAATACTAGTAAACTGCTTTGAAGGACTAAGCCTGCCCAGGCAAAGCGGTATGAGTCAGATCGTCCAATGCATCTAAGCCTTTGGTTTCATTGGGTAGCAGGGCTTGAGAAGTCATTTCACCTCAATGTTGGGTAAAAGTCCCACAAAATTGGAAGCAGTGTCTCCAAAATGACCTAAATAGTGTTGACAGGGATGTTAAACCCCAAAACAAATTGACCAAATAAGCCAGTGCTATATAGCACCAAAGACTACTAATGCCATATAAGTATTTGAAGTAGTTCACCTATCTTTACCAAGATCAAATACCGTAAAAATTCGGCTATAAGACGAGGATTTTTCCCTCCAAACTGAGCCAAAAAAAATGACCCCGTCTTATAGCCGAGGTCATGGACTACAGGCTTTTTTCCGGCAATGTCCGGCGAAGACCAGACATACGGAAAATGCCGATCAGTGATTTTTTAATTGATATAAATCGCCGCCCACAAACCACCGCTACCATTTTTCTGCACGTGATCGGTAAATGATGTCATCCGACGCCAGTACCCCAACACGTGTTTAATGTCATTGCGTGTATCTCTTTCATAAAAAAATGTTTGGAACCGTTAAAAAATATTTTCTGGATAGCTAAACGGTTGTGAATAGAGGTGGATAGAAAACCAGCGCTTTGCAAAGCTCCCGAATTATCCTCAGAAGCTCCGTGTCAATAAACAACAATAGCGTTCCACTTTTCCCGCCAAAACATAACCATTCATGAGATCATAGAAAACTCCATTTTTATTAGGCAAATATCTACTGTTAGATGTAGCTAATTGTCTGGGGAGCGATTAAATCATTTTCACATTGATTGCGGATTAAATTTTATGATTGGAGGATAAACGTAAATTAGAGACATAACTTGACCATATTTTCACACCTTATCGACACGCACCGCAGGGGGGCAATTATATGACAGGGATTAACAATAGTGTCATACTTGAACCGTAATAAATACACAGATGGTTTGTCTCTGAATTGACAGTGCAGCAATTACATGTATTGCGATTTACTTACTGGTCTAGTTTTACCGTACAGACTGAGTTGTAGATGATTTTTTTTTTTTTACACTTGTCCGTCCGGGCGTCATAAGGTAAAAGTGCACCTGCCCGGCGCGATTTCGGTCTTGTCCTGGGCGGCCGGAATCGTGAGGGGTAAGTAGAGGGGTTTTCTGACGAAAAAAGTCTGATTTCTCACATCTAAACAGCATCTGGCGGTAGCAGATAGGCCCCGACAGGTATGGCAAAAATTTGACCCGTCTTATAAAAGAGTATAAGCAAAATCCCACCTTAGAAAAACTGAAAAAGGGGTCCCGTCTAAATGCCGAAACGCCTTATAGACGTATTTTTACGGTATGCTTCTTAAACATATTACAATTTCCAAATTTGTTTCTTATTCTATACAAGTAGTTCACTTATCATCTTTACAAAGATCAAATATACTTCCAAATTTGTTTTTTATAGCAAACCTTGAAAAGAAGAGAAGCAACCTGGAAGAGCTTATAAAACAGTTGAAAGAGCAACATAAAGAATATATAAATAATCTTGAAACTGAACAAGAGCAGTCTCTGAATGACCAGAGGACAACATTGATTAATGAGAGAAACCAGGAGGTACAGCAAGGTAACATCCTAACTCCCTTCTTAATAAATTAATTTATTGGGTATCTTTGTAGTGGCTCTAGAGGAGAGAGTTGAGTGTCTAGAAGATTTGATAGCTCAGCTAAAGCAACAGCACAAAGATTACATTGTGAATCTGATAAGAGAACAGGAAGTTTCTATGAATGATTTCTCCTTAAATTTGGAAAATAGACACTTAGATGAAATCCTGGAAGGTATCTTTGATCTTGTCAGCAGAATAAAAAGTTACTTTGCTTAAGTGGTGTGAAAATCGTAACTTTCATGTGCTGTTGATATTTTAGTATCATATTTTTGGCTTTATTTATGGGCAATGCATGCTTGAAAGGATTTTATGGAAGATCCATTGAAGCAGAGATTTTATTTTTGCAGTCATATTATCATCATTGTTAGCTTCAAGGGTGCAAGTTATTTTCCTTATTTTTATTTAAAAACGATTGTAGGTACTCCTTAGAACGGCTTCAACAAATACCCACTACGAGTGAGTGAGTGTTTGAGTTTTAGGTCCCAACAGCGAAGGTCATTGGGAGACGGGACCTCAGTTTAAAGACTTGTCCGAAAGTCTGGAGAAGCCCGGGATCGAAATACCCACTATGTTTAAGCTGAAAAAAGGGGGAAAATGTGTGTATAGTCATTTAACCCTTATCCTGCTGAATATTTAATTTAGCCACACCCATTTCTGACTTTGAACCAATCAGATTGCTTGGTGTAATTTATTCTGGCAAATTCTCAAACTGAATGTCAAGCAGTGTAGATCCTGATCAGATGACATCTTCAGAAGCCATCTGATCTGGATCTTCACTGTTTGCAAAGGTAGGATTTGTCGTGAACAGCAGGATAAGGGTTGAAATGACTGTGAAAATAGTCATTTAAATTTTAGATACATACATACATTTAAATTTTAAATAGTCATTTAAATTTTCATATTCATTTAAAAAAGACTTTGAATGACTTTGAAAAACTTTGAATAGTGCTTTTAAGAGACCCTTCTTAATGTTCATTTATCATAGCCTTATTTTCCACGGGCATGGCACTGTAACAATTAGCTGCATATTGTATATATGTTTGTAAATAAGCATAAGAAGCTAAAATTTGATTCAACTTGTAACTGCCAGAATGCAAAATATAAACATTTGTTCTGTTCAATCACTATTATATAATATTATATGCTCTTCCATTTGATATTTTGCATGAACATAAAGGAAATGCATGCCTCACCATTATGCTGAGTGTATCATCAAGTCTGAGAATGATGTCCCATATGCACTAAGAACAGCAAAAACTTTCAAAGGGACGTAACACAGCATTATTTTTCTGTTCAAGTATATTATGAGTTAACCTTCTTTCAACACATAAACCTCTGAATAACACTATTCATTATGTCTCCCCCCTTTTCGGGAAGACATTGTTTTTCCCCCGGCATCTGTCTGTTCATCTGTGTCACAAAATTGTGTCTGCTCTATAACTTGAAAACCGTTCAAGCTATCTTCTGGAAACTTCATATAAATAATTATCAACATTAGACGACGTGCAGAGCGCAAGAACTATAACTCTCACATTTACACTTTTTGGGTTATCTCCCTTGGAAGTATGTATGTATGTATGTAATGTATGCATGTAATGTATGTATGTATGTATGTATGTATGTATGTATGTATGTATGTATGTAATGTATGTATGAAATGTATGTATGTATGTGTGTGTGTGTGTGCATGCGTGCGTGCGTGCATGCATGCATGCATGTATGTATGTCAATAACTTTCTTATTTTTGGATGGATTTTAAAATTACAGAATTGGCAGAAATGTTAGCCACCATGAGACGAATGTGTCGCGCATAAATCGTGTCCGGTCAATAACTTTCTGATTTTTGGATGGATTTAAAATTACAGAATTGGCAGAAATGTTAACCACCATGAGACCGATTCGTTGCGCATATGACCCAGGTGGGTACCTCAAAGGTCAAGGTCATACTTAGAGGTCAAAGGTAAAAAAGGGGCCTTTTTTTCGTGTTTAATCAATAACTTTCTTATTTTAAGATGGATTTCGAAATTACTTGGCAGAAATGTTAACCTCCATAAGACGATGTGTCACGCAATTGATTCAGGTCTGTACCTCAGAGGTGAAGGTCATACATAGAGGTCAAAGGTAAAAAAGGACCTTTTTTAGTGTTTGGTCAATAACTCGTTATTTTTTTATGGATTGTGAAATTACTTGGCAAAAATGTTAACTACCATGAGACGATGTGTTGTGCACATGACTCAGGTTGGTACCTCAAAGGTCAGGGTCATACTTAGAGGTCAAAGGTCAAGTAAGGGGCCTTTTTTTCTTGGTCGGTCAATAACTTTCTTATTTTTAGATGGATTTTGAAATTACTTGGCAGAAATGTTAACCCCCATGAAACGATATGTGTTGGTGTATTAATTTCTGTGAATCATAAAAAATATTTTCTCATCACTACTTTATTACAGCTGAAGAAAAGCATGCTTCGGAGATTGTTAATTTGAAGAAAAGTCACGAATCACAGGTGAGACAAATTTTTATTGTAGGATAAAGTGATAATGCACATACCTTATTACATGTTAAAATCACCATGTTTATATGTCCATAAAATGAACTCCCCTGTAAACCCCACTTTATACACATAAAACGGAGGTTTGCTGGGGCATACATTACCTGGTCACATGCTAAATCATTACCTAAAGAACTTCCCTGCAAAGCCACATGCTAAATCATTACCTAAATAACTTCCCTTCAAAGCCCCACTTTACATAGAAAAATACTGGGGTTTACAGGGTAATACATTATTTTCATATTTCTGCTCCAAGACCTAGTTTATAGGTACTCCTTTGAGCCGCCTCAGTGTGTGCGTTCTAACAAGCACCCACATCCTTAACTTTGAATACAAATTAGAAAAAAATATAATAATAACCCTTGTCCTGCTGATCCCGGATATGTCTTATCTTTCAAACAATGAAGATCCAGATCAGATGGCTTCTGAAGAAGCCATCTGATCAGGATCTACATTGTTTGTCATTCAGTTTATGAATTTGTTGCAATAATTTGCATCAAGTTATCTGATTGGTTGATAATTGGTAGTGGTTGTGGCATATATGAATATTCAGCAGGACAAGGGTTAATTAAGTCTTTATTTCAAGAGGGTAACACAATTAGAACAGTTACTAATCTCCCTTGTGGCCCTCAAAGTATTACAATTAACCACTTTGGAAATGTATGAAAACATGCACTATGTTACATCGATGTATTGCAATGGGGCCAGCTTATTTCAATGCAGCTCGAACTAGTGACCAGGAGAGTGTTGTACTGAGTCTTGGATCATTCCTTTATGGTGATTGATTGCGAAATAGTTTCTTTTGTCATGTCTCCCTTCAGATGATTCAAGAAGGGCAATTGTGAAACAATATGTACTACCGTAATGACCCTGAGTATTGGGACAGATAGGTCTAAGCAAACAGTGTAGATCCAGATCAACAGTCTGATCAGGGTCTACACTGTTTGCCATTCCGTCTCCACTTTTTTTTTTACTCCTTGCTAGATTGTGAAACAAATTTGTTAAAATTTTAGGAGAATTACAACAAGTCCTCAGGGTGTCCGAATTTCTAGCATTTTTACAATATGCTAGTTAACTCATCTTACCAGGATTTGCTCTACCTTTGCCAACAGTAAAGATCTAGATCAGATGGCTTCAAGAGATCTTCACTGTTTGTCATTCAGTTGATGAATTCATAGAAATCCCATTTAGGACATTAGGCAGACATGCCTATACAAATACATGCCACCTTTATCGCCGAAAAAATGAAAATTTTATGATGAAAAATTGTGATATTTTTTTTATTTCTGCTTAAAATATAGATTGTGGGCACTCGTTGGAACCACCTCATCGAGGCGGTTCTAACGAGTACCCACAATCTATATTTTAGAGCAGAAATAAAAAAAATAAGGTATACCTCCGGAAACCCCAGTTTTACTATATAAAAGTGGGGTTCAAGGGGGTCAAAATTATATAGGCATTTTGAGTAGTTCAGTAGAATTCCTGTTTTAAGACCATCTTTCGGACTGTTCAAAAGTGGTCTTTAAGAAAATGTTAAGAAAGAACTATTGAAACTTTATAAATATGCTTCTCATTTTGGCTGGTTTAAATTAGCAAAATTATACTTATATTAGGTAATAGTCATTTTCTAAATAAATTTTGAAGAAAACACATCCTGACACCCCTAAATTTTAACATGAACCCCTGCTATATATAAGGGGAAAGATTCCATTTGGTGCAAAAAGGGTTAAGTACAATATTTTTTGAATATCTCCATAAATCTGGCACATTGGATGGAGCTTTGTTTGATTTGAAGTTTAACGTCCCCGTCAACACTGTAAAGGTCATTTTGGAGACATTGTTTACTTTTGCCAAACATTGAGATGAAATGACGTCTCAAGCCCTGCCGCCGAATGAAACCAATAGGGTTTTTTAGCATGGACGGGCCGACTCGCACCGCATTGCCTGGGCAGGCTTAGATTCTCTAAGCGGTTTACCAGTACTCGTGTGCGGGTCAGTTTCACCTCTGCGTGGAAACATCATGCAGCCCATCTATTTCATCAAGCCCTGATGGGCAGGGCCCATGGATGGAGCTAAGGATTCGTGTCCATGAAATTGAAGTTATATGGACTTTTGTTGTTAATTCAAATGTTGGTACACCACAACCTCTTTATAACACTATTAATGGGGTCCAAAACAGAAACGGTGTTAGTTAAACAACCGTGTTATAGCCAAACAAAAATGTATAGATTATATAGAAAAATGACCATTTATGGTCATTTTTCTATAGAATCTATACATTTTTGGGATCAGATTATATAGATTATATTTTTGGGATCAGATTATATAGAAAAATGACCTATAGAAAAATGACCATTTATGGTCATTTTTCTATATAATCTATACATTTTTGGGATCCATCTTGAAACCGTCTTATATCCAAAACCGTGTTATAATGAACCGTGTTATAATGAGGTTGTTGTGTATAAAGAGTGTTGACCATCTTGTTTTCCAGCTATATCATCTACAACATGAGTTGACCATGACAGTTGACAAATTAAACGGAAAACATTCGGAAGAGATAAAAAATTTACAGCGGAAACAGGAATTCCAAATGGAAGGTAGGATGATAGAAATGTTGTTTTTACCCATTTTAGCCCTTAATCCTGCTGAATAAATTAATTTAGCCACACCCATCTCCGACTATCAGCCAATCAAATTAGTTGATATAATGTACTTGTTCAGTATACAACTGCATGACAAACGTTTGCAAAGCTAGGGGTTGTCGTGTTCACTAGGCTAAGGGTTAACTTTAATAAAATCTATGGGACTCCATTTTAAAAGTCTGTGGTGTCAAGTTGAGCTTTGTTGGAAATGTCTGAACTACATCTGAACTTACTGCAAACAGCAAAGGTCCTGATAAGATGCTGTGTTCTGTCGCGTCTGATCTCGGCCTGCACTGTTTGTGGCAATGTCCATTTTGGGGTTTCCTGTCTGAAATCTACGAAAAAGTGACATCTTTTCAATGTATAAAATAAACGTACGCTGTGTTACCAAGCTGAATTGCTTCAAGGAGGCAATTCTAATGTGCTCAGACTACATTCCTTCACAAAATGAAATTAAACATACCCTAACCATGTGTTACCTGGAGTTATTCAGTGCTGGAAAATTCCACTTGTCTGCTCGCAATGACCAGTAAAGATTTTGGAGGATTGTGTCTAGTCTCTGTGAAATTTACCAATGTCTGCATGCCGGACAAGTGAAATTTTGAAAAAGTTTTATTACTCAAAGCAAGGGAGATAATCCAAAAACATATTGAACAGCAGATCTACTAGAGTTTGTTTCTTTATGTAAGTATTACTCTACATAAGTAATCCTTGTACTGCTGGACCATGACAACCCCTACCTATACAAACAGTGTAGATTCTGATTGCAAATTTGAATGAAATATCAACTCTTTCAGTTTCTGTGCCAAATTGATTTCAGTACATACCTCGCAGTGCCAAATTTATTTTCAGTCATTTTCTACAACTAGAACCATGAAAAGATATGATCAAAACAGGTGCTTAGCTAATGATTTGGGACATACTTTAGTTATTGTAGCCCCGCTTTGAAAAAGTGGGGGCTATATTGGATTTGCATTGTCCTTTAGTGATTCCGTAAAATTTTGTGTAATTCTTTAATTCTGTAATTCCGCTATTTATCGTAACTCAAAAACCGTTTGTGGTATTTTCATGAAACTTCACAGAAATGTAAAGCACTATGGGATGATGTGCAGAGCGCTTGAACCATAACTCTGGATTGCCTACTTTTGGTATTATATTGCCCTTTGAACATTGAAAAAAATCTGTTATTCATGATATCTCAAAAACTGTTTTTATTTTCATGAAACTTCACACAAATGTAAAGCACTTTAAGACAATGTGCAGAGCGCATGAACCATAACTCTGGATTGCCTACTTTTGGAGTTATTGCCCTTTGAACATTGAAAAATGGCAATTTTAACCTTGTCCGCTCCATAACTCAAAAACCGTTTGGTGTATTTTCATGAAACTTCACACAAATGTAAAGCACCATGAGACAATGTGCCGAGCACATGAACCATAACTCTGGATTGCCTACTTTTGGAGTTATTGCCCTTTTAATATTGAAAAACGGCAATTTTAAACTTGTCTGCTCCGTAACACAAAACCGTTTGAGATATTTTCATGAAACTTCACATAAATGTAAAGCGCCATGAGATAATGTGCAGAGCATATGAACCATACCTCTCGATTGCCTTTTTACCACCTTTAATTAGAGGCTGAAAGCTGAAAACATTTTTTTCTTGTATTTTTCTTTTCTGATAGCGCTATAGCGGGGCTATAGTCAGATCCTCTGACAGTTCTAGTTTCCCTTAACCTTTATCTTGCTGTTGACGACAACCCCTATCTTTGCAAACAGTGTAGATCCAGATCAGGATCTACACTGTTTGGCATTCAGTTTATGACTGCTTGACCCATTCAGGTGGGAAACCCCTGAAGGGGTATCTTGGCAAACAGTGCAGGCCTCGATGAGACGCCGCAGAATGCGATGTCTTGACGCTGTAGAATGTGGTGTCTGATCAAGGCCTGCACTATTTGCTAAGAGAGAGAGAGAGAGAGAGAGAGATTTAAGATCATGTAGTTGGGTAACAATGATGTCAGCTGATTTACATTTTAAATACTTGCAGGTGCATGTCTGCATTTTATGAAAGTAAATTTATGAATGTACATTGAACTTTAACCCTTTTTGTACCAAATGGTATTTTCCACCTTATATATAGCAGGAGTCCATTTCAAAATTTAGGGGTGTCATGTTGCATTTTCATCAAAATTTATTTGGAAAAAGGCTGAACTTTTAGCAAACAGTGGAGGCCCTGATCAGACACCGCAGAACGGGGCGTCTGATCTGGGCCTCCACTGTTTGCCAAGGTACTCTTTAGGGGTTTCTAGTACTGAATGGGTTAACAAGAGATTGAAGAGTACTTACACCTATATTTTTTATCAGAATAAACATTTGAAGCTAGAGGGAAGACATTGCTAAGAGTGTTTTAAGGTGAATGGACACAGTTTCTGCTATTTGTTTCCATGGACACAACTAGTATAACTTCCTGTGATCCCTTCCAGAAAAAAGGGAATCTGGTAATAAAGGAGCAGATAGTGACAATTAAACTCTACTTTAACCCTTATCCTGCTGAATAATTCAATTTGCCGCATCCATTGGTGTCTATCAGCCAATCAGATTATATGATACAATAATGTTTTCATTAGGGCCCCGCACTGAAAGTGTGGGTGCCCTATAGTAATCACTCTGTCCGTCCGTCTGTCTGTCTGTCCGTCCGTCCGTCCGTCCACAAATTTTTACTCCTCTGATAGCGCTGCCGGGGCCCTAGTCAGTTTCACTGACAGCTCTAGTTAAAATTCTTAAACTGAATAACAAACAGTGTAGATCCTGATCAGATGGCTTCTTGAGATCTACAATGTTTGCATTGTGAACAGCAGGATAATGGTTAATGGATTTCCCCCCGAGTGAAATTCGTTTCTGCTGACCATTCCATTGACTCCCGCCGGGGTCGGCAACATTCTTTCGTGGAGATTGATCATGAAATCTTTTCTACAGTCATTCTCTCCCTTACGCTGATTCAAGAAGGGCATTTGTCAGTTTCTGGCGAAAGAATGTGCACTGTACTGGTTAACCGCTTACGTATAAGCCTGCCCAGGAAAGTGTTGATAGGTAAACTGACCGGCTCAAAAATGACCTAAATAGTGTTGACTGGGCCGTTAAACTCCAATACAAACAAACAAACTGACCGTTCCAAGGCGGTTCTTTTTAGCTCACCTGAGCCGAAGGCTCCAGAGAGGCTATTATGATTGGTCTTTCGTCCGTCATCGTCACCCTCTGTCCGGATGTCCGTCCACAATTTCTATAAATGTCATCTCCTAAACCACTGAACAGATTTTGACCAAACTTGGCAGAAATGATCTGTGGGTGGTCCTCTCTCAAAGTTATTCAAAGAATTTCATTCAATGCAGAACTCTGGTTGCCATGGCAACGAAAAGGAGAAAATAAGAAAAAAACCCTTTAAAATCTTCTTGTATGAAACCACAGGGCCCAGATCTTTGGTATTTAATGTGTAGCTTCATCTAGTGGACCTCTACTAAGATTGTTCAAATTATAGCCCTGGGGCCAAAAATGCCCCCGCGCCGGGGCTCACTGGTTTTACTTAGGCTTTATATAGGGAAAACCTTTAAAAAATCTTCTTGTCTGAAACCAGAAGGCCCAGGTCTTTGAAATTTGGTATGATGCTTCGTCTAGTGGACCTCTACCAAGATTGTTCAAATTATAGCCCTGGGGCCAAAAATGCCCCCGCGCCGGGGCCCACTTGTTTTACATAGGCTTATATAGGGAAAACCTTTAAATAATCTTCTTGTCTGAAACCAGAAGGCACAGGTCTTTGATATTTGGTATGATGCTTCGTCTAGTGGACCTGTACCAAGATTGTTCAAATTATAGCCCTGGGGCCAAAAATGCCCCTGCGCCGGGGTTCACTTGTTTTACATAGGCTTATATAGGGAAAACCTTTAAAAATCTTCTTGTCTGAAACCAGAAGGCCCAGGTCTTTGATAATTGGTATGAAGCTTCGTCTAGTGGACCTCTATCAAGATTGTTCAAATTATAGCCCTGGGGCCAAATATGCCCCCTCTAAGGGGCCCGCTTGCTTTACATAGGCTTATATAGGGAAAACCTTTAAAAATCTTCGTCTGAAACCAGAAGGCCCAGGTCTTTGATATTTGGTATGAAGCTTCATCTAGTGGACCTCTACCAAGATTGTTCAAATTATAGCCCAATTGCCAAAAATGTCCCTGCCCCAGTGGGCCCACTGGTTTTGTATAGGCTTAGATAGGGAAAACCTTTAAAAATCTTCTTGTCTGAAACCAGAAGGCCTAGGTCTTTGATATTTGGTATGAAGCTTTGTCTAGTGGACCTCTACCAAGATTGTTCAAATAACAGCCCTGGGGCCAAAAATGCCCCCGCGCCGGGGCCCATTGGTTTTACATAGACTTATAAAGGGGGAAAACCTTTTAAAATCTTCTTGCCTGAAACCAGAAGGCCCAGGTCTTTGATATTCGGTATGGAGCTTTGTCTAGTGGACCTCTAACATAGTCCCGGGGCCAATAATGCCCCCGCGCCGGGGCCCATTTGTTTTACATAGGCTTATATAGGGAAAATGCTTAAAAATCTTCTTGTCAGAAACCAGAAGGCCCAGGTCTTTGGTATTTGGTATGAAGCTTTGTCTAGTGGACCAATACCAGGATTTTTCAAATTGAAGCCCTGGGGCCAAAAAAGGCCCGGCACCTTGGCCCACTTGTTTTACATAGGCTTGTGTAGGGAAAACCTTTAAAAATCTTCTTGTCAGAAACCAGAAAGCCCAGGTCTTTGATATTTGGTATGAAGCTTCGTCTAGTGGACCGATACCAAAATTATTCAAATTATTACCCTTTAGCCAAAAATTCCCCCGCGTGGGGCCCCACTGATTTTACATAGGCTTATATGGGGAAAATCTTTAAAAATCTTCTTGTCTGTAACCGGAAGGCCCAGGTCTTTGATATTTGGTATGAAGCTTCATGTAGTGGACCTTTACCAAGATTCTGATCTAAGCCTGTCCAGGAACCGCGGTGCGAGACGGACCGTCCATGCTAATAAACCCTATTGGTTTCATTGGGCGACAGGGATTGAGATGTCATTTCATATCAGTGTCGGCTAAAAGTCCCACAAAATTGGAAGCAACGTCTCCAAAATAACCTTTACAGTGTTGACGGGGACGTTAAGTCTCAAATCAAAACAAAAAAACAAACTTTGTTTTGACTAGAGAAAGAAAAATACCTTTAAAGGGGGAGTTCCAGCCTATAGTAAATTTCCATAGGGTTCTGCCCACGCACAGATTTCCATGATATTGTGCATAATTAATGCCTGGTAAATGATTGTTCATTACTTACCTATTTCACTCTCATATCTGTTTTCATTATATACCTACAGTGTTTTGTTTATTTCCATTTCCGAAAATAGGGGTACCCTCAAACAAGTGTATATATACATAACAGCTTCTTATGTTTTGGAGTTATTTTGTTCTCAGGCATCTTTGTATTCATTTGTGATTATTTTTGTATCACATTTGCTATTGTTCAGTTGAAGTTCCATAGACCATGATCAATTTCATATGGAGCAGACCCCAGATTTCACAACCATAAAATCTTTTGGAGTATGTTTGACTTTTGATTTCACATTGTTGCAGTTCTTGTCACCCCATCATTTTAATATGAAAATTGCCCATGTATATGTAGAACATTTTGTCAAACGTTCTTGAAAATGTGAGACCGGTAACATACTGCATTTGAACATTGAATAGTATTGGTCAGATTTTTATTTTTTTCTTCAAACCATTTGTAGATATGGTATAACATATTCAATCGAGAAATTGCTCACCAATATATATATACACATGAATATATGTATGTTTAAACCTTGATTGTGTAGTATGAGCTCATTTAATGAGCATTTGTATCAGTTATGGTAGCCTGGGGAACACCAAAAACACAATTCATTTTGAGCGCTCATTAACAATTCAATTGGATTTTATTGAAAATATATTTCATTTCTTAACAGGGGTTTTTGCATTTAATGTAATTCTAAAGCCTGCTGAAGCTTATTATGACAAAGATTGTTGAAATGGCAAGTAAAATGGATGGTTCTATCGCTTGACTCTCTGACCTGATGCAGTCTACTTAAAAAGTTTGAAAGTCTGATTGTCATACCTGAATGGCACAGCTTGCTTGAATGGCCAAGAGTAATGATGTTTTATTACGGTTGAGCCAGGTATGTCATAATACCACAGACAATATTTTCTGATCTTTTGGCTCACTGTATACACTGATTACTGTAGACGAAATGGAAACACAATTGTGTTGGCTCTTAGGTCACTCGAACAATGCCCCTCCCCACCCCCGCGAAATCTGGACTAAAGCACAAACAAATGTCGCCTGCTGTGCAAATCAGTGTCAGAAAGATATATTCGTAAATATTATCTATTTATATTCTTAAATATGATCCAGAAAGCAACCCGTTGTTTTTTGAGTAACATGAATTAGTATTATAGAGAAGACCAATCAGTTCAGCTTTCGAACTATTTCAGATGAAGAAAAGAGCAAACGGTATATTTGCTATCAGTATTATGGAAAAAATATAAAGCCAACTGCACATTTTGGTTCAGAAATATGCTAATAGTACAACTAACAACTGATTTACGCCATTTGCAAAATCAGATGAATGCAGAGCTAGAAAACTTAACACAGGTGACAAATACTGCATACAGATGACTAAAAATGTGAATGGTATTACAACATCGAAATATAATATCAGCTATCAAATGCATTAGTTACAGCAACTTGCCTTCCAACTATATCATTTAGGGAAGTGTATACCAAATGCCAATTTTACAACTAGTTAAGAGTGTGACTAGCTCTGCATTTATTTTGAAGACTAAGACATTGTAGCTAACACTTTTGCAGAGGTTATAATGAACCTAGAAACAATGCAGAAAAGAGTTTTCATGATCTCACAAAATCTTTGGTGGGGGAGCGGAGTGTGAGTCTCTTTGACCAAGTGATGTAAGAAAAAATTACCAACACATGGACCGATCAATCATTAGAACAAATGGAAAAATCAGTCTGTCCCTTCACAGTTGGCAATTTATTGGCTGCTTTTGTATTTTAAAGAAGAGAATGACAATAAAGAAAAAAATAGGACTATGCAAGTAATTTGTTAAGCAGATTCAATACGTCATTGCGTATTACTGACATCAAATGTCTTTTTATTGCCAGGTTTAAAAATATATAGAAAGGCGAAATAAAACAGGGTAAAAAGATCCACCTTGTTTTATTCCTATTCTGCCATAATGTAATTTTTTTCAGGATTATCAATTTTGCAAAACTGTCAAAACTAACATTCATAGTGAACAGTGCATGAATGCATTTAATTTTTTCTCTTTCAAATGTTTGGATTGAACTGGTATACTTTGCTAATGTATGTTCTCATTTACTTTTGAAAAGTCAAACTAAAATGCCTGACTGTAAACAGTATCTTTTTGTGTGTGTGTTGGGGGATGGGGTTTGCTGGGTGGTGTGGGGAGGGGGAGAGAGTTTTTATTACATAAATGCCTATGCTAAGCTTTGTATGATAAAGTGGCACCAAATGGTCATTAAAGACACAATAAAAATAAGGAAATCTTGTCCCCATATATTGCAACTGATTTTAGCACAAAAATAGACCTGAGCCCATATCTAGCAATCAAAAACAATGTTACCGGTTTCTGACTTTTCTGAAATTTGTTTGCTATATAGAGGATATATGTGGCCTATTTTATATGCAATATTTTGGGGCGACAAGATCAGTAACACATCTAACACTTATGATTAAAATGTTATTGTTTATGAATTTTCATGAAAAGTAGAAGACATTTTGAAAATAAATTTATCAGAAAAATTAAATGACATAGACACATTTACATTTTTTGTATTAGATTAATCCTTATAGAGTTCTGTTCCCAATCAAAGCAACAAAATTTGAAAATAATCATACCTATTGATTTTAGACTGAAAAGTTCACAGGTGTGTATGACCTCTACAGGGGACTACCCCAGGGAGCTCTCCTGAGACCTATAGTACTTTATCAAATGAAACAAAGTTATATATACAGTTGATAGTCCTCAACTAAACAACAATTGAAGTTTCAAGAAAATCTGTGCGTGGGCAGATTTGGAACTCCCCCTTTTAGTTTTTTTTCTGTGGTAAAATTTACAGTGTATTAGTTTAGGCATGTTTCCTTAATGTTTTAATAAAATCGTTCTTTAGCAATGGGTATCTCAATGTTCTGGCTTATCAGTTATGAGTTATGTGGGTAAGGAAAATAGTCAAGGAGGAGTACTTTATCTGTGTCAACAATCGGAAACTCAAAGCCCAGGACCAGGCTAGACTTACCAGTCTTGTAATGATTTTGACTGAAAGCCCTTTTAACAACAATGGGAATGTCCAAAATCCAAAAATGGAATTGTCTACTGCAGAAACAGGGTTATAAGGGTTGACCCATTGTTTACTAGTGGACTCTTCCATTGCTATATGTTGGACAAGTCCATTTGTCATATAAGGGATGTCAGGCTCCGGGGGAGCTTACAGTGTAAGCAGTGATCCACCGTCCGTCGTCCGCGTCTGTGTCTACATTTCAAACAACTTCTCCTCAGAAACTGCTGGGCCAATTGAAACCAAATTACATGTGGGTTCTCCATGGGTTGGGGGAAAGAAAGTTTGCTCATGGGATCTTGGTCACATGACCAAGATGGCCACCATGCCAATATATGGTAAAAACCTTTAAAAATCTTCTTCTCAGGAACCAAATGGCCAATGACCTTGAAACTTGGTATGCAGTATTGGGGACTCGAGCAAAACTTTGTTCAAATGAGGACCTTTGGTTGATCTTGACCTGTTTTACATCAAGGTCAAATTTGGCCACTTAGACATGTGTATGGAAAAAGGGCAAAACTGGATTTTTCTGATTACATTGTAACCTGTGGCATCAGAAATCATATTTGCAATCAGCTGAATGTAAGTTTATTAATTCCAAAGGTCAAGGTCATTCACTGACCTTTGTCCTGGAAGGCTCAGATTCAGTAATTTTATCTTCTTCTCAACTTAAACTGCTGGGTAGTTTGAAACCAAATTATGTGTGGAGCCTCTATGGAAATGGGGAACAAAAGTTTGTTCCTGTTCCTAAGGACTGGGTCACATGCCATGCCCATATATAGTTAAAGCCTTTAAAAATCTTCTTTTCAGAAACCAAATGGCCGATGACCTTAAAACTTGGTATGCAGCATCGGGGACTCTTGCTCTACTAAGTTTATTCAAATGATGACCTTTTGTTGACCTTTACCTGTTTTACATCAAGATCAAATTTGGTCACTTTGGCATTTTTACGGAAAAAGGGCAAAAGTGCATTTCTCCAATTGCATGGTAGCCTGTGGCATCAGAAATGATATTTGCAATCAGCTGAATGGAAGTTTATCAATTCCAAAGGTCAAGGTCATTTACTGACCTTTGTCCTGGAAGGCTCAGATTCAGTAATTTTATCTTCTTCTCAACTTAAACTGCTGGTTAGTTTGAAACCAAATTACATGTGGAGCCTCTATGGGAAAAGGGAATGAAAGTGTGTTTACCTTACCAAAATGGCCGCCATGCCCATTTATGGTAAAAACCTTTAAAAATCTTCTTCTCAGGAACTAAATTTCCGATGACCTTGAAACTTGGTATGCAGCATCAGGACCTCGGGCGCTAATAAGTTTGTTAAAATGATGACCTTTAGTTGACCTTGACCTGTTTTACATCAAGGTCAAATTTGGTCACTTAGACATTTGTATTGAAAAAGGGCAAAACAATGGATTTTTCTGATTGCATTGTAATCTGTGGCATCATAAATGATATTTGCAATCAGCTGAATGGAATTTTATCAATTCCAGTGGTCAAGGTCATTTACTGATCATTGTCCTGGATGGCTCAGATTCAGTATTTTAATCTTCTTCTCCACTGAAACTGCTAATTTCATTGAAACCAAATGACATGTGGAGCTTCTTTTGGAAGGGGGAACAAATGTTTGTTCGTAAGAACTTGGTCACATGACCAATATGGCCACCATGCCCATATATGGTAAAAAACTTTAAAAATATTCTTCTCAGGAACCAAATGGCCGATGACATTGAAACTTTACATGAAGCATCCGGGACTCTTGTCATACCATGTTTGTTCAAATGATGACATTTGGTTGACCTTGACTTGTTTTATGTCAAGGTCAAATTGGGTCACTTAGACATTTGTATGGAAAATGGTTAAACAGTGGATTTTTAGCTCACCAGAGCCAAAGGCTCCGGTAGGGATTATAGTATAGGCAGTCGTCTGCCGTCCGTCGCTCACGTCCACATCCGGGTCAACATTTTCAAAGGACTTCATGCTGGACCAATTGAAACCAAATTACAAGTGGGTTCTCCATGTGTTGGGGAAAAGAAAGTTTGTTCATAGGATCTTGGTCACATGACCAAGATGACTGCCATGCCCATATAGGGTAAACACTTTAAAAATCTTCTCAGGAACCTAACAGCCCATGACCATGTAACTTGTTATCTTCTTCTCCACTAAAACTGCTGTGCTGATTGAAACCATATTACATGAAAAGCCTCTATGGGATGAGGCAATGAAAAGTTTGTTGTTTGTGGGATTGTTGTCACATGACCAAGATGGGCGCCATGCCTGTATATGGTATAAACCACATGACCTCTGGTGAGCGAAGTGGCCCATGAGCCTCTTGTTTCATTTTGATTCCATTTTTGATGGAAAATCGTTAGAAAATTGTACAAGTCCTGATCAGTCGCCGCATTCTGCGGCATCGTCTGATCTGGGCCTGCACTGTTTGCCAAGATACCCTGTTAGGTTTTTCCCCCCATGCAATGGGTAAAATCAATAAGAGGCAGTACTGTGTCAATAAATAGATTTATTGTAAAATCCAAATGTACATATTGATAGTGGAATATCAATAACAATTTTCAAAGACAGACATTATTTTTTTTCATGCGGATAGATCTGCTTTGATTAAGCTAGGTAAAAAAGGAAGCAAAGAAATACTGGGCAAATAAACAGAATAATTTTTGTCACTCCTCCTCTTATTTGTTTGTCCGTTAGTCAATCTGTCAACATTGGCAATCTCCAGAACTTTTACGCAAATGGCCAAGTTTACTACAGGTGTGATATAGTATAGCCTTTGGCAGATTTCTTTTTTTCTTTGTTTTGGATCACAGTTTAAAATTTTTATATTATTATTTTAACAGAAAATTTAAGGCTTGACATTTTGAATGAATCGTCTGCACACCAGATGATTCACATGTGATAATGTCAAGCCTTATTTTCTCTTTAAAGTAGAAAAAAAAACATGTTGATAGTATCTCTAAAATGACCCAAATAGTGAATAATTATTATGTGGATGTAAAACTATAACACAAACAACAAAAATGACAAGAACACAGAAGCTTCTTGCCTCATGAACCAGGGGTTGTGGGTTCCATAACGGGCTTCTCCAGACTTTCGGATGAGTCTTTAAACCCAGGTCCTGTCTCCGTATGATCTTAGCTGTTTGCGGGACGTAAAACTCAACACACACCCCTGACAAAAACAGGTTTTTTCATGACTTGTCTCTGTAAACAATTGAAATGCACAATCTAAATAAAAAAACACTTGAATTCACAAGAAAAGAAATTAACTATAGTTGTCTGCGAAAAGACTGAGCTTAAAAGAAAGAAAAAGAGAAATAGATAAATAAAAACATGTCCCCCACAGAAGTAAAGCAGTGGGTTTAATGTTAAATCTTTAAACAAATAGGCTTTCACTTTGTAATAGATATTATTGTTCCTGATAAGGAAAATTTTCCTCAAAATATCTATGCTATAAGTCCTTATTAGCATAGATATTTTGAGAAAAACTTCCCTTATTTCTGCTTTTAAACTTACGTTGTGGGTACTTGTTAGAATTGCCTCAACGAGGCAATTCTAACAAGTACCCACAACATACGTTTCTAAAAAGAAAACAGGAAGGTTATCATTGAACTATCATTGATAGTCTTTATCTGGACCAGTGAGATATGTTCTTCTCTATGTATGTAACTCCAATCTGTTGAATTCTAGTTTATATAGTTGTTTTTGTAAAATTTTTATGCAGCTTGGGTTTTGTTTGATTTGTGGTTTAACGTCCCCATCAACACAAGGTCATTTTGGAGACGTTGCTTAAATTTTGTGTGACTTTTACCGGACATTGGGATGAAATGACATCTCAAGCCCTGTCGCCCAATGAAACCATTAGGGTTTATAAGCATGGACGGTCCGACTCGCACCCCTTTGCCTGGGCAGGCTAAGATCCTCTAAGCGGTTTTCATGTGCGGTCAGTTTCAAGCCCCGATGGGTGGGGGCCGGAAACAAATTTGTTACAATTTTAGAAGAATTACAGCAAATCCTTAAGGTGTCTAAATTTTTAGGATTTTTACGGTACCAAGCCCTGACCTCAATGTCACTTGGACACATGTCTGGTCTGAATAATGGTTCTCTCCCATCACGAAAACATGCCTATATATATGTGGAGTGCTGTGGTGCGGTAAAGTATCCGACTCCGGATCGAGAGGTACCGGGTTCGATCCCCACGAGCGGCAAGTGTTGTTTCCTTTAGTAAGAGACTTTATCCACATTGCATAGTACTGGTTTCTACCCAGGAAAAGAGGGCCACATGGAAGATTAGTACTAGTTTACTAAATGTGTTACCCTCTATAAATAAGGTGATTATTTTTATTATTGTTATATATGAGGGATATTCAAAATGAAAATTTTGCTTATTTCTGTCTGGAGACTTCAAATTTCAAGTTAGCCCAAAAGAGCTCATTTCATACCATCAAAGTACTCCATGTGGCTAGAAATGCAAAGTTTCAGCCGATGTATCCACTTATTGAAGGTGTCACGGTATGCTGATTTGGGCACAGTAATAAAGTACTGATGAATGGTAGATCCAAGTGCTTATCGGGACTGGTATTTCCGCCCAGCAAGGAATGATTTCAATTTCGGAAACAAATGTATTGGTTTTTATCGTGCCCCACGTGGATATGGAGCTAGAGGCCAATAAGCAATTCATTTTGAACATCCCTCGTAATTCTGACCCCCTTGAACCCCACTTTTATACAGTACCGGTAAAACTGGGGTTTACAGGGGGTAAACCTTATTTTTTCTTATTTCTGCTCTTAAACATAGACAAATAAGAAAAATATCGCAACTTTTCATCTTTAAAGTTTTCGTTAAAAAAAACGTCTTTTTCTGCGGTAAAATTCACATGTATTTGTATAGGCGTAATGTAATCGTAGACTTAAGAAACTTGGGGGTGAGAGGGTAAAACTACTTCACTTTGGTGTCATAGCTTACAAGTATCAATAAATCACAAATAATCATATATTGTGGTGAAAGTTACATGTCCTTTTCCTTCCAAAATTTATTATTATTCAAGGACTATAATTTTTATACGAGTTAAATGTCATGTGAAAATGTGCCAATATATTGGTATCCAGTGTCCGAGCTTATAAAAAAATTTTCATGCTCAACTCACCTGAGCTGAACTCACCTGAGCATGAAATTTGTCCTGCTTATAAATTTTAAAATGCCAACTATTGTTGGCATTTTAAAATTTATAAGCAGGACAAACAACATTCTTTGCTTATCTGAGCAGACAGATTGCGATATTTGTTTGTATTTAATAATTATGAGCATTTCAAATTTCATGCTCAACTTGATACTGTATATGAAAAAAAAAAAGGGTCATTTAATGATCACCTAGGCAATTTGCAAAGTTTCGGGCACAAGTGAACATAAGCAGCAAAGCTTTTTAGTGCCTTCTCGCGAGTGTTTGCTGAACTCAAACATGTAGTGGAGACAAATGGGTCTCCGTGGCCTAGTTGGAAAGAGCCTTGACTATCATTAGGTTTTTCACAGCTGGGGTTCAAGCTTGCTCAGGTCACATGTGAGTCGCCAAATTCTGGCACGGAAGGTCAGGTGGTTGTTCTCTGGGTACGCTGGTTTTTCGCCCACCTGATTGATATTTGACTCGAAATAAGTTAAATAATCTTGAAAGGGATTTAAAACCAAAACCAAAAAAAATGGCCAAAGCCTTTTCAGTACTTTCTCGCAAGAGCGTTTGGTTGTTGCTCTCAAACATGTAATGGAGACCTTTAGGGAGATTCATACCAGAAATCATGCATCTAGCCGAACTTGTGCCTGAGCAGGCTCAGCAGAACATCCTCTGGCCCGGAGGTTACAAAACTTTTTTTCATGCTCAGCTCAGCTTGATTTGAGGTTTAACGTCCCCGTCGACACAGTATAGGTCATTTTGGAGACGTTGCTTCCAATTTTGTGGGACTCATACCGGCAATTGAGTTGAAATGACATCTCAAGCCCTGTCGCCCAATGAAACCAATAGGGTTTATAAGCATGGACGGTCCAACTGGCACCGCTTTACCTGGGAAAGCTTACATCCTCTAAGAGGTTTACCAGTACTCGAGTGCGGTAGGTTTCAGCTCTGCGTGGAAGCATCGTGCAGCCCATTTATTTCTTCAAGCCCCAATGGGCGGGGGCCAAACTCAGCTGAGCATTAATTTGAAATGCTCATTATTATTAAAATACAAACAAAAGAGGCAGAATCCTCCGTGGTGTAGTGGTTATGACAACTCACCTCATAAATCAGGAGTCATGGGTTCGATCTCGGGTTTCTCCAGACTTTCGGATGAGTCTTAATCTGAGCTCCCATCTCCCTATGACCTTAGGTGTTGGTGGGATGTAAAACTCAAAATGCACAGAAACAATGAGGCGAATTGTCTGCTCAGATCAGCGAAGAATTTTGTTTGTCCTGCTTATAAATTTTAAAATGTGTTTGTCCCATGTAAGTTGCGCATGAAAAAAAGTTTTATGACCTCGGGCGGTTTCTGGGATAAGAAACATTTTCTTATAAACAGGCTCATTTTATCTGGCAAATTTTTATGCCATTTAAATTTGAATGGCAAGGTTTTCAATAGTTAGGCACCCCTTGTGAGAGCAACTGTTTAAAATAGTTGATAGAATTTAAATGTATTGAAAGTTATCATTGAAAGTAATCATTAATGTTCGACAAGTTTGCCAAAATGTCAGATATTATTTTGACTATCAATGACTTTAAGAATATTTTTTGTCAGTATTGATGGGGTTTCAATGTCTGATTGACACTATACAATAAACTACCCAATATCTGACTGGCTATTTATCAATTATTTAGCCACCTGATTGATTTTTAAAGTTACACTTGCTGTCAGATCCTTCATGTTTTAGGTCTTTAATTGATGGTGTTGGGGTTATTTTTGTTTGATTGTGGTTTAACATCCCCGTCACCACGATTTAGGTCATTTTGGAGACGTTGCTTCCAATTTTGCGTGACTTTTACCAGACTGAGATGAAATTGACACCTCCAGTCCTGCCACCCAATGAAACCAATAGGGGTTATATCCACTGGATGGTCTGACTCGCACCACTTTGCCAGGGCAGGCTTAGTTCTTCTAAGTAGTTAACCAGTAATCCTGTGCATTTAGCTCTGTGTGGCAGCATCATGCAGCCCAATCTATTTCTCCAAGCCCCGATGAGTGGGGGCCCAGGTGTTGGGGTTAGGGACATGTCAACCCTTATGGGTCATTTTGTGTCATCTCTTAGAGAAAGGGAGAAAAGAGACAGAGAGACAGAGAAGAGATAGTAGATGAGATAAAAGTTTGTCTGTCACTACTGACACTGACAAATCTTAATCATATTTGAGAGAAATGTTACTATTTTTGTGTTCTAAGATGGCTGATGAGACCAATTCTAGCTCTGAACTATCTCTTGCAGATAGAGCAACAGAGGCTAGAGGAAGACAGCTCTCTTGGTGATGCCTGAGCTCTGGCTTTGCGCTGTGAGCTTTTCTGCTCAGCTTCACTGATTCGTTTTGGCTCATATTCACAAGCACCCCTTCTGATGAGGCCTTGCCACTTTGCTCTATCCTGTGCAATTTCAATTCTCACGACACTGTTTTGAGGGTGTCCTTGTAGCACTTCTTCTGACTGCCATGGGAGTGTTTGCCCATTTCCATAGAATATTTTCTTTGGCAAACGTTCCTCAGGCCTTTTGGTAACATGGCATGTCCATCTTAACTGTGCTAGTTTCAGGAGAGAATGTACACTTTGCATCCCTGCCCTGTTCAGGACTTCCATGTCTGGAATCCTGTCCTGCCACTTTATCTTTAAGAGTTTTCTAAGACAGCATGTTTTGACAGCTATTGGTAAACTGTCCATGTTTCACATGCATACAATAGTGTTGGCAGCACCACAGCTCTGTGTGTCAGCACCACAGCTCTGTGTGTCAGCACCACAGCTCTGTGTGTCAGCACCACAGCTCTGTGTGTCAAGTCTCATTCCACTTGGATCCCAGATACTTCCAAGTAGTCGGCCAAATGCTGCACTAGCTTTGGCAATCCTGAGTGACTTCATCATCAATATGCACAACTCTTGACAGTGTGCTCCCAAGGTAGGTGAACTTGTCGACCACTTCCAATCTTTGACCTTTCACTGTGATGGTGGGCTCCTTGTAAGGCTTGCCAGGTGCTGGTTGATAGACTACTTCAGTCTTTTTGATGCTGATTGTGAGGTCATAGCCATACTTTAACTATACCTTTTTAGCTCACCAGAGCCGAAGGCTCCGGGGGAGCTTATAGGATAGGCAGTTGTCCGTCGTCTTTGTCGTCTGCGTCTGTGTCTGCGTCTGCGTCAACACTTTCAAACGACATCTCCTCTGAAACCACTGGGCCGATTCAGGCCAAATTTCATCTGTAGCATCCTTGGGCTGGGGGATTGAAAGTTTGTGTTTTTTATGAAATTCGGCTCATTTGTTTGGTTGCTATGGCAACTTAGAGTTTCCATAGACTTATAATGGGAAAAATAGAAAAATGGCATTTACTGCCAAGCCTCTGCAGATATTTTGACAAAACTTTCATAGAAATGTTCCTTAGGCAATCTACTATCTGCCATATGATTTTAGGCCAACTGTGCATTTCTATTGGTTGCCATGGAAACCAAAATGAAAAAAAAATAGAAAAAAATACTTCAAAAATCATCTCCTCAAATACTGAATGCTCTATTAGGCTGAGAGTTTTTGGAAATATTCACCATATTTGCCTTTACAGGTTTTGTGTTTTTTTATAGAATTTGGCTCTTTAGTTTGGTTGCTATGGCAACTTAGATTTTCCATAGACTTATAATGGGGAAAATTGAAAAATGGCATTTGCTGCCAAGTTATTGCAGATATTTTGACAAAACTTTTATAGAAATGTTCCTTGAGTAAATGTCTCTCAGCCATATGCTTTAATGCCAAAACGTGGGGGTCCCCCCAGGTTAAGCCGGGGCTATGCCCCACCCCCTCCACTTCATAAAAGGCCATATAACTCGGAACCTATCCAGATCCCCACCCCAAAACCATATATATTCTTGTTCCTTATGATAAGATGCATTCAGTGACACCAACCTGGGGGTCCCCCGGTACGTGCCGGGGGCATGCCCCACCCCCTCCATTCCATAAAAGGCCCAATATCTTGGAAACCTTACAGATCCCCACCCCTAAACCATATATATTCTTGTTCCTTATGAAAAATATACATTCACTGACACCAACTTGGGGGTCTCCCGGGATGCGCCTGGGCCTTGCCCCACCCCTTCTTCTTCACAAAAGGCCATTCATCTCAGAAACCATTTAGATCCCTACCCCAAAACCATATATATTCTTGTTCCTTATGATAAGACGCATTCAGTGACACCAACCTGGGGTCCCCTGGGTTGTGCCGGGGTCATGCCCCACCCCCTACATTTCATAAAAGGCCAAATATCTTGGAAACCTTACAGACCCCCCACCCCTAAACCCTATATATTCTTGTTCCTTATGAAGAGACTCATTCATTGACACCAATTTGGGGGTCTTCCTGGGTGCGCCGGGGCCTTACCCCACCCCTCCACTTCACAAAAGGCCATCTATCTCAGAAACCATTCAGATCCCCGCCCCAAAGCCTTGTATATTCTTGCTTTTTATGATATGAGGCATTCATTGACACTAACCTTGGGGTCCCCCAGGATGTGCCGGAGTCGTGCCCCACCCCTTCATTTCATTGAAGACCCAATATCTTGGAAACTTTACAGATCCCCACCTCTAACCATATATATTGTTGTTCCTTATGATAAGACACATTCATTGACGTCAACCTGGAGGTCTCCCGGGTCAAGCCAGGGCCTTGCCCCACCCCACCACTTCACAAAAGGCTATATATCTCAGAAACTGTTCAGATATGTTCTTGTTCCTTATCAATAGCACACCCACTTGGGGTCGCAGGGGCCATTCCTCTCCTCTCCACGTCATAGAAGGGCCTCATATATCAGAAACCATTCAGATTCCCACCCATAAACCATATACATGTGTATATGTATTATTGGTCCTTATAGGGACAACAATCTTGGGCTTTCCTGGGATCAACAGGACATGCCCCAACCCCTCCACCGCTTAAGAGGCCTTATAACTCCCGTATACAGATTCCCACTGCTACACCATATATATTCTTATTCCTTATGATAAGATGCATTTAGTGATACCAACCAGGGCTCCATTGGGTCCATGCCTACACCCTCTACTTAATAAAAGGCCTAATGTTTTAGATACCGAGTCCAGATGGATGCTCATTTGGATATAGGGGTTCATTTGGAAGACTTTATAATTGGTAGATTAAAACGATATCATGTTAAAATACATGGCTGTCATTGGGCAGTGCCCACCTGAGTTCTGGTGAGCATAGTGGCCCATGGGCCTCTTGTTGTGTTTTCTCTTCTGTTGGAGTACCTTCTGCAGTAAAGAATTGCATGCACCATCTCTCAATCAATCTCAATCAATCGATCAATCAATCAATCAATTAATCAGTCAGTCATTCAATTAATCTCCCCCTCCCCCCTCTAGTTGAATGCACAAAACAACTAAGCAGTCTATTTGCTAGAACTTATCACCCACTGCCAAATTTCCAAAATTCTCAGGCCATGCATGTTGAATTAACTTGATTTTTTCTGACAGATTTCTGAATGTACTGACATTATTTTTAGCTTTCGCCTGGATTTTACCTGTATATATGTACCTAGCAAATGTACCTGTAATTATCTGTTTGAGAACTGGCCCAGGAAAAACTGCCTGAGCATTTTCATAAGCAACAAAGACTGGTCAGATTGTGCAGGTGCTAAATCTGTGTTGTTCACTTTTTAGATTGTTCCTTATCCCGCTGCATAAACTAATTGAGCCACACCCATTTACATTTTAACCAATCAAATTACTTGATTTAATTTATTCATTCAAAATCACAATCTGAATGATAAACAGTGTAGATCCAGATCAGATGGCTTCTTCAGAAGCCATCTGATCTGGATCTACACTGTTTGCAAAGGCAGAGGTTGCTGTGAACAGCAGGATAAAGGTTAGGCTTTAACACTAGGCTTCTCACAGATTTGTAGACTGTTCTTAAGTTTTTGCTGTCTGCGCTTGTTATCGAAACCTCATTTCACATGACATGTCTTCAAATAGTGAAATATACAGTATTTACCACAGTAAGACCCAGGTGCAGAAAGTATACAGGACAGATAGGCTTTTAATGACAATAACAGAATTGTGAAAAAAATGTGATAGGCTACCGGCCAAATATTCAATTCATCAAAAATAAGTTTTCGTGTTCATTAAAAATAGATTAAAGTGTTATGGAAGATGGATTTTGTGATACGATGGATCTTAATTTGTAGTGTTACTAGTGTTGTGAATTTCTTTTATCATTGACATTTTTTTTATTTTATATGAAGACCTACAAGATGGCCTGTACACCCATCTAAGACTTTGCATCTGTGCTATCTGATCAGAGTGTTCACTGTTCTCATGAGACTCCACAATTTTCAAATATGCAACAATTTTCCTAAAATTCTGAGTTCCTTCTTTCCCAAATTTTAAGAGGCATTGTGATATTTTTCTTATTTCTGAAATATAGAATGGGGGTACGGGTTAGAACCGCCTCCATGAGGTGGTTCTAACGACTACCCACAATCAATATATTTAGGAGTGGTTGAGTGAGGCAAAAGTGTCGTGTATTTTGCATCACTGGGGTGTTCAATTGACTTACAGTTGGGCAGGGTCTGCTGTCAGGTATGGGAAAGTGGGTTGATGTGTCGTTAAAACCAAAATAATCAATCAATTTCTCCCTTTCTCTGGGAGACAATGCAAAATGAGGCATAGGGGTTGACATGTCGTGAAACCCAAACACAAGCAATCACTCCTTCAGATACTTTTTGTCGCGCCTGCGATTAGCATGGTGCGGTATAGGCACCCGGTTTTCCATCCGTTCATTTGTTCGTTCGTCCGTTTGTCAAGGCGTAAACATTTGCGACCACCCTAGCGTTCACCCTAATGGTCAAGTTTATTTCTCAAGAACTATAAGAGCTTCATTAATGATACTAGGTACAAACTTGTACCTGGGGATGGCAACTTAAATGCAAGCATCCGTATTTGACCTTGACCTACATTTTATGGTTCACTGACTTTGTAAAATATTGTGACCACCCTGGCGTTCACCCTAATGGTCAAGTTAATTTCACAAGAAATATAAGAGCTTCATTAATGATATTTGTTAAAAACTTGAATCTGGGGATGGCAGTTTAACTGCAAGCATTCATATTTGACCTTGACCTAAATTTTAATTGTTCACTGACTTTGTAAAATATTGCGACCACCCTAGTGTTCACCCTAATGGTCAAATTTATTTCTCAAGAACTATAAGAGCTTCATTAATGATATTTGGTACAAACTTGTACCTGGGGATGGCAACTTAAATGCAAGCATCCGTATTTGACCTTGACCTACATTTTATGGTTCACTGACTTTGTAAAATATTTCCACCACCCTAACGTTCACCCTAATGGTCAAGTTTATTTCTCAAGAACTATAAGAGCTTCATTAATGATATTTGGTGCAAACTTGTATCTGGGGATGGCAATTTAACTGCAAGCATATATATTTGACTTCTACCAAAATTTTATGGTTCACTGACTTTGTACAATATTGTGACCACCCTGGCGTTCACCCTAATGGTCAAGTTAATTTCACAAGAACTATAAGAGCTTCATTAATGATATTTGGTACAAACTTGAATCTGGGGATGGCAACTTAACTGCAAGCATTCATATTTGACCTTGACCTAAATTTCATTGTTCACTGACTTTGTAAAATATTGAGACCACCCTAGCGTTCACCCCAATGGTCAAGTTAATTTCTCAAGAACTATAAGCGCTTCATTAATGATACTTGGTACAAACTTGTATCTCAAGATGGCAACTTAATTTTATTTCTCCAATGAGCGGGGGCCCTTAAGTTGGTCCGTTATCTGAATACATTGGGAATACTGGCCCAGTGGGTAAGAGCTCTTGACGCTTAATTACTGTTTCTCACACCCCCGTCATTATAGATTTGGCTGCATGGTGCTTTGACACAAAGCTGAAACTGACCGCTCATGAGTACTGGTTAACCGCTCAAAGGGTCTAAGCCTGCCCAGGCTAATAAGTATACCTTGAGGACTTGCTGTAATTCTCCTTAAATATTTGTTTCACATTTCAGCAAGGAGTTGAAAAAGTGCAGACTCAGTAGCAAACTGTGGAACCTGATCAGACTTCTCCTTCAGGTCTGATCTGGCTCGGCTTTGTTTGCTTAGGCCTGTCTGTCCCAATACTCAATAGGATCATTACGAAAAACCTCTTTACAGTGACTACACCCCTGATAAACCGCACTTTGGGGAGCCTGTATATGTTCTTCATTATCACTAAAGTCCCCGTGCTGTAGTGGCTTTGCTACTTGCCTCCTAAACCAGGGGTCGTGGGTTTGATCCCAGTTAAACTGAGGTCCTGTCTCTGTATGACCTTTGCTGTTGGTGGGATGAAAAACTCAACCACATACACAATCTTTATTGTCACTACAGTAGCTGTAGTTTGATTCCTAGTGTCAACATGGAGCAAGAAAGTTGTCACTGCTCTGTAACAGATATGTTAACCCTTTTTGTAGCGCCTGCTATTAGCATGGGGCGATATAGGCGCCCGGTTTTCTGTCTGTTCGTCCATTCATTCGTCCATCCGTTTGTCAAGGCATCAACATTTGCGACCACCCTAGCGTTCACCCTAAGGTTCAAGTTTATTTCTCAAGAACTATAAGAGCTTCATTTATGATACATGGTACAAACTTGTATCACGTGATGACAACTTACATGCAAGCAACCATATTTGACCTTGACCTACATTTCTTGGGTCACTGACTTGGTAAAGTATTGCCACCACCCTAGCGTTCACCCTAAGGTTCAAGTTTATTTCTCAACAACTATAAGAGCTTCATTTATGATACTTGGTTCAAACTTGTATCACGGGATGACAACTTACATGCAAGCAACCATATTTGACCTTGACCTACATTTCATGGGTCAGTGACTTTCTAAAATATTGCGACCACCCTAGCGTTCACCCTAAGTTTCAAGTTTATTTCTCAACAACTATAAGAGCTTCATTTATGATACTTGGTACAAACTTGTATCACGGGATGACAACTTACATGCAAGCAACCATATTTGACCTTGACCTACATTTCATGGTTCACTGACTTTGTAAAATATTGTGACCACCCGTAGCATTCACCCTAATGGTCACATTTATATCTCAAGAACTATAAGAGATTCATTAATGATACTTGGTACAAGCTTGAATCTGGGGATGGCAATGTAAATGCAAGCATCCACATTTGACCTTGACCTAAGTTTCATGGTTCACTGACTTTGTAAAATATTGCGACCACCCTAGTGTTCACCCAAATGGTCAAGTTAATTTCTCAAGAACTATAAGAGCTTCATTAATGATACTTGGTACAAACTTTTATCTGGAGATGGAAACTTAAAAGCAAGCATCCATATTTGACCTTGACCTACATTTTATGGTTCACTATCTTTGTTAAATATTGCAACCACCCTAGCGTTCACCCTAATGGTTAAGTTCATTTCTTAAGAATTATTAGAGATTCATTAATGATACTTAGTACAAGCTTTCATTTAAGATTGGCAACTTTTATGCAAGCATCTATGTTTGACCTTGGCCTAGATATCATGGTTCGATGACTTTGCACCCCCACAGGCGCGACATAGCCTTCGGCGGAATTCTTGTTGTACCAAATAGAATCTTCGAGTCAATTTCAAAATTAAGGGGTGTTAGATTGTGTTTTCTTCAAAATGTATTTGGAAAATGGCCTAACCTTTTGCAAACCGTGTGGGCCCTGATCAGACACCACATTCTGCAGCGTCTGATCTGGGCCTACATTATTTGCAAAGTCATGAATTTTTGGGTTTTCCAGTACAAAATGGATTAAGGCAGAAAGCATGGGCATTTTTGTATGCACACAGAGCAAGGAAAGCGGTCAGATTTTGAATGTCTTTATTATTTGGGTTTGAATGCTTGCATCTAGGAATGCCAACTTCAGTGCAAGCATTTATGTCTCACCTTGATCTACATTTCATGGTTCACTGACTTTTTGGATTATTGGGACCACCCTAACTTTCATTCTAATGTAAGAGTCCATTTCTCGAGACTTATAAGAGCTTCATTAATAATAATTGGTACAAACTTGCATCTGGGAGTGACATTATGTCGGCATCGATGTTTGACCTTGACCTTTGTTCAGTGACTTTGCGCCCCCACAGGCGCGGCATATCCTATAGCGGAATTCTTGTCTTGATATAAATTATGGTTTTGTTTGTTTGTTTGATTTGAGGTTTAACATCCCCGTCAACACTGTAAAGGTCATTTTGGAGACTTTGCTTCCAATTTTGTGGGATCTTTACCCGACACTGAGATGGAATGACATCTCAAGCCCTGTCGCCCAATGAAACCAAAAGGGTTTATTAGCATGGACGGTCCGCCTCGCACCGCAGTTCCTGGACAGGCTAAGATCCTCTAAGCGGTTTACCAGTACTAGTGTTCGGGCCGGATTCAGCTCTGCGTGGAAGTATCATGCAGCCCATATATTTCTTCAAGCCCCTATGGGCGGGGGCCGAAAAATTGTGGTTTTAATTGGTGTTTAGTAAACAAATTTGTTACTCTTATTCTAAGACACTGTTAGCAGCTTAACCCATATCCTGCTGTTCATGACAACCCCTATCTTTGCAAACAGTCTAGATCCAGATCAGATGGCTTCTGAAGAAGTCTTATCCTGCTGTTCATGACAACCCCTATCTTTGCAAACAGTGTAGATCCAGATCAGATGGCTTCTGAAGAAGTCTTATCTTGCTGTTCATGACAACCCCTATCTTTGCAAACAGTCTAGATCCAGATCAGATGGCTTCTGAAGAAGCCTTATCTTGCTGTTCACGACAACCCCTATCTTTGCAAACAGTCTAGATCCAGATCAGATGGCTTCTGAAGAAGCCTTATCTTGCTGTTCAAACAACCCCTATCTTTGCAAACAGTCTAGATCCAGATCAGATGGCTTCTGAAGAAGTCTTATCTTGCTGTTCATGACAACCCCTATCTTTGCAAACAGTCTAGATCCAGATCAGATGGCTTCTGAAGAAGTCTTATCCTGCTGTTCATGAAAACCCCTATCTTTGCAAACAGTCCAGATCCAGATCAGATGGCTTCTGAAGAAGTCTTATCCTGCTGTTCATGACAACCCCTATCTTTGCAAACAGTGTAGATCCAGATCAGATGGCTTCTGAAGAAGTCTTATCTTGCTGTTCGCGACAACCCCTATCTTTGCAAACAGTGTAGATCCAGATCAGATGGCTTCTGAAGAAGTCTTATCTTGCTGTTCACGACAACCCCTATCTTTGCAAACAGTCTAGATCCAGATCAGATGGCTTCTGAAGAAGTCTTATCTTGCTGTTCACGACAACCCCTATCTTTGCAAACAGTCTAGATCCAGATCAGATGGCTTCTGAAGAAGTCTTATCTTGCTGTTCACGACAACCCCTATCTTTGCAAACAGTCTAGATCCAGATCAGATGGCTTCTGAAGAAGTTTTATCTTGCTGTTCACGACAAATCCTATCTTTGCAAACAGTCTAGATCCAGATCAGATGGCTTCTAAAGAAGTCTTATCTTGCTGTTCACGACAACCCCTATCTTTGCAAACAGTCTAGATCCAGATCAGATGGCTTCTGAAGAAGTCTTATCTTGCTGTTCACGACAACCCCTATCTTTGCAAACAGACTAGATCCAGATCAGATGGCTTCTGAAGAAGCCTTATCTTGTTGTTCACGACGACCGCTATCTTTGCAAACAGTCTAGATCCAGATCAGATGGCTCCTGAAGAAGCCATCTGATCAGGATCTACACTGTTTGGCATTCAGTTTATGAATTTGTAGGGATAAATTACATCATGTAGTTTGATTGGTTCAAAGTCAGAAATGGGTGTTGCTTAATTGATCATTCAGCAGGATAAGGGTTGAAGGATGGTTATTCATGGATTTTCTATTAATTATCTTCTTCAGTGAATTGACAAATCCAAGAATATGTTTTATAGGGTATATATTCAAATATTTGTTCTGTTAAGTCGGAAGAATAATGGTTTTGACAAACATTAGAATTTGACTTTTGAAATTCCTTTTCAATCTATTGAACTTTTTTTTTTTAATTCAGAGTTATTTAATTGCAATTTGAAAATTGGAAAATAATCATTGAATGGCCTTTATTAGGTGGTGCTGGCCCATACTGATAAGGTACTTAACCCTTGTCCTGCTAATCCCGGATAAGCCTTATCTTTGAAACAATGTAGATCCAGATCAGATGGCTTCTGACGAAGCCATCTGATCAGGATCTACATTGTTTGCCATTCAGATTGTGAATTTGTTGCAATAATTTGCATCAAGTAATCTGATTGGTTGATAATCGGTAGTGGGAGTGGCATATATGAATATTCAGCAGGACAAGGGTTAAGTACCGGTCACAATAACACACCCATATGTCATATACCTTAAAAATCCAAAAATTTGGAGACCTTGCGGGCTAGCTGTAATTCTCCTAGAAGTTAAACAAATTTATTTCATAGTCAAGCATGGAGTCCAAAAGGACTTGCTGTAATTCTAAAAATTTTTAACATAATTGTTTCATGATCCAGCAAGAAGTCCAAAAGGTGCAGACATTATAGTAAACAGTGTGGATCCTGATCAGACTGCTCCTAGATCTGGGTCCAAACTGTTTGCAGCCATGTTTGTTTTTGTTTGTTTGATTTGAGGTTTAACATGCCCGTCAACACTGTATAGGTCATTTTGGAGATGTTGCTTCCAATTTTGTGGGAGTTTTACCCGACATTGAGATGAAATGACATCTCAAGCCCTGTCGCCCAATGAAACCAACAGGGTTTATAAGCATGGACAGCCCAACTCGCACCGCTTTGCCTGGACAGGCTTAGATCCTCTAAGCGGTTTACCAGTACTCATGTGTGGGTTGGTTTCAGCTCTGCATGGAAGCATCATGCAGCCCATCTTTTTCTTCAAGCCCCGCCGGTATAAGCCTCCGTGATGTAGTGGTTACACTACTTGCCTTGTAAACCAGGGGTCGCAGAATCGGTCCCGGGATTCTCCAGACTTTCGGATGAGTCTTTAAACCAAGGTCCCATCTCCGTACGACCTTAGCTGTTGGTGGGTCGTAAAACTCTAATACTCACTCACTCAAGCCCCGCCGGTTTGCAACCATGACTTAAAGTAAGCAGCAGATGACAAAGCAGACAACAATTGTTGTGATTGGCATTGAAAGGCTTACGATTTTTGCTACATGACGTTATCCACTGTTATAAACAACGTCATATGATGATTCAATAAATTATATGGGCTTCATGTTGCTTCCGTGCCCAAACTGTTGAGTACTGGAAAGCCACTTGGAAGATTTAGCCCACTCAGGAAAAGTGGTACAAGTTGGTCTGTTCTTAAACTGTAGTGGTTGCTTCGAGGGATATGGCCTGAAATGTCATTTCATCTCATTGTTGGATAACAGTCCCACAAAATTTGGAAGCAAAGTCTCCAAAATGACCCAAATAGTGTGTACGGGGACGTTACCTCAACACAAACAAACAAAAACCATTCTTTACATTAGTGAGGGTTTGACTTTTACGTCCCACCAACAGCTAAGGTCCTACAGAGACGGGACCTCGATTTAAAGACTCATCTGAAAGTCTGAAGAAGCCCGGGATTGATCCTGCGACCCCTGGTTTACAAGACGAGTAGAGTAACCACTACACCACAGAGGCTTCTATTACATTTATGGGAACAGAAATTCAAATATTCCTTTCATTCAAAGACAGTTGACAGTATTACACTGTTACTGTGGGAATTACTTCTTGTGTAATTAACTTTGCCATGTTTTGCCAGATTTACTGCTAATTTATTTATTAACCCTTTTTGTACCAAATGGACTCTTCCTCCTTATATATAGGTGTCCATTTCAAAATTTAGGGGTGACAGGTTGTGTTTTCTTCAAATGGCTGAACTTTTTGCAAACATTGTAAACCCTGATCGGACGCCACATTCTGTGGCGTCTGATCTGGGCCTGCAATGTTTGCCAATTACTCCTTTTGGGTTTTCCAGTACGAAATGGGTTTAGACTTCCATTGGAAGGTAACATAAAATGACATTAGATGCAGCAGCAAGCAACAGCAGCAGCAACACAACAACAAAATGACAACAATAACAACAACAGTAAAATTCTGCTATTGAGACTACCTAAACTTAATTCTTGTCCTTCTGCCACTCCCACCGATCAGATTACTTTATGCATATTATTGCAACAAATTCACAATCTGAATGACAAAGAATGTAGATCCTGATCAGATGGCTGATCTGGATCTACATTGTTTCAAAAATAAGGCATGTCCGGGCTCAACAGGACAAGGGTTAAGACTTAATCTGCTTTTAAAAGCTTTAATCTGATAAGGTTGCTGTTATTCTTTCTTGGTGTTTTATACACCTAGAGTGTCTCCTATAAAGGGACTGCCCTTGGGGCTGTTCAAAGCTGGTCTTAAAGACCACTTTTGAACAGTCCCGAAGGTGGTCTTAATATAGGAATTTTACTGTATGTTTTCAACTTCATTCAAATCTGCACCATGGTTAATAACGCCCACACCTTCATCAGCCAATGTTTTGAATGGGCAAAATTTATCAAGCAAATATCATGTCATAAAATGGTGTCATATCCATAATACATCTTTATAATACCTACAATTTATAACCTGCAAAAAATTATATCTGAAATTTTCATTTCAATGACTAAATTCAACATTATTCCGTATTCAAAGAAATGAATTTAAATATTTGTATTCAGCATATAGGGTGACGTCATTTTCTAATTGAAGATTGAATAAAACTTAATAAAATGGAATGGATACACCTTCAGGGGAGGCAACTTCTTAAATAGTTGTCTCTCTTAACAAAAGGGGGACTAATCTTAAAGGAAAGAAGGAAAGAATTTGCTCCTAATTGGGGGCTACTCTTAAAGGAAAACATTTGCTCCGAAAGGGGGAGTGGGGGGAAGCATTTGCTCCCAGGGGTGGGGGGATACTCTTGCTCCCAAAGGGGGGCTACTCTTAAAGGAAAGACTTTGCCCCTGAGGAGGTGGGGGACTACTTTTAAAGGAAAGAATTTGCCCCTGAGGAGGTGTGGGGGGGGGGGGCTACTCTTAAAGGAAAGACTTTGCCCCTGAGGAGGTGGGGAGGAGGGACTACTCTTAAAGGAAAGAATTTGCTCCTGAGGAGGTGGGGAGGAGGGACTACTCTTAAAGGAGAGACTTTGCCCCTGAGGAGGTGGGGAGGAGGGGCTACTCTTAAAGGAAAGAATTTGCTCCTGAGGAGGTGGGGAGGAGGGACTACTCTTAAAGGAAAGACTTTGCTCCTGAGGAGGAGGTGGGGGGACTACTCTTAAAGGAAAGAATTTGCTCCTGAGGAGGTGGGGAGGAGGGACTACTCTTAAAGGAAAGACTTTGCTCCTGAGGAGGTGGGGGGGACTACTCTTAAAGGAAAGAATTTGCTCCTGAGGAGGTGGGGGGCTACTCTTAAAGGAAAGACTGCCCCTGAGGAGGCGGGGGGGGGGGGGGCTACTCTGAAAGAAAAAAATTTGCTCCTGAGGAGGTGGGGAGGAGGGACTACTCTTAAAGGAAAGACTTTGCCCCTGAGGAGGTGGGGAAGAGGGACTACTCTTAAAGGAAAGACTTTGCCCCTGAGGAGGTAGGGAGGAGGGACTTTTCTTAAGGAGGAGCAAATTCTTTCCATTAAGAGTAGACTCCCTTACTGTTGCTTCTTTTAGCTTTCTCTGAGGTTGTTGGGTGAGGCAAAGGTGACGTGTACCTTGTGTCACTCCAGGGGCATCCAGGAGGGACTTTTCTTAAGGAGGAGCAAATTCTTTCCATTAAGAGTAGACTCCGTTTTTGTTGCTTCTTTTAGCTTTCTCTGAGGTTGTTGGGTGAGGCAAAGGTGACGTGTATCTTGTGTCACTCAGGGGCGTCCAACTGATATTGGCTTACAGCAGGTTAGGGTGGAGGAGGAATGTTTTTTTCTTGTTTCTAGATTTCCTTTCCCTCTTTCTCCCCTCACTCTCATCTCCACTACTATCTCTTCTATTTCTTTTCTTTCTTTCTCTGGGAAACAACACAAAATTACCCACAAGAGTTGATGTGCCGTGAAACCCAAAACTGTAGCTTTCTACACTAAAAAAATCTCAGCCTTCAGAATTTTAAGTGGCTTATGCAAAGATTTTATTCTTTGCATGTTAATGTAATATATATTCACACCAAATTTGAATGAAATTCAGCCCACTCTTGCTGTCTCAATGCCAGGTACACATCACCCTTTCACTGGGTGATGATTTTAATGCTTTTAAATTACAATTAATTTAAGATTATGTCTGTGTTTGGTATGAGATTGGGTATTAAAATTAACAAATTTTTTGATCAAATGCAATGATAACCTGCTGTGCTGAATAGATGAATTTATAGGCAAATATCTATCAAGATGTGTTATAAATATTGATAAACCCCAGTGGACAAGTTGACATGTACTTGAAGTGAAATACAATGAGCAGCTTATGAGAAAAAAGGGTGATATAACCTGGCAACGAAACGGGCCTCCGTGGCCTAATGGATAAGAGAGCTGTGGTCGGTTGGTCCTGAAGGAGCAGTCTGATCAGTCAAGACTGTGTGCCATTCTCTCTACTTTTTGGACTCCTTGTTGGATTGCGATACTTTGCTAACATTTTAGGAGAATTACAGCAAAGCCTAAAGTTGTCCGAATTTTTAAGGATTTAAAGCATTATTTTCTTTATTAGAGCTGCCTCAGCAATATAAGAAATACATATTTTCTCAAAAAAAAAAAATGTACCACAGTCTTGGAAGTAAAGAATTCACATTTTGCTGTCTTCGGAAAAACGACTTGTGGTTGCCAGTCCATATGGAAAGTTTGAAGTGTAATACAAATGTATATCAATTACATGTCATGTTTGCTTATGGCATGATAATATAACTTGACTTTGAAGTGCAGATAGGATGATATAAGTAGTTCAGAAAACTGATAGGGTCATACATTTTTTTCATGTTCCATGTAGGGATAGTGGTGACATGTCTGTCTGTTTGTTTGTTGGTTTGTTTGTTGGTTGGACATCTTTAACCCTTGACCTGCTGAATATTTAAATATGCCACACCCACTACTGATTATCAGCCAATCAGATTACTTGATGCAAATCATAAACTGAACTACAAACAATGAAGATTTCTTCAGAAGCCATCTGATCTGGATCTACATTGTTTGAAAGCTTTAACATACCTGGGTTCAGCAGTACAAGGGTTAACATTGGTCATACTTTTCAACCGTTTAAGACGGAGCCTTCATATTTGTCGTGTAGGTTCTTTGTGACAAGGGCTCCGCACTCATACAAAAAATTCTGACCTTTGACCTTGACCTGTGACCTACTTTAAAGACAAAACTAACATGGGTCATAACTTTTGAACCATTGAGATAGAGCCTTCATATTTTGCATGTGGGTTCCTTGTGACAAGGGCTTCACATTCAAACAAAAATATTCAACAGGTGACCTTGACCTTGACTAGGACCTACTTTAAATAAATAAAATGACATTGCCCATGACGTTTGAACCCTTTCAGGTAGAACCTTCATATATTTGGCATGTAAGGGCTTCCCAATCATACAAAACATTTTGAACTGTGACATGACCTGTGACCTACTTTAAAGGAAAAATTGACCTTGCCTGCGGATTTGTTTGTGTTTCACAAACACATCTTGTTTATGATCTTGTACCAATTGTATACATACAGAAATAGATGGGCTGCATGATGCTTCCACGCAGAGCTGAAACCGACCCGAACACAAGTACAGGTGAACTGCTTAGAGGATCTAAGCCTGCCCAGGCAAAGCGATGTGAGTCGGTCCGTCCATGTTTATAAACCCTATTGGTTTCATTGGGCGACAGGGCTTGAGATGTCATTTCATCTCAATGTTGGGTTAAAGTCCCACAAAATTGGAAGCAACGTCTCCAAAATGACCTTTACAGTTTTGACGGGGATGTTAAGTCTCAAATCAAACAAACCTGTATACAAAAACTCAGATCACCCTGTATATCCTCTCCCAGTACTTATGACCATTACAGAAGGTTTGCAAGATGACAGAGCATGTTGTATACTGCTACCAGGGTCTTCCATTGTAATTTTTATCATTTGACTGGTACAAGATGTAAAGAATTTGACATTTAAAAAGGAGCCAAATTCACTGAACTAAAATGCAGGCATACATCAAATATATAAATCTATAAATTATATTTAAAATCAAATTTTCAGTATCTCCTCAAGCCAACTGTCTGACAGATTGGCAGACCCAGATCAGATCAAACATGAAACAGTGCGATTAGGGTACAAGGATCTCCTCTATTTTGTTTGTTTGAATTGGGGTTTAACGTCAGGGACAAAAAAAAATGGGTTATATATACCATAAAATTCCTATATTTAAGACCACCTTTTGGACTGTTCAAAAGTGGTCTTTAAGATTTGTATGATTTTATTTGTTTGATTTGAGGTTTAACGTCCCTGTCAACACTGTAAAGGTCATTTTGGAGACGTTGCTTCCAATTTTGTGGGACTTTTACCCTACGTTGAGATGAAATGGCATCTCAAGCCCTGTCGCCCAATGAAACCAATAGGGTTTATAAGCATGGACGCTCCGACTCGCACTGCTTTACCTGGGCAGGCTTAGATCCTCTAAACTGTTTACCAGTACTCGTGTGCGGGTCGGATTTAGTTCTGCGTGGAAGCATCGTGCAGCCAATACACTTCTTCAAGCCCCGATGAGCGGGGGCCTTGGTCTTTAAAACCACTTTTGAACAGTCCAAAAGGTGGTTTCTTAATAGGAGACACTTGGTGTAGAAAACACAAAGAAAGAATAGCTGAAACCTCCTGAAGCAGATTTGGTCTAAATTTTAGGTGGTCTTAACCCTTGTCCTGCTGAGCCCGGGTATGTCTTATCTTTCAAACAATGTAGAAGCCATCTGATCAGGATCTACATTGTTTGTTGTTCAGATTGTGAATTTGTTGCAATAATTTGCATCAAGTAATCTGATTGGTTGATAATTGGTAGTGGGCATGGCATATTTAAATATTCAGCAGGACAAGGGTTAATAGCGGAATTTGACTGTAGTTTGATGGGAATAATTCAGGGATATCTATTTGATCTTCTATAAAGATATGAACCTTATTTTTTTTTGCATGTATGTTGACATAAAGAGGAAATATTTTATTTGCAGTATTTTGATGCCTGTTGGTCAAGTTCTGACCATATTTCTTCTGGGAGACGCCTACTTAACCCTTATCCTGCTGAATATTTGGTTAAGCCACACCCATTTCTGACTCTGAACCAATCAGATTACTTGATGTGATTTATTCCCACAAATTCATGAACTGAATTTCAAACAGTGTAGATCCTGATCAGATCTGGATTTACACTGTTTGCAAAGGTAGGGGATGTCGTGGACAGCATGATAAGACTTCTTCAGAAGCCATCTGATCTGAATCTGCACTGTTTGCAAAGATAGGGGTTGTCGTGAACAGCAGGATAAGAGTTAACTTTTTGTGTAATAGAATATTAGAATATTATAAATCAGTCTCATTTTAGACACGGAAATTTGTTTGTTTTGTTTGATTTGAGGTTTAGCGTCCCCGTCAACACTATAAATGTCATTTTGGAGACATTGCTTCCAATTTTGTGGGACTTTTACCCGACATTGAGATTAAATGACATCTCAAGCCCTATATATCGCCCAATGAAACCATTAGGGTTTATAAGCATGGGCGGTCCGACTCGCACCGCTTTACCTGTGCAGGCTTAGGTCCTCTAAGCTGTTTACCAGTACTCGTGTGTGGTCGGATTTCAGCTCTGCGCGGAAGCATCATGCAGCCTATCTATTTCTTCAAGCCCCGATGGGCGGGGGCCGATTAGAAACGGAAATAATAACAAGGATAATTTCCAGATAATTTTCCTTATTTTTCCATGGAAACATAATGTGGGTACTTCCCAGATTTCCTCATGATAAGGGTCTCCATATGACCTTAGCTGTTGGTGGGACGTAAAACCAAAACTCACTCACTCACTCCTCATGATAAGGTGATTCTAACAAACATCTTGTTAGTCCCATGGTAGTTTAGCCCTTATCTTGCTGAATATTCATTTAAGCCCCACCCATTTCTGTCTTATCAACCAATCAAATTACTTGATGTAATTTATTGCTACAAATCCATTAACTGAATGTCAAACAGTGTAGATCCTGATCAGATGGCTTCTTCAGAAGCCATCTGATCTGGATCTACACTGTTTGCAAAGATAGGGGTTGTCGTGAACAGCAAGATAAGAGTTAGATCCTAAATTGCCACAGAAACAATAATTTCATTTCAGATGAAATAAGGCTTGTGAATTTACTGATGATTCACATGTAATGTCAAGCTTTACCAAAATATTTGAAAATGACATTAGCAAATGATATGGCTGGCATTGTAAGAGTTATTATCAAAGATTATTCAAGAGCATGGATGAAACAACTTGTATATCCAGTGACAGAAATAATAGAGGCAAACATTTTAAAAGTCATGAAAGAAACATTATTTTGACAATCCTAGTCTGATAGTAAGAAAAACATTGTTATTCTGGAAAGATCTTAAACTATTCTGGAACCAGTCAGGAAGCAATATTTTGCTGGAAAGATCTGCAGTGCATTCTTGAATCATGGAAGCTATATTTTGCTGGAATTATTTAAAATTTCTGAAACCATTCTGAGTCCAGAATCATTCTGGTAATATCTTGCAATTTACTGGAAACTTCCTAGAATATTCTGGAAATATCTTTTTATATACTGGAAACCTCTTAATATATTCTGTAATTATTCTGGAGTTCTGGAATTAATCTGCACAATGAAACCAACGAAGGAGTCTGACAACCAAGTTACTGTCGAAGATCTTAACGGCAACATTGGAAAACCATCTGTTAACAGTGTTGTCACTCATATGAAAGGTAACAGTATATCACCAGTGCTGTCTATTGAAATCAAGCATGATGGAATATGAATGTTTTGTTTTGTTTGTTTGATTTGAGGTTTAACGTCCACGTCAACATTGTATAGGTCATTTTGGAGACGTTGCCTCCAATTTTGTGGGACTTTTACCCAACATTGAGATGAAATGACATCTCAAGCCCTGCCAGCCAATGAAACCAATAGAGTTTATAGGCATGGACGGTCCGACTTGCACCGCTTTTCATAGTCAGGCTTAGATCCTCTAAGGGGTTTAACCAGTACACATGTGCTGGTCACTTTCAGCTCAGCGTGGAAGCATCATGCAGCCCATCTATTTCTTCAAGCCCCGATGGGCGGAGGCCGCGGAATATGAAAGTGAGTGAATGGAGAGGGTGAAGGTGATTGAGGATGGAATTGGAGACCGCTTAACCCATAAAATGCCAGTCACGACTATTGACGTCTGCTTTGCCGTCTGCCAGTTACCTTAAAAGTAATTTTTGCAAACAGTGTGGAGCAGTCTTATCTGGGCCCACACTGTTTGCCTGTATGCAAAAATATTTTTAAAAAGTTTGCAAAAAAAAAAAATTCAGCAGATGACATAAGCAGACAACATTTAAAGATGTAATTTTTCTCGGTGTCTTAAGGGTTTAAAGGAAACAAAGGATAAGAAAGCGTAAATTTTTGTGAGCTTCTGGCGAGCTCTTTATTTAGAGGATCATCAGAATTGTAAGCCATTGTTGGAAACAGTGTGGACCCAGATCATACTGCTTCAGCCTGATCAGGGTCCACACTGTACCATACACTAGAAGGCAAAATTATAAAATAAGAAGTTTTGTTACCCCCTCACCAAACAAAGGGGATTATTGCTAGTGGCCTGGCATCCATCAGTCCATAGACACAGCCATGTGATCACCATAGCTCCAATGGCCTTTGAGATATAGTGATGGTACAATTGTTCACAAGGTTAAAAGAGGTGTGTCATGTTTTGTTTGTTTGAATTGGGGTTTAACATCCCTGTCAACACTATTAGGTCATTTTGGAGTTGTTGCTTCCAATTTTGTGGGACTTTTACCCGACACTGAGGTGAAATGACATCTCAAGCCCTGTCGCCCAATGAAACCAGAAGGCTTACGTGCCTTTGACGATCTGACTCACACCCCTTTGCCTGGGCAGTCTTAGTCCTAAGTGGTTTACTAGTACTCATGTGTGGTCAGATTCAGCTCTGCGTGGAAGCTCCATGCAGGTCAATCGATTTCTCTAAACCCCGATGGGCGGGGGCATAAGAGGTGTGTCATGAGCAATAACACAAATATGAGAACCACAGTTTTTTTAACCCTTATCTGGCTGAACACAACAACCCCATACCTTTGCAAACAGTGTAGATCCAGATCAGATGACTTCTTAAGAAACCATCTGATCATGATCTCAACTGTTTGACAACGGTTAATTACCTTCCCTGATGGTATTATCTTGTGATTCCTGTGTAACTCCAATCTCCGACACCCTTTGAGATAGACTGATGATTCATAGACTTTGTATAGGATCAAACAGCATGCCATGTGAAGGAACCACAACACTGGTAGCTACAGTACTTTTCTGAGTTATCTCTCCTGGCGGTATTATTGTGATCTTCATTACTCCAAAACTCTTTTTAACCATTCTCTTGCTGAATATTCAGTTTAGCCACACCCATTTCTGAATTTGAACCAATCAGATTACCTGAAGTAATTTATTCCTACAAATTCATAAACTGAATGTGAAACAATGTAGATCCTGATCAGATGGCTTCAGAAGCCATCTGATCTGGATCTACACTGTTTCCAAAGATAGGGGTTGTCGTGAACAGCAGGATAAGAGTTAAGATATATTGATAGTACCTGGTACAGTCAGACCCAAAGTCCATTTGTAAGTGCATTTTTGACAAATTACCTGCCAGAAAAAAAAAAAGATAATTTTGAGAGTTACGACAGTGATCTTTGTATTTTCAGAGCTCCACAAACAACACAAAGACAAGTTAGAAGATATCACACAAAGATTTGACAGCATCAAACTAACATTGTCGGTAAGTATGTTTTCTTTTGTAATCACGTTAACGTGTACATGTAAACCCCCTTTTGTAAAGGGAAAAGTGGGGTTTGAAAGAATATACATTATCTTATTGTTTTTAAAAAAAAGCAACAACAAAAAAAACGTACATTGGGATTTCTTATTAGAACTAACTCTATTAGGTGGTTCTAATGAGCACCAACAATGTAAGTTTTTGATAAGGAAATATCACAGATTTTAATCTCCAAAAAGAAAAAAAAAAATATTATTGTACCATGAAAGAAACTACATGGTCACCTACTGTTATAACACTTGCCACTGAATTGCCTTAACCCAGTGTATGCGGGGTACCTTGGCAAACAGTGCAGGCCCAGATCAGACATTCTGCGGCGTCTGATCAGGCCTGCACTATTTGCTAACAGAATTTTCCATCAAAAATAGAATAAAAACAAAACTAGATGGCGCAGTTGATGGTATACCATCACAAATACCCGCTTTTTCTATGAATAACACTAAAGATATGGCAATCCCAACAGTTTAGAAGATCTGATAAAGTCCTACTTTTTGACCTTTGACCCTGGGGCCATGTTGGGGTCAAGGTCACACGAAAAGTATTCCAATATGTTCTACATTCCAAGGGCTATCCAATAATCAAGTTTTGGAAGTGCAATCCCAACAGTTTAGAAGATATGATAATGTCCTACTTCCTGACCTTTGACCTAGGGGCCATGTTGGGGTCAAGGTCACAAAAAAAGTAGCCCATTGCCATCTACATACCATGTACTATCACCATGCAAAGTTTCAAAAGTGTAACTTCAGTGGTTGCAGAGGAGATCCAGTTACAAGAAACGTGACTGACGGATGGACTGACAGACAAACGGACGGACTGATGCCCACTCAACTCTGGTACGAAAACAATATACCCGAATTTTCTTCGAAAAAGCGGGTATAAAAATAGGCCTGACACCCCTTATATGACAGATGGACTTGTCCAACATATAGCAATGGAAGAGTCCACCAGTATACAATGGGTTAAGTGAACCATTTAAGGGATAACCATTGAAAATGGTCATTTCGGGACGTAAATCCATGGTTTTTACAGTTCGAAATAGCTTTTTTTTCAGTGGAGCCGTAAAACGGATTTTGTGATTATAAGACCCCAAATGACAGTTTTAATTGCAGTCATCCCCATTCTAATTAACTTGAGTGTAAGGTTTGAACCCCTGCCCATCGGTGCTTGGAGAAATAGTTTGGGCTGCTTGATGCTTCCTCGCAGAGCTGAAACCGCCCGCACATGAGTACTGGTAAACATCTTAGAGGGTTTAAGCCTGCGCAGCCAGTGGTGCGAGTTGGACCATCTCTACATATAAACTCTTTTGGCTTGATTGGGCAGCAGGGCTTGAGATGTCATTTCAACTCAGTGTCGGCTAAAAGTCCCTCAAGATTAGAAGCAACGCCACCAAAATGGTCTAAATACAGTAAAATTCCTATATTAAGACCACCTTTGAGACTGTTCAAAAGTGGTCTTTGAGACCACTTTTTGAACAGTCCCAAAGGTGGTCTATGACCAGAAGACACTGTATGCAGAAAACACAAAGAAAGAATAACTACAACCTACTAAATAAGCTTCTAGTAGCAGAATTAGTCTAAATTTTCAGTGGTCTTAACCCTTCTCTTGCTGAATATTCAGTTTAGCCACACCCATTTCTGACTTTGAACCAATCAGATTACTTGATGTAATTTATTCTTACAAAGCCATAAACTTAATGTCAAACAGTGTAGATCCTGATCAGATGGCTTCTTCAGAAGCCATCTGATCTGGATCTACACTGTTTCCAAAGATAGGGGTTGTCGTGAACAGCATGATAAGAGTTAATAGTGAAATTTAAGTGTAGTATTGACAGGGACTGAAAACTTTAATTCAAACAAACACTCCAGAGACCATTTTCCAAGACAACTGACCCACCAGTGCAATTAGTACCTTGATTTTTACTTCAGGAAAAAGTGGACTGTCTGAAGAGTGAATGTGAAAGACTCCGAGACAGAGCAAGATTGTGTGAGGATGCTCTACAGAGGGACTCTGACTACAAAGTACAGGTTTGTCCTTGTGCCATTCAAAATTAGTTTTAAAAAATAAACTACAACCCCTTAATCCATTTTGGACCAGAAAGTGAGAAACCCTAAAACGTGATATTGGCAAACAGTGCAGGCCAGATCAGACCACTACTAAAAATACTCACCCTGACACCCCTAATTATCAAAATGGCCTCCTGCTATATATAAGGCGGGAGATTCTGTTCAGTACAAAAAGGGTTATCGTAAAAATCCTAAAAATTTGGTCACCTTGAGGACTTGCTGTAATTCTCCTGAAATTTTAACAAATTTGTTTCATGATCTGTCAAGATGACCAAAAAGTGTAGATGGAATGGCAAACACTGTAGACCCTGATCAGACTGCTCCTTCAGGAGCAGTCTGATCTGGATCTGTACTGTTTGCTTAGGGCTATAATCTGTCCCAATACTTAGGACCAGTAACTTGTCAAATACAGTCATACCTGTCATAGTGGCCATCTCTTTTAAGCAAGCAACCTGTCTTAAGCAAGCATGTATTTAGTTCTCGAAAAAGGCAAATGCATTAAAATTAACCTGTATTAAGCAAGCACCTGTCTTAAGCAAGCACATTTTGATCATCCATGAGGTGTTTGCTTAACACAGGTTAATTTTTAATGCATGCAAAACCCCAACAGCAGGACTCTGGAAATCTGGCAAGCAGATGGGAAGCAGCTGCAGTATAGAGGGTCTGATCCGGTCCTTCAACATTTAAGCCATCTTCTAAATAAATTCATAAAAGCAACACAAACAGACACCCAAAATTTTGGCATGAATTTCTGTATCTAAGGCAAAAAAGGCAGATTTTATTTGTCAAAAATTGGGTTACTGCCACTATTTCTGGAATTAAAAAAGTAAAATCTGGATTGATTGTTATGTCTTTGACCCTTTTTGTACCAAATGGAATCTTCTTCCTTATATAGCAAGAGTCCATTTCAAAATTTAGTGGTGTCCGGATGTGTTTTCTTCAAAATCTATTTGGAAACTGGCTGAACATTTTGCAAACATTCTGTGGTGAAATCTTCCTCCTTATATAGCAGGAGTCCATTTCAAAATTTAGTGGTGTCAGGTTGTTTTTATGCCCCTGCATCATATGATGCCGGGGGCATATAGTTTTTCAGTTTTCCATACTTGCGTACGTGCGTACATGTGTACGTCCGTCTGTGTGTGTGTGTGTGTACGTACGTACGTGATCCTGTAACCTCAGGTTAAGGTTTTTGTAACAGGTAGAGCCTGAATTTTTAGAACTCATATTTTCCTAACCATTCGATGGAACTGGTTCATCTTTGGTATGATGATAGATATAGGCCCAAAGTTTTATTAAGCAATACCCCCACCCATGCCTGTGACCTCAAAGTCAAGGTCACAGACTTAGAATCAATGTTAAAGACTCAGGTTAAGGTTTTTGTAACAGGTAGACCTGAACATTTTAGAACTCATATTTTCCAAACCATTTGATGGAATTGGTTCATATTTGGTATGATTATAGATATAGGTCCAAAGCTTTATTCAGCGATACCCCCACCCATACCCATGACCTCAAGGTCAAGGTCATGGACTTAGAAATTTTAAATTACATATTTTAAGAGTTGATATTTTCCAACTCGTGTGATGGATTGAGTTTATATTTGGTATGATGTTAGATACCTGTCCATTTTATTCAGTGATACCCCCACCCATGCCCATGAGCTCAAGGTCAAGGTCACAGACTTAAAAATTTTTAATTACATATTTTAAGAGTTTATATTTTCCAAATCGTATGATGAATTAAGTTAATATTTGGTATGATGATTAATACTGGTCCAATACCCCACCCATGCACGTGCCCTAAAGGTCAAGGTCACAGACAAAGAAATTTTTATTTAAAGTTTATTAAAAGCTCATACTCACCAAACCATATAGATTTGCTTCATATTTGGTATGATGATAGTTACAGGTCCAAAGTTGTATATACCCCCACCCCTGACCTCAAGGTCAAGGTCACAGACTTAGTCTTATTATGCTTTTAAAGTTTTAGGGCTCATATTTATAGATTGGCTTCGTATTTGGAATGATGATAGATACAGGTCCCAAGTCTCATTCACTTATACCATCGACCCTGCCCATGACCTCAAGGTCACACACTTAGAAAATTTTGTTGCAATATGGATTTTCGGGGTGAGACGGGGCCCTTGGCGGGGGCATCTGTGTCGTCTGGACACATTTCTAGTTTTCTTCAAGATCTATTTGGAAACTAGCTGAACAGATTGCAAACACATTCTGCGGCGTCTGATCTGGGCCTGAACTGTTTGCCAACTACCGGTTTTGGGGTTTCTGGTACAAAATGGGTTAATGACACTTCAAGCTTTGTGGGTCATTTTGTGTCATCTCCCAGAGAAAAATCTGTAACTTAGTTAAGCAGCTGTGTTGCAGGCGAATGAAGTATATACGTACACAGAAAAAACGTCTATTTCTCCATCATCTGACAGTACTTAATACATGTATACTACTCAAAGTTTGATAGGGATCACTTTTTATATACCAAATTTTGCACTGAAAATTTAAAATTTCTTGACAGAATTTGTACTCGGTATATTGGTAAATATCTGAAACAGAAGCTCGTGTGCAGTTCAGTACTCATAAAAGTGCACACTTCTCACACTTCGCAAATGAATTCATGCACCCCCAAAATCTTGTGTAGCACTGCTTTCCAACAGACCAACCAAACTTGTCAGTGTTACTTTACCAAGCGTAAAATGGACTTCATTTGAGTTTGTGAAACACTAAAATGCCTATAGGACAATAAAGAAACCGTCTGAGCCCCGAAGAAATGAATCGTGGCGTCGGAATGTTGGAATCTGGCGTCTCTCAACGTCGTGTTGCTGGGATTCTGAATGTGTCCCAGAGCGTGGTTTCCCGAATGTGGAGTCGGCATCTTACCCATGGAAATCCTTCACTCAGACACGGAGGGGTCGAGAAAGGGCTACAACTCAACGTCGGGCCGTTTCTTGTTGATTCAGTCTCGACGTCAACAGCCCCTGAATGCTACGTGTTTGTATAACGAGCTTAGGAAGGGAACTGGAGTACGAATTTCTGCACAAACTGTCAGAAACGGGATCCACGAGTTCGGACTTAATGCCATGAGGCCTGCTGTACGTGTTCCGTTGACGAGACAGCGCGTGCTAGACCGGTTGGACTTTGCCAGAACTAACGTCAGGTGGACGGTTCATGACTTGACGCCAGTACTGTTTCCTGAGGAGTCCAGATTCTGTCTAAACTTCACTTATAAACGTCAATTAGTGTGGCAAATGTCTAAAGAGGGATTCAATGACTTGGATGTGGCAGAGCATGATCGCTATGGAAAGGGGTCAGTCATGGTTTGGGCTGGGATAAGCGTGAACGGTAACACTGACTTGTACGTCGTTGAACACGGAACGTTAATGGCAGTGAGGTACTGTAATGATATTCTTGATGAGTTTGTGAGACCATATGCAGATGCTATCGGCCCGGACTTTATTCTGATGGACGATAATGCCCGTCCCAACGTCACTGATTCCTATCTGGAACGTTAGACAATCGTTCGTATGGACTGGCCTACTCGGTCACCGGACTTAAATCCGATTGAGCATGCGCAGGGCATGCTTCAGCGTGCTGTGTCAGCCCAACCTGTGCATCCGAGGACTTTACAGGAGCTCAAAGATGCATTGGTTGCTGAATGAAAGCTGATTCAACAAAACCGGATACAGACTCAGATTACGAGCATGCGCAGGCGATGTCGTACTGTAATTGATGCCCGTTGACGCCATACACGTTATTAGGCACGTTTGGAAATTTGTGAAAAATCAGTTGTCCAAATCCCTTCGTGTTACTGCAAATTTTGGGGGTGCCAAGACGGTTGCTGTTGTCACGCTTGAATGCAGCACCAGCTGACAAAATTATTCACTAGGTTTTGTGAAGGATACATGTTCTATCATTATGTATCAAATTTGGATTCAGCTGATTAATTCATCCAAAAATTATTTTGCATTAAAAAAGTGATCCCTATCAAACTTTGAGTAGTATATAATGCTTTTTGAGACAGACCTCCATGGCCTAATGGCTGAGAGAAATTGTAAGATTTCTGGGTATGAACAGTACAGTTTACTAAAAAAAACACATTCAAAGCTAATGAGTTGTTCATTAACATAAGGGGCCAGTTGTTCAAAACTAATGAATTCATTAGTTAACGAATTGTTAAAACTTTGGTCATTTAATATGGAAAATATGCTAATATTTTTGCTGAGAAAATGAGAGCTGCTTTTGCAAATGCAAAAAATACCAAAATTTTAAATATTTTACTTGCTATAACAGTTAACAAATTGTAGAAGCCTCCGTGGTGTAGTGGTTACGCTACTCGCCTTGTAAACCAGGGTAAGCTATGTTCTGGCGGATTAAAGTCTTTTCTAAATAGCAGATCTTATATGAGTGTTAAAGTATCATTGAATTTATAAAACAAGTTGGGGAAAAGGGATAAAACGCAAGGCTTTGCCCAGCATTTTATCCCTTTTCCTCAACAAGTTTAATAAATTCATTGATACACGAGCATGAATGCCAGATTCTATTTATCATACGACATTTAAAACACATTTTATTCCTGATCAGTTTACAAAAATGTCAACACTCTACCATTAGCAAACGCAACGTCATTCAGAAAGATTTCGCACATGTAACATTACCAGGCGTACATGTATTTAACTAATTTGCATATTTAATCCACAAATGGATTACTGAATTTATTACATGGCATTATGAACCCATTTCAGACTTGGCAAACAGTGCAGGCCCAGATCAGACGCCGCAGAACACGGCGTCTGATCAGGGCCTCCACTGTTTGCAAAAAGTTCAGCCATTTTCCAAATTTTGAAGAAAACACAACCTGACACCCCTAAATTTTTTAATGGACTCCTGCTCTATATATGGAGGAAGATTCCATTTGGTTCAAAAAGGGTTTAACTCTCAAATGTGACGTCATGTGATAAATGCATTTATCATACATTTAGTATAAAATACTTAGTTTTTGAATATGCCATAGGAACGTGACACCAATGCACGTATCACGCTTGCATGTGCTGCCATATCGCATGGGCTTTATCATACTCCCAAAATCCATATCACAACCCTTTATCGCACCCCTAAGCCTTTATCATACCTCTGATGTCACCCTATTCGGAACACCCGGCGTTCTTCCTTTTGCGGCATTTCGCATTTGTTGTTCAGGACACCATTTGCAATTTGCAATATTTTCGTCCGTTCGAAAAAAAAAAACTTGGCACGGCGCAGCGAATACGAGAGGAAAATGGGCAAAAGAACGATGCAGGGGATTGCTGACAGACTTTTGGTTCTGGATAATATTATCGAGCAAAGAAATTCTAGTGATTTGGTAAACAATGGAAACGTAACTTTGGTATTAGGCAGATGCAATTAATACAATTTATTTTGCACATTCTTTTTTAAAGTGAAATGTATGATAAATAGATTATGATATGGCATTTTTCATATCATACCCCATATCAGCCCTTGACCCATATCAGCCCGAGGGCCTTCGGCCCTCGGGCTGATATGGGGTATGATATATCTTCACCTCTCACGGTTATTTTTACTTCAGCTGGCCATTGCCCCATACAAGAACCTGCCACAAGAGATAGAGAGTTTGAAGACCGTGCTTGAGATGAGAAATGAGGAAATCCAGAAACTACGCAACCAGAACTCTGAACTTGCTAAAAAGGTAGGCTAGTCAGCATTATCGGTATCAAAAACTACGCAAACCTTTTCAAAATTTTATAGATGTTATTCCGATTTAATTTCAAAATGCAATTTTGGACCTATATCTCTTCTGCAACAAGGTCTGTCGGAACCCGAATTTTTGGGTGACTTAGTATATAAATTCAGAAAAATATATAATTGCAATGACTTCAGCACCCTATATCGTAAAATCATTCTTCGATATAAAAATATTGGGTACAACATGGATATTATACGACATACTGCATGCATGGTAGTTAACCCAATCACGGTTGACAACTTTGCTTCCCTCTTTAATTGCACGCCGGTGGGTCAGGCCACAGACTCTATGACGATTCCAGCCTAAAGGCTTCCTGAGAATTAGAGAGAATTTAATTTTACCGTATTGTGCTTAAAGATTGGGACACCCAAAGTTTTGGGACACGGTTGAAAATCTTGAAAATAATTATTTTTGACAGTCCAAAGATTTGGGACATACTAAAAACCACAAGAAAATTATGTAATTTTTCTTTCCAAAGAATTGGGACAGGTTTATTTTTACGAAAACGTAAGAAGAAAAATGCCGCACATGACGATTTTTATTTTTCAGCTTGTCCTTTGCTTGCCAAATCTTACCGTGATGAAATGAAGATATTCAGAGCCGATTTTATCCAGTAAAAGAATTATTCATCAATATACACCGAATTGAAATTAAAGAATTACAAGCATTAGCATTTCTGATCACCTAATCAATTTATTTGTGTCTGAACATAAATCTGGCAACGATTTTACCGATTCATGGCCGCCATTTTTTAAATCCATATCATGTGACCGCCACGTGACCAGACATGTGGCAGTCACTTGCAAATTTGCATATTTTTATTATATTTTTGTTGTGTGTGCCTTTTTTTCGCCATAAATAATATTTTTTAAAAGAAAAGAGGATAATAATAATAAAAAAACGCAGAACAATTAATATATAAAACTACGTCCTCGGCCGATAACTTCAGGGCTAATGCAAGGTGCACTTCTCAATCCTATTTTCTTCTGACGAACCGGAAAAATCATGAAACTTTTTTTATCTTCATTTCAATTTTTTTTCCATTTTGCATGCTTGCTTATTTGTTTGTTTGATAGATTCTTTATTGTTTTCTGCAAGGTCATGGACTGCAGGCTTTTTTCCGGCAATGTCCCGCGAAGACCATACATACGGAAAAAGCCGATCGGTGATTTTTGAATTGATATAAATCGCCGCCTACAAACCACCGCTACCATTTTTCTGAACGCGATTGGTAAATGACGTCATCCGACGCCAGCAATCCCACACGTGTTTAATGTCATTGTGTGTATCTCTTTCATAAAATAAAATGTTTGGAACCGGTAAAAAATCTTTTTTCTCGATAGCTAAACGGTTGTGAATAGAGGTGGATAGAAAACCAGCGCTTTGCACAGCCCCCCGAATTATCCCCAGAAGCTCCGTGTCAATAACCAACAACGGCGTTCGACTTTTCCCGCCCATCGTCTGCTATTTGGCGCCAAAACATAACCATTCATGAGATCGCAGAAAAGTCCGTTTTTATTATGAAAATATCTTCCTTTAGATGTAGCTAATTGTCTCAGGAGCAATTAAATCATTTTCACATTGATTGTGGATTATTTTTTATGATTGGAGGATAAACGCCAATTAGACACATAACTTGACCATATTTTCACACCTTATCGACACGCACCGCAGGGTGGCAATTATATGACAGGGATTAACAATAGTGTCATACTTGAACCATAATAAATACACAGATGGTTTGTTTCTGAATTGACAGTGCAGTAATTATTGCGATTTACTTACTGGTCTAGTTTTACTCAAAAAGACTGACAGTTGTAGACGATTTTTTTTGGCGTCATAACTTGATAAGGCCCAAAGCTCAGATCAGTCAGATGTTTTCTCTTGTCGATATGCGCCAATGCTTTTTGGCTTTTGCGGCGCATTGCGACTACCCCTTCGACCCCAAACCAAAGTTTTGGGACACTTAAAAATATAATTATTTTTCATCGACCTAAATATTGGGACAGCTCAAAAAGTAATTATTTTTTTCTGTCCCAATTTTTAAGCACAATACGGTATGTAATGTTGGTTGGTGCCTGATGCTCTGTCTCTGATTGGAGTCTAACTGTTGGTTTTTAGCTCACCTGTCACATAGTGATAAGGTGAGCTTTTTGTGATCACATTTTGTCCGCCGTTCATGTGTGCGGGCATGTGTCTGTGCGTGCATCCATAAACAATTTCAAATAAGTATATCTCTAATACCCCATGGCCAGTCTTGATCAAATTTCATGAGTAGCATCATCAGGTAGGGGGAAAGGCTGCATAAGGTTTTTGGGCTGATCGGATTGGAATTCTGGTTGCCATGGCAACATATAGCTCAGTTCGACTTACAATGGGAAAAATTTTAAAAATCTTTTCTGAAACCACAGGGCCCAGAGCTTAGATCTGAAATCATGAAACAAGATGCTTAGATATTTAGTATGTAGCAACATAAAATAGTCACCTACATTAATCCTGCTAACCATACCCCTGGGGTCAAAATTGGCCACGCCGGGGCTCATCAGCTCCCATAGACTTATAAGGAGAAAAACTTCAAAAATCTTCTTTTCTGAAACCACAAGGCCCAGAGCTTAGATATTTAGCATGTAGCAATGGCAAGTGGTCAGCTACATAAATCCTGCAAATCATGCCCCTGGGGTCCAAATTGGCCATGCTCCGGGGCTCCTTTCACCCATCGACTCATAATGGAAAAAAGCTTCATAAATCTTCTCTGATATTATTGAAGCACAGAGCTTAGATATTTAGTAGCTAGCAACATAAAATAGTCACCTACATAAATCCTGCTAACCCTGTCCCTGGGGTCAAAATTGGCCACGCCCAACCTCATCAGCTCCCATTGACTTATAATGGATAAACTTCAAAAATCTTCTTCTCTGAAACCATAAGGCCCAGAGCTTAGATATTTAGTATGTAGCAATGTCAAGTGGCCACCTACATAAATCCTGCCAATTATGCCCCTTGGTTCCAGATTGGCCACAACCCTTCACAGACTTAAAATTGGTAAAACTTCAAAAATCATCTTCTCTGAAGCCACAGGGCCCAGAGCTTAAATACGAGTATATAGCATGCAGCAACGTCAAGTGGTCATATACATAAATCCTGCCAGTCATGCCCCTAGGGTCAAATTGGCCATGCCCATGGGCCCATTAGTTCCCATAGACATAACGGAAAAAAAAAAAAAATTCAAAAATCTTCTCCTCTGAAACCATAAGTCTCAGAGCTTAGATATTTAGTATGTAGCAACATGAAATGATCATATTAAGAAATCCTGCCAACCATGCCCCTTGGGCCAAAATTGGTCATGCCCATGTACCCATTAGCTACCATAGACTTAAAATGAAAAAAAAAAAAAAAAAAACACCTTAAAATGGAAAAAAAACCTTCTTCTCAGAAACAATAAGGCCCAGAGCTTAGGTATTTAGCATGTTGCAACGTTAAGTGGTCGCCTACATGAATCCTACGAGTCATGTCCCTGGGGTCCAAATTGGCCAAATTCTGTGGGCCCCTTAACTCCAATAAACTTATAATGGAAAAAAAAAAAACTTCAAAAATCTTCTTCTCTGAAACCATGAAGTACAGATCTTAGATATTTAGTATATAGCAACATAAAATGGTTGCCTACATAAATCCTGCCAACCATGCCCTTTGGGTCAAAATTGGCCACGCCTCAGGGCTCAATAGCTCCTATAGACTTTTACTTGAAAAAACTTCAAAAATCTTCTTCTCCGAAACCATAAGGCCCAGAGCTAAGGTATTTAGTCTGTAGCAATGTCAAGTGGTCTCCTACACTGATGATTTTCTGGTACGCAGGTGAGGTGTATAGGGCCATTTGGCCCTCTTGTCTTTTGCTCCAGAATTTCAGTGGTTTCTTGCTGTTGTGTCCTCTGTGGTTGTTTGATTTTTGTGTTCTCGGAGATGTTGCACGGAGGCCTCCATGCGGACAACAAATTATTTGTCTAAATCGGGACAGAAGTAAGGGCGAGGATTGTGGCCGCGTAAAATGGATTTAAGCCCCCAAGTGAAATTTGTTTCTTTTGTTATTTTTGTTATGGTTTGTCTTTGAGTTTGTGTATTGCTTATATCATTTTGTTTTGAATGTCGGGCCAACGTTCGGCCGACAGCCGTACAACGTGTTGTATAGACAATGTTGTCCAGCTGTTTCCTGCTAGCCAACATTGTCGATACGACTCATATTGCTACTGGCCCAACGATGGCCCTACATTCTTTGCTGATTGGGTTTTAGACTCGTACAAACAGAGATACCGAAGGTAATGATTCTTAGTATTGGGACAGACAGGCCTAAGGTTTAATGGTTTGTGTTTTTGGTTTTACGGCCCTTTCAAGATTATTTCACTCATATCGAGCCGATCGTTAATCAGAGGTGGGCCAAAACCGGAGTACCCGGAGAAAAACCACCTGGCCTTCCATTGCAGAACTTGGCGTCTCACATGTGAAACGAGCGAGGCTCGAACCACAGCGGTGAGAGACCTAATGATCAAGAGTCAGCGCCCTTAACCACTAGGTCACGGAAGCCCGTTTTAGGTTTAAAGGCTGGGAGTAGTGCTGTGGCTTGGGGCCAGTTGTTCAAAACTAACGACGTAGTTAGTTAACGTATCGTTAAAACTTTGATCATTAAATATGGCAAATATGCTGCAGTTTTTGCTGAAAAAATGTGAGCAGCTTTTGCGGACGCAAAAGCTGCTCACATTTTTTCAGCAAAAATACAAAAATTTTACATAGTAAACTTGCTAGAAGAGTTAACAATATGACCACTAACGACCTCGTTAAGCTAACGATGCTTTGAACAACTGGCCCTTGAAGTGGTTGTAAGATGTATTGCCTCACATTTATTGTAAATTTCAGCTAGAAGAGCTGCCAGTGGCACAAGAGAAAATTATTGCCCTCCAACAGAAGAAAGAGAATCTAGAGGCAATTATCAGCATGAAGACGGACCATGAAAAGTAAGACAGTTGTTCAGATTGATCATCATATCCAGACTTTCGTATGAGTCTTAAAACCGAGGTCCCGTCTCCGTTTGACCTTAGCTGTTGGTGGGATGTAAAACTCAAACTCATCCACTGATCATCATATCATTTCATAGGGCAGGCAATATACATAGCAACAGATGAGGTTTGTATTTTGTGATAATTGAAGGATAGTTTTTGTCAGTTCTCCGTAAAAACCTATGTTGCGGGTATTCATTAGAACCGCCTCGGTGAGGCGGTTCTAATGAATAGAGCTGCCAGTGGCACAAGAGAAAATTATTGCCCTCCAACAGAAGAAAGAGAATCTAGAGGCAATTATCAGCATGAAGACAGACCATGAAAAGTAAGACAATTGTTCAGATTGATCATCATACCCAGACTTTCGGATGAGTCTTTTAAACCGAGGTCCCGTCTCCGTTTGACCTTAGCTGTTGGTGGGATGTAAAACTCAAACTCATCCACTGATCATCATATCATTTCATAGGGCAGGCAATATACATAGCAACAGATGAGGTTTGTATTTTGTGATAATTGAAGGATAGTTTTTGTCAGTTCTCCGTAAAAACCTATGTTGCGGGTATTCATTAGAACCGCCTCGGTGAGGCGGTTCTAATGAATACCCACAACATAGGTTTATATGGAGAAATAAGGAAAACTATCCTTCAGTTATCACAACATATTTATCTTATCTGTTTCTATGAATATACCATTGTTTTCATTATTTCCTTCATTTGAAAACTGTTTAATGTAATCGTATGTACAAACCTGTCTTAGTGGCCACCTCTATTAAGCAAGCAACCTGTCTTAAGCAAGCAGGCATTTAGTTCGCAAAAAAGACAAATGCATTAAAATTCACCTGTATTAAGCAAGCACCTGTCTTAGGCAAGCACATTTTCAACATCCCTGAGGTGCTTGCTTAACACAGGTTGGACTGTACTCTTATTAAACGCTCTGCATATGAGGTATGGTGGTATATAGTTCTCCCGTCTGCCCACCTGTAATACCTTTTCCGCTCAATATCTTGAGATGGAATCAGTTTTCTATAAAATTTTACATATACAAATACAATGCTGACATGTATTGAAATGGGATTCTGAAGGAATTTTTTTTGTCAATTTTCAATGAAGTTACTGCCCTTGATTGCCATCAGACCTCCCAATATCTTGTAATGACATTTCCTTATGGTATTTGGTTTGGGGTGGGGGGTGGGGTTGGGTGAGGCAAAAGTGACATGTATCTTGCATCAATGGGGCACCCAGCAGATATTGGCTTCCAGTTGGGCAAGGCCTGCCATCCTTACAGCAGGTAAGGTTAAACGGTAGAGGAGGACTGTTATTATTATACCCCCGGCATACGAAGTATGCAATGGGGGTATATAGTTTTTGTCTTTTCCGTCTGTCTGTCTGTGTGTCCGTAAACAATTATTTTGTGTCAAAGATATCTCAGGAACTGCTTCACATAGAAACTTGAAATTTTGCACACATGATCAGTATGACTACTTGTATTGTGGGAAAGAAAATAAGGGCCAAGGGGTCAGGCCTTTTAGAGTTATTTCCCTTTGTAGTTCTTGCTGTTTAATAGTGTATATTTTTATTTTGTGTCAAAGATTTCTCAATAACTACTGTACATAGAAACTTGAAATTTTGCAAACATGATCAGTATGACTAGTTGTATTGTGGGAAAGAAAATAAGGGCCAAGGGGTCAGGCCTTTTAGAGTTATTTCCCTTTGTAGTTTTTGTTTCAGCTGAGGTGATGGCACTGGCCGGGGGTATACATGCCCCACTGGGCACTTTTGTCTAGTTTCTTCTGTTTCTACACTTCCATTCATTTTCCTCTTTCATCTCAACTATTTCTTCAATTTCTTTTTCTCCTTGTCTCAGATGGCCCACAGGGGTTTGACAATGACTTGTTGTAAACCCCAAAAAATCAATCAACCCCTATTATGGTATTACTGTATTCTGCAGGTTAGCTCAACCCATTGCGGGTGGGAAACTTGTAAAGGGGTACCTTGGCAGTGCAGGCCCAGATCAGATGCCGCATAATGTGGCATCCAATCAGGGCCTGAACTATTCGCTCATCACGTGAACAAATCGGAAATGAACACCCCCAAACCCCACTTTATATAGAGAAAATGGGGGTTTACAGGGGGTATACATTATTTTCCTTATTTCTGCTCCAAGACATAGGTTGTGGGTACTCATTAGAATGCACACAATGAGGAGGGTCTAACCTACGTTTGCAGTATAAATAAGAAAAATATAGTAGATTTTCATCAGAAAAGGAGTCCGCTAGTATATAATGGGTTAAAATTTTACCAGGGCTCAGTTGTTGAAAGCTTTGTTTTGTTAACCCTTGTCCTGCTGAATATTCATATATGCCACACCCACTACCATTTATCAACTAATCAGATTACTTGATGCAAATTATTGCAACAAATTCAAAATCAGAATGGCAAACAATGTAGATCCTGATCAGATGGCTTCGTCAGATCTGGATCTTCATTGTTTGGAAAATAAGGCATATCTGGGCTCAGCAGGACAAGGGTTAAATTTTAGGTTTAACGCCCCTGTCAACACTACTTTGGTTTCAGCTCTGCATGGAAGCACCTTGCAGCCACATCTATTTCTTTGAACCCCGATGGGCAAGGGCCATGCTCTAATCCTTGTTAGCTTAACAAGCTTGTTAGTGGTCAAAACGTTTACTGTTCTTGTAAATACAATATCTATTTCCTACCCTGTAATGTCTAATACTTTGGTATTTTTGCCGGAAAAAGGTGAGTAGCTTTTGCGTTTGCAAAACCTACTCTCATATTCTGTGCAAAAATGTTAGCAAAATGAACACCCCCCCTATAGTAGAAGCTCCCGTGTGATGAAAGCTCACAAAATTGCATTTTGAGTGGCCACCATGGTACCGAAATTCTCTTTAGTATATTATTTTAGTACTATATCTGGGCAGTATGAAACACAATATTTCCCATTTTTTAAGTCTTGCAAAACATGTTTTATATCATGCCAACATGCGGTACGCAAGTTCGCGAATTTGCCAGTTATGTAATAAGACTAACATTAGGACAATGTTGAAATATTAAGGTCTTTTCAGATGTAGTCATTAACAGTGGTGCAATTTACATTTGTTTAACTTGTTTCATGCAGGAAACTCATTAATGAAGTATAAATATGATACACACTATGATTTTAACCAGTAAAATGGTCCAAAATGGGACTAGCACATTTGGGGCAAGCTTTTCACGAAAAACTTGTTTTAAGTTAACATAGGCAACTTGTATATTGCTAAATAGTAAATACATTATAATGTGTTTTTGTAACCAGCATATGCCATGCACACACCCCTTTCTGGAATTTTTAGGAATAAAACAATAGATTGTTTGAGAATTGAGAATACTATTCTCTATATGGCATAGAATGTGTAAGTATAGCCGCTCCAAAAGTGGTACAATAGTGATGGCTGCTTCATAGAAATATTTTCACACAGGATTAGATCAAACTGTGTAGTTTAGCTGCTTAACATTTGCACCAATCTATTCATACACTTTTATCATTTAATATATTATAGACCATAATGAATGAGCCTCATCATGAGAAAACCTGCAAATTTCATGTATGAATGATAAATATGCAGATAAGCCTGTGTGTACACACAGTGTAATCAGCATCTTTGGCATTAGCACAGTCTTGTCTGGTCCTTCCCTGTTGAATCTCATGGGATGGAAGCCCTCGATGAAATTTCTAAACAAAGGATCAGACCTTTGGCCCAGGTGTGCAATTAGTGTCCCAAAACTAAATAATCCAAATCGTTGTTTTTGCTAAATTATATTGCTCATATTGGTGCTATAAATGGTCATGATATTAATATTGTTATTGATGCCCCGGATAGAAACTGATTGTTTAAACATATGGTGTTTATATACTAAATGCTCATATTTTAAATATTTGGATTATGGCACCGACAATAAATACTGTAAATGATGATATTGCCATTGATGACAATGATGATGATGATGATGATGATGATTTCATCAAAAAGTTTAGCTCCATATACACAAGTGAGACCTTTTCATTTGAATGTGAATTGTATGTTAAACAGTGAAAATTTTTAGCTCACCAGAGCCGAAGGCTCCGGGGAAGCTTATAGGATAGGCAGTCGTCCGTCGTATGACGTATGGCGTCTGCGTCAACACTTTCAAACAACATCTCCTCTGAAGCCACTGGGCCGATTAGGCCCAAATTTTATCTGTATTAACCTTGGGCTGGGGGATTGAACGTTTGTGGTTTTTTTATCAAATTCGGCTTATAAGTTTGGTTGCTATGGCAACTTGTAGTTTCCATAGACTTATAATGGGGAAAATTGAAAAATGGCATTTACTGCCAAGCCTCTGCAGATATTTTGACAAAACTTTCATAGAAATGTTCCATAGGCAATCTACTATCTGCCGTATGACTTTAGGCCTTCTGCCCATTTTTATTGGTTGCCATGGAAACCAAAATGCAAGAAAATAGACAAAAAATACTTAAAAAATCATCTCCTCAGAAACCATATGCTCTAGGAGGCTGAGACTTTATGAAAATATTCACCATATTTGCCTTTACAGGTTTTGTGTTTTTTATGAAATTTGGCCTTTCAGTTTTGTTGCTATGGCAACTTAGAGTTTCCATTGACTTAAAATGGGGAAAACTGAAAAATGGCATTTTCTGCCAAGTCATTGCAGATATTTTGACAAAACTTACATAAACATGTTCCTTGAGTAAACTTCTCTCAGCCATATGCTTTTATGTCAACCTGGGGGGCCCCTAGGTTGTGCCGGGGCACTGCCCCACCCCCTCAACTTCATAAAATGCCTTATATCCCAGAAACCTTACAGATCCCAACCCCTAAACCATATATATTCTTGTTCCTTATCCCTTTACCACTCAGACCCGTGTTTCGCCGTATCTATCCATTACCACACCGACCCGTATATTTACGTATCTATCCATTACCACTCCGATCCGTATTTGCCCGTATATCGGCCATTTGAACAAATACGTGTATTCCCGTGTCTCAAAATCAATTGCGTCATTTTTACCTTTTTCCTAAATATAAAAACGCCGGATGTTTATTAATGTTAAGTTTGGTCTTTTGCCAACAATATTTGCGAAAAAAAACAAATATGTTTCTATACAAATTTTTTGTGTAATTTACAACCAAACACACCGGGGGTTTCTTCTACTGAATCACGATGACCTTGCCTAACCGTAATGGAAAATTATTGGGTTGAGTTACTGAATGACGCAATATTTGTGTGTCGGTCGCGCATGATTTGCATGATTTAGGTAGAGACAATTAGCGCTGTATAATCAGTTAGATTCAAGGGATTTATGGTTCAAGATAATTAGTTAATTGGGGATTATGATACCCTAGGAATGTTTATACAGCGGATGCCACCCGGAGCGTGCCGAGCATTCAAGCCGCAATAAATTACGTAACAGTACCCAAAAGTGTACCCAGGTGGTCATCGGAAGGGCAATAAAACCCACAGATGGGTAGAAGGCCTTTCATTGGTCAATAGTTTCAGCCCCTTTAATGAATATTAATTTGTAAAAAAAAAAAAAAAAAAATATGCGACGTCTGATCAGGGTCTCACCGCCGACACGTTAACAGACAAACAGATGCAATTATTAAGCGGCACCTGATCAGGGTCTTCAGGTTTTTGGACCGTATAATGCTACGGCACCCGGATCAGACCTTCCACAATTATTGCCGCGACGTCTGATTCAGTTCCAACCGCCGACGGTTCATTTTATTTTATTTTCCGCGACCGAATAGGTTTGGAGGATATAGCGACCGTCCAAATGTCCGTCCGTCCGTAGACACAACAGACAAATGCAAACAATGCAGACTCGGATCAGACGCCGTACTATTATTGAACGGCGTCTGATGATGGTCAGCATGTTTGTAGAAGGCATCTGAGACGGCGCAGACCCAGACAAGACGCTGCGCAACGGTTATGCGGCGTCTGATCAGGGTCTTATCGGCGACGGTGGTGTTTTTATCCCTAGTCTAAACAGGTTCGGATCCTGGCGTCCGTTCATTCGCCCGTTCGTAGACACAAAATTATGAGTGACAAGACGCTGCGCAACGGTTATGCGGCGTCTGATCAGGGTCTTATCGGCGACGGTGTTGTTTTTTATCCCTAGTCTGAACAGGTTCGGAGCCTGGCGTCCGTTCAAACGTCCGTCCGTAGACGCAATAGACATATGAAAACAATGCAGATCCGGATCAGATGTACAATTATTAAACGGAGTCTGATGATGGTCTACATGTATGTAGACGGTATCTGAGACAGCGCAGACCCGGACAAGACGTTGCGCAACGACGCGGCGTCTGATCAGGGTCTTATCGCCAACGGTGGTGTTTTTTTAACCCTAGTCTGAACAGGTTCGGGGGATATAGCGATCAGCGTGGCGTCATTCACCCAACCGTCTGTATAACAAAAGACAGAACACAAAGGTGCAAACAGTGCAGATTTGAATCAGACGCCATACAATTATTATACGGCGTCTGGATAGGGTCTACAAGTTTGTAGACGGAATATACGACGGCACAGACCCAGACCAGACGCTGTACAATGATCATGCGGCGTCTGATCATGGTCTGACCGCCGCCGGTGCGTTTTATTTTTATCCCCTGACCAAATAGGTTCGGGGATATAACTATCAGCCTGGCGTCCGTCCGTCTGTCCGCAAACAAAATTATGAGTCTGGCGTCCGTTCACATGTCCGTCCGTTCGTCCGTAGACACAACAGACAGATGCAAGCAATGCAGATAAGAATCAGACCTGTACAATTATTAAACGGCGTCTGATGAGGGTCTACAGGTTTGTAGACGGCATATGGGTCGGCGCAGACCCGGACAAGACGCTACACAACAATAATGCGGCGTCTGATCAGGGACTAATTGCCGACGGTGGTGTTTTTATCCCTAGTCTGAACATGTTCGGGGGATATAGCTATCAGCCTGGCGTCATCCACTCAACGGTCTGTATAACAATAGACATAACACAAAGGTGCAAACAGTGCAGATTTGAATCAGACGCCATACAATGATTATAAGGCGTCTGGATAGGGTCTACAGGTTTGAAGATGGCATATGCGACGACACAGACCATGCGACGTCTGATCATGGTCTGACCGCCGCCGGTGCGTTTTATTTTTTATCCCCTGACCAAATAGGTTCGGGGATATAACAATCAGCCTGGCGTCCGTCCGTCCGCAAACAAAATTGAGTCTGGCGTCCGTTCACATGTCCGTCCGTCCGTAGACACAATGCAGATTCGAATCAGACTTTAACAATTATTAAACGGCGTCTGATAAGGGTCTACAGGTTTGTAGACGGCATATGGGTCGGCGCAGACCCGGACAAGACGCTGCACAAAGGTAATGCGGCGTCTGATCAGGGACTCATTGCCGACGGTGGTGTTTTTTATCCCTAGTCTGAACATGTTCGGGGGATATAGCGATCAGCCTGGCATCATCCACCCGTCTGTGTGTATAACTATAGACGGAACACAAAGGTGCAAACAGCGCAGTTCGGGATCAGAGCCCAGAAAATTATTATAAGGCATCCGATCAGGGTCTACAGGATTGTAGACGGCACAGACCCAGACCAGTAGCTATCAACCTTACGTCATCCACCCGTTAGTCTGTATGACAATAGACAGAACACAAAGGTACAAACAGTGCAGATCGGTATCAGAGCCCAGACAAATATTATAAGGCGTCTGATCAGGGTCTACAGGGTTGTAGACAGCACATGCGATGGACAGACCCAGACCAGACGCTGTACAATGACCATGCGCATCAGATGTCATTGCTTCGCAGTGTTGGGTAAAAGTCCCACCAAATTGGAAGCAATATCTCCAAAATGTCCTAAATAGTGTTGATGGGGATGTTATACCTCTAATCAAACAAACAAATCTTATTTATAAAAAAAAAAAAAAAAAAAAATACAGAGACGGCTCTTTGGGGTGAGCTGGCTATGGGCTGGTTGATACATTTATTAAAAAAAAAAAAAAAAAAAAAGGTAAAGTTGGGGATGGGGGTTCAAAAAAGGATAGATAGGCTGTAATAGTTATTTTAATATTATGCAAAAGTACTGATTTTTTCATAAACAAAACACACCCATGTGTCATAGCACATTCTTTAATTTCTCCAAAATGGCTACTTTTCCATTGAAAACTTTTATATTTTTCTTATTTATACTCAGAACATAGGTCGTGGGTGCCGATTGAGGCAGTTCTAACGAGTACCCACAACCTTGGTCTTGGTGCAGAAATAAGTAAAATAATGTATACCGGGTTCAGATAGATGTTCATTTCACATACTTATGAACATGATCTTATTTCTGCATAAAAAGTATGTTATGGAAACTTGTTGGAAGACCCTCAGTGACATGCCCTAATGATTACCTACAAATACGTTTTTTTTCGCGGAAATAAGAAAAATAATACGTGGATACCCCCTCTTTTCTGGGGCTATGGTGGTTAAAAATACTTTCTCTGACCAACCCAAAACAGAAATTTTTGCTAACGAAAATATTTTGCTTACTTTGACACTTCATATTTTCAAAACGCAAAGAGAAACTATAATAAATTTAGTACCATTGGAAAGAAAATTTAATTTCCTAGAAACTTTACATTTACATAAATATTGTCAAATGTACAGAAAATACTAAAATAATCATTTTTGTAACATAAGGGTGAAAATCACACAAAAATGCCAATATCTCTGTTCAGATAAGACTGTCAGGCCTATCAGCCAGATATGGACTATTGGTTATTGATTTACCTATATCAGTGTTCTGTTAAGATGCTGTATTGGATAATTTTCTGAGTGGTAAAGGGTTATGATAAGATGCATTAAGTGACATCAACCTGGGGGTCCCCCGGGATGTGCCGGGGACATGCCCTGCCCCCTCTATTTCATAAAATGCCATTTATCTCAGAAATCATTCAGATCCCAACCCCTAAACTATATATATTCTTGTTCTTTATGCTAGGATGCATTAAGTGATACAAACCTGCGGGTCCCCCGGGATGTGCCGGAGACATGCCCCACCCCCTCCACTTCATAAAATGTCATTTATCTCAGAAACCATTTAGATCCCCACCCCTAAACCATATATACTCACTCTCAAAAGAAACGATACATAGATTTGAAAGGGAAAAAATAATTGAAAACATAATAATGATCAATCCTTTACATGTATAATGAAAATATAGACTTTTATGGTACATTTCATCCAAAATTCCTAAAATTTGAACAGCATCTGATTCCATTAGAAAGTACGAAGTCTCGTAGGGGTCACATCAGAATTTACACAAAAGTCAATAACGTGTATGCCCACCATTTGCATCTCTGACTGCAGTACAACGACGCCTCATTGACCGGATAAGTGTCTGGATTTGGTTCTGGGGTATCGCGTTCCATTCCTGGTTTAGAAAAAGTTCAAGCTGGGCTAACGTTGCAGGTTGACGACGTCTAATGCGGCGATCCAGAACATCCCACAGATGTTCTATTGGCGAGAGGTCTGGAGATTTTGCGGGCCAAGGGAGAACATTCACTTGCTGCTGCTGCTGGAGGTAGTCAGCACAGACACGAGCCGTGTGACATCTGGCGTTGTCTTGCTGAAATAACGTCAGCTGTCTGTTAGCGTTCATCAGCGGAACAACAACTGGTGCCAGAATCTCGTCCCGATAGCGTACTCCAGTCAAGTTTCCTCGCACAACAACAAGCTGGGAATGATGGTGGAAAGAAATGGCACCCCATACCATCACGCTACCGCCTCCGTAACGGTCTACTTGACGCACACAGGCGTCAGCAGAACGTTCACCGCGTCTTCGGTAAACCATCACTCGTCCATCCTTGCGTTCCAAAAGAAACCTTGATTCGTCGCTGAATAGAACCGTGTTCCACTGTTGCTGAGTCCAACGAATGCGCTGACGTACCCACTGTGCCCTATTAAGACGGTGACGTCGATTAAACTTTGGTCCATTGTATGGGCGCATTGCTCTGATACCGTGTTCAGCCAATCTCCTCCGAACTGTTGATGCACTTATTCTGTTGTTGTTTTGTCCCCGTGTTGCCGCACTAGTTGTTGTGGCCATAAGAAAACGATTACGTAAATGTGACGTCCGAATGTGACGGTCCTGAGCACGTGTTGTTACGCGAGGCCTGCCTGAGCGGGGTCGATCAGCAACTAATCCTGATGTTCTGTAGCGTGCTACAAGACGTGTGATAGTCAAACGCGAGACACCAAACTGAGCTGCGACGTCAGCTTGACGTCTTCCAGATTCAAGCATCCCAATGGCTCGCCATCTCTGATTTTCATTCAGCCGTGGCATTTCGCTTCAATTCAAATTCTTAATTTTAGGTGTTTTTTCTTCGTTTGGGTACAAGTCCTTCACAAAACATTCGAAGTTTTCCCTATACATGTATTGGGATATGCTCGAATCGGGCTGCACGTGCAAATCGTTAAAATCGACTTAGCAGGCAATCGGACTGTCCGATATGGTTCAAAAGCCACCACACTCTAGCTAGACGTCGTATACAACGAATTTTTATGTCATTTGAATCTGTAATTTGGTTGTTTTGAAAATATTTTCACTTTAATCTTGTATCGTTTCTTTTGGGAGTGAGTATATATTCTTGTTCCTTATGATAAGATGGACTCAGTGACACCAACCTGGGGGTCCCCTGGGATGTGCCAGGGCCATGCCCCACCCCCTCCATTTCATAAAAGGCCCAATATCCCAATAACCTTACAGATACCCACCCCTAAACATTATATTTTCTCGTTCATTATGATAAGACGCATTCAGTGACACCAACCTGAGGGTCCCAAGGGATGTTCTGGGGCCATGCCCCGTCCCCTCCATTTCATAATATCACAATATCTTGGAAACCTTACAGATCCCCACCCCTAAACCATATATATTCTTGTTCCTTATGATAAGACACATTCATTGACACCAACCTGGGGGTCTCCCAGGGCCTTGCCCCACCCCTGCACTTCAGAAAAGGCCTTATATCTCAGAAACTGGTCCAAGCCCCACCACTAAACCATATATATTCATCTTCCTTATGATAAGATGCATTCAGTGACACCAGCTTGTGAGTCCCTGGGGCATGCCCGGGCCATGCCCCACCTCTTGGTTTCATTAAAAGCCATATATCTCAGAAATCGTTCTGCTCCCCGCCCCTAAACCATATATATTCTTGTTCCTTATGATAAGACTCGTTCAGTCACACCAACTTGGGGGGTCTCTTTGTGCTGAGGCAATGTGCCCCGATCTTCCACTTCATAAAAGGCCATATATTTCAGAAACCATTCAAATCCCCACCCCATAATCATATATGTTCTTGTTCCTTATTATTAGCAAACCTACTGTAGGGGTGTCCGCAGGGGCCTTTCCACTTCATAAAAGGGCCTCATATCTCGGAAACTGTTCAGATTCCCACCCCTAAACCATATATATACTTGGTCCTTATGATAAGACACATTTAGGGACAACAATCTTGGGCTTTCCTGGGATCGACAGGGCATGCTCCAACCCCTCCACTGTTTAAGAGGCCTTATATCTCCAGCCATACAGATCCCCACTGCTAAACCATCCTAGTTTAATAAGACACATTTAGTGATACCAACCAGGGCTCCATTGGGTCCATGCCCCGCCCCTCTACTTCATAAAAGGCCTAATGTTTCATATACTGAATCCACATGGGTGCTCATTTGGATATTGGGGTTCTCTTGGCAGATTAAAATGATACCATGTTAAAATACATGGCTGCAATTGGGCAGTGCCCACCTGAGCTCTGGTGAGCATAGTGGCCCATGGGCCTCTTGTTTATATTCTGGCAGCAATTCGGGACTGTGTGTATTTGATTCATCAAAGAGTTCTTCAGCACATCAGAAATGGCCAAAATTGTTTTTGACTTTGCAAATACTTTGTTTGTAGTGCATATATCATAAATCATAAAATATAAAGACATTTTGCACTGGAGAAAAAGCATAGCTTTCCACAGCATTCTGTCACACAGTGATATACAATAAATTAAGGTACTTTTTACCATGTCTCGACTCAGAAAATGCCAGTAGATATTGTAAGCATGGTCAATTTGCCATAACCTTATATTGTGGTGTCAGTTATGGTTAATAAATGCTTTTTTGAGTTGTCAGTGTATCTTAAATTTCGAATCCTGTCATTTAACATTGCCATTCAGCAAATTTCGAATAAGCGCAACAGTACCTAAATGTATCCCATAATTTCAAAGCTTTTGCAAGACGTAAAAGTTGGGAAACATCTGTTTTCTACCTTCCAATATGTTGATCTTAAAAGGGTTATGGCTTAAAATTTTGGTACTTTCAGACCACCTATTGCTCAATCTCAATAGCTTGGAGCTCTTACTATCCTACTTAATATAGAGAAAACTGGGATTTACGGGGTATACATTATTCTCTTATTTTTGCTCCAAGACATAGGTTGTGGGTACTCGTTAGAACCGCCTCAACATGCACCCACCACGTATGTTTGCAGTATAAATTTGAAAAATATCAGATTTTCATCAGGTAAGTATCCAGTTTGGAGATGTGAAAAAATGCACTGTAGCATGAGTTTGTTACCGTAATGTCAAGTATTAACAATATGTTAACTTGCGGAACTGTTAGTTTTGTACAACTGGACAAAGATGGCTGCTGGTCTGAACCTTTTCTGGCCATCTGTGTCACAAAACCTATTTTCTTTTGATGAAGTTCAATTGAATTCACTACGATAAAACACTTCTGTGCAAAAATGATGTCTTGCATATCTCTGGAACTAGCATTCTTCAGATGAAAATATTTTATATTTTTTTTACTTCTAAACATAGACTGTAGGTCTCAGAACCGCTTCATTGAGGAAGTTCTTATGAGTACCCACAATCTGTTTTTTGAGGTAGTGCTAATGAGTACCCACAGTCTTTGTTTTTGAGCCAAAATAAGGAAAATAATTTCTTGCACACCAGATAAGGAAATCCATAGTTTTAGCTTGGGATAGAAATTTTGTTCTAACCCTGGTGTTCTTACCCAAAATTGAATATTCTCGCGTGTTTGATAAATGCACTGCCTGAATATGACCTCATAAGCGCCCTCATTAAGGTTGACATCGTAGCACGTTACATGAAGTCACTAAACATTTCTGTAGTGTCATCACATAATGCCGGATGTCTGCAACTGAAGTGACTGCAGTATTTAAAATCCATGCTCAGAAATGGAAGGTATGCAAGAAAAAGAATCCTACATGGGTGTGAGGGGTGGATAGAAAAACCCGTCCCTCGGGATCACTGTCCGGCATCACGAGGCTTGTGATGCCGGACAGTGACCCTCGGGACGGATTTTTAGCTCGTCTGTTTTTTGAAAAAAAACTTTCGAGCTATTGTCATCACTCCGGCGTCTGCGTAGTCGTCCTGCGTCGTCCTTCGTCGTCCTGCCTCGTCCTGCGTCGTCCTGCGTCGTTCCAAAAAAACTTAACCTTGGCTATAACTTAAAAAGTATTAGACCTAGCCTCATGAAACTTCATACACACACTCATCATCACAAGAGCTACATTTTGACCAAGGACCATAACAACATTGTTGATTTTGGCTGAATTATCTCCCCTTTTCCAATTTTTTTCTGAAACACATTTTTTGCTCTCATTTTAATACTATTCACAACAGAGCCTTCAAACTTCACATGAATGTTCCTTGGGACAAGACCTTTTCAGTGATACCACACTTTTTGATCTGTGACCTTGACCTTTGAACTTTGACCTATTTTTCGAAAATTTAACCGAAAACCTTAACCTTGACCATATTTCCAAAAGTATTTGGCCTACCTTCATGAAACTTCATACACATACTCACCATCACAAGAGCTACATTCCCTACAAGTTTTATAACTCCACCTTGCAATTTGATTGAATTATCTCCCCTTTTCTCTCCGTTTTTTTTAAAATTGTTTTTGTCTCTTATTTCAATACTATTCACAACAGAGCCTTCCAACTTCACATGAATGTTCCTTGGGACAAGACCTTTTCAGTCATACCACGCTTTTTGACCTGTGACCTTGACCTTTGAACTTTGACCTATTTTTCGAAAAATTAACCAAAAAACTTAACCTTGACCATATTTCCAAAAGTATTTGGCCTACCTTCATGAAACTTCATACACATACTCACCATCACAAGAGCTACATTCCCTACAAGTTTTATAACTCCATCTTGCAATTTGATTTGACTTAGAACTTTTGTTTTCTAAAAGAAACTGCAGACGAGCGTTGGCACCCGCTTGCGGTGCTCTTGTTCCATTTAGCCTCACTCCTATGAAAGATTCTTAAAGTATACCCCTGTAAACCCCTCTTTTCTGTAAATAAAGTTGGGTTTACAGGGGTGTTCATTACACAAACTTGTTACAGTGATGTCTCTTATTTTATTTCAGAACTCTTCATGAGAAGTGCCAAAACTTGATGAAGAAATATGATAAAGAATCCCGTGCAAATAAGAGACTTTCGATGGAATATGAAGAACTCATGTGGAAACTTTCTGAGTCATTTAGTGAAGTCTCGGACATGGGTTCTCAAGAAGCGTTGTTCTATAAAAGACTTGGTATGTCCCCAACAGGGACAGATTCCCCGGAGTTCGGTCGTAAGTTAAGAAGCACGTCAGGGTCCGATGTAAATAGTCCCTCTAGGAGTCCCGCCTACAGAAGATCAACTTCTTCTAGTGGGGACGATGAAAAGAGACTGAAAAGAAGGTCTGGTACATACCTATTGGACAAAAGTAGGGGAGACTCATTGACACGGTCATGGTCCCCGGCAGCACTTTCGTCATCGTCTCCCTTGAGAGCGAAGGCCACAGGACACGACAGAATGACCCAGTCCTGGTGTGAGGCAGACGTTTTCGAATCTCCTGAATCAGAAACAGATCAGGTTATAATGAGACACAAATCTGGACGTAGGAAGAGAACAGTCAGTGAACAAGATGCAGAAATAAATGGTGGGGGCCAAGATTTTACCGTTGAAATTTCCGTTTCGCCACGAATTAGCAAGGAAAATTTGAATATATCTGAGAATTATGAGACTTCAAATTTGAATGGAATTACTGCTGAAAATTCAGATTCTTCACTGCCTAGTAGTGACACAAAACTTCCGACACATTCAGAGAGTGAAACTGTGACCTTGACTGAAGAAGAAAATGTGTTCATTGAAAAACCCAGTCTAGGTGTAACCCAGCAAACCAGTCCAACTGGGACTCAGCAAAATACATTGGAACCAGTCACTGCTACTAAAATTTCTGATAACCAGTCAAAAATTTATAAAGCAGACAGTGCTAAATTACAGACACAGACTGTATCCTGTCCACCATCACTCATTCCAACTCGGCAAGCGACTGATGTTTCAAGGTCACAGGAAGCTTCCTCAAGGTCGCAGGATACTGCGGACTCGCAAAGTAAACTTAGAAAAATGACAACAAGAAGTACAAAAGAATCTGTTGTTTAAACTCACATGCTTGAAGTGTAGCAACAAGCAGTTTAGAACATGATCTAGCTGCAACGGCTTGTCTTCAGGAGCGAACTGGTCTGTGTCTACTATGTTTGCTGAGGCAAAACTAGCCCAGTACTTGGCGCGTAATAATAATAAAGATACCCTTGTAAGGGGAATGGATTATGCCTTCATGGGGGCTAACTCTGTCAGAAACATTCACTGTTTCCCTGACAATAAGAATTTGTGGGGACTTCTCTTAACTTCTTGTGGGGACTTCTCTTAAAGGAAAGAATTTGCTCTGCTCCTAGGAGCAAATTCTTTCCTTTAAGAGTAGTCACCTTACTCCTTAGGAGCAAATTCTTTCCTTTAATAGCAACAGGAAATCACAGAATGGGACTGGGTTTTGAAAATTGACTGAAGAAATATTTTGGCTATGTTCATTCCCTTTAAAGGATGGATAGTTGTGCTATCCGACATTATACTTTCGGTTCACCAGAGAACATGTGTGATGTAGGAATATGATATTTCGTTCTGTTTAGCAAAAAATATCTACCGTATTTAGCTGTATTAACTGCACAGTGCACTTAGACATACCAGTCTAATCGTAAAATCAAGCCCTAGAAATTCACTCTATTCAGGCTTAACCCTTTACCACTCAGGGATTTTGTGAATTTCGCTGATTTTCACAGTGTTGCACCTAACAGCAACTTCAACTAGCCATTGTTTCATAATGGATGGTCCGTTTTACACCAAGCTCGGTATGAATGTTCATTTGGCAGTAGCCTTTCAAATGCAACCTTTCATGACTTGATCATTGTTGTCATGGTAATGAGGGGACATCTCAAATTTGGTAGAAAGTGTGTTTTCACATGAATTTTTGACCAAATCTTAATCTTCACACAGCTGTCAAGGCAACATTTAAGGGGTTTGGCACTGACCATTGTTTGCAACATGTTTCATCAGCATCAATTTTTAGCCATTTCTGACCCCAGACACCCTCAGATATAAATTTTAGCCGCCGGTTGGGTCATACACCCAAATTTTTTCGGATGTGATAGGTGGGTTGGGGGGGGTGGGGGGGGGGGGGGGGGGGGGGGGGGGGGATATTTTTAGTAGGGGAGCACGCGAAAAAACATGTCACTTTTTTGACCAACACAAACATAACTATCCAGGGGTTGGAAATGCAGATTTTAGGTGCTTCTGGGGCTTAAAATGGGGGTGGGGTGGGGTGCAGACACGTATCTGAGTGAGAAAGGTTTAACTGTATGCTCCTTTTGTCAACTTTGCCAGGCATGTCTAATGTTGGCTTAGGAGCATGTACATGTGTATATTAATACACAGTAAGTTCCTTAACCCATTGTTAACCTGGAAACTTGTAAAGAAGACATAGGCAAACACTGCAGACCCAGATCAGATGCCACATTATGCGGTGTCTGATCAGGGTCTTCACTGTTTGCTAACGGTATTTTGCACCAAAAAAAGTGTAAAATCAACAAAATAATCCTGACTACCTGTACATGATAAGTAGACTTGTCTAACATATACCAACTGACGAGTCCACCAGTATACAATGGGTTAAGTGATTTTTTTAGCATTTTTCTACCTTAATCCATTACATGACTGTGTGAAACCCCTAAAGGGGTACCTTGGCAAACAGTAATGTGTTCTTCTTTATTACAAAAGCTTAATAACTGATATGTTAATCCAATGCAGGCGGGAAACCCCTAAAGGGATACCTTGGTAAAATAAGCAGGCCAAGATCAGACGCCGCCGAACGCGGCGTCCAATCAGTGCCTGCACTATTTGCTAACAGAATTTTCCGTAAAAAATAGAAAAACGAAAAATAGGCCTGACACCCCTTATATGACAAATAGACTTGTCCAATGCATATAGTAATGGAAGAGTCAACTAGTATACAATGGATTAAAAAGACTGTAAAATCTTGTGCTGTAAATTGGTGTCAGCTATACTCCTTCAAAAAAGTAATGATGTGCACTTGTGTATAAATTACAGTGAATACAGTAGCTTGTATATATGCAGTAAAATTCCTCTGTTAAGACCACCTTTGAGACTGTTCAAAAGTGGTCTTTAAGACCAAAGGTGATCTCTGACCAGAGGACACTGCATGCAGAAAACACAAAGAAAGAATAACTGCAACCTACTAAATAAGCTTTTAGAAACAGAATTAGTCTTAATTTTAGGTGGTCTTAACCCTTATCTTGCTGTTCATGACAACCCCTATCTTTGCAAACAGTGTAGATCCAGATCAGATGGCTTCTGAAGAAGCCATCTGATCAGGATCTACACTGTTTGGCATTCAGTTTATGAATTTATAGCAATATATTACATCATGTAATTTGATTGGTTGATAGAAATGGGTGTGGCTTAAATGAATATTCAACAAGATAAGGGTTAATAGCAGAATTTGACTGTATTTATGTGTTTTTTATTAAACAGAAGGTAGAGTAATTTATTACCTCAATATTGATATTAATAGCAGATGAAAACGCTCATCTAAGATTAAAGCGGTGCGGAGCGGACCGTCCATTCATAAAAACACTATTGGTTCCATTGGTCGGCAGGGCTGGAGATTATTCCATCTCAGTTTTTGGTAAGCGTCCCACAAAATTGGAAGCAACATCTCCAAAATGACCTATATAATATTGAAGGGGACGTTAAACCTTAAAATTTAATGAAGGGCTGGAGATATCATTCCATCTCGGTGTTTGGTAAACATCCCACAAAATTGAAAGCAACGTCTCCAAAATGACCTAAATAGTGTCGATGGGGATGTTAAACCTCAAATGAAACAAACAAACACTCATCAGATTAACAATCCTAACCCTGGCTGGCTGACCCAGATATAGTGAATTTTGGGGGTTTACAGGGGTATACATTATTTTCTTTATTATCACTCAAAAAACAAAGATTGTGGGTACTCGTTAGAACCACCTCACTGAGGTGGTTCTAACGAGCACCCGCAATCTATGTTTGGACTAGAAATAAGAAAAATTTAACGTATTTTCATCAGAAAAATAACCCTTTTGGAGATCCAAAAGAATGCGTTATGTCACATGGCTGCGTTATTCTAATGACAGGAGAAGCAATGCTTTCTTTGTTTCTTTTATGGAGAAAGGAGAAAAAATATCTCCAAATCATCATCGCATATTCACCAAATTAGTTTATAAATAAATACCTGAAAAATTTCACATACTTTAGTCCGAGGATAAGTAGAAAGTGACATCAAAAGGTATACCACCATAGGTAGGAAAGACGGGTTATACCATTATTATAAACATACTTGGTAGCAAGACATGCTATACCGTTGTAACTGTTATTATAAGCGTTATTACCTTTTGACAACAGTGGACAATGCTTAATAACAAAACAATTCGCTGATGTCAATTTCTTCTTATCCTCGAGCTAATGTACCAGTTAAATTAAAGTTCTGATTTATGGGACCAATTTCCAGGAAAAATTACATCATTGCCATGATTGGTTAGTTTCATATGCGTCATGAAAAGAAAATTTGTCAATTGGTTTAGTTATCATTTGAACGGTGCTATACAACTGCCATTTGCCTGTAGAAAATGTAAGTATTAATCAAAGCCTGACAGCACTGGTTGGTCCATTGTCTGTGAAAGAAGGCTGAAAAAATGATCCTGAACAGGTTAGACAATCAATTCCTGTTTATAATTAAACAATGTAGACCCAGATCAGATGCCGCAGTAGTGGCATCTGGGTCTACATTGTTTGCTCAGCCCAGCACGCGAGGCCAGTCCACGTTTTACAGAAAATCTTCTTTACACAGCTCTCTGACGCCACAGCGACAAGAAAAGCGTGGCTATTAAACCTCAATCTCATTGTTCGGTAAAAGTCCCGTAAAATTGGAAGCAACGTCTCCAAAATGACCTATACAGTGTTGACAGGGAAGTTAAACCTCAAATCAAACAAACAAAACAACTGCCCTTTGCCTGTACAAAATTTACGAATTTAAGAATTAATCAAAGCACTGACAGCACTGGTTAATAGGCTGGAAAAATGATCCTGAATAGTTTATAGGTTTAATCCTCCAGTTCGTATTCATTAATATAATGTTATTAATCAAGTAATTTCGTATTGGCCCAGGTACAGGTCCGAGGTCTGCTGCATTGGCCCCGAGGCCGAAGGCCGAGGGCTAATGCAGCTGACTGAGGACCTGTAACTGGGTTAATACGAAATTACTTGATTAATTACAATTTTATTAATTGATACAATTAAAATAGCATGATTATTGATTTTTTGACCTCACTTGACCTCAGTTAATATTGGTTGACCTGGTGTTAATACGGATGACCTCTGATCAATACAAGATAGTCAATTAATAATAAACAATATAGACCCTGATCAGATGCCACAGTTATTCCCATCCTAATTGTAAAATTGCACAGTTTGCACAAAAAGTGGGACTTTGCAAACAGCATAAAACAAAATGTCATATAAAAAAGTGCATTATCATATAACATTGCTGGTATTTAGTGGATAAGATCAGGTCATAAAAATATAAATATCACCACACAATGTAATAACACATGGTTACAGGCACATAATATTACGATGCCATCTATAATAGAAAATAATGTCATGAGGCCATCCATAATAACACATGGTTACAGGCACATGTTATGACGCTGTCCATGACACCCTATGTTTTCAATTTCCATTCGTTGCAACTTCTTTGGCAATAAAAGCTGATTTAAAATTGTTATATGATAAACAAAAACTAATTCTCATGGCCATTTCATATGAAAATTATGAAACGAGTCTGGCTCATTTCATAAATTTCATATGAAATGACCACGAGTGTAAGATGCCCCATTATTCATGACGTCGCGTCTGAGAGTGTAATAACGCCATGTAATATTTTCGATAATCCACTAGTGGATTAAATATGCTAATTAGCTAGATACGTCCCAGAACATTACATGTACGACGTTCTTAACGACGTGGCGTTTACTAATGGCGGAATATTGATATTGTTGCAAACAATCGTGAATAAAATGCGTCTTTTGAATGTCATGATAAATAGAATCTTGCATTCGTGCTCATGTATTATTGAATTTATTAAATTCTTTGCGGAAAAGGGATTACATGCTCGGCACAGCCTCGCATTTTATCTCTTTTCCTCAACTCGTTTAATAAATTCAATAATATATGAAGACTCATGTAAGTTTCTGTATATGTTGCATTGTGACATTGTTATTCTAACAGTTTATAGGAGAAAATACTGTTACTGACTTTTTACCTTCACCAGTAAGGCATCGCGTTGTGCATCGGAAGTTGCATTTCTTGCCGTCTTGAAATGCTTTTTGTCAGTAGTTGTACCTCATATTTATTTGTACACTCATTTGGTATATCCATCATCGATTAGATAACAATTCAAGCTTTATTTGTGACCGCCCCCACCCATCGGGGCTTGGAGAAATAGATTGGGCTGCACGATGCTTCCACGCAGAGCTGATACCGATGGCACATGAGTACTGGTAATCCGCTTAGGTCTAAGCCTACCCAGGAAAATTGCTGCAAGTTGGGGCCCGTCCATGCTTAGAAACCCTATTGGTTTCATTGGGCGGCAGGGAATGAGATGTCATTTCATCTCAATGTTGGGTAAAAGTCCCACAAAATTGGAGGCAACGTCTCCAAAATGACCTAAATTGTATTGACAGGGACGTTAAGCTTCAAATCAAACAAACAAACAAAGCTTTATTTGTGAAAAAGCTTTTATTGCATTTACCCATGCTATTCAGATACTTGAATGCAAAACTAGTTATCTCCCTTCATAACTGAGAGAGACATATTGACTTGTTTTGTGTATGACTTTGTCTGAATCACTGGGGTAAATGAGGTTCAATTTTGTGATCTTAGAAATCCTTTTATGAGATACAGTAAAATTCCTATATTAAGACCACCTTTGGGGATAGTTAAAGTTCTATATTAAGACCACCTTTGGGACTGTTCAAAAGTGGTCTTAAGACCACTTTTGAACAGTCCAAAAGGTGGTCTTTTTCTAGAGGAGTCTGGGTGAAGAAAACAGAAAGAACAGTTTAAATCATTCAAATGTTGATGGGAGGGGTTGAAAATGACCGTTGTAATAAGGGGACCGTTATTCGGAGGTGACCGTAAGCACAGGTTTGACTGTGTTTAAAAGCATACTTAGTCAGCAGTTTAGCTGGTCTTAATAGCGGGGGTTTAACTGTATTATGAATGACTGTGATATAACATTAGTCTTGTTGGAGAAAACCCATCTTTGATGTTTTTGTCCAGATAAGATACAAACCAGTCTGTTCAGCTACACAGACTAGCAAGTGTCTTGAAATTTTACAATTGGACCCCGTCAAGCGATTTTGGTACTTATCGCCTATGCGAGCGGCGAAGGTTCAGGCAAGCCTGCGCATCCGCGCAGTCTCGCCAGAACCTTCGCTGCTCTCTCATACAAGCAGTGGATCAAGAGGAACCTTCAGACAGAAAGTCATATCCCTGGCCCCTCTGAATGGCTGGGCATGCGCAGTTAAAATTTGTCATGACGGAATGCTCGAAGACACAAATTCGCTTGGCGGGGCTCATACAGAAACTAGAGGTATTGTTCTATACACAGAGTAGACACAAAGGTTGATCTGCACTTTTGTTGTTTTCAAATGGCAAAGACACGTTTTCTCATGACGAGGCTTACATATAATTGTGCCAAGGTACATGTATTGCTATATCAGGAAAATATGAACCAAAATTATGGGTGCCGGGTTGTGTTTCTTAAAAATTTATTTGGATTTTGGCTGAACTTCTAGCAAACAGTGCAGGCCCAGATCAGAAGCCGCATTCTGCACTGTTTGCCAGGGTACACGTTTTGGGTTTTCTAGTACAAAATGGGTTAAGCAGGCCCAACAAAAACCCTGGATTGAGCTGAAATATTTTTTTTTTCCACCAGGTCCGAACAGTCGAGAAATTGTACATCATTCATCTGCTTCTAACACAAAAAAATCTTGTGTAATTTACACTTCCAAACTTGGCAGCTCTCGGCTACTGCCACTGTTGCCCTTTTCCCAGAATAAGAAATGCGGAAAACTTGCTGATAAATAATAACTTTGAGAAGTTATGAGGAGTGGATACATCTGGGGTCAGTTGTTCAAAACAACGACATTGTTAACATATTGTTAAAATTTGGATCATTTAATTTGGTAAATATGCTAATATTTATGATCAGGAGGACGCGGGTTCGACTCCCGCCGGGGTCGGCAACATTCTTTCGTGGAGATTGATCATGAAATCTTTTCTACGGTCATTCTCTCTCTTCCGCTGATTCAAGAAGGGCAGTTGTCAGTTTCTGGCGAAAGAATGTGCACTGTACTGGTTAACCGCTAACGTATACGCGCTCAGGAAAGTGTTGATAGGTAAACTGACCGGCTCAAAAATGACCTAAATAGTGTTGACTGGGCCGTAAAACTCCAATACAAACAAACAAAATGCTAATATTTATGCAGAAAAAATGTGAGCAGCTTTTGCAAATGCAAAAGCTGCTTATATTTTTTCAGCAAAAAATATTAGAATGTTTGCTGTAGTCAATGATCACATTTTTAACGCTCATTCACTAATGATATCGTTAATTTTGAACAAAGATCAGTTTCAAGTTCTGTACAGACTACTGTTTATATATCACCATTGTACAAAATCTATTGGTGCCATACTGATTGCTGTTAGTATCCTGGACATAAAAAGTCTGTCCAGGGTTATATAGCTATATTTATTTTTCGCAACAAAACAACAGTCAATATGGTGGAAAGATGAATAGGAAAAATATGTGATAGCTTGAAAGAACAATCCGTGATAAAGGCTGTAAAAAGCCGAAACGTCAGAGAAAGTGAAGAATTATTGCGAAAAATAAATGTAATAAAACTGTTTGTGCGTCAAAGATATATATAGCTATAGTCTTTCCTTTGATCCATTTGTTAGTTCATTTCTTTGTCAGTTCATTAGTCAATATTTACATCAAAACCTTTGGTTTAAGTTTTTGATAGCTGCCAGCCGAGGATATATGTGACTTCTGCTTAGCAACAGATAAGGTTCGTATTTTGTGATAATTGAAGGACAGTTTTTATCAATTCTCCATAAAAACCTATGTTGTGGGTATTCATTAGAACCACCTCACCGAGGCGGTTCTAATGAATACCCACAACATAGGTTTATATGGAGAAATAAGGAAAACTGTCATTCAATTATCATAAAATATGGAGAAATAAGGAAAACTGTCATTCAATTATCACAAAATATGGAGAAATAAGGAAAACTGTTATTCTATTATCACAAAATATGGAGAAATAAGGAAAAACTGTCATTCAATTATCACAAAATATGGAGAAATAAGGAAAACTGTCATTCATTTATCACAAAATATGGAGAAATAAGGAAAACTGTCATCCAATTATCACAAAATATGGAGAAATAAGGAAAACTGTCATTCAGTTATTACAAAATATGGAGAAATAACTGTCATTCAGTTATTACAAAATATGGAGAAATAAGGAAAAACTATCATTCAATTATCACAAAATATTGAGAAATAAGGGAAAACTGTCATTCAATTATCACAAAATATGGAGAAATAAGGAAAACTGTCATTCATTTATCAAAAAATATGTAGAAATAAGGATAATCTGTCATTTAATTATCACAAAATAAGAACCTATCTGTTGCTATGCTCTAGTTTACTATGTTTCAAACAAGAACAAAGCATGCAAAGTAAGTGTCGAATGGAGTTATTGAAATCACATAACATTTATATATAACTTACTATTCTGTTGTGCTGTACAGGGCTACTCAATGTCATTTCATTGCCTTGTTGTAGAAATACCTCGTGCATTGTAAATAACAGTTTTTGCATATTAGTCATAATTGTTGTCGCTGTTCAGATGGGTTCTGGCTTGAGAAAAAATTTCTATGTCACCCTTATAGCATGGCCCGTTTATGTTGGGCGTTAAGGCCAATTTCGGTTAGTGCTCTACTATCAAGCCTTTGGGGCTTAAGATGTCATTTCATCTCAGTGTTTGGTAAAAGTCCCACAAAATTGGAAGAAAGGTCTCAAAAATGACCTATACAGTGTTGACGGGAACGTTAAACCTCAAATCATACAAAACAAACAAACAAATTCCTTAAGGAGGAAAGCCTGAGAGTAGTCCCCCTTTTGAAGAGGCATAGAACAAAGATGAAAAAAAATGATGAAAAAGGCTCAGAGACCAACTTCAGGATGTCTTAAGGGGATACTATACCCCTTCAGGCAACTCCTTCAAAAGTATTTTTGTCTCCCAGATCAATAGGGGTCAACTCCTGAGGAGCAAATTCTTTCCTTTAAGAGTAGACCCCTTTTTCAGTGGGACAGAGTTTATAGAAAAGCAAATGGACAGTCCTGAAAGTTGTCTCCCTTTGAAAAAATGGCGGAAAATTCTGCAAGGTGTATTCATTCTTTTAGAGCAAACAGAAGTCCTATAGAAAATTGCTGAAAAAATGTTTGGTAAACTTTTAGCTTGACATGAGCTCAACAAGGTTGACTGGGCCGTTAAACTTCAGAGGTGTCTTGATACAGTTTTAGACATTGACATTTTTTTCTTTCTCAAGCCAGAACACATGTAAATGTTTTGTTGTTATTTTTTCTTCGGTTTTGTCGAAGGATTCCAGTTATTTATTCAAATTTGATCACTGTAAACTTATTGCTGCCTTCATTCGTCATGAATGAATATTACAGCGTACTTGATAGGAGCTAGCCAGCTACTGTGTACAGACTACGAAGACACTGAATGAATATTACAGCGTACTTGATAGGAGCTAGCCAGCTACTGTGTACAGACTTCGAAGACATTGCTTTCTGTGGCCTTAAACAGGGACTGTTTCAGCCAGCTCATGAGAGAGTATACCAGGTTTGTGTCTTTTGATATCAAGTTTATCAGGCAAGGCTTCGAGAATGCTTGTAGAATTGCGAGGCTTGCTGAGCGATTCTACGTGCGTTCTCGAAGCCGAGCCTGATATCAAATGACACAAATCTGGTATTCTACTTATCAGTTAATTCCATTGAACACTTTTACATTTTTGCCATTTTTTTCCAGCAGTCCAGTTCATAGAAGTGCAATGTCACGTTGACCTGATAAAGCTCACTTGTCCTGAGATAGCATATCTTTATCAGGTCAAGGTGTTACAATGCAATTAATATAGGGGGTAACTGATAAAAAAGGATACTTATTCCATCGAGACTGGGAACCATCTTTAAACCATCACCAAATTAACAAGTCCTTGAAATGAACACCCCTCTAAACCCCACGTTATATAGAGAAAACTGGGGTTTATAGGTGTTTGCTTTATTTTGCTTATTTCTGCTCCAAGACGTAGGTTGTGGGTACTCTTAAGAACCGGCTCTATGAGGCGGCTCTAACGAGCACCCAAAACCTATGTTTGGAGTACAGATAAGAAAAATATATTTTCGTCAGAAAAGTCCAACATTTTGGCGTTAAGAAAGAATGCACTATGTTGCACAGGTTTGTTTGTTTGAATTGAGGTTTAACGTCCCCATCAATACTATTTTGGTCATTTTGGAGACGTCGCTTCCAATTTTGTGGGACTTTTACCCGACATTGAGATTAATGACATCTCAAGCCCTGCCGCCCAATGAAACCAATAGGCTTATATGCATTGGACAGTCTGACTACACCACTTCGCCTGGCAGGTCTAGTCCTTCCCAGTGGTTTACCAGTGTTCATGTGTGGTCAGTTTCAGCTCTGCCTGGAAGCATCATGCAGCCCATTCTATTTCTCCAAGCCCCAATGGGCGTAGGGGACACAAAGCCTAATCCAAGTCAGCATTATAATGAAGTGTTCGAGAGGTTTAAATTTGCCAATGGTAATGTAATTTCCTCCAGTAAGATACAAAATGACAAGATTTGCTTAGAAAGTGTTTTTGAAATGCCTTCTTTTCTTAGGAATTTGTTGGGTTTAGAGCTGGTTAGGGCTGGCTAATCGGAGCTGAAAAGATAATCGATTATCAGTCCTGTCATTGCGATCGATAATCGATTAGTAATCGCTAAGGTTTTTGTCCTAATTTTACCTGTCTGGCTTTCTGTCTGAGCATGACTCTTACCATATGTTGCAGTTTACCATATGTATATTTGAACAAACAGGCCTGAGCAAACAGTGTAGACCCAGCTGAGATGCCGCAGAATGCGGCGTCTCATCAGGGTCTGCACTGTTTGCCACTCATCTTGCTAGTTTAGGCATAACTGTGGGTAGTAAATTGCACCTAACAAGTAATCGATTAAGAGCAAATCAGAAATGATAATCATTTTTGTGAAATTTATCGATCGATTAATCGATTATACGATTAATCATGTCAGCCTTAGAGCTGGTCCACTTTACCTTCAGTGTCTATACACAGTTCTGGAGACTTCTTAATCTTGATTTGACTGTAGTTGTCTGAATGTCTGAATATGCATTTTTGTTCGTTTCCATCCTTTGTCCTCGCCTCTATAAAAATGATGTTCATTCCTTCATACCAAGTCACAATTTTGCTCGGGTGCTTTTACGTTATGTACTCAACAACTGTTTAATCCTTAATGCTCCAAGCAAAATACAAGCAGATGATATTTTAATGTTTTTATTGTTTTGTTTTTCAGAGAAAATTAGGCTTGACATTTCATGTGAATTGTCTGTACAGCAAACAATTCACATGAAATGTCAAGCCTGATTTTGCAGACGATTCCCATAAAATGTCAAGCCTTATTTTCACATGAATTGTCAAGTCTTCATCACGAAAAATAATTCTAACCCCTTGAATCCCACTTTTATATATCAAAACTGGGGTTAACAGGGTCACAGTTTTCTTATTTCTGTTCAAAATCATAGATTGTTGGTACTGCTAAGAACTGTCTTGCCAAGGCGGTTTTAATACTTTCCCACAATCTTTGTTTTGAGCAGAAATATGAAAAAAATACCAGAATTTTTTGTCTGTAAATTTTCATTTTTGGTGGTAAAATTTTCAATATATTTGAATAGGCATGTTTTCATTTCACATGAAAGGACAAGTGTTCTTTCCTCTGAAAATATAAAAGAGAAAGTATTTAAAAATGTCATCTGCCCAATTTATGATTGGTGGTTTTAGGGTAAGTTTGGATGGAAAAAGCAACTTATAGCTATGCATACTGTTTTGTGGTTACTGTATGGCTTTTTGTCTTGTTTAATAATGAGGCATTTAAAATCATTTTCTCTGACAGCAGATCTCATTTACTTTATTTTGTTGTAAATATTTTGCATATATGACTATATAATTTATTTAATACCCTTGTACATTTCTAGTTTACCAATGTATGATAAAAGTCCTAAACTTTTGACCAGGTAACATTGTCCTTCACTCCACTATAAAGGAAGTAATGATGGGCCTCCTCTGCCTTGTGGTGTAAGAACTTGACTCTTGACCCATTTTGTACCAAATGGAATCTTCTAACTTATATATCGCAGGAGTCCATTTCAAAATTCATGGATGTCGGGTATTTTCTTCAAAATTAATTTGGAAAATGGCTGTACATTTTGTAAACAGTGAAGGTCCTGATCAGATGCCGCATTCGGCGGCGTCTGATCTGGTCTTGCACTGTTTGCCAATTCCTCCTTTTGGGGTTTCCGGTACAAAATGGGTTAGATGTCTGCCACCACTGTGAGTTCAAGTCTGGCTGTGGATGTCTGTTGTAAGTGGTGCTTTTCTTTTGTTCCACTGTATAGATGGTTTGTATCGAGACTTTTAGGACTTGTACCATACATTTCTGTGTTGTGACATTAAGGTGACAGGTATAGCTGCAATGGGGAAACTGATCTGGAAATAGCTATATTGTGTATGTTTTCCTCTAAGATGGTATGGGAATACGTTCAAATCAGAATTATCTCCCTTGAAGTTGTTTCCAGTCACCTTAAAATATTTTGTTATGCTTACATATCAGGTGCTGCTTGTTGTTGTAAACTTCAGGTAAGTTGAGCTCCAGTTAACCCATAAAATGCCAATAACGACAGTTGTTGTCTGCTTTGTCGTATACTAGTTACTTTAAAATCACTTTTGCAAGCAGTGTGGACCCAAATCAGACTGCTCCTTTAGGAGCAGTCTGATTTTGGCCCACACTGTCTGTACGCAAACAAAAATCTTTTTTAAAAACATTTGCAAAAAAATTCAGCAGATAGCATATGCCGATGACATTTCAGTTTTTCTCCCGGCATCTTTAAGGGTTGACGATGTGTATTGGGGATGATTTGAGGACACTTTACTAGATTTCTTCTTGAAAATATTCCTTAGTACATGTACTCCTAACCCTTTTCCTGCTGAATAATTGAGTTTGCCACACCCATTTCTGACTATCAACCAATCAAATTACTTGATATAATATATTCAATAAAAATTCGCAAACTAAATGACAGTGTAGATCCTGATCAGATTTACACTGTTAGCAAAAGGATATCGGTTGTCATGTTCAGCAGGATAAGAGCTGATCTGGGACGGGCCTCCGTGGCCTAGTGGTTAAGAGCGCTGACTCTTGATCATTAGGTCTCTCGCCGCTGTGGTTCGAGCCTCCCTCGGGTCACATGCGAGACGCCACATTCTGCAACGGAAGGTCAGGTGGTTTTTCTCCGGGTACTCCAGTTTTTGCACACCGCTGATTAACGATAGGCTCAATATGAGTGAAATAATCTTGAAAGGGCCGTAAAACCAAAACCAAAAAAAAAAAACACAAAAAACAAAGAGCTGATCTGAAGCATGGAAACCTTTCCACATGTGCACAGTATGCCTTTAAAGGAAGAATTCAGAAACTATATCTTTGCCTTATCCACAGTAGACTTTGAGTGTTTAAGTTTTATGTCTCCCCAACAGCTAAGTGTCATAGTTAGACGGGAAACGAGACCTCGTTTTTAAAGACTCGTCCGAAAGTCTGGAGAAGCCCGGGATCAATCCTGCAACCCCTGGTTTACAAGGTGAGTAGCATAACAACTACACCACGGAGGCATCTGCCTTTATTAGAGCTAGGAGCTCTTGAGCTCCATTACGATGACACAAAATGACCCATAAGGGTTGAAGTGTCTTTAAACCCAAAACAAACAATCCAAAATATATGTAACTGGAGCTATTGGAAGAATTTTCTGGAACGAATTTGTGTCAGCCATGATAAATGAGCGATCAGTGTTTGTCATTGGAGTGTCACTACTGGGTATATGTTGTGTTACATGTTGTTTTGCTATGATTCAGCCATTAATGAATCATACACCCTGTGCTGCGCTTTATTCATCATAATGAGAGCATTGTGATATATTTCATTCCAATATGAACATGCCCTAGAAAGAGAAAGACCTATTAAGGTGCTGCGGTGTGCACCTTATGCCAACATCGGTTGAACCAGACATGTCCAGAGTTGGTATAAGATGACAAATGTGTGCTTAAATGCAGAGCTGCAACCAACCACACGAGTACTGGTAAACCACTTATAAGGTCTAGGCCTGCCCAGGTAAAGTGGTGCGAGTAAGACCATCCCTGCATATAAACCTTATTGGTTTGTTTAGTGGGTAGAGCTTGACATGTCATTTCATCTCAATGTCGGGTAAAAGTCCCACAAAATTGGAAGCAACGTCTCAAACAATGACTCAAATAGAGTTGACAGGGATGTAAAACCTCACTTCAAACAAAATCAGGAGATTGAAGTCTTGGAAAGTGGAAAGTCTTGGAAGCTAAATTGGTATCATCTATACTTCTTGGAAAAAAAAAAGTTTGTTGTGTTCTTATTATGGTGAATACGGTGAAATATATATGTCCAAAGTTCAACTAGAGTGCTAATAAACAATGATTGCTTTACACGTAAATTTTTGCTTTTTTGTATTTATTATTTATATTAGTCAATGTACTATTTTGTTATAATTACCGGTATCAGTTATATAATCATTAGATATAAACTGTTGATAAGCTGTTGTGAACTTCCATATATTGAAATGATTCATTTTTCATACTTTGTGTTTTTTGGTTCTGCCCAATACATAAATTCTGCCTTCCGCTGTTCTTTTGTTTACTGTTTTGTATGAATGCAAAAATTTATATGGAATTTGGCAGTTGTGTTTCTAATTGTGCCTCATTTGGAAATGTGCTGGAATATTAGAAGAAAGAGGTCTAATCCTATACCGAGGCAGCAGAGACAAAACTGCATCAGTAGAGTACAGGCACCTGTCCGAGGTTTTAAAAATTGTTTTAGTCCTGGTCATAAATATTAAAATGCCAAAAATTGTGGGCATTTTAATATTTATGAGCAGGATTTACTTTTGGCTAAGTTGGTCCTGCTCATAATGAAATGCCAACAATTACTGATATTTTAAGATTTATGAGCAGGAAACACTTCATGCTCAGTTGTTCCTTCTCACAAGTATTAAAATATCAAGTTTTTTGCATTTTAATATTTATGAGCGGGACTAACTGCATGATCGAATGGCCCTGTTTATAAATGAGCCCGCACACTACAAAACCTACAATAAGATGTATTCCCAATGAAGACTCGGATCAGGCTGCGCTTCAGCGCAGTCTGATCAGTCATTGTGCGCTCTAAGGATAGCTAAGGGCCCAATGCTCCTCCATGCAGCAAGATAAGTCTCTGGTTAGACTATATGGATGCGCTGACTGATTCGCTGGGTGCACATGTCTTATTGTAGGTTTTGTCATGCGCTGGCTCATATATTAGAATATCAACAATTGTTGGCATTGTAATATTGATTATCAGGCCTAACTTCATGAGAGAATGTGGAAATTTTTTTCCATTATTTGGGTCAGGACCAGTCCATAGTTACTTTATACACTTACTGTTTTCTGTTGTTCTTTGTGATAAGAACCCTTTTTATGCCCCCGCCATTCGAAGAATGGTGGAAAGGGCATATAGCGTTGCCCCTGTCCGTTCGTCCGTGCGTCCGTCCGTCCGTCCGAAACTTAAACGCAGTCAATAACTTCCTTATTTCTTGATGGATTTTAAAATTAGTCGGCAGAAATGTTAACCATCATGAGACGACGTGTCACGTGCAAAACCAAGGTCCGTACCTCCAAGGTCAAGGTCATACTTGGAGGTCAAAGGTCTAAAAAAGGGTCCGAAACTTAAACGCAGTCAATAAATTTCTTATTTCTTAATGGATTTTGAAATTACTTTGTAGAAATGTTAACCATCATGAGTCGATGTGTCACATGCAAAATCCAGGTCCGTACCTCCAAGGTCAAGGTCATACTTGGAGGTCAAAGGTCAAAAAAAGGGTCCGTAACTTAAACGCAGCCAATAACTTACTTATTTTTGGATGGATTTTGAAATTATTTTAAAGAAATGTTAACCATCATGAGACAATGTGTCACGTGCAAACCCAGATCCGTACCTCCAAGGTCATACTTGGAGGTCAAAGGTCAAAAAATGGGTCCAAAACTTAAACACTGTCAATAACTTTCTATGGATGAATACGAACATAGACATATTTTCGGGCGGGGGCATCCGTGTCCTATGGATGCATTTCTAGTTCTTTTAATGTCCCAGCTCATTTGCATAGATTGACACAGCTTATTTGCATAAACTTATTTGCATAAACTGACACCGGTCATTTGCATGAACAGTTCTTGAATTTCCATGTTGCAGGGCAGTGAAATATGCTTAAAAATATATAGTGTGTATCTTTGCTATGCTCATACAGTTGAATGCAATTCACTACCTTGGGCTATGGACGCATACTACTCTGTTCATCAAATTTGCTGGTCATAAATTTAAATGCATTGTGCTATGGCAGAGTGTAACTGAGTCATGTTATGGCAGTGTAATTGGATCATGTTATGTGAGCGAGTGTGCTTGGGTCATGTTATGTTAAATATTAATTCAGTGTAAATGGATCATGTTATGCCTGTGTCATTGAATCATTTTATGTCATGGAGTGTGATTGAATCATATTATATCATGGATCATGGCTGATATGAACCTGGTATTCTCTATATGTCTTTTGATATCAAATTTATCAGGCAAGGCTTCCAGAATGCTTGTAGAATTGCGAGGCTCACCTTGTTGGACCATCCCTACATGTGTTCTGGAAGCCAAGCCTGATAAACTTCATATCAAATGACACGAATCTATCAGTTTATCCCCTTGTATACTCTTACAGGTTTGCCAATTTTTCCAGTTGTCAAGCTCATAGAAGTGCAATGCCACATTGACCTGATAAAGCTCACTTGTCCTGTGATAGCATATCTTTATCAGGTCAAGGTATTACAATGCAATTAATATAGGGGGTAGCTGATAATATGCCAAGAAAAGTGTAACTGAATCATTACAGTAAAACTTCGATGGCTCGAACACCGATGGCTTGTTTACCATGGATGAGTCGAACCCATTTTTGAGTCCCTAGGGAATTCCTCAACATTAGAAGTAGTGTGGGATAATTAAGGACATTTTCGACATTTATCTTGCAAATATATGCTGTGTGTGCTCATTAGAATCGCCTCGTCGAGGCGATTCTAATGAGCACACACAGCAGACATTTTTATTATGTAACAGCGAAAAGATGTCCCAAAATTAACCCTGTTATGCCTCCTGGAAGTAACACTCAGTGGCTCGAACTACCCCTGTCTCGAACAGATTTTCATTGTCCTAAAGGTGTTCGAGCCATTGAAGTTCGACTGTATATGTGAGGGGAAGTGTGATTGGGTCATGTTATGACAGTGTAATGGTTAGGTTATGGGTGAGGAAGTGTAGCTGGATCATGTTTGATCCTCTGTCTCAGGCAGCAGTGGTTTGCAAACATTACTTAATAAACTGTTAAAGTGAAAATATTGACTTTTATTCTCAATGTTTATTCCTCCAAGCCTTCGTATTGCCAGTATTTGGATAGACCTTTAGCTGGCCTTTATTTTCAATGAATCACTTGCTCGGGGCACTGTACCAGATGACTGGCGACAAGCAAACGTAACCCCGGTCTTTAAGAAAGGAGAAAAATATGATGCTGCGAATTACAGACCGGTGCCGCTCACATGCATCTGTTGCAAAACCCTGGAGCATATATTAGTTAGCAACATTAACAAGCACCTAGCCTCTGAAAGCATTCTTGCTGACTGTCAACATGGTTTTCGAAGTCGAAGGTCTTGTGAAACTCAATTAGTTCAGTTCTACCATGACATAGTGAGCAATCTGGATGGGGCCATTAATCGTAGCCACAAACAGACTGACCTGATTATCATGGATTTTGCCAAGGCCTTCGACAAGGTACCTCACAGGAGGCTATTGTACAAACTAGATCATTATGGGATTAGAGGATCCACACTAAAGTGGGTTAGCTCATGGCTCTCTGGACGCACACAACAAGTTGTACTTGACGGCCAAGCGTCGGATCCAGTCCCTGTTTTGTTCGGTGTCCCACAAGGTTCGGTACTTGGACCGGTCCTTTTCTTGATATTTATTAACGATCTTCCTGATAATATCAGGTCATCTGTTCGCTTGTTTGCTGATGATTGTGTTTTGTATAGGAACATATATACTACTTCTGACTGTCTTATCTTACAAGATGACCTGGATAGCCTAGCACGTTGGGAGGCCGATTGGCAAATGAAGTTCAATGTGGCCAAATGTCATTCAATGAGGGTGCCACGGCACCCTCCAGACAAGCAGATTAAATTCAACTACTCATTACATCAGCATACTTTGGAACATGTCCAATCCGCAAAATATCTTGGTATCACCATTACTGATAATCTTGATTGGGGTCAACATATTTCTGAGATTACCTCTAAAGCAACTAGGACATTAGGGTTTCTTAGACGTAATTTGGCTTTTGCACCTAGGCAGACAAAGGGTGTTGCATACAAAACCTTGGTTAGACCTCAATTAGAGTATGCATCACCTGTTTGGCATCCCCATGTTAAAACTCAGGTTCAACAGGTTGAGAAGGTTCAGAGGACGGCTGCCCGATGGACCTGCAGGCGATGGCGGAACAGAAGTAGTGTTGGTGAAATGCTCGATGAGCTGGAGTGGCCATCCTTGGAGGCCCGTCGCGAGCAGTCCTCTTTAACCTTCTTTTATAAGATACACTCTGACACAGTGTCTCTTAATAAAGATAAATACTTGACCCCTGTGACTACTTCAACTCAAACAAGGGCATCAAAACTAAACAACAGTCAATATCGTAGGTACCAGGCCTATAGTGATGCCCTGAAGAATTCTTTCTTCCCTAGAACTATTCCTCAGTGGAATAGTCTTCCCTCCTCTGTGGTAAATGCCAAAACTGCAGAGGAGTTCAAAGCCCGCATGGTGTAGATTTGGATCCAGAGGTGTGCGTTTTAGTACACCTCTGAAAGCAGATTGTAAATAGTTTTAAGAACTCATCCAGTGGGTGTGTTTTTTTTTTTTTTTTTGCTAAATTCTAAATTTAGCGCACCACCCAACGGAGGTAATGGCCAAGTTTGACCGACTCAGTATTTGAAGATAGATAGATAGACATAATTTGTCCCAAAAGACACAGAATTTGAGTTTGACAATATAGAGCTTGCTGTAACAAGACTGTATACACACATACTGGTGCACCCCGCCAATAGTGGATTTGCCAATTCCTATTTACCCAAGCGGTATTTTTTCAATATCGTAAGCGACAATTTCTGCACCGGACAACATAACAACCAGGAAGTGACCGTTTATCGTAAATTATTGTCAAGGATCATACGTGTATTCAAACATGCCGGTAAAGCATTGTTGTTACGGAGCTTGCAATAGTGACTCCAGATACTACGGAAAACGGGAGGACATGGAAGGTGTTATATTTATACCTTTCCCTAAGCAGAAGACGCAGCTAGAAAAATGTGAACGGTGGATCAAGCTCTGTGGCAGGAAGCATTTTAGTGTTGAAAATATTAAAAAAGAAACGTACATTTGTTCTAAACATTTTGTAGGGGGCAGAGGCCCCACACCAGAACACCCTGACCCACTTCCAGCCCTTGCAACCAGCTTTGAACGAAATATTCTTCTTTCAAAAAGAAAGCGAAAGTCTCCCATAAAGAGGTTCACCACCCCAAAAGTGTCAAAAAGGAAAAAGCTTTCTTTTGACTTGGATGAAAACACTGTCAACAATAATTGTGCTAGTACAGATACAAACAGTGATAAACCAGAGTATTCTGTCCATGCAGACCACTGCTACTATAACAACAATTATACACAATGGAGTACCAACTGTGAGCAGCCGCACTCATCTTCTGAGACTGCACCTGAAACTATGTCAGAGGTTGGGGATGACGAACAGAACACTCCCTTAGACATGCTTGATACAACCCTAGGTTTGTATATATCAATATATATTAAGTTGATAACCTCAGTTCACTTACAACATGGGGGCCTCTGCCCATCTGGGCATGGAGACGTAGATTGGACTATATGATGCTTCCATGCAGAGCTGAAACGAACTGCATGAATTCTGGTAAACCACTTAGGAGGTCCGAGTCTCCCCAGGCAGTGCTAGTCGGACCGTCCAATGGCGCCCATGCATATATACCTTACTGGTTTTATTTGGCGTCAGGGCGTTGAAAGTCCCACAAAATATAGGAAGCAATGTCTCCAAATGACCTAAATAGTGTTAACGGGGATGTTGAATGTCAAATAAAACAAAACATACTTCAAGAGAGCAAGAGTATGTGATGATTAACCCTGTAAATCCCTCTTTATACAGAAAAAGTGGAGGTTTTAAGGCCTAGGGTACTATACATGTATATTAATCATATTTCTCTAAAACATAGATTGTGGGTACTTGTTAGAACTGTCTAGACAAGGTAGTTCTAACTTAGAACTCAAGTTAGATATTTGAAGTCAGACTAAACAACTCTTCTTCTAAGTGATGGGGGGAAAGCCAGGGCGCACCTTAATACTTGGTACCAGAAACCCCAAAGAGGGTAATTGGCAAACAGTGCAGGCCCAGATCAGACGCCGCATAATGTGGCATCTGATCAGGGCCTACACTGTTTGCAAAATTTTCAGCCACTCTCGAAATAGTTTTTGAAAAAAAAAAACAACCTGACACCCCTAGATTTTTGAATGGATTCTAGCTATATATACATGTAAGGTGGAAGATTCCATTTTGTACAAAAAAGGTTAACATTGGGTTAACAATACTGCTTATGGACCTTTGTCATGGAAATAAAACAGTTTTCTGATTATTATTTTTTTTTTGTAACTTTACATAATGTTTGAGTATTTCAAAATGGTGAAGGTTTTTTTTATGTGTGCGTGTAAACTGTTTTCTGTGTTTCAGATCACGAAGAGCACACAATCAGTACCTGTTATTCACAAACAACTCAAACTCGCTCGTCATCTGTGACCAGAAGTGACTGTGAAGTAGGAGTACAAACTGACCTGAAATTTGATGACCTAGCTCAGTATGGAGATTCTGAGTTACAGGACAAGAAAAAGCTCCAGAGAAACTTGCTTATGAGCTATATTTTGAAGGATGATGAGTCCTGCAAATTTTACACTGGTAAGATTACTAAGAGCTAAAAAGATATATTGCAGTTACTTCTTTACAAAAGCAGTGGTTTGAAATGAGTGCTTACCTGTTTATAAATAGCTGTTTGAATGAGGCACTGCTCAAAATTCAGTCTTTGTTTGTTTGTATGGGAGTTTAATGGCCCAGTCAACACTATTTTAGTTCATTTTTGAGCCGGTCATTTTACCTATCCACACTTTTCCTAGTCATACATAAGTGGTTAACCAGTACAATGCACATTCTTTCGCCATAAACTGACAACTGCCCTTCTTAAATCAGCAAAGGGGAGAGAATGACCATAGGAAGGATTTCATAATCAATCTCCACGAGAGAATGTTGCTGACCCCAGCAGGTATCAAATCCGTGTCCTCCTGATCACCAGTCGGAATGATTATTAGTTATCAGTGTGATACCAACTCACTAAAGGTTATAAGAACTCTTAAAAAAAATACATTGTTTTTTAAAAAAATATTCTATTACCATTCATTTCCAAAAATTTCAGACGTGTTCTTTTCAATACTAGTTCTTTAATTATCCATAAAAAAGCAGTTTCATAACGAGAACATGGCTATATAATTTTGACCCCTGCAAACCCATTTTTATATAGTCAGAATGGGGTTTACAGGGGTAAGCATTATTTTCCTTATTTCTGCTAAAAAACTTAGATTGTGGGTACTCGTTAGAACCACCTCGATAATGCGGTTCTAACAATTACTAACAGTCTGTATTTTGAACAGAAATTAGAAGAAATATCAAAATTTTCATTTTGTGGCAATCAAGGTTGTTTTTTTTTTTGCATTTATATATGTGTTTTTTCCGTAATGTTGTTCTAGCCTACATAATTGTGTTCAAACGATGCTGATGGAATGGCAGACATTGCAAAGCATTGCCATACAGCTACTTTATCAGTGGTCTGATCTGGATCTGCACAATTTGCTCTGACTAGTCTGTTCGAAACCGTAGGATCATTACAGATAAATAGGTGTTTGATATTTTTCTTCAGGTCTGAACTTGGCTGTGTTCACCTTGCTATTTACATGGGTTAAGAAAAAAGCTGACAAGCTGAGTTATTGGCGGGGTCAAGACACAACAGAAGCAAAGGCAGTAAGTTTCATTAAATATTCATATATAATAAACGTTGCATCCAACAATAATTTGTTTGATGTGAGGTTTAACGTCCCTCTTTTACAACACTGTAAAGGTCATTTTGGAGATGTTGCTTCCAATTTTGTGGGACTTTTACCTGACATTGAGACGAAATGACATCTCAAGCCCTATCGCCCAATGAAACCAATAGGATTTATAAGCATGGATGATCCGACACTCACACCGCTCTGCCTGGGCAGGCTTAGATCCTCTAAGCGGTTTACCAGTACTCGTGTGTGGGTCAGATTCAGCTCTGCATGGAAGCATCATGCAGCCCATATATTTCTTCTAGCCCTGATGGGCGGGGGCCGAACATCCAACAATAAACCTTTTGTTTATTTGATTTGAGGTTTATTGTGCCCGTCAACACTATATGTAATTTTGGAGACATTGCTTCCAATTTTGTTTCTTTTACCCAACAATGAGCTGAAATGACATCTCAAGCCCTGCCCCCCAATGAGACTAACACCTGTTTATATGCATGGATGACCAACTCACACCACTTATGCCTGATCAGGCTTAGACCCATTGAGCGGTTTCTCAGTACTCATGTGCCATTGGTTTCAGCTCTGTCTGGAAGCATCATGCAGCCCAACTTATTATTCTTGAAGCCCCAATGGGCTGTGGCAGCCATCAGTATTCAATAAACATAATGTTTGTTATGTTTATAACATTTAATAACAATTTAACAAACTGCATACATGCATTTTGGACTTGATGTAAACATAAACAATACACATACATGTATGATAAATAATACACATAGCTCCAGGTAAGGTTTTTTTTTTTTCATGAGAAAAGTACTGACATTTTTCTTATTTAATAATCTTGTGGGTACTTATTATAAGCACCTCGGTGAGGTACTTCCAATGAGTACCCACAACAGAATTTTTATGCAGGAACAACAATAAAAAAAAATCTTAATAATCGTATCTGGGGTTATGTAAGTCTACTTCATTGATTCTTGCTTTTTGAATAGGAAGAGGAGCTGGAGTCTTATCAGGGTCTTCAATGTTTACCATTCTGAAACATTGCTGTATATTCTCCTACAATTTGAACTCAATGTTGGAATAAGAGGTTTTATCGTGTATAGATGTGACACAAAATATACAGACTGAATGGCTAAAAAGGGACAGCCTAATCTGGTTAATATAGATTGTGGATGCTCATTAGAATTGCCTCTGCAAGACGGTTGTAATTAGTACCCACTGTTATATTTTTTTAGCAGAAATATAAAAAATAATTTATACCTGTAAACCCTAATTTTACTGTACTATACAACTGGGGTCTGATGGGGTAAAAATGATATAGTCATGTTTTAGTGATGATCATCAAGTTAGTAACTTACTGAGTTTTGAAACAGTTTGGACCCGATCGATAATAATGCTTATCATCAATATGTAAATGACAATTTTGTATTTATGTTTTTCAGAACAAGAAGCCAAAGCCAGACCAAACAAGAAAGCTCACTGTCAAAGAAGAATTTGTACTTGTTCTGATCAGACTGAGACGTGGACTTGATGTTGAAGTTCTTGGTGACTTATTTGGCATGCATGCATCCAATATCAGTAGAATATTTATAACATGGATCAATTTTCTGTATTTGGAATTCAAATTTTTAATTGCTTGGCCTTCAAAAGAGCAAGTAAAATCAAATCTTCCAAAGCAGTTTAAATAATTTCCGAAAACCAGAGTCATTATTGACTGCACAGAATTTTTCATTCAGAGGCCAAGTTTGCCTTCTTCACAGAGAGTGACGTGGTCACAATACAAACACCATAATACCTTTAAGTCTCTGATTGGAATTTCCCCCACTGGTGCATTTACCTTCATTTCCAAACTATTTACAGGCAGCATTTCTGATAGACGAATTGTTGAAGAATCTGGCTTTGTTAATAAGCTTGAGTATGGTGATGATGTTATGGCCGACAGAGGCTTCCTTATTCGTGACCTCTTAGCAAGAAATTATGCAACTCTGAACATACCACCCTTCTCAATGGGTAAACAGTTGACTGGAAAAGCTGTTACAAAAACACGGAGAATTGCCAGTGCTCGCATTCATGTTGAAAGGGCAATTGGGCGTTTAAAAAATTTCAAAATATTACAGGGCATCATTCCACTTAAACTGCATGCTGTACTTGACCAGACTGTAACTGTGTGTGCAGCATTATGTAATTTAGATTCTAAGCTTGTCAAGAAGTGAAATGTTGAATAATGGATGACATGGTCAGGGTTACCATATAAGAGTACAGCTTGTTACTCTTAAGTTATAAAGCTCCACATCAGGTTAACAAGTCTGTGCATTGAAAACTCCACTGTATCCAACTTTTTATAGAGAAAAGTGGGGTTTACAAAGATATATACTATTTTCCTAATTTTTGTTCATAATTCTAGATTGTTGGTACTCATTAGAACTGTTTCATTTAGGCGGTTCAAATGAGCACCCACAACCTGAATTTTGAGTACCGGGTATTACTAAAACCACAATTTTTCCTTCACCAAAATAACTGTTTCAGAGAAATTGAAGAATGCACCATATATGCCACATAGGTTTATTATCCTGATGAAGATGATTAAATTTGTATCTGTCTGTCAATAAATCCTGCACCTAAAGATGATGAAGAGAAATGGTGATAATTTTTGGTTCCATTGGGGGATAGGGCAGGAGATGTCATTTCACCTTAGTGTCGGGTAAAGTCCCACAAAATTGGAAACACCTATCCAAATGACCTATACAGTATTGACAGGGATGTTAAACGAGTACAGGTAAACCGCTTAGAGAATCTAAGCCTGCCCATTGGTTCCATTGGGGGATAGGGCTTGAGATGTCATTTCACCTCAGTGTCGGGTAAAGTCCCACAAAGTTGGAAGCAACCTATCCAAATGACCTATACAGTATTGACGGGGATGTTAAACGAGTACAGGTAAACCGCTTAGAGAATCTAAGCCTGCCCATTGGTTCCATTGGGGGATAAGGCTTGAGATGTCATTTCACCTCAGTGTCGGGTAAAGTCCCACAAAATTGGAAGCAACCTATCCAAATGACCTATACAGTATTGACGGTGATGTTAAATGAGTACAGGTAAACCGCTTAGAGAATCTAAACCTGCCCATTGGTTACATTGGGAGATAGGGCTTGAGATGTCATTTCATCTCAGTGTCAGGTAAAGTCACAAAATTGGAAGCAACCTATCCAAATGACCTATACAGTATTGACGGGGATGTTAAACCTCCAACAAACAAAATAAAAACACAAAATATAGCCAACATGTTTTCGTGTTATCCAGACTTTTGGATGAGACTTTAAACTGAGATCCTGTCTCCATGTGACCTTAGGTATAGTGGGGCATAAAACTGCTGGAAAATGGATTTTTAATTGATGATGTTGCTAATATGATCTCAAAAAATTCCAGAGAGTGACATCGCATGGGCAGGTCCATGAAATGGACACCCCATACACCCAACTTTATATAGAGAAAACTGGGGTTTATGGGGATATATATTATTTTTTTTATTTCTGCTCCAAGACATATGTTGTGGGTACTTGTTAGAACCGCCTCAATGAGGCAGTTCTACCGAGCACCCACAAACTATGTTTGCAGTATTAATAAGAGTGAGTGTTTGAGTTTTACGTCCCACCAACAGCTAAGGTCATACGGAGACGGGACCTCTGTTTAAAGACTCATCTGAAAGTCTGGAGAAGCCCGGGATCGATCCTGCAATTCCTGGTTTACAAGGCGAGTAGCGTAACCACTACACCACGGAGGCTTCTACAGTATTAATAAGAAAAATATCACGGATTTTCATCAGAAAAATAGCCATTTTGGAGATGTGAAAAAATGCACTATGACATAGGGTGTGTTAATGTAATGTACTGAGTCGTCTCTTGTGATCTCAAACTCGAAGGGACTGGAAATTTTGGTTTTACTCATTAGTAGGTTGAGATAAAAACAGTTGAAATCTAATGAGAAAATAGCAAAAGTAACATAACAATGCTTAAAATTACATTTGGCAGTTGTTTGAGATTTCAGTGTTTGAGATAACTAGAGTTGGCTTATGTACAAAAGATGAATGACCATTACGAAAATACACCTATATAATTTTGACCCCCTTGAACCCCAATTCTGTATAGTAAAACTGGGGTTTACCTTAATTTCCTTATTTCTGCTTTAAAATATAGATTGTGGGTACTTATTAGAAACGCCTCTATGAGCCTGTTTTAATGAGTACCCACCATCTGTATTTCGAGCAGAAATAAGAAAAATATCACAATTACCGGTATCTCAAAATTGTCATTTTTAGCAGTAAAGTTTACAGTGTATTTGTATAGGCATGTTTTCGTAATGGCAAGCAGATAAGATCCTGATCTGCACTGGCGATCAGTCTTCTAACTGTGACATTATTACTGACATATCAAACAACGGTTGTGTTGTTTTTACCCTGGTATAAATTTATTGATTATGGAAGGCATCACATACTTTTCATGAAACAACAGGAGTTTCTGCACCATTTGTGTGAAAAATTCATGGTCATAACTCACGTTAGAAACATGGATTCCATGTCTAGTGTAAATTACTAATTCACATTCTGATAGTCCAAATAATCCCATCTGGCCTTGTATTTGGGCATAATATGGACACTGTGATGATACCTCCCATTTGCCAGTTTGCTTGTTATAGGAGATATTCTTTTCAATTGCTGCCTCTTTTGGTACCCTATCCCTGCAGGCAAAGGGGCATTTGATTTCAATAAGTTTGTCAGGATGAGGTGGCTTACATTTACAAGTTATGACACCATCAACACTACAACCTAGACACGGGTATTCTTTGCTAACTAAAAATCCTTTTTCCAGAATTTTGAGGCAGAAATGTTCATGTCTGTGCAGTCGCTGGTACATCATTCGAGCTATAGGCTCCTTGTTTCTACCCCATTTCAATGGTGCTGGAAGGTTTTGCTCCTGAAACTGGTTTTCCCCCATAATAACTTTCATGAATGAGGCTGGAGGCTCTGACTGCTTATCTATATAATGGTATGCTTTAGAAAATATTGAAGCAGTCAGCATGCCCTTTCTGACTGAATACCACAGTTTATTTTCAGATTGACCCTGTGTGGCCTCCATTATGTCACTTACGTTGCGGTCTGAATATACGAGGGATTTGAAAAATTCTTTACAAATGACTAGTTTATCATTTCTGTTGTCAGAATGTGCAACAAAACTCTGGGCCTTGTTTATTAAAGCCAGATTTGATATCATCAGGTTTTCAGCACTGTTGGTTTCTTGTAGAATTCTGTCTTCAGGATGAAGCAAAATATCCAAAACTTGTGCATTCTTTGATACCTGCAATGCAAAAATTAATCCTTATCCTACTGAACCTGACAACTCATAACTTTGCAAACAATGTAGATCCTGATCAGATGGCCTCTCAGACCAGGATCTACACTAAGTCTTGTTGTCATTTTGTTTGTGAACTGAAGAAAAACATGTTAAGTAATTTGATTGGTTGATAATAAGAAATGGGTGTGGCCAATTTAATTCATTCAGCAGGCCATTATGATAACACACATGTACAACATAGTGTATTTTTCACACCTCCAAAATGGCTACTTTTTTGATAAGATATTTTTCTAATAAGTGCTCAAAACATAGACTGTGGGTTCTTGTTAGAACCGCCTCATCGAGGCGGTTCTAACGAGTACCCACAACCTATGTCTTGGAGCGGAAATAAGACAAAATAATGTATACCCTGGTAAACCCCAGTTTTCCCTATATAAGGTGGGGTTTAAGGGGGTCTTCATTTCACTGACTTGATCATGTGATGTAGTAAGGGTCAAAATCAAATCTTATATAGTAACATAGTGTTCATAAACATATAATAATACCCATACAAACATGTTGCTTTCTTGTGCTCACACTTTTCTTTTATTCATTCTGTTCAATTTTACCAAAATGGATGGAAGAAAATTATCCACACAGGTAGCCAACAAAGTTTAATTAGAATGATACAGAAGCTATACCATAAAAACCAAACTATTTGAACAGATTTTGTTTGTTTGTTTGATTTGAGGTTTAACGTCCCCGTCAACACTGTGAAAGGTCATTTTGGAGACGTTGCTTCCAATTTTGTGGGACATTGAGATGAAATGACATCGCAAGCCCTGTCGCCCAATGAAACCAATAGGGTTTATTTGCATGGACGGTCCGCCTCGCACCGCGGTTCCTGGACAGGCTTAGATCCTCTAAGCGGTTTACCAGTACTAGTGTGCGGGCCGGATTCAGCTCTGCGTGGAAGCATCATGCAGCCCGTATGGGCGGGGCCGCTTTGAACAGATAAGTGGGGTATTTTGTGTTAGTGTTTCTTTTTGTCAATATCCACTATGAAAAATTATGCTGAGGTATTCATTTGTACTGATTTGCTGCTCAAGGTTTTGAAAATCGTAATACCACACATGTAATAACACTTTGGCGGGATGAAGTAAAGTCATGACGATGTCCAAGTCAACCATGCATTTATGTGAAGAAAAAAAATCCAAATTTAAAGGCGATAAAATCTGATTTAAAATGGTCATATGATACACAGAATCTTACACTTGTGGTCTTTTCATATGAAATTTATGAAACTCACCGAAGGCTCGTTTCCTCTGTTATTACACGACGTTATCCACTGCTTATAAATGACGTCTTATGATCAATATAGGATCTTACATGTGTGGTCATTTCATATGAAATTTTATGAAACAAGCCTTCGGCGAGTATCATAAAGTTCATATTAAATGACCACGAGTTGAAGATTCAGCTTATCACATGACCACTTTAAATTGGATTTTATCGCCTTTAAATTTGATACATTTTCCACAAAAAAAATGAATGGTTGACATGGACGTCATCATGACGTTACTTCATATCGCCAAACTGTTATTACACGTGTGGTCATACGGTTTTTATTACACGACGGTATCAACTGTTTATGGACGACGTCATTATGATAAAGGAAGTTATTCCTTAATAATTAGCACCATGATATGGTTACATGTATTGAGTGGTTATTTTATCTTAAATGATTTGGACATTGATAAAAATAAATTTATGCTACACAGGCTGTATTGGTATTTCTAGACTTATCAACTGATATGGAATGCCCCACACATGAGTCAAAATTCATACTAAAGTATCTAACAGTGCAGTTTTGCAATAACCTCCTCTGCACATACAATAAGAGGACTTTACAGACACATAAATGACAAGTAAACTTTAGTCCCTTTACTACTACATGTATACTCTTAGTCATTAGGTCTCTCACCGCCGTAGGTTCGAGCCTCGCTCGGGCCACGTGTGAGACGCCAAGTTCTGCAACGCAAGGTCAGGTGGTTTTTCTCCGAGTACTTCGGTTTTCGCCCACCTCTGGTTAACGATCGGCCCGATATGAGTGAAATAATCTTGAAAGGGCCGTAAACCCCCCCCCCCCAAAAAAAAATACATGTATACTCATTATAACACGGTTTTGATTATAACACAGCCAGGTCTTGCCTCCCAAATTGTCATCTTACTGTAATTTCTGTATTAAAATATCCCTTTATATTATGGTTCACTTATAACGGGATCTTGATCTTTGCATACCAAAGTGTTACAAAGGGACTGCCCTGTATTGGTTAAGCTTGAGCATGTAAAGCTTAACTCAGCACATGACATCTTTTTCTATACAGTTTAATCATCATTATTTTAGTTTGGAGGCAGGTTTTACAACCATTTCATGACTATTTCACTCACATCAAGTTGGTTTATCATGGGTGGGAAAGAAACTTTTGACATGCTTCTCACCTGCTGAAGCTGTAAGGCAAACTCATGTTTTCCTTCCTTGGCAATGTCATTTTGCTGGTTTGCAAGGCGTGGATCAAACAAGTCGACATGCGGCTTCACAGCACTGTAGTCTGTATGGGGACCATATTTCGCCCTGACAACAGAAAGATGGCGTACTGGAACAGGAATGCCGTGGCCTTTTCATCCACTGATTGTCCCCCTCTGTGCAGGACTTCTTTTCAAAGGCTTCTAACTCATACAGAGACGCCGAAACATGCCTACATGCTCCATCTGCCCTGCAAATAAATATAATTTATTACATTACAAAAACACACCTATACAAATATATTGTAAATTTTACCACTGAAAAAAAAAGAAAATTTTAAGATGAAAACTGGTTATACTTCTCTTATTTCTACTCTAGATTGTGGGTACTTGTTAAAACCGCCTCATTGAGGTCGTTCTCACAAGTACCCACAATCTATATTTTAGTGCATACATGAGAAAAATTAGATATACCTCTGTAAACCCCAGCTTTACCATATAAAATTGGGTTCAATGGGGTCTGAATATTATATAGGTGTGCTTTGGTGATGACATGACTAATATTATGCCACAATATTTAAGTGTTGGCAAAGGTTCCATAAATGCAAGTGCTTTATTCCCACAGCATAAAAACTATACAATGCTCAAATATACAAATACACCAGCTCTATAATGCTTCCATCAGGGTTCATAGCACAATCCATGTTAATAGCCATGATATATTAAAAAAAATGTATAGATCATATAGAAAAGTCATCATTTTTTTCTATATTATCTATACATTTTTGAGAATTGTTTTTACTACAAATAGTCTTTTGAAGGGGTCAGTTTTGTATATTAAACATATAATATGTCAAACAATGGTATTAACCCTTGTACTACTGAATATATTAATCTGTCACACCCACTACTGATTATCAGCCAATCAGATTACTTGATGCAAATAATTTCAAATTCACAATCTGAATGACAATGTAGATCCTGGTCAGATGGCTTCTTCAGATCTGATCTACATTGTCAGATAAGACATATCGGGCTCAGCAGGACAAGGGTTAATAAATATACCTAAATAAAAATGTAGCAGGACTGGGTAGCTCAATCGGATGCACGTCTAACTTGTGAATATGACAAAGGCATAACACCCATTATGCACAATACACATGTGCGTTATGTAAATCATTCAAAACTAAGGGAGCTAACTAGGATTTGAATTATATTCTTTCATATTGTTGATGGGACTACTCATAAAGGAAAATATTTGCTCCCAGAAGGAGCAAATTCTTTCCTTAAAGAGTAACCCCATTCAAGGAGAGATATAACAAAAAGGTTAAAGGTAAAAAAAGTTGTCTCCCTTAGACATAAAAAATATTTCAACCTAATATTGTACGTAGCAATATTTTTAGTCTGTCTTTGGCCTTGAGAAGCCTCCGTGGTGTAGTGGTTACGCTACTCGCCTTGTAAACCAGGGGCCGCAGGATCGATCCCAGTCTTATCCAGACTTACGGATGAGTCTTTCAACTGAGGTCCCTTCTCCGTATGACCTTAGCTGTTGGTGGGACGTAAAACTCAAACACTCACTCTCCCTCTTTGCCCTTGATCAGGAGGCCACAAGTTCGATACCCGCCTAGGTTGGCAACATTATCTCGTGAAGAATGATCATGAAATCTTTTATCAATAATTCCCTCACTTCCGCTGATTCAAGAAGGGCAGTTGTCAGTTTCTGTTGAAAGAATGTTCATTGTACTGGTTAACAACTTCCGTATAGGCATGCCCAGGGTAAACTGACCAGCTAAAAATGACCTAAATTGTGTTGACTGGGCAAAAAAGCAAAAATGTATAGATTGCTTTAATAAATTTTGTACGAAATGGAAATTCCACCTTATATATCTCAGAAGTAAGGGTGTCCTGTTATGTTTTCTTCGAAATTTATTTGAAAAATGGTTTAACTTCCTGTTAACAGTGTAGGCCGTTAACATACCCATTCCCCCCCCCCCCCCCCCCCCCCCCCCCCCCCCCCAGCTGAGGCGTCTGATCTGGGCCTGCATTGTTTTGCTATCTACCCATTTTGGGGTTACTGGTACAATATGGGTGGATAGATTGATTCGATGTTTAACGTTCCCGTCAACACTGCATAGGTCATTTTGGAGATGTTGATTCCAATTCCGTGGGACTTATACCCGACATTGAGATGAAATGACATCTCAAAGTGCTCTACCTAGGCAGCCTTAGTTCCTCTATGCAATTTACCGGTACTTGTGTGCGGTGGATTCAGCTCTGCGTGGAAGCATCATGCAGCCCATATATATCCAAGACCCAATGGGCAGGGGAGAACAATACGGGTTAAAGAATAATAAACAATTTTTCTGAATAATTAGGATTCATTTTCCTGAACTGTGTTATAAAGGTAAATACACAGGTTTACTATAATAGAGTTTTGAATTGTGATGGTGGGGCGACAGCAGGTCAGCTGGCCCCCTAGTTCCAGGCTTTTTAAAATACTTATTGAGCCCTCTCCAAGTCATGGACTGGTAGGAATATTGGGGGGTGTGCGGTTGGGTCACAGCACAGTCAGTTTTCAGTTTCTCAATCAAAAATATCTCTGCAGGATCAGATTTGTAGATACATGTAGATTTGTAGTACAGCAAGACAGATAGATTTTTCACAGACGCCAATATACATAAGTAAGAAAATAAATATAGTTACCCTCCTTTGCATTCACAATGGGCTGTTATAACATAGCCATCCTCTTTGTTCAGGACAATCCATAAATTGTAGAATTCCTTGTTAAGGTAAGTTTTATCTTTCTGAGTTGGCTTAACTTTTGCACGGAATAAGCAGTTTCTATGATCACCTAGCTCATTGAACTCCAGCAATTCCACATTTCCATCAAAAAATAACCTGTAGTCATCATAAGACTTGTACCCTTTTAATTTCTTGCCATCATAATCACTTCTGTTGAAAATTAGGTAATTAAAGATGTCAATTAATCCAAAATCTGGAATGTTGGTGAAGTCAGAAGTGTAACCAGGATGTTCCAGTGGTTTACAGTTTTGTAGACCCGCATGTGCCAGCTTCTTATTAACACAATCATGCACACTGTCGCCAAGAAAATCTGGGTCCTCCGGTAATTCTAACTTATGCACTGCAATAGCTATTTCCTTTAAAATAGATTTATTGTAGCCTGTGACAGTCACACCTCGGTTGCGAAGGTATTTTTGAAAGTCTGGGACACGATAACTGTCAAAATAATTAGTCATATTACCCACACAAAGCTTCAAAACAACCTTTTCATAACAATATCGATTTTGTTGTACAGTAACTAAGGTAAACAATGTCCGGTGGAGAGTATTCAGCAGGGGAGATAAATCTCGCGAACGCTTGCTATTGTTGTTGTTTCCGTTTATTGGCAAACGGACTATTGGGGCTTGCAGAAACAGATTTGGCTGCATAGTGCTTCCACACAGAGCTAAAACTGACCAAACAAGAGTACTTGTAAACCTCTTAGGTCTAAGTCTCCCCAGGCAAAGTGGTTCGAATCGGGTCCACATGCATATAAAACCTAGCAGTTTGTTTTTGTGGCAGGGCTTGAGATGTCGTTGCGTCTGTGTTGGATAAAAGTCCTACAAAATTGGAAGCAACATCTCCAAAATGACTTCGTGTTGACGGATGACTTAAAATCTCAACTCAAAATGCACAGATACTGGTCACAACCTACACATACTGCAGACAAGAGTGGACAAGATTGGTGGCAAGGCTTATGATATACACACTGGTGACAAGATGTTATACACTACACTGGTGACAAGACAGATGACATACATACTGCTAACGAGACAGATGACATACTGCTAAAGAGACAGATGACAAACACACAGCTGACAAGAGTGATGCCATGCTACTGGTGACAAGACTAATGACATACATACTGGTGACAAGACTGATGACATACATACTGGTGACAAGACTGATGATATACATACTGGTGACAAGACTGATGACATACACACTGGTGACAAGACTGATGACTGACATACTGGTGACAAGACTGATGACTGACATACTGGTGACAAGACTGGACATACTGACAAGACAGATGATATACATACTGGTGACAAGACTGATTGCATAAATACACTGGACATACATTCTGGGACAAGGCTTTACATACATACTTGTTTCAAGACCGATTACATACATACTGCTGACAAGACACTGGTGACAGGCTGATGAAATACACACTGGTGACAAGACTGATGCCATACATACTGGTGAAAAGACTGATGACATACACACTGGTGACAAGACTGATGCCATACATACTGGTGAAAAGACTGATGACATACACACTGGTGACAAGACTGATGCCATACATACTGGTGACAAGACTGATGCCATACATACTGGTGACAAGTCAGATGCCAAAAATACTGGTGACAAGACAGATGACATACACACTGGTGACAAGAAAGATGACATACATATTGGTGACAAGTCTGATGACATACATACTGGTGACAAGACTGATGACATACATACTGTTGACAAAACTGATGACATACATACTGGTGACAAGAAAGATGACATACATACTGTTGACAAAACTGATGACATACATACTGGTGACAAGAAAGATGACATACATATTGGTGACAAGACTGATGCCTTACATACTGGTGACAAAAAATTGTTGAAAGCGATGTTAAACCCGAATTCACACACACACACACATACTGGTGACAAGACTGATGGCCTACATACTGGTGACAAGACTGATGACATACATACTGGTAATAAGACTGATGACATACATACTGCTGACACGACTGATGACATACATACTTTTGACAAGACTGAAGACATACATACTTGTGACAAGACTGAAGACATACATACTGGTGACAAGACTGATGACATACACACTGGTGACAAAACTGATGACATACACACTGGTGACAAGACTGATGACATACATACTGGGAACAAGACTGATGACATACATACTGGTGACAAGACTGATGCCATTCATGCTGGTAACAAGACTGATGACATACATACTGGTGACATACATACCGGTGAGAAGACCGATGCCATATATACTCGTGAAAGACTGGTGACGAACATACTGGTGACAAGAAAGATGACATACATATTGGTGACAAGACTGATGCCTTACATACTGGTGACAAAAAATTGTTGAAAGCGATGTGAAACCCGAATTTACACACACACACATACTGGTGACAAGACTGATGGCCTACATACTGGTGACAAGACTGATGACATACATACTCGTGACAAGACCAGTGTCATACATACTGGTGACAAGACTGATGACATACATACTGGTAATAAGACTGATGACATACATACTGCTGACACGACTGATGACATACATACTTTTGACAAGACTGAAGACATACATACTTGTGACAAGACTGAAGACATGCATACTGGTGACAAGACTGATGACATACACACTGGTGACAAGACTGATGACATACACACTGGTGACATGACTGATGACAAACATACTTGTGACAAGACTGAAGACATGCATACTGGTGACAAGACTGAAGACATGCATACTGGTGACAAAACTGATGACATACACACTGGTGACAAGACTGATGACATACATACTGGGAACAAGACTGATGACATACATACTGGTGACAAGACTGATGCCATTCATACTGGTGACAAGACTGATGCCATTCATACTGATGACAAGACTGATGACATACACACTGGTGACATACATACCCGTGAGAAGACTGATGCCATATATACTCGTGAAAGACTGGTGACAAGACTGATGCCATACATACTGGTGACAAGACTGATGCCATACATACTGGTGACAAGACTGATGATATACATACTGGTGACAAGACTGACATACATACCGCTGACAAGACTGATGACAGACATACTGGTGACAAGACGATGCCATACATACTGCTGAGAAAACAGATGACATACATACTGGTGATAAGACTGATGACATACATACTGCTGAGAAAACAGATGACATACACACTGATGACAAGACTGATGCCATACATACTGGTGAAATTTCTTCTCAAAGGTTTTGATTAAACCCCACTATTTCAAAGAATGGGTGCATCCAAGGCTACTCCAGAAAGCTGGGGGAATTAAAAGGATGACTTGTAAAGGCAATGCCTTCTTTCAAGGGATACCATGCATGCAAGCAACTGTTGTGCTAACACAGAAATCAATGCTATTAAGTAGGATCCACAGCAATAATAGGTGTTCCTAACCTCTTGTATGAGAACATTATTATGTCTCTCATCACTTGTATGGGAACATAATTGTGTCTCCCTGGCCTCTTGTATGAGAATATAATTATGTATGACTGGACAAAAATAAAATTGCATAAAGTCAGTTTTAGTACTAGTTTATTTATCTTTCCATTTCATTACCGATATGAGCCAGCTCCTGAGAAAAACCTACAATAAGACGTGCGCCCAATGAAGACTCAGATCAGCCTGTGCATCCACGTAGTCTGATCAGTCTTCGTTGTGCGATATAAGGATAGCTAAGGGCCCAATGCTCCTCCATGCAGCATCAGAAGTCTCTGGTTAAATAATATATGGATGCGCTAACTGATCTGAGTCTTTGATGGGCGCACACGTCTTATTGTAGGTTTTGTCTTGCGCGGGCTCATCTGACAAATAACAAAGCTGCAGACAATATCTGCGGAACTCGCTAATTTCATGCCTACCAAATCAATATCAAAAATAGAACTACAGTCAAACTTCAATGGCTCGAACACCTTTGGGACCTCGAAAATCTGTTCGAGACAGGGATAGTTCGAGCCACTGAGGTTTACTGTCAGGAGGCATAACAAAATACTTTTTGACAACTTTTCTGCGCTCTGTAATGAAAATGTATGCTGTGTGTACTCATTAGAATCGCCTCATGGAGGCGATTCTAATGAGTACACACAGCATACATTTGCAAAATAAATTACAAAAATATCCTTAATTATCCCCACTATTTCTTATGTAGAGGATTTCTCTAGGGACTTAAGAACGGGTTCGAGTCAGCCATGGTAAACGAGCCATCAAAGTTCTACTGTAATTTTTATTAAGATTGCAGCCTTTCTCCACGCCCTGCCCATCAGGGCTTGGGAGAAATAGACTGGGCTGCAAGGTGCTTCTGCACAGACCTGAAACCAACCAAACTTGTGTGTGTGTGTGTGTGTGTGTGTGAAATCGGGTTTAACGTCGCTTTCAACAATTTTTCAGTCATATCACGACGGTGTCTGGTTGCGACAGGGAGCTCAATGCTCACGTTTATAGTGCTGCCTCACTGAAGTATCATGTCCCAGACACATTACATGATACCACACCCAGTCACATTATCCTGACACTGGATCGACCAGTCCTAGCTCTACCCCGTAAATCTGAGTGCCAAACGAAGAGCAGCTAGTACCATTTTTAACGACTTTGGTATGTCGCGGCCCGGGATCGAACCCGAGACCTCCCGTTCCCCGGAGCGGACACTCTACCAACTGAGCTATCGGGGCCTGTCCAACCAAACTTGAGTACTGGTAAACCACTTAGAATGTATAAGCCTGCCAGGGAAAGTGGTGCGGGTCAGACCGCTCCTTAAACCCTAGTGGTTAACTTGGGCGGTAATGCCTGAGATGTCATTCATCTCAGTGCCGGGTTAACACCCACAAAATTGGAAGCAACGTCTCCAAAATAACCTAAATCATGTTGACCAGGACGCAAAACCTTAACACAAACAAAAACAACCTTTTTTTACAGGTACAGTCGAACTTTGATTGGTCAAACCCCTTTCTGTTTGAGACGAGGATATTTCGAGCCACTGAGTGTTACTATAAGTGCCACAGCAGGCAGCATAATGGTGATAATTTTGGGACATCTTTTCAGTGTTCTGTAATATATATAAATGTATGTTGTGTGTACTCATTAGAATCGCTTCGTCGAGGTGATTCTAATGAGTACACAAAACATACATTTGCAAGTTAAAAGAAGAAAATCTTCCTAACCAATCTCTCACTATTCATATCTGGAGGAAATCCCTAGGGACTCAAGAATGGGTTTGACACATTCATGGTAAATGAGCCATCAAAGCTTGAGCTATCAAAGTTTTACTGTAATTTCAGGGATGAGTGGTACTGTATGAGGATTCAAAATACAATGAAACTTCAGAGACTGGACCACTTATGGCTTGTATATAATGATCGTACTTCCCGCCCATTGCTGAACAAGAAATTTTGAGGATTAATAACCCATTTTGTACCAAATGGAATCTCGGCCCCGCCCCTCAGGGCCTGAAGAAATATATGGGCTGCATGATGCTTCCACGCAGAGCTGATTCCAACCCGCACACGAGTACTGGTAAACCGCTTAGAGGATCTAAGCCTGCCTAGGCAAAACGGTGCACACGAGTCGGACGGTCCATGCTTATAAACTCTATTGGTTTCATTGGGCGACAGGGCTTGAGATGTCATTTCATCTCAGTGTTGGGTAAAAGTCCCATAAAATTGGAAACAAAGTCTCCAAAATGACCTTTACAGTGTTGACAGGGACGTAAAACCTCAAATCAAACAAACAAAACTAAATGGAATCTTCCTCATATATAGCAGAAGTCCATTTCAAATTTTAGGGGCGACAATGGCTAAACTTTTTGAAACAGTGAAGGCCCTTATCAGACGCCACATTCTGCAGCGTCTGATCTGGGCCTGCACTGTTTGCAGATTATCTGTTCTGGGGTTTCCAGTACAAAATGGATTAAGGAAGATTGTCTTTTACCTTGAAAATTATGCTATTATTCTAACGAGTACATACAATATACCGCATCCCCCAATGGGTTTTGTTTGTCTGATTTGAAGTTTTACGTCCCCGTCAACACTGTAAAGGTCATTTTGGAGATGTTGCTTCCAATTTTGTGGGACTTTTACCCTACATTGAGATGAAATGACATCTCAAGTCTTGCCACCCAATGAAACCGATAGGGTTAATAAGCATGGACGGGCCGACTCGCATCACTTTGCCTGGGCAGGCTTAGATCCTCTAAGCGGTTTACCAGTACTCGTGTGCGGGTCAGTTTCAGCTCTGCGTGAAAGCATCATGCAGCCCATCTATTTCTTCAAGTCCCACAAAACCGGAAGCAAAATCTCCAAAATGACCTAAATAGTGTTGACAGGGACACAGAACCTCAATTCAAACTAAAATACAACATACCACTATTTTATACAACATTAAAAAGATATGCATAAATTCTTCCAATTATGCTCCCTGACTTAGCACTATGAGAAACACTATTTGACTTGAACTACCCCCATCTCACACAAATTTAAGTTGTTCCAAAGGTGCTCAAGCCACTGAGTTTCACTGTATGAAGTTGATCTAAAATTCAGTGATGCAAAACCTCTTCTAAACAGACTAGTTTTTCTGTTTGTTTTTTAAGTTTAACAGACCAGTCAACACTATTTAGGTCATAATGAGCCGATCAGCTTACCTATCCACACTTTTCCTGGGCAGAGACGTATATGTATCCATCTTGTTCAAATAAAAGTGGGAGAAACCATCTTAAAGAATAATGTTTTTCCATCTTAAGCACAGTTCACATAATGCTTTCACTTTTGAGGAAGTGAATAACATGAAATCTTTGAATGAAATCTATCTTGTGTGATATAGATGAGGGTTCAAATGTAAACTTAAACATCTGTACCCATCCTTACCCTTAGGTAACTATTTTTTCATATTTTTAGCTACAAGAAATTATTCTTCCATGTGGGAAAAGCAAACCTGAAGCCTAATACTGGGTTGTATACATCAGAAATTAAAACATTTTTCATGCCACTCAAATAAACACTTATCTTCATCAGGCCATGTTTGTATGCAGTCTGATCAATTTTGTCTCTCATTACTTCCAAAACAGATAAATGTAAGAGGATGGAAAAAATGAACTTTAAAATTGGGCCTTCATTATAGCAAATAATCATGAGTTCATGGTGACTCTGTAAATTTTGTTTCAACATCCCCGTCAGCACTTTATAGGTCATTTTGGAGACACTGCTTCCAAAATTGTGGGACTTTTACCCGGCACTGGCCATTCAGATGAAATGACATCTCAAGCCCTGCCACTGAAACAAACCAGAGCGGTAGGGACAGTCCGCTCCACTTTGACTGGGCAGGCTAAGATCCTCTAAGCGGTTTACCAGCACTCATGTGCGGTCAGTTTCAGCTGTGCATGGAAGCATCATGCAGCCCAATCTACTTCTCCAAGCCCCAATGGGCCAGGATCTGACTTACTCTGTAAACGATTACGATTGGGATACGAGGAATTTTCCAGAATAAGATTTTTTATCTTGAATATTTAGATGACTTTCCATCTTGGAAATAATGACTGTTAGTAGTGAATATGCAAGATATGAGAAGGCTTCCTTGTTACCGTAATGATCCTACGTATTGGGAAAGGCAGGCCTAAGCAAACAGTGCAGATCCAGATCAGACTGGAGCAGTCTGATCAGGATCAACACTGTTTGCCATTCCATCTGCATCTTTTGGACTCCAGGCTGGATCATGAAAACAAATTTGTTAAAATTTTAGGAGAATTACAGCAAGTCCTCAAGGTGTCCGAATGTTTAGGATTTCATGGTTCTTCCTGTGACAACTTGCAGGTAAATTTTAATCAACGGGGATGCCAATGTAGACAAGGGACATAGGGCAATAGCTCTTCCTTCTCTTTGTGCAGGAGCTATAATGATGTATTATAACTGATAATTTGAATTAATACAAAATATGATGAGCCACTTCAGACAAGAGGACCATGATGGTCCTGAATGGCACACCTGATCCATATTGTACTAATGAAATTGTAGGTAATACATAATGGAGTAGAGGGTTTAAGCAAATTTGGTTGGAGGTGACCCAAGGAACATTTCTGTGAAATTATTTCAAAATCATAAGCCCCCCAAAACAGTTTTTTCTCATGGTAGATATCAAAGGACTTCTCTAGGGCCATTGGGCTGAAACAAGCTACAGTCGAACTACAATGGCTCGACCACCTTTGGTACCATGAAAATCTGTTCGAGACGGGGTTAGTTTGAACCACTGAGGGCTACTGCCAGGAGATATATGATATATTTTTTCTTTGTTATATAATGAAAATGTATGCTGTGTGTACTCATTAGAATCACCTCATCGAGGCGATTCTAATGAGTAGACATAGCATACATTTGCAAGATAAAAGTCGAAAATCTCCTTAATTATCTCCCACCATTTCTTATGTAGAGGAATTCCCTAAGGACTCAAGAATGGCTTCGACTCAGCCATTGTAAACGAGCCATCGAAGTTCTACTGTATTATAGTACTTAACAAATTAATTTGACCAATAGGGATTAGAGTGACAAACGGATGGATGAATGGAGAGAAAATTGGACTCCTGTTACAGCAGGTGGGATAATGACTAAAAACACAGAACCTGTGCAATCGAGTTACAGACACTTATCTCTACATTACAATTACACCCCTTGTACATTTTTTCATATTTTCATAATGCCATTTTTTATGCAAAAATATGCAATATTTTTCTTATTTCTGCCTCAAAAGATTGTGGGTGAGCTTTACTGAGATGGCTCTGGTGATCACCTACAAAAAAATGTTTTTCAGCATGGATAGAGAATACAAGATTTCTGAAAATGTAAAAATACTTTGTATATATTGTCCTCATTCACGGTTTTAAGGGCTAAATAAAACTGTTACTATGGTAACATGTTCATGTATTATATGCATCTGCACAGCATTAGAAATTATGATTCTCTTTTTCAATAATTTTACTAAAATATAGCCTACTGTTATGAGCATTGCATTCACCTTCAGGGGAGGCAACTCCTTAAAAAATATTTTTTTTTTTTTGTATCCCTTATCAACAGGTGTCTACTATTAACCGTTTTTGTACCAAATGGAATCTTCCTTCTTATATATAGCAGGAGTCCATTTCAACATTTAGAGATGTCAAATTGTGTTTTCATCAAAATCTATTTGGAAAATGGCTGAACTTTTTGCAAACAGTGTAGGCCCTGATCAGACACTGTGGTGCCTGATCTGGGCCTGCACTGTTTCCTAGGGTACCCCTTTTGGGGTTTCCGGTACAAAATGGGTTAAAGAAAAGAATTTGCTTTTTATGAGCAGATTCTTTTCTTTAATAGTAGAACCCTTTTTAGAGTGTCTAAGTCTATGGGAAAACAAATAGGAAGTCCAATAAGTCGTCTCCCTTGTTAAAAAACTAGAAATGTTTTCAGAGGAAAACAATGTCCCCTCACCATAAATATAATTTAAACACCCGTTTGATCTTGTAATCTAGGTTTAGGTTACCAAAATCTAAGGTGCATACAAGCCACTTTTGGCCATAAACTGACAGTTTTCGGGAGCTTGTGACCAAAAAACACGTCAAAAGCGCTAAAATCTAATCAAATCTTTGGTAGGTTGCAATCTATATTGTACCACGTTTGATCAACATTCATCAATTCTTAAATGAGACAGGGTGCAAACAAGCCATTATTTGCCACAAATTCACACTTTTGGGACACCTGTGACCTTGAAAACAATGCCACCAAATTCTCATTTAAATTCTAATAAAATTCTCATTCAATTCGGTAGGTTGTAATGATATACTGTGCCAAGTTTGACCAAATTTCATTGATTACTTCATGAGACAGGGTGCAAAAAAGCCATTTTTGACCAAAAATTGACAGTTTTTTGGGGGACCTGTGCCCCTTCACAATAAGGACAAGGCCATCAAGACCTGTGGCCCCAGCCCATCAGGGTTTGAAGAAATAGATGAGCTGCATGATGCTTTCAAGCAGATCTGAAACCGACCAAACTAGAGTACTGATTAACCCCTTAGTCCCACAAAATTGCAAGCAATGTCTCCAAAATGACCTATACAGTGTTAAGGGGGATGTTAAACCTCAAATCAAACAAATAAACCATCAAAACCTAATGGCAGTTTTCTCCCATCCTTGTGATGTAACCATGCAAGTTTGGTCAGAATCCATCAATGGTTCAGGAGATATGGTGCTTCAAACAGGATATGCAGACGCCAACACAAACGAGATCTGCACCAAGAACAATATGCACCCCCACACCCTTGGTGAGAGGACAAAAGTATCTCCTTAATTTTCTGGAACTGCTATAACATATCATCATTGGTGCATTAACAAAATGTTAAGCTACCATAGTGTCTTGTCACCATGGTTATAAGGTCATCTCTATGATGCTGAATGACAGAAAATATTTCTTTAATTTTCTGATACTGCTATGGTCCTTGATGCATCAACAAAATGTTAAGGTACAACAGTGTCCTGTCACCATGGTTACAAGGTCATCTCCGTGCCGCTGAAGCCTCTGCCAGACCCTGATCAATCAGATTAAGATCTCTTGTGTCCTCCTTAATAATGTCTATGAGGTGTTGTAATCCTTCTTGTTGCTGTTTTAACAACTGAAAATAACAAACAAAAAAAATTCTAGTGCCCAGGTAACATTCTTTCCATGGAGATTATCAAGAAGTGAGTCCACCCTGATAAAGAGGTTCTTAACCCTTTTTGTACCAAATGGAATCTTCCTTCTTATACAGTAGAACTTCAATGGCTCAAACATCGATGGCTCGTTTACCATGGATGAGTCGAACCCGTTCTTGAGTCCCTAGCGAAATCCTCTACATAAGAAATAGTGGGGGATAATTAAGGAGATTTAAGTCTTTTATCTTGCAAAGGTATGCTGTATGTACTCATTAGAATCGCCTCGATGAGGCGATTCTAATGAGTACACACAGCATACATTTTCATTATAGAACACCGAAAGGATGATTAAAAATATCATGTTTTGTCTCCTAGCAGTAATCCTCAGTGGCTCAAGCTACCCCTGTCTCGAACAGATTTTCGAGGTCCCAAAGGTGTTCGAGCCATTGAAGTTCGACTGTATAAAGCAGGAGTCCATTTCAAAATTTAGGGGTGTCAGGTTGCATTTTCTTCAAAATTTATTTAGAAAATGGATGAACTTTTTGCCAACAGTGTAGGCCCTGATGCATCTGCGGCGTCTGATCTGGGCCTGCACTGTTTGCCAATTACCCGTTATGGGGTTTCCTGTACAAAATGGGTTAATACTCCTTGATCTACCTTCTTCAAGTGCACGTGTGCGGCGAACTAATGGATTTAGATACACAACTTTTTTTAATGAAGCAGCTGTGAAAATCCTAAAACTTCGGACCCTTGAGGACTTGATGTAATTCTTCTAAAATTTTAACAACTTTGTTTCACAACCCAGCAAGGAGTCCAAAAGGTGCAGACGGAAGGACAATCAGTGTAGACCCTGATCAGACTGCTCAAGATGAATAATCTTTTACTGAATAGCTTTATAATCTTTTACTGAATAGCTTTATATGGGAACATTATCAAATAATTTTTTTTTTTGGTTTTACGGCCCTTTCAAGATCATTTCGCTCATATCGAGCCGGTAGTTAATCAGAGGTGGGTGAAAACTGGAGTACCCGGACAAAAACCACCTGACCTTCCGTTGCAGAACTTGGCGTCTCACATATGACCCGAGCGAGGCTCGAACCACAGCGGTGAGAGACCTGATGATCAGGAGTCAGCGCTCTTAACCACTAGGCCACGGGGGCCCGTTATCAATATCAATTATAGGAATTTCTAGTGAATTCTTTATAGAATGAGATTTTTTAATGAACCCCAATAAATAGTAGTATAATAGGTAATAAAGGACCGTTTTCTCTGAATTACTCCAAGAAACTAAAGTTGTGGCCCTTTGTTAGAACCAAGGTGTTTCTGACAAATATCCACATTTGTTTCCTGGAGTATTAAATGGGCCCTGTCAAACGATTTTGGTACTTTTTGCCTATGCGAGCAGCGAAGGTTCAGGCGAGCCTGCCCATCCGCGCAGTCTCGCCAGAACCTTCGCTGCTCACTCATACAAGCAGTGAATTAAGAGGAACCTTCAGACAGAAAGCCATATCCCTGGCCCCTCTGAATGGCTGGGCATGCGCAGTTAAAATTTGACATGACGGAATGCTCGAAGACACAAATTCGCTTGGCAGGGCTCAAATGATGCGACTATTCTTGAATATCTCTATTAATCCGTCTCATCCTTAGCTGAGGATAAGTTCCACTGAAACTGTAGTTACATCAAGTTTGGTCCTTATATCCAATAAAGAAAGTAGACTGTATTGCAAATTCATTGGCCCATATCATCAGATGTCACTGCAGTCTGGTCTACACTACACAACAACCTCTTTATAACACTACCGATTGGGTCCAAAGCAGAAACTGCATTATTTAAACAACCCTGCTGTATCGAAACAAAATGTATAGATTATTCAGACAAATGACCATTTTTGGTGATTTTTCTATATAATCTATATATTTTTGGGACCCATCTTTTACATCCAAAACTGCGTTATAATGAATCATGTTATAACAATTGTGGTGTATTATGAATCATGTTATAACAATTGTGGTGTATTATGAATCATGTTATAACAATTGTGGTGTATTATGAATCATGTTATAAAAATTGTGGTGTATTATGAATCATGTTATAACAATTGTGGTGTATTATGAATCATGTTATAACAATTGTGGTGTAATATGAATCATGTTATAACAATTGTGGTGTATTATGAATCATGTTATAACACTTGTGGTGTATTATGAATCATGTTATAACAATTGTGGTTTATTATGAATCATGTTATAAAAATTGTGGTGTATTTGCAAATTGACCTTTTATGGTTAACTATACCTATAAATGGGTTAAAGTCAAATAAGCCGGGTTCCAAAGCATAAAACTGCAATTTAAGCTCAGCCAAAACTTTGATGGAAGCTGATGATGAGTTTATTTCTATATGAACTAGTGCACAACATTTAACTAAGTGGGAGGATGGGTTGGTGTGCTTTCAGTGCCTTCTACGGCTTCAGTAGGGCAAGGGCCTGTTGAGCTTGCAGCAGGTCTGGGATGCAGGGGCAGGGAGGGGCTTTTTTTCATTTTTAATGATCTACTGTTCCTTTCTTTCCTTTTTTTAATACCTCATCTCTTTGCTTAAGGACTCGGCCATTGACCCACTTCCTGTTGTCAGTAACTGTCGGGGAGGGGGGGGGGGGGGGGGGGGAGGGGCTATAGAAGCCTTCATGGAGCAGTGGTTATGCTACTCGCCTTGTAAATCAGGGGTCGCAGGATCGATTCCAGACTTTCGGATCGAGGTCCCCTCTACGTATGACCTAACTGTTGGCAAGACGTAAACCTCAAAACCTCAAACACTAACTCACTCAGGGGGCTAGCTCGAAGCCGATTTAGAAACAGTGAAGGTAACTGATCTGCCTGGCATGACCTTTACTGTTGACTGGGCCATAAAATCACAACTTAAGGGGAATGGATACACCTTCAGGGGAGCCAACTCATCAAAGTATTTTTGTCTCCCCTGTCAATAGGGGACAGCTCTTAAAAGAAAGAATTTGGTCCTGAGGAGCAAATTCTTTCCTTTAAGAGTAGACCCCTTTTTCCATGGGACAGAGTTGACAGAAGAGCAAATAGGAAGTCCTGAAAGTTGTCTCCCTTTGAAAATTGGCGGAAAAATCTGTCAGGTGTTCCCATTCCCCATAACTAAAGACTTGTGCAAGCAGCAAAGCTTCTGATCGGCTAGTGCACCTGTGCAGTCTGGCCAGTCTTAGCTGAATAAAAATTAGAAAGAATCAAAGCACTAAGTTTACTGGTGGGTCAATTGTCTTTGAGTGCAGGCTTGGAAAATAGTCCTGGACTGAGACTTAAACTGTTTCGATAAACCATTAACTTCCAGCATTCTGTTGCATCTGATCAGGATCTACACTGTTTGCCAAGCCCAAACCATTATTCGAGTCCTGCTTACAGTCACATGGACTATGGCATTGAAAAACTTACTGCGCTTTATAAATATGTGTCAGTTGACAAACAATTAACCCCAAAACTATCCCTACATTACTCCTTATACTACCGTAAAAATACTAAAAGTTGGCACACCTTGAGAACTTGCTGTAAATTCTCCAAAAAATTCATTAAATTCGTTTCACGATCAAGCAAAGAGTCCAAAAGATGCCGACTGAATGGCAAACAGTGCAGACCCTGATCAGACTGCTCCTTCAGGAGCAGTCTGATCTGGGTCTGCACTGTTTGCTTAGTCCTGTCTGTCCCAATACTAAGGATCATTACAGCAATATCTACATTGTCTGTGTAATTACAGAACACTCTTAGAGTTAACAGATAGAGTGCAAAGTGGTTCATACCTCATTGAATACACGCAGATAGAGTGCAAAGTGGTTCATTTTTTTTTGGTTTTGGTTTTATGGCCCTTTCAAGATTATTTCACTCATATCGAGCCGATCGTTAATCAGAGGTGGGCGAAAACCGGAGTACCCGGAGAAAAACCACCTGACCTTCCGTTGCAGAACTTGGTGTCTCACAACAAAGTGGTTCATACCTCATTGATACACGCAGATAGAGTGCAAAGTGGTTCATACCTCATTGATACACAGACTCAAGAGATATCACATGATCGTTACTAGACTTGCCCAAGTCTGTTAATTAGGTGTCCATTGTAAAAATAATTGTTTACAAAAATAAAAAATAAATACATTGTAAATGAAATAGCAATACCGTCTTTTATTAACAGACTTGTAAATATTGAAAGAACTCATTCACCTTTCCTGTAGATGATTGTCAGATATGGGTGAGAAGTTTATTTAGATAACTTTTCACTGACAGGCTCCAGAGCTTGTTATCATGATTTATTTACATTAGTGGGGGAAAACCCGCATGAAGGCAAAGGGTTTTAAAGAAAAGAAGTTTCAATTTTAATCTTTTATTCATTACGATAACATGCCTATGCTATATTAGAAGGCTCCAACAATGACGTTAATCAGAATTTTTCTTATTTCTGCTCCAAACATAGATTGTGGGAACTCGTTACAACCGATTCAATGAGGCTGTTCTAATGAGTACCCACAATCTAGGTGTAACCGCCTCAATGAGGCGATTCTAATGGTCATACGACACTAGTATTCACATGATCATCCCCTAAACATGTCCATACAATGATAACCCTTGTTAACCCCACTTTATATAAAGTAAAGCAGGGTTTACCAAATTACCAGGCTAGTCATTTTGTAATTTCTGCTCTAAAACATAGATTTTGGGTAGCCCTCGTATCGTTTTTAATGACAGATTCTTTCTGTCATTCTTCGTCGTGCTGTATGTTTACAATTTTAACGTCCGAACTTCCGGCTTCCACTACTTTTGAAATATGACTCCGCGCAAATAGTCCGTTGTTTGTTGACTTTTCATGCTCGCTGTCTCAAAACTAATTTCTCATGGCATTATTTCCGCATTTTGATTACATGTTTTGTTTCATTTGTAATCAAAATACAAAAATGATCTTTCTTAAATTACAAACAAAACGGGAAAAGTTAATTGAATATGCATAAGGAAAGTTCCCATTTTATACAGCATAATGGGTCATTGGCGAATCTTGGAGGCGGCGTCTAACCACGGCCTTCACTGCGGGCTTCACTGTTGTCGAAATTTAGCCCATTTTTTTCCTAAATTAATTCCTATATTTCTTGCTGACGCCCCTTAATTTTGAACCGGGATTTCGAAATGAAATCTTCGTCAGATAAGTGATAATATTACATTCAGTACAAAATGGGTTATGATTAATTATATTTGTATCAATACGCCATTAAAGTACCTTTGTATATTTTAAGAAAAGAAAAAAAAAAAAAAAACAATATGTTAGAGCTACAATCAGTGCACACCATTTAAGTATCTAGATAAACTTTGAAAAATAAAGAAAATAGACCGTATAATAAGCTGTATTTAACTTTTGATTATCGGCCAAGCCGCTTTGTCTGGTCCTGACCCGCACACAACAGTTACAGGCCAGGTTAAGATTTTACCCCTTCAACCCACGAGTTTCTCCAGTTCGCTCTTCAGTCACTGAATTTGTACGCGTCCATTCTACACATGTAAATTGGGTGTCTAGTCAATAGTCGTCCCATGTAGAACCGAATGCGGTGTATCATTATGAGCCATCTCACCAGGTTCTACACTGTTTGCATCTGTAGGTATCTGTACTTGGCTATAAAGGGCTGAAAGGGTACAGACTCAAAACACTTACATGACCTAATTAAATGCGAAGTACGTGACGCTAGAAACTTCACCGTACGGTAGCAAGGAAGCAATAATAAACTCCTAACAGTTATCACTGTCCAATTCTGTTGTATAGGTCTAAATAACTGAATATGTAAGCACAATGTTGTGATACATAATTAGTCACATGCCGCAAAACTTCAAACATCGCACAAAAAGTGTTTTCCTTTGTTGTAGCGCACGACATAAGGCAAGCCGCGAAACACATCTCAGTCAACAAGTGTAAGCTTTTACAAGAAAGTTGCGGCTATGTGTTGTCATAAAACTAGCAACTAGCTCAGCAGGCACATGACGTAATTGTGACGTCACATCAACGTCGGTGCAACGTCATGACGTTGCATCGACGTTGATTTGACGTTGCCCTAGCGACGTGTGCCTGTTGGGTAGTCATTTGCATGTTGTTTTATTTATAATGTCCAAGTAAAATGAAGATGAAAGTGTTTAACAGCCGATTCACCTCAGTTTTGTGAACCAAACTAAAAATCAGCCCTCCAGCGCCATTGTTCTTATCACTTAAGAAAGTAAATCTGAATTGCACGACCCGCAGAAAAGCGACCGACTGAAGTCGGTTGATTTTCTAAGAGTGCCCTAAAATCACCGTGTCATTCTGTCAGTCTGTCAATCTCTCTGTCCGTCCGTAACCCGTTTGTGAAAATTGGTGATAGTGACTTAACCGCTTGGAATATTTAAACAATTTTTGTCATACTGAAAGATATCAATGAGATCTAACCAATGAACTTGCGAAATATTACATTCCATTTAGTATAGCCTCGCCGAGGCGAAAAATGTGAAAATTTTCGAACTGCTTCTCCTCGGAAACCGTTGGGCCGATTGAAGTCAAATTTCATATGGAGCCTCTATGGGATGGGGGAAACCAAAATTTGCTCATGGGGTCCAGGTCACAAGACCAAAATGGCCGCCAAGCCATATATGGTCTGTCTGTCTGTCCGTCCGTAACCCGTTTGTGAAAATTGGTGATAGTGACTTAACCGCTTGGAATCATAGGGAACAATCCTCGTAGTTTCACAAAAATATCCGATATCGATTTGCGACAGTCGCCGCAGACTTACCTGTAAACATCACCACCAAAATTATATAGAAATTAATAGGAAAGCCGTATTAAATTCATTAAATTACAATTTTAGAAGAATGTGACAAAAAATTATAAGTTATTTTCAAAAAGTTCTTTTATAAACAAGGAATTAGATACAAAATTTGTAAAATTAAATTAACGACTTAGTTCTTCCATTTTACTTTGAAAAGTGGAAGTTGTATTCCTATTCATCTTATATATATTTTTGCAAAATGCTCCTGAACCTACATTCAATTGCTTATTTAAAACTTATTACTTTCTCATTGGTTCTTTTATAAGTCATGACTAGAAAGAAAATTTCTCAAAGTTTGCAATGATATATACCATTTAATACTCAATTAAAAAATTAGTTCTTCCATTTTGATTTGAAAATAAGGAAGTCAGCTTTTCGGCACCTGCATTTTTTCTCGTGAAAATGACTAAGTCCACGAGCGCCAGCAGAACAAGATAGTCTTGGGTAGAAATTTACTTTAGCACAGTCTCATAATGTTTATTTATTTATTTATTTATTTATTTATTTATTTATTTGTTTTATTTATTTAATTTATTTTATAGATTTACCAATTTATTAATTAATTTATTCCATCTCTTGAAAGAACGCGGGAGCTGCATGACGAAAAGCTGTAAAACTTAGGAAATGAATGAATGAATGAATGAATGAATGAATGAATGAATGAATGAATACTTTCCCTTAATTCTTGGTAATGCATGGTATTATGTCTTAAATATAAAATAAGATCAACTGACTGACTGACTGACTGACTGACTGTGAGACAGACAGGCGCACAGACGAACGGAAAGAAGAAAGGATTGGTGAAAGAAGACACTAAGTTATTCATATCAAAATACATCAATGCGTCGAAAAGCTACAATTGGCTACTTTTATGTAGAATTTAAATTAAAAGGCATTAAGAAAATATCATAATTAGATGGTTGGCTGCAATTAGTGCAGACAGTTTTTATTGCAATCAATTTGTGTAGGCCTTCGCTGTTTGCCCCAGAGAGCCGAAGTTTGTTTGCTTTGCCCGGCGGGCGGACTTATCACATGAAGGACATCATTAACCAATTTACTACCATAAACCCTAAAACGGATACCCTGGCAAATAGTGCAGGCCCAGATCAGACGCGTTTGCTAAAACTTCAGCAATTTTCCAAATAAATTTTGATGAAAACGCAACCTGACACCCCTATATTTAGAAATGAACTCCTGCTATATATAAGGAGGAAGATCCCATTTGGTACAAAAAGGGTAAATTGACATATTGACTCATTAACAATTTGTTAACCCAAAGTTGCAGACATGAATTAAGAAACTACACACCTTTACAAATACATTGTAAATTTTACCTCTGTAAACCATAAAAGTGGGATTCAAAACTATATAGGCATGTTTGCCAGAGGACTTAGAAAGCCAGTCCACTGAATGATGGTGAGGATCTACCTCGCGAGTGTAATACAAAGCGTTTATGTAGTCCAGATTACATTATTTATTTATTTATTTATTTATTTATTTATTCGACACGTCCTTTAATACTGCTAAAATATCGATACCCGCTTTCTAACGCGCAGACAGTCTTTATTTTGAGCAGAAATAAGAAAATATCCAAATTTTTCATCCAAAAAAAATCGTTTTTTTTTTTTTGTTTTTTTTTTTTTGTTATTTTGCGGTGTAATCTACAAAAGAAATGCAGACTTTTGGGAAAAAGAAAAGGCTGAAAAATCAAAACTGAAAAAGCATAATAACAAATGAAATAAATACTGCACACCACAAATATCAGCATGAGGATGTGACAATTTCAGAATTAAAAGAAAAAAAATAAGACTCTTGGGATTGTAACAAAATTAAGAAAACGCGAAAAATGATTTCATTGATTCAAGACCTTGAAAGAGAACCAATTATTCGGGTACATAAAAGTGACAATAAACATTATGGTCAGGCGTCGTAAAATGTGATACCAATTATCTTAACCCATCTATGACAAAGGAATCCATCCAGGTATAAAGTTTATAGTGGTCCATTTCCATGTTTGGAGGGTCAAGTTTCTTTTCTTTGTCAAAAGTTACTCAAAAAATATGTAGAATAAGCAACCAGTGTAGACCTAGATCAGACGCCAATTTCTGTGGTGCATTATATGGTTTACACTGTTTGCGAATGCGTCCCAAAAGGGACGCTTGGCATATATGGGTCAGACCTTGTTAGTTAAATAGCTTGCAGCAAATAAGAGAGTACACGAGTCACTCATAAAATATAACTCATAGGGATAACATACCTATGTTAGATTTAAAACCATTTTTCATGACATCACGAAAACACGCCTATATGATTATGATCCCTTGAACCCCACTTTTATATTGTAAAACTAGGGTTTGCAGGGGTAAATTTTATTTTTCTTATTTCTGCTCTAAATATAGATTGTGGGTACTCGTTAGTACTTCCTCGATGAGGCGGTTCGAACGAGTACCCACAATCTATAATTTGAGCAGTAATAAAAAAATATCACAATTTTTCATCTTTAAACTTTACTTTTTTTCGGCTGTGAAGTTTAGAATGTATTTGTGTAGGCGTGTTTTCGTAATGTTTTTCATTTTGTCTAATGGGGAACTCATAGGGATAACATACCTATGTTAGATTTAATACCATTTTTCATGATTTTTCATTTTGTCTGATGGTAATTTGTGACGTTTTCCTAATTCTTTTCAAAACGTATATTGTGGGCACTCGTTTTAACCGCCTAATTGAAACCACAATACCCGCACAATATATGAGAACGTAAACACGCCTATTCAAATATATTGAAAAAAAAAAAAAAAAAAAAAAAACACACACACACAAAAAAAAAGCGATTTAATTCAGATACAAATCCTGCTATTTTTCATATTTGTGCTCAAAATATACATTGTTGGTACGCGTTAGAACTGCCTCGGCAAGGCAGTTCTAACGAGTACCCACAATCTGTTTTGAAGCAGAAATAAGAAAAATAATTAATACCCGGTAAACCCCAGTTTAACTATTTAAATTTGGGGTTTAATGGGGGCAAAATTATAAAGGCGTTTTTGCGTGATGTGTGCCCATTTTAACCCTTATCCTGCAGAACACGACAGCCCAAACATTTACAAACAGTGCAGGTCCAGATTAATCTGATCAAGATCTACACTGTTTGTCATGCAGTATTGGAATTGATTAATTATATCAAGGAATTTGATAAGTGGATAGTCAGAAATGGGTTTTTCCAAATTAATTTTTTCTGCAGGATAAAGGTAAGGATCTACTATTTTCTGTACCTAAGACGGTTCCAAAATTTATATACACTTAATTGATATTAAAAAAAAACAATGTGCAGTTGGCGCAGGTCATATTGCTTTATTGTTGTTCAAAGTTGTCGGACAATAAGTGAGTGAGTTTTAGTTTTACGTCCCACCAACAGCTAAGGTCATACGGAGACGGGACCTCGGTTTAGAGACTCATCCGAAAGTCTTGAGAAGCCCGGGATCGATCCTGCGATCCCTGGTTTACAAGGCGAGTAGCGTAACCACTGCACCACGGAGGCTTCTGTCGGACAATAAAGAAAGCCTTGTAATATAATGGTCACTTGTTAAAATTTATAATGATTAAATGTGTATTTTTATTATTAATGGGCATAATTAAGAAAACAGTAACACTAGATTCCTATTGGTGATTATATATAGATTATTCATTCTCCTGGTTGAAATATGGGATTTATAAACCGAGGGAGGTAAAACAATCCGATAAAGAAACGAGTGCGAAGCACGAGTTTCTTTAACGGATTGTTTTACCTCCCGAGGTTTATAAATCCCATATTTCAAATAGGAGAAATGTATAATCTGTATATTACATGCACTTCCATAGACTTTCAGGAGTGTTTGGATGTTGAATTTTGGATCTGAATGCCCGTTCAGTTGACTGTTTACAGCTCATGTAAACGGTTCAATCAGCGAAGTGTTACAGAATCTGGGTGGAAGAACAACTGGATGGACGCCATTTTGAAAGCGCTTTCTACAGTTTTGAACAAAATAGAAGAAACAAAGTGTTTCAGTGATAAACACTGTAAAACGTTAGATTAAATAAAGCAAAACTTACATCCTAATCAATGGTCATATCCATGTTTTCTTTTGTTTCAGCGTTGCATCCGACTCAAACGTCACGCATTCTGAACGTCTGTTGATATTTCTTAGACGCCATTACAATGACGTCATGAATAACGTCGCCGTGATTGAAACTTTCCCGCGTTTGAATAGAACAATTTCACTGCAAAGCGGTATCTTGTATCTTGTACATAAAGTAGTTCGAGCTGAAGGGATTTATTTCCCCGGCTAAGAGGAAATATTTCTTCTTAGCAAAAAGGAAAATACCACGTTTATGTCTGGTAGAAATCATGGTATTTCTCTGTAATGCATGTAATATAGAATTATATCCTACGCTGGACAGGTAGGAGATAGAGAATCCGATAACTACGAAAGTGACCCTAAGGGAAATAACTGCTTTTTTAACCGAGGGCTTAGCGCGGCTTAATGCAAGATTATCTGGCGAAGATTGTTCCAGATGATTTAAACAATTTTTGGCATACTGATAGATATCAATGAGATCTAACCAATGAACTTGCGAAGTATTACATTCCATTTAGTATAGCCTCGCCGAGGCGAAAAATGTGAAAATTTTCGAACTGCTTCTCCTCGGAAACCGTTGGGCCGAGTGAAGTCAAATTTCATATGGGGCCTCTATGGGATGGGGTAAACCAAAATTTGCTCATGGGGTCCAGGTCACATGACCAAAATGGCCGCCAAGCCATATATGGTAAAAACCCTTCAAAAATAGTCTTATCCAGAACCAATGGACAGATTTCCACGAAACTTGATAAATAGCATCTGGGACGTAGGCCCATCATAAATTGCTAAAATGGTGACCCTTGGTTGACCTTGACCTTCTTTGTGCCTAGGTCAAACTTTGACACATATGCTTTTGTATTGGAAAAGTGAGAATGCATTTCATCCTGCAAACCATTCAGAATACAGTACTAAAGTATAAGATATATTTTTGCTCCTTACGATAATGCGCATTTATTGGGGGAGCCGTTTTAGGTCCAGGTCACATGACCAAAATGGTCACCATACCCATATATGGTTACACTCATAAACCTAAAAGCATCCGGCGGGTCGTGCACTTCAGCTGAAGCACTGGTTTTTCACAGAATCTGTCATTTCAGTGCCTTTTGGCGCTTTGATTCTTTATTTCTGCTTCAAACATAGAGTGTGGTTGCTTGCTAGAAGCGGTTCTAAAGAGTACCCACAATCTATACTACTGAGCAGAAATAAGAACATTATGTAACCCCTTGTAAGCGCCACTTTTCTCAATGGTTTCTCCTGTTAAGATAATGTTGAAAAGATTCTGCAATTACACATCTTATTAACTAAGTAATTATGCCAGGATAATGATATTATGCTGCCTACTTGCCTTTTTTTTTCTATAAAAACAAGTGCAAAAACAATTACAGTCCACCCTGTGTTAAGCAAGCACCTCAGGAATGATCAAAATGTGCTTGCTTAAGACAGGTGCTTGCTTAATACAGGTGGATATTAATGCATTCGCCTTTTTCGGGATTTGAATGATTGCTTGCTTAAGACTGTTTGCTTGCTTAATAAAGGTGGCCACTATGACCGGTTTGACTGTATAATGATACCTCAATGGCTCGAACACCAATAACTCGTTTTCTATGACTGTTTTCGCACACCCTCCTGAGTACCTGAGAAATTCTTCACACATACATGTATCTGACAAATATTTAGGGATAGTTATGGGTATTTGGCGTATTTTATCTGGAAAAATTATATTGTGTGTACTCACAAGTTGATTCTAATGAGCACACAGAAAATATATTAATCAAATAAAGGACTGAAAGTAATGCCGAAATTATCCTCAGTAAATTCAACCCTCGATGGCAGGAACTACCACTGTCTCGAACAAGTTTAAGGTCCCAACACAAAGGAAGCAACATCCCCAAAATGACCTATACAGTGTTGACAGGGGCATTAAACCTCAAATCAAACAAAACAAAACAAAAATCTCCAAAATACTAGAATTTTCCTCTCTATCACTGACAGACGCAGGTGGGTGTTATTTATTAAGTAAACATTGACTGCAGAGGCTAATGCTCTTATCAACAAGTGGGAGATAGTGTTTCATGCCAGCTTTGTGCTGGTCGGAACTTTTGCAGAGTATACAAGTCCCTACATTCACAGGTGAAGACTAAAGAGACTTTTACATATTTTTTGTTTAAAGGGGCTTTCATTTAAAAATAAAAAAAAATGTAAATGTAGGGACTTGGGCAAGTCTAGATCGTTACATGATGTCAAATTAATTATTGTTCTCTCCAGTGTGATTAGATGATGACAACATTATGACGTCAACGTCGCTCTTCCGCTGTTAATAGGAAAAGCTGCCAACAACTATTGCTTTCTTCTTTCTATTTTAAGCACTCAAACCAGAATTTTTTGTCACATAATGTAAATATAAGTAATAAAGTTAATTTGTTTAACGTTCATTGAAGTATGAACAACATTAGGTCATGAGTAAAGTTTAATGAACCCAGTGTTCAGAATGAAGTCACTTAAATTTTGCTTGTGATCCGATGTTGTTCATACTTCAATGAACGTTGGCCCTCGCCCATAGGGGCTTGAAGAAATATATGGGCTGCATGATGCTTCCACGCAGAGCTGTATCCAGCCCGCACACTAGTACTGGTAAACCGCTTAAAAGATCTAAGCCTGTCCAGGAACCGCAGTGCGCGGTCCATGCTATTAAACCCTATTGGTTTCAATAGGGGACAGTACTTGAGATGTCATTTCATCTCAATGTCGGGTAAAAGTCCCACAAAATTGGAAGCAATGTCTCCAAAATGACCTTTACAGTGTTAACGGGGACGTTAAACCTCAAACCAAACAAACAAAAACTTCAATGAGCATTATTAAAATAAATTACACAACATCGGGTCACAAACATAGTTAAAGTTAACCTGGCAATGGCCCAATGTTGTTCACACCTCAATGACAAATTACACTCATTTCGTAAATAGAGGATCTTACAAGAGTGTTTATGTATTATTGAATTTATTAAATGAGTTGCGGAAAAGGGATAAAATGCGAGGCTTGGCCAAGCATTTTATCCCATTCTCTCAACGAGTTTAATAAGTTCAATAATACATGAGCACGAATGATTCTATTTATCATATGGCATTTAAAACGCATTTTATTAACGATTTGTTTACAAAAATGTATACGAATATTCCGCCATTAGTAAACGCGATGTCGTTAAGGACGTCGAACATGTAACGTTAAGGGGCGTATCTTACTAATTTGCATATTTAATCCACCAGTGAATTATCAAATTTATTACATGGCGTTATTATGCAACGTCATATGATAAATAGAGGATCTTACACGAGTGGTAATTTCATATGAAATTTAAGAAACGAGCCTTCGGCGAGTTTCATAAATTTCATATAAAATGACCACGAGTGTAAGATTCTCTTTATCATATGACTACTTTAAATTGGATTTTAGCGCCTTTTAATTTGGCAAGTTTTCTACGAAAAATGCATTGTTGACATGGACGTCGTCATGACATTACTTAATCCTGCCAAAGTGTTATTACACGTGTGGTCATATGATAAATGGTATAAATACACTCGCACAATGAAGACTAAAGTTCCCTGGACTTACATTCTTTATTTCTGTTTGTACCGATGCCTCCATCTGATAATTAACATCTGATCTCGATGATGTGAGATGATTCTGCATCCGTATCTGTGACATCAACTCGTTCAGACGACCCTAGAAAGATGTAGCAGATTACTGAGCCGAACTTCAGAAACACATAATCTGCCAAGAAAACTAGCTTATCGTATGTTCACAAATTAAAGACAGGACTGGACTATTTAAGGGAGCACAGGAAAACCTGAGTCATTCTTTTTCTGACCTCTGAAGGGTTAACATCAAATTCTATTTATCTGTGACATCACAATGATTGACATTTTAATAATAAGTGATTGATAGCTCTGCTCTGTTTGAAGCTAACCTTGAAATCTCAATTATGTAACAGCAGGCACACTCTATAATTGGTTTCAAAAGACAAACATTATTAAAGACACTAATCATGTTTTTAGTTTATACCGCAATTCAAAACAACCAAGGGGTTTTGCAATAATTTAGCAAATTTAAGGGAAAAAAGACAGCAGACAGTGATGCATGTTAAACGACATTCAGTGCCATGGCGCGCACACGTAGTATAACGTGACGTCAACTAGTGCAAAGTTTCTGACGTCATCGCGCCACAAAGACGCAGGAAACAGCATGGACGCTCGAATAAAAGTTTCTCAGCGCTTTACATTCTGTATGAAAATCTGCAAATAAATAGTTTATTTTAGCTTTAGAAATTATTTTCGAGGTTGAGACGCAACTGCAGTAGCAGTGCGCAGATATTCCAATGGGCCATTCAAACCAGGATAGGCCGAGAAGGTAAGAATTTAGCTGAAATTTCTGAAAATCTGTTCAAATGAATGTTGAAAAGATTTTAACTTGCAGTTTCGTTGTTTTCCCATGTATGAAAGGTTGCACGTTATTGTTTACAGTTGTAAAATAGTGACCTGAAAAGTAGGTCCGGTCTATAAACGGTCACTAGACATATTATAGGTCAGTAGAAAGTATTATAGGTCACTATCGATTATAGCGTGCAGTTATTCGATCCCATTTATTAGGTTACTAGAATGCCTGATTGCGGTATAAAAACAAATGATGGAATGGCTGAATGAATAAAACAGATGTCCAGACTTATCTCATTCTAATCTCAGTTTAGACTTTTTTTTTTTTTAAATAAGATATGGATTTTGGGTGCTCGTTAGAATGGTCTCAATCAGGCAGTTCTAATGAGCACCCACAATATACTATCAAGTGAGGGTATACATTTGCATTTGTATGGCCTCAATGAGGCAATTCAAATGAGCCCCCACAATATACTATAGGGTGTTGGTTTGTTTGTTTGATTTGATGTTTAACGTCCCTGTCAACACTGTAAAGGTCATTTTGGAGATGTTGCGGGACTTTGTGGGAATTTTACCCGACACTTAGATGAAATGACATCTCAAGCCCTGTCGCCCAATGAAACCAATAGGGTTTATAAGCATTGACGGGCCGACTCGCACCGCTTTGCCTGAGCAGGCTTAGATCCTCTAAGCTGCTTACTAGTACTTGTGTGCCGGTCGGTTTCAGCTCTGCGTGGAAGCATCATGCAGCCCATATATTTCTTCAAGCCCCGATGGGCGGGGGCCGATATAGTGTTTGTACTAGGTCTATTTCTAATGAGTACTAGGATTAGCATTTTACACATACAAATGTTCAATGAGGCGGTTCTAACGATTTTTGGGATATGTGTTAGAACTGTGTTATATCCCAAAATCTTTTTACAGTGAATCATGTTACAGAGAGGTTATTGTGTACAGAGAAAAATATGAAAACACACATTATATTTCTTCTAAACCTAAATTGACATTCAGATAAAATCGTTTTTCTGATTTCAGTCAAGTTTGCTATTTTATTTTCTACTACACAAAAACTAGATTTTTTTTTCTATTTGAATGTTAATAAATAAATAAATCTTTGTTTATGAAGCATAATTTATGTCCATTTTTTGAAGGTATTTGTTTGATAAATATATGGACAGCAGCTGATTATTACAGTCAATTATATCCTATAATCCTTATCAGTTTTATGGCCCCTATAGGTAGCCAGCCCACCAAGACCAAGCCACACCTACTTTTATCTGCTGGTTACCTGTACATGTTTAAGCTGGGAACCAGACCCCCCCGGGCATGAAAATCCTGTCTTTAAGTCTTAACCAATTATATATGGACAACCCTGAAATAGGTAATTGGCAAACAGTGCAGGCCCAGATCAGATGCCACAGAACTGTTTGCAGAAAGTCCAACCATTTTTGAACGGGCCTCCATGGCCTAGTGGATAAGAGCGCTGTGTCTTAATCATTAGGTCTCTCACTGCTGTGGGTTCGAGCCTGGCTAGGGTCACATGTGAGACACCAAGTTCTGCAACGGAAGGTCAGTTGTTTTTTTCTGGGTACTCATGTTTTCGCCCGCCTCTGATTAACGATTAACGATTGGCTCGATATAAGTGAAATAATCTAGAAAGGGCCATAAAACCAAACAAGAGGGCCCAGAGGGCCCTGGTTTGCTCACCTGATCCAATGTATAATAAGTGGGCCCCGGGCAGGGTCAATTTTGGCCCCAGGACTATAATTTGAACAATCTTGGTAGAGGTCCACAAGATGAAGCTTCATATCAAATATGAAAGACCTGGCCTTTGTGGTTTCAGAGAAGAATATTTTAAAGGTTTACCCTGCATAAAAAAGTCAATGTAAAACAAGATTTTCCCTAAATAAGTCTATGTAAAACCAAAGGGCCCCGGGGCGGGAGCATTTTTGGCCCCAGGGCTATAATTTGAACAATCTTGGTAGAGGTCCACTAGCTGATGCTTCATAAAAAATATCAAAGACCTAAGCCTTGTGGTTTCAGAGAAGAAGATTTTTCAAGATTTTCCCTATATAAGTCTATGTAAAACCAAAGGGCCACATGGCGGGGCCATTTTTGGTCACAGGGCTATAATTTGAACAATCTTGGTAGAGGTCCACTAGCTGAAACTTCATAACAAATATCAAAGACCTAAGCCTTGTGGTTTCAGAGAAGAAGATTTTTCAAGATTTTCCCTATATAAGTATATGTAAAACCAAAGGGCCCCGGAGCGGGGACATTTTTGGCCCCAGGTCTATAATTTGAACAATCTTGGTAGAAGTCCACAAGATGAAGCTTCATATCAAATATCAAAGACCTGGGCCTTGCAGTTTCAGAAAAGAAGATTTTAAAGATTTTCCCTATATGAGCCTATGTAAAACCAAAGGGCCCTGGGCGGGGGCATTTTTGGCCCCAGCACTTTAATTTGAACAATCTTGGTAGGGGTCCACTAGATGAAGTTCCTACCAAATAGCAAAGACCTGGGCCTTGCAGTTTCAGAGAAGAAGATTTTTAAAGATTTTCCCTATATAAGCCCATGTAAAACAAAAGGGTCCCCAGGCGGGGGCAATTTTGGCCCCAGCACTATAATTTGAACAATCTTGGTAGGGGTCCACTAGATGAAGCTTCATACCAAATATCAAAGACCTTGGCCTTGTGGTTTCAGAGAAGAAGATTTTTAAAGATTTTCCCTATATGAGCCTATGTAAAACCAAAGGGCCCTGGGGCGGGGGCATTTTTGGCCCCAGCACTTTAATTTGAACAATCTTGGTAGGGGTCCACTAGATGAAGTTCCTACCAAATAGCAAAGACCTGGGCCTTGCAGTTTCAGAGAAGAAGATTTTTAAAGATTTTCCCTATATAAGCCCATGTAAAACAAAAGGGTCCCCAGGCGGGGGCAATTTTGGCCCCAGCACTATAATTTGAACAATCTTGGTAGGGGTCCACTAGATGAAGCTTCATACCAAATATCAAAGACCTTGGCCTTGTGGTTTCAGAGAAGAAGATTTTTAAAGATTTTCCCTATATAAGCCCATGTAAAATCAAAGGGCCCCGGTGCTGGGGCATTTTCGGCCCCAGCACAATAATTTGAACATTCTTGGTAGGGGTCCACTAGATGAAGCTTCATACCAAATATCAATGTCCTGGGCATTGCGGTTTCAGAGAAGAAGATTTTTTAAGTTTTCGGTGAAAAAAATCTATTTTGGCTCCTGTGACCTATATGTGCAACGGACTGGAACCATTTGAACAACTTTGAAAGGGGACCACCTAAGGATCATTCCTGTGAAGTTTGGTCAAAATCTGATCAGTGGTTTAGGAGGAGATGTCGTTTGAAGAAAAAGTTTATGGACTCACACACGCACGCATGACGGACAAAAAGTGATCCCAATAGCTCACCTTGTCACTACGTGACAGGTGAGCTAAAAACAAGAGGGCCTAGAGGGCCCTGAATCGCTCACCTGAGAATCAGTGTCTCTAGTACAGTCTTGGCCCAAGGGCTATAATTTGAACAAATTTGGTAGCGATCCACTAGATGAAGCTTCATACCAAATATCAAAGACCTGGGTCTTCTGGTTTCAGAATAGAAGATTTTTAAAGGTTTTCCCTAAACAAACCAGTGGGCCCTGGCATGTGGACATTTTTGGCGCTAGATTATTATTTGCGTAATCTCAGTAGAGGTCCACAAGATGAAGCTTCGTGCCAAATATCAAAGGCCCGGGCCTTCTGGTTTCAGACAAGAAGATTTTTAAAGGTTCTTCCTATATAAGCCTATGTAAAACTAGTGGGTCCCGGCGTGGGGCATTTTTGGCCCCAAGGCTATAATTTGAACAATCTTGGTAAAGGTCCATTAGATGAAGCTTCATACCAAATATGAAAGACCTTGACCTTCTGGTTTCAGACAAGAAGATTTTTAAAGGTTTTCCCTATATAAGCCCATGTATAACTAGTGGGCTCTGGTGTGGGGGCATTTTTGGTGCCAGGGCTATAATTTGAACAATCTCAGTACAGGTCCACTAGATGAAGCTTCACGCCAAACATCAAAAACCTGGGCCTTCTGGTTTCAGACAAGAAGATTTTTAAAGGTTTTTCCTATATAAGCCTTTGTAAAACTAGTGGGTCCTGATGCAGGGACATTTTTGGCCCCAAGGCTATTATTTGAACAATCTTGGTAGAGGTCCATTTGATGAAGCTTCATACCAAATATCAAAGACCTGGGCCTTGCGGTTTCAGAGAAGAAGAAATTTAAAGGTTATCTCTGTATACGCCTATGTGAAACCAGTTGGCCCTCCCGCGGGGGAATGGTTGTATTGGCCTCAGGACTATATTTTGAACAATCTTGGTAGAGGTCCACTAGATGAAGCTTCATGCCAAATATCCGAGACCTGGGCCTTCTGGTTTCAGACCAGAAGATTTTTTTTAAGGTTTTCCCTATATACGCCTATGTGAAACCAGTGGGCCCTTGCATGGGGGGATTTTCGGCCCGGGACTATATTTTGAACAATCTTGGTAGAGGTCCACTAGATGAAGCTTCATGTCAAATATCAAAGACCTGGGCCTTCTGGTTTCAGACAAGAAGAGTTTCAAAGGTTTTTCCTATATAAGCCTATGTGAAACCAGTAGGCCCCAGTGCGGGGGCATTTTTGGACCAAGGAGGTCCACTAGATGAAGCTTCATGTCAAATATCAAAGACCTGGGCCTTCTGGTTTCAGACAAGAAGAAAATTTTTAAAGGTTTTTCCTATATAAGCCTATGTGAAACCAGTAGGCCCCAGCGCGGGGGCATTTTTGGACCAAGGACTATATTTTGAACACTCTTGGTAGAGGTCCACTAGATGAAGCTTCATACCAAATATCAAAGACCTGGGTCTTCTGGTTTCAGACAAGAAGATTTTTAAAGGTTTTCCCTATATACGCCTATTTGAAAATAGTGGGCCCCGGGGCAGGGGCATTTTTGGCCCCAGGACTATATTTTGAACAATCTTGGTAGAGGCCCACTAGATGAAGCTTCATACCAAATATCAAAGACCTGGGCCTTCTGGTTTCAGACAAAAAGATTTTTAAAGGTTTTCTCCATATAAGTCTATGTAAAACTGGTGGGCCCTGGCTCGGGGGCATTTTTGGCCCCAGGGCTATAATTTGATCAATCTTGATACAGGTCCACTAGATGAAGCTTCACACCAAATATTGAAGAACTGGGACTTGCAGTTTTAGAGTTGAAGATTTTTTAAGTTTTCATTAAAAAAAATCTATTTTTGGCTCTTGTGACCTTGATGTGCAACGGACCAGAACCATTTGAACAAGTTTGAAAGGGGACCACCTAAGGATCATTCCTGTGAAGTTTGGTCAAAATCCGATCAGTGGTTTAGGAGGAGATGTCGTTTGAATAAAAAGTTTACTGACGCACGCACAGACAAGGGACAAACAGTGATCACAAAAGCTCACCTTGTCACTACGTGACAGGTGAGCTAAAAAACAACAAAACATTTTCTAAATTAATTTCTACAAGAGGGCCCAATGGCCCTATATCGCTCACCTGTTTGGACCCCAGGTGCATGATTGGCAAGAATTATGTAGGTGACCACTTGCCGTCGCTACATGCCAAATATCTAAGCTCTGTGCCCTGTGGTTTCAAAGAAGAAGATTTTTTAATCTTTTTTCCATTATGAGTCTATGGGAGCTAAGGGGCCCCGGGGCGTGGCCCAATTTGGACCCCACAGGCATGATTGGCAGGATTTATGTAGGTGACCACTTGCCATTGCTACATGCTAAATATCTAAGCTCTGGGCCTTGTGGTTTCAGAGAAGAAGATTTTTGAAGCTTTTTTTTTCCATCATGTGTCTATAGGAGCTAAGGGGCCCCGGGGCGTGGCCCTTTTTTTGGACCCCAGGGGCATGATTGGCAGGAATTATATAGGTGACCACTTGCCGTTGCAACGTACTATATATCTAAGCTCTGGGCGCTGTGATTTCAGAGAAGAAGATTTTTTAAGCTTTTTTCCATTATGAGTCTATAGGAGCCAAAGGGCCCCGGGGCGTGGCCCGTTTGGAACCCAGGGGCATGATTGGCGTGAATTATGTAGGTGACCACTTGCCGTTGCTACATGCTAATTATCTAAGCTCTGGGCCCTGTGGTTTCAGAGAAGAAGATTTTTTAAGTTTTTTTCCATTATGAGTCTTTGGGAGCAAAGGGGCCCCGGCACGTGGCCCATTCGGAACCCAGGGGCATGATTGGCAGGAATTAGGTAGGTGACCAATTGCCGTTGCTACATGCTAAATATCTAAACTCTGGGCCCTGTGTTTCAGAGAAGAAGATTTTTGAAGCTTTTTTCCATTACGAGTCTATGGGAGCTAAGGGGCCCCGGCGCATGGCCCATTTGAACCCCAGGGGCATGATTGGCATGAATTATGAAGGTGACCACTTGCCGTTGCTACATGCTAAATATCTAAACTCTGGGCCCTGTGGTTTCAGAGAAGAAGACTTTTTAATCTTTTTTCCATTATGAGTCTATGGGAGCTAAGGGGCCCCGGGGCGTGGCCCTTTTGGACCCCAGGGGCATGATTGGCAGGAATTATATACGTGACCACTTGCCGTTGCAACGTACTATATATCTAAGCTCTGGGCGCTGTGATTTCAGAGAAGAAGATTTTTTAAGCTTTTTTCCATTATGAGTCTATAGGAGCTAAAGGGCCCCGGGGCGTGGCCCGTTTGGAACCCAGGGGCATGATTGGCAGGAATTATGTAGGTGACCACTTGCCGTTGCTACATGCTAATTATCTAAGCTCTGGGCCCTGTGGTTTCAGAGAAGAAGATTTTTTAAGTTTTTTTCCATTATGAGTCTTTGGGAGCAAAGGGGCCCCGGCACGTGGCCCATTCGGAACCCAGGGGCATGATTGGCAGGAATTACGTAGATGACCAATTGCCGTTGCTACATGCTAAATATCTCAACTCTGGGCCCTGTGTTTCAGAGAAGAAGATTTTTGAAGCTTTTTTCCATTACGAGTCTATGGGAGCTAAGGGGCCCCGGCGCATGGCCCATTTGAACCCCAGGGGCATGATTAGCATGAATTATGAAGGTGACCACTTGCAGTTGCTACATGCTAAATATCTAAACTCTGGGCCCTGTGGTTTCAGAGAAGAAGATTTTTTAATCTTTTTTCCATTATGAGTCTATGGGAGCTAAGGGGCCCCGGGGCGTGGCCCATTTGGACCCCACGGGCATGATTGGCAGGATTTATGTAGGTGACCACTTGCCATTGCTACATGCTAAATATCTAAGCTCTGGGCCCTTTGGTTTGAGAGAAGAAGATTTTTGAAGCTTTTTTCCATTATGAGTCTATAGGAGCTAAAGGGCGCCGAGGCGTTGCCCGTTTGGACCCCAGGGCGTTGCCCGTTTGGACCCCAGGGGCATGATTGGCAGGAATTATGTAGGTGACCACTTGCCGTTGCTACATGCTAAATATCTAAGCTCTGGGCCCTGTGGTTTCCGAGAAGAAGATTTTTGAAGCTTTTTGTTCCATTATGAGTCTATGGGAGCAAAAGGGCCCCGGGGCGTGGCCCATTTGGAACCCAGGGGCATGATTTGCAGGAATTATGTAGGTGACCACTGGCCGTTGCTACATTCTAAATATCTAAGCTCTGGGCCCTGTGGTTCAGAGAAGAAGATTTTTGAAGCTTTTTTCCATTATGAGTCTATGGGAGCTAAGGGGCCCCGGGGTGTGGCCAATTTGGACCGCAGGGGCATGATTGGCAGGAATTATGTAGGTGACCACTTGCCGTTGCTACATGCCAAATATCTCAGCTCTGGGCCCTGTGGTTTCAGAGAAGAAGATTTTTGAAGCTTTTTTCAATTATGAGTCTATAGGAGCTAAAGGGCCCCGGGGCGTGGCCCGTTTGGAACCCAGCGGCATGATTGGCAGGAATTATATAGGTGACCACTGTCTGTTGCTACATGCTAAATATCTAAGCTCTGGGCCCTGTGGTTTCTGAGAAGAAGATTTTTGAAGCTTTTTGTTCCATTTTGAGTCTATGGGAGCGAAGGGGCCCCGGGGTGTGGCCAATTTGGACCCCAGGGGCATGATTGGCAGGAATTATGTTGGTGACCACTGGCCGTTAATACATGCTTAATATCTAAGCTCTGCGCCCTGTGGTTTCAGAGAAGAAGATATTTTAATTTTTTCCCATTGATAGTCTATGGGAGCTGTATGTTGCCATGGCAACTAGAATTCCAATCTGATCAGCCCAAAAACCTTATGCAGCCTTTCCCCCTACCTGATGATGCTTCCAATGAAATTTGATCAAGATTGACCATGGAGTATTAGAGATATACTTATTTGAAAATGTTTACGGATGCACGGACGGACGGACGCACGACGGACAAAAAGTGATCACAAAAGCTCACCTTGTCACCACGTGACAGGTGAGCTAAAAACAATCAAACCTGATTAATAATTGGGGAATGGTCTCCTATCTATCTATCTCTATATAATCCTCAACCCTCTTCCGAGTGTTATTAGGATGGCTGCACATGGTGTGTTAGTAAGAGAAGTAAAAGTGTGATAGTGCAGAGTTAAAAGAATAAAAGAAAGGTGAGCATAGATGAAAGATTTTGGGTGTTAGTAAGGAGAGTTTAAAAGCAGGATAAAAACAGTATTACCTTAAGGGAGCCTGTGGTTTATCGAACTGACCCTTAACTTGAAAGAGTCAAGATCAGAAACCAGGACGAGATCAGCTGGTAGCCTGTTCCAAAGAACAACCGACATAGGGAAAAATGAATAATAATAATATGAGACAGAGGTGTGTATCTGCCTGTAAGCCAGAGAGTGGTGACGCGTGTTTGTCGTTAGGCGTTCGAACTGTGACGGAACTGGTATAGCGACCAAGCCGTAAACGATTTTATAAAACATTGTAAGGCGCGTATCATAGCGTCTGAGCTCAAGTGACCGCCATCCAAGCTCACCCATCATGTCTGTAACACTGCTATAGGGGGAGAAATCATTTGTGACCCAACGGGCTGCCCTACGCTGCAACATTTCAATCTTGTTAATATTTTCTTTTGTATAGGGGCTCCAAACGGTCGAGGCATATTCTACCTGTGGCCTAACCAAGGTGTTATATGCCAACGTTTTTATTTCCTGACTTTTTGTTTTAACATTTCTTTTGACGAAGCCAAGGGTCCTGTTTGCACTGGCTGTAATATGTGATATGTGTGAATTCCAGCTAAGGTCTTTGCTGATGGTCACCCCAAGGTACTTGGCTGAGTCCACACTTTCCAGTTCCTGACCATGCATGAAGTATTGGGTCTTAATTGGCGTTTTAGATCTAGAGACATGGAGTACCTGACACTTGCTGGGATTAAACTCCATGTCCCAGGTTCGCTCCCAATGCTGAAGTTTTTCAAGGTCAGACTGTAGAACTTGTGCATCTGCTGGGCTGGACACAGCCAAGTAAACCGCGGTATCATCAGCAAAGAGCCTAACTTGTGACTGAATATTATCCGGTAGGTCATTTATGTACAGTAGAAAGAGGAGCGGGCCCAGCACTGACCCCTGGGGCACCCCAGAGGTGACCGGTACCTCATTTGAAAACTCCCCATCTAGTACAACAGTTTGCGAACGTCCAATTAAGAAGGATTCAATCCATTTTAGTGTTTTACCGGTTATGCCAAAATTTAAAAGTTTATACAATAATTTTAGATGGTTAACTTTGTCAAAGGCTTTACTGAAGTCCAAAAGTACTAAGTCGGTTTGTTTGCCCAAAGTCAGCTGCCTTGCAAGATCTTCCACAAGCTGAATAAGCTGAGTTTCGCAGGAGCGTTTTTCACGAAACCCATGTTGCAATTCGTAAAGAACATTGTGCTGAGCTAAATGTTTGGAAATATTGGATGCAATTATATGCTCCATCACCTTGCATACTATGCATGTCAAGGAGATAGGCCTATAATTGGCAGGGTCAGTTTTATCACCCTTTTTAAAAAGGGGACAAACTTGAGCTTTTGTCCAATCTGCAGGTAGTTGACCAGTTCCTGCTTTTTATAAAGTCGTAGATTTCATTCAGTACAAACTGGGTTAAAATATTTGACTCTGAACTCAAGATCACAGCCAACAAGGTCAGTTTTAGTAAAACTATGACCTTATATGTATATATTATTAGATCAAGCATAAACAAATACACCCAATATACCGTAACACTATTGTTGAGGTCAAAGCTGAAACTGTTAATGCTCTGCATGCTGGGTATTTTTTTCGCAGCAGACGACATTTTGAAGTATTTTTCTAATTTTCCCAGAAAAAAGGATTTGATATCTGATGCAAATTGTCTCCTATGGAGACAATTTGCATGAGATGTCAAGTCCTGGTTTCCTGGAAGAAAAAGAAATATATCAACAATTTGTTGTCTGCTGAATTAACCAAGAGAGTGGTAAAGCTTTATAAAACACATGTCATATCCAAACTAGAAATGAGTCAATACGACGCAGATGGCCCCCACCCAGGGGCCATCCTCACCCGGACACAACCATTTTGGAAAAAAAAAGAAATGAAGTTGAAAAAGGCCAGACATTGCCGTGCATCAAGACAGATCACCAGTAAGAAGATGATATCCTATTTTACATACTTTATTTTTATATTATTTTTCAGGTGAAAAAAGACATAAAATCCCACGTAAATTGCCAGCTCAGAAGATGGTTCGCACGTTACACCAATCTTTAATTTCTGTAAAAGACATCTGCTATTTGATTTCTACTCTCATTGTCGTGGATTTTCCACGAAAATTACTTCCAGCCGATGTCTATCATATTGTTTGCATTGTTCATTATTGCCATTATCAGTCTTCTGATCATTTAATTGACGTAACCGTCAGTGACGTTGCTGACGTCGTTGCCAAGGTTATTATACGTTGGAGGAGTTACACTAGAACAGCCAACAGGCACAAAGGGACAGAACAAAGAAACAGTGGGAATTCGGGAATGAAGTAAATTCAGGAAAGAGGACATACAAACAGGAAAACTAGGACAATACTATACTACAAGGAACAATAGATATCAGAGAGATAAACAGTAACAGATTTACAATAACAAGGGATAACAGAATAGATCTACTAACATCAAGATATCTGGAAAATATGCCTTAGACATTTAGCACACAAGAGCAGAACTAACAGATAAGTTTACATAAGATACATTCATTATCTTTTCATTATTAGATTTACACATACATTTTCTGTGGCAAATAAATTATATTAAAATGTACAAAACTGGTATAAATCATTTGTCTTCTCCACACTCATGGATAATAATCCATTCAACTGCTACATAAAATGCTCAAACAGACAACAATCCGATTTCAGAAATATTTTTTTCATGGTTAATAAGGCTTGACATTACAGGTGAATCATGGCCCCCGCCCATCAGGGCTTGAAGAAATAGATGGGCTGCAATGATGCTTCCACGCAGAGCTGAAACCGACCCGCACACGAGTACTGGTAAACCGCTTAGAGGATCTAAGCCTGCCCAGGCAAAGCGGTGCGAGTCACCCTGTCCATGCTTATAAAGCCTATTGGTTTCATTGACGACAGGGCTTGAGATGTCATTTCATCACAATGTCAGGTAAAAGTCCTACAAAATTGGAAGGGTCTCGAAAAATACCATTAAGGTGTTGACGGGGACGTTAAACTTCAACTCAAACAAACAAAAACTAATGTGAAGCCTTATTTTCTCTGAAAAATCAAAATCCCTTCCCCAAATGACACTATGAAAATGCTATCTTTTAGTCAAGATTCACAGCCAAAGGGTTTAAATATTTTACCTTAAACTGTGTAGGATGGTTTAGTTCTATCTGCAGGGCTTCAAGTTGCAGCCCAAAGGGTTTATATATTTTACCTTAAACTGTGTAGGATGGTTAAGTTCTATCTGCAGGGCTTCAAGTTGCAGCCAAAGGGTTTATATATTTTACCTTAAACTGTGTAGGATGGTTAAGTTCTATCTGCAGGGCTTCAAGTTACAGCCAAAGAGTTTAAATATTTTACCTTAAACTGTGTATGATGGTAAAGTTCTATCTGCAGGGCTTCAAGTTACAGCCAAAGAGTTTATATATTTTACCTTAAACTGTGTAGGATGGTTAAGTTCTATCTGCAGTGCTTCAAGTTACAGCCAAAAGGTTTATATATTTTACCTTAAACTGTGTAGGATGGTAAAGTTCTATCTACAGGGCTTCAAGTTACAGCCAAAGGGTTTATATATTTTACCTTAAACTGTGTAGGATGGTTAAGTTCTATCTACAGGGCTTCAAGTTGCAGCCAAAGGGTTTATATATTTTACTTTAAACTGTGTAGGATGGTTAAGTTCTATCTGCAGGGCTTCAAGTTGCAGCCCAAAGGGTTTATATATTTTACCTTAAACTGTGTAGGATGGTTATGTTCTATCTGCAGAGAAGTTGTAGCCAAAGGGTTTATATATTTTACCTTGAACTGTGTAGGATGGTTAAGTTCTATCTACAGGGCTTCAAGTTACAGCCAAAGGGTTTAAATATTTTACCTTAAACTGTGTAGGATGGTTACGTTCTATCTGCAGGGCTTCAAGTTACAGCCAAAAGGTTTATATATTTTACTTTAAACTGTGTAGGATGGTTAAGTTCTATCTGCAGGGCTTCAAGTTGTAGCCAAAGGGTTTATATATTTTACCTTAAACTGTGTAGGATGGTTAAGTTCTATCTGTAGGGCTTCAAGTTGTAGCCAAAGGGTTTAAATATTTTACCTTAAACTGTGTAGGATGGTTAAGTTCTATCTGCAGGGCTTCAAGTTGTAGCCAAAGGGTCTATATATTTTACCTTAAACTGTGTAGGATGGTTAAGTTCAATCTGCAGTGCTTCAAGTTGTAGCCAAAGGGTCTATATATTTTACCTTAAACTGTGTAGGCTGGTTAAGTTCTATCTGCAGTGCTTCAAGTTGTAGCCAAAGGGTTTATATATTTTACCTTAAACTGTGTAGGATGGGTTTAGTTCTATCTGCAGGGCTTCAAGTTGCAGCCCAAAGGGTTTATATATTTTACCTTAAACTGTGTAGGATGGTTAAGTTCTATCTGCAGGGCTTCAAGTTGCAGCCAAATGGTTTATATATTTTACCTTAAACTGTGTAGGATGGTTAAGTTCTATCTGCAGGGCTTCAAGTTACAGCCAAAGAGTTTAAATATTTTACCTTAAACTGTGTAGGATGGTTAAGTTCTATCTGCAGGGCTTCAAGTTACAGCCAAAAGGTTTATATATTTTACCTTAAACTGTGTAGGATGGTAAAGTTCTATCTACAGGGCTTCAAGTTACAGCCAAAGGGTTTATATATTTTACCTTAAACTGTGTAGGATGGTTAAGTTCTATCTACAGGGCTTCAAGTTGCAGCCAAAGGGTTTATATATTTTACTTTAAACTGTGTAGGATGGTTAAGTTCTATCTGCAGGGCTTCAAGTTGCAGCCGAAAGGGTTTATATATTTTACCTTAAACTGTGTAGGATGGTTATGTTCTATCTGCAGAGAAGTTGTAGCCAAAGGGTTTATATATTTTACCTTAAACTGTGTTGGATGGTTAAGTTCTATCTGCAGAGAAGTTGTAGCCAAAGGGTTTATATATTTTACTTTAAACTGTGTAGGATGGTTAAGTTCTATCTGCAGGGCTTCAAGTTACAGCCAAAAGGTTTATATATTTTACTTTAAACTGTGTAGGATGGTTAAGTTCTATCTGCAGGGCTTCAAGTTGTAGCCAAAGGGTTTATATATTTTACCTTAAACTGTGTAGGATGGTTAAGTTCTATCTGTAGGGCTTCAAGTTGTAGCCAAAGGGTTTATATATTTTACCTTAAACTGTGTAGGATGGTTAAGTTCTATCTGAAGGGCTTCAAGTTGTAGCCAAAGGGTTTAAATATTTTACCTTAAACTGTGTAGGATGGTTAAGTTCTATCTGCAGGGCTTCAAGTTGTAGCCAAAGGGTCTATATATTTTACCTTAAACTGTGTAGGATAGTTAAGTTCTATCTGCAGTGCTTCAAGTTGTAGCCAAAGGGTTTATATATTTTACCTTAAACTGTGTAGGATGGTTAAGTTCTATCTGCAGGGCTTCAAATTGTAGCGAAAGGGTTTATATATTTTACCTTAAACTGTGTAGGATGGTTAAGTTCTATCTGCAGTGCTTCAAGTTGCAGCCAAAAGGTTTATATATTTTACCTTAAACTGTGTAGGATGGTTAAGTTCTATCTGCAGGGCTTCAAGTTACAGCCAAAGGGTTTATATATTTTACCTTAAACTGTGTAGGATGGTTAAGTTCTATCTGCAGAGAAGTTGTAGCCGAAGGGTTTATATATTTTACTTTAAACTGTGTAGGATGGTTAAGTTCTATCTGCAGGGCTTCAAGTTGCAGCCCAAAGGGTTTATATATTTTACCTTAAACTGTGTAGGATGGTTAAATTCTATCTGCAGGGCTTCAAGTTGTAGCCAAAGGGTTTATATATTTTACCTTAAACTGTGTAGGATGGTTAAGTTCAATCTGCAGAGAAGTTGTAGCCAAAGCGTTTATATATTTTACTTTAAACTGTGTAGGATGGTTAAGTTCTATCTGTAGAGAAGTTGTAGCCAAAGCGTTTATATGTTTTACCTTAAACTGTGTAGGATGGTTTAGTTCTATCTGCAGAGAAGTTGTAGCCAAAGGGTTTATATATTTTACCTTAAACTGTGTAGGATGGTTAAATTCTATCTGTAGGGCTTCAAGTTGTAGCCAAAGGGTTTATATATTTTACCTTAAACTGTGTAGGATGGTTAAGTTCTATTTGTAGGGCTTCAAGTTGTAGCCAAAGGGTTTATATATTTTACCTTAAACTGTGTAGGATGGTTAAGTTCTATCTGCAGAGAAGTTGTAGCCAAAGGGTTTATATATTTTACCTTAAACTGTGTAGGATGGTTAAGTTCTTTCTGCAGGGCTTCAAGTTACAGCCAAAGGGTTTATATATTTTACCTTAAACTATGTAGGATGGTTAAGTTCTATCTGCAGAGCTTCAAGTTGCAGCCAAAGGGTTTATATATTTTACCTTAAACTGTGTAGGATGGTTTAGTTCTATCTGCAGCCAAAGGGTTTATATATTTTACCTTAAACTGTGTAGGATGGTTAAGTTCTATCTGCAGTGCTTCAAGTTACAGCCAAAAGGTTTATATATTTTACCTTAAACTGTGTAGGATGGTTAAGTTCTATCTGCAGAGCTTCAAGTTGCAGCCAAAGGGTTTATATATTTTACCTTAAACTGTGTAGGATGGTTAAGTTCTATCTGCAGGGCTTCAAGTTGCAGCCAAAGGGTTTATATATTTTACCTTAAACTGTGTAGGATGGTTACTTTCTATCTGCAGTGCTTCAAGTTGCAGCCAAAAGGTCTATATATTTTACCTTAAACTGTGTAGGATGGTTATGTTCTATCTGCAGGGCTTCAAGTTGTAGCCAAAGGGTTTATATATTTTACCTTAAACTGTGTAGGATGGTTTAGTTCTATCTGCAGCCAAAGGGTTTATATATTTTATCTTAAACTGTGTAGAATGGTTAAGTTCTATCTGCAGGGCTTCAAGTTGCAGCCAAAAGGTTTATATATTTTACCTAAAACTGTGTAGGATGGTTAAGTGCTTTCTGCAGGGCTTCAAGTTGCAGCCAAAGGGTTTATATATTTTACCTTAAACTGTGTAGGATGGATTAATTTTATCTGCAGGGCTTCAAGTTGTAGCCAAATGGTCTATATATTTTACCTTAAACTGTGTAGGATGGTTAAGTTCCATCTACAGGGCTTCAAGTTGCAGCCAAAAGGTTTATATATTTTACCTTAAACTGTGTAGGATGGTTAAGTTCTATCTACAGGGCTTCAAGTTACAGCCAAAGGGTTTAAATATTTTACCTTAAACTGTGTAGGATGGTTAAGTTCTATCTGCAGCCAAAGGGTTTATATATTTTATCTTAAACTGTGTAGGATGGTTAAGTTCTATCTGTAGGGCTTCATGTTACAGCCAAAGGGTTTAAATATATTACCTTAAACTGTGTAGGATGGTTAAGTTCTATCTGCAGGGCTTCAAGTTACAGCCAAAGGGTTTAAATATTTTACCTTAAACTGGGTAGGATGGTTAAGTTCTATCTGTAGGGCTTCAAGTTACAGCCAAAGGGTTTAAATATTTTACCTTAAACTGTGTAGGATGGTTAAGTTCTATCTGCAGAGAAGTTGTAGCCAAAGGGTTTTTTAATATTTTACCTTAAACTGTGTAGGATGGTTAAGTTCTATCTGCAGGGCTTCAAGTTGCAGCCAAAAGGTCTATATATTTTACCTTAAACTGTGTAGGATGGTTAAGTTCTATCTGCAGGGCTTCAAGTTACAGCCAAAGGGTTTAAATATTTTACCTTAAACTGTGTAGTATGGTTTAGTTCTAACTGCAGAGAAGTTGTAGCCAAAGGGTTTATATATTTTACCTTAAACTGTGTAGGATGGTTAAGTTCTATCTGCAGGGCTTTAAGTTACAGCCAAAGGGTTTAAATATTTTACCTTAAACTATGTAGGATGGTTAAGTTCTATCTGCAGAGAAGTTGTAGCCAAAGGGTTTATATATTTTACCTTAAACTGTGTAGGATGGTTAAGTTCTATCTGCAGAGAAGTTGTAGCCAAAGGGTTTATATATTTTACTTTAAACTGTGTAGGATGGTTTAGTTCTATCTGCAGAGAAGTTGTAGCCAAACGGTTTATATATTTTACCTTAAACTGTGTAGGATGGTTAAGTTCTATCTGCAGAGAATTTGTAGCCAAAGGGTTTATATATTTTACCTTAAACTGTGTAGGATGGTTAAGTTCTATCTGCAGGGCTTCAAGCTGCAGCCAAAAGGTTTATATATTTAACCTTAAACTGTGTAGGGTGGTTACGTTCTATCTACAGGGCTTCAAGTTGTAGCCAAAGGGTTTATATATTTTACCTTAAACTGTGTAGGATGGTTAAGTTCTATCTGCAGAGAAGTTGTAGCCAAAGGGTTTATATATTTTACTTTAAACTGTGTAGGATGGTTAAGTTCTATCTGCAGGCTTCAAGTTACAGCCAAAGGGTTTATATATTTTACCTTAAACTGTGTAGGATGGTTAAGTTCTATCTGCAGAGAAGTTGTAGCCAAATGGTCTATATATTTTACCTTAAACTGTGTAGGATGGTTAAGTTCCATCTACAGGGCTTCAAGTTGCAGCCAAAGGGTTTATATATTTTACCATAAACTGTGTAGGATGGTTAAGTTCTATCTACAGGGCTTCAAGTTACAGCCAAAGGGTTTAAATATTTTACCTTAAACTGTGTAGGATGGTTAAGTTCTATCTGCAGCCAAAGGGTTTATTTATTTTATCTTAAACTGTGTAGGATGGTTAAGTTCTATCTGCAGGGCTTCAAGTTACAGCCAAAGGGTTTAAATATTTTACCTTAAACTGGGTAGGATGGTTAAGTTCTATCTGTAGGGCTTCAAGTTACAGCCAAAGGGTTTAAATATTTTACCTTAAACTGTGTAGGATGGTTAAGTTCTATCTGCAGAGAAGTTGTAGCCAAAGGTTTTTTTAATATTTTACCTTAAACTGTGTAGGATGGTTAAGTTCTATCTGCAGGGCTTCAAGTTGCAGCCAAAAGGTCTATATATTTTACCTTAAACTGTGTAGGATGGTTAAGTTCTATCTGCAGGGCTTCAAGTTACAGCCAAAGGGTTTAAATATTTTACCTTAAACTGTGTAGTATGGTTAAGTTCTAACTGCAGAGAAGTTGTAGCCAAAGGGTTTATATATTTTACCTTAAACTGTGTAGGATGGTTAAGTTCTATCTGCAGGGCTTCAAGTTACAGCCAAAGGGTTTAAATATTTTACCTTAAACTATGTAGGATGGTTAAGTTCTATCTGCAGAGAAGTTGTAGCCAAAGGGTTTATATATTTTACCTTAAACTGTGTAGGATGGTTAAGTTCTATCTGCAGAGAAGTTATAGCCAAAGGGTTTATATATTTTACTTTAAACTGTGTAGGATGGTTTAGTTCTATCTGCAGAGAAGTTGTAGCCAAACGGTTTATATATTTTACCTTAAACTGTGTAGGATGGTTAAGTTCTATCTGCAGGGCTTCAAGCTGCAGCCAAAAGGTTTATATATTTAACCTTAAACTGTGTAGGACGGTTACGTTCTATCTACAGGGCTTCAAGTTGTAGCCAAAGGGTTTATATATTTTACCTTAAACTGTGTAGGATGGTTAAGTTCTATCTGCAGAGAAGTTGTAGCCAAAGGGTTTATATATTTTACTTTAAACTGTGTAGGATGGTTAAGTTCTATCTGCAGGGCTTCAAGTTACAGCCAAAGGGTTTATATATTTTACCTTAAACTGTGTAGGATGGTTAAGTTCTATCTGCAGAGAAGTTGTAGCCAAAGGGTTTATATATTTTACTTTAATCTGTGTAGGATGGTTTAGTTCTATCTGCAGAGAAGTTGTAGCCAAAGGGTTTATATATTTTACCTTAAACTGTGTAGGATGGTTAAGTTCTATCTGCAGAGAAGTTGTAGCCAAAGGGTTTATATATTTTACCCTAAACTATGTAGGATGGTTAAGTTCTATCTGCAGGGCTTCAAGTTGCAGCCCAAAGGGTTTATATATTTTACCTTAAACTGTGTAGGATGGTTAAGTTCTATCTGCAGAGAAGTTGTAGCCAAAACGTTTATATATTTTACCTTAAACTGTGTAGGATGGTTAAGTTCTATCTGCAGAGAAATTGTAGCCAAAGGGTTTATATATTTTACCGTAAACTGTGTAGGATTGTTAAGTTCTATCTGCAGTGAAGTTGTAGCCAAAGGGTTTATATATTTTACTTTAAACTGTGTAGGATGGTTACGTTCTATCTACAGGGCTTCAAGTTGTAGCCAAAGGGTTTATATATTTTACCTTAAACTGTGTAGGATGGTTAAGTTCTATCTGCAGAGAAGTTGTAGCCAAAGGGTTTATATATTTTACCTTAAACTGTGTAGGATGGTTAAGTTCTATCTACAGAGAAGTTGTAGCCAAAGGGTTTATATATTTTACCTTAAACTGTGTAGGATGGTTAAGTTCTATCTGTAGGGCTTCAAGTTACAGCCAAAGGTTTAAATATTTTACCTTAAACTGTGTAGGATTGTTAAGTTCTATCTGCAGAGAAGTTGTAGCCAAAGCGTTTATATATTTTACCTTAAACTGTGTAGAATGGTTAAGTTCTATCTGCAGGGCTTCAAGTTGCAGCCAAAGGGTTTATATATTTTACCTTAAACTGTGTAGGATGGTTAAATTCTATCTGCAGGGCTTCAAGGTGTAGCCAAAGGGTCTATATATTTTACCTTAAACTGTGTAGGATGGTTAAGTTCTATCTGCAGGGCTTCAAGTTGCAGCCAAAGGGTTTATAAATTTTACCTTAAACTGTGTAGGATGGTTACGTTCTATCTGCAGGGCTTCAAGTTGCAGCCAAAGGGTTTATATATTTTACCTTAAACTGTGTAGGATGGTTAAATTCTATCGCCAGGGCTTCAAGTTGTAGCCAAAGGGTCTATATATTTTACCTTAAACTGTGTAGGATGGTTAAGTTCTATCTGCAGGGCTTCAAGTTGCAGCCAAAGGGTTTATATATTTTACCTTAAACTGTGTAGGATGGTTTAGTTCTATCTGCAGCCAAAGGGTTTATATATTTTACCTTAAACTGTGTAGGATGGTTAAGTTCTATCTGCAGGGCTTCAAGTTGTAGCCAAAGGGTCTATATATTTTACCTTAAACTGTGTAGGATGGTTAAGTTCTATCTGCAGGGCTTCAAGTTGTAGCCAAAGGGTCTATATATTTTATCTTAAACTGTGTAGGATGGTTATGTTCTATCTGCAGTGCTTCAAGTTGCAGCCAAAAGGTCTATATATTTTACCTTAAACTGTGTAGGATGGTTAAGTTCTTTCTGCAGGGCTTCAAGTTACAGCCAAAGGGTTTAAATATTTTACCTTAAACTGTGTAGGATGGTTAAGTTCTATCTGCAGGGCTTCAAGTTACAGCCAAAGGGTTTAAATATTTTACCTTAAACTGTGTAGGATGGTTAAGTTCTATCTGCAGAGAAGTTGTAGCCAAAGCGTTTATATATTTTACCTTAAACTCTGTAGGATGGTTAAGTTCTATCTGCAGGGCTTCAAGTTGCAGCCAAAAGGTTTATATATTTTACCTTAAACTGTGTAGGATGGTTAAGTTCTATCTACAGGGCTTCAAGTTACAGCCAAAGGGTTTAAATATTTTACCTTAAACTGTGTAGGATGGTTACGTTCTATCTGCAGAGCTTCAAGTTGCAGCCAAAAGGTTTTTATATTTTACCTTAAACTGTGTAGGATGGTTAAGTTCTATCTGCAGGGCTTCAAGTTGTACACGTAACTGTTCTTCGTCCACTTGTATGGCAAATCCCTGCTTCCTCAATATCTCTTGCTTGACTATCACCTATAACAATTAAGTTTTGGTTTGTAATTTCAACATATATCAGACTTACTTATTTAGACATGTTTGCAGCAAAAATATTTCAAAATGTTTTAGCTGGTACAGTGGTATATTTGCTTAAAAATTGTGTTGTTTTTTTTTCAGTGAAAATAATACTGTATTTGCAGTATTCTTGAAAGGAGATTATGCTGTATTAACTAATGCCTCTTCAAAACTAACAGCATCAATAATTATTGAATCATAAGAAATTTGATCATATACTAATAGTTTTGATGAAAAAATGTGAGTAGCTTTTGCATTTGCAAAAGCTACTCATATTTTTGCAGCAAAAATACCAGAGTGTAAGGTAATATGCTTGCTAGAACAGTGAATGTTTTCACCACTAACGAGCTCATTAATGCTTTGAAAAACTGAGCCTTTGGCTCAGGCCAAGCTGCTGAAACCTTAAGTTTTTTTCTAGCAAGTAATATATCTAATACATAGATATTTTTCTTGAAAAACTAGACAATCACTAAAGGTGACAAATGCCCCCGCGATATGCCTGACACTAGATGAGTAATTTGTTTGACATATGCAGTAGACATGCACACATTCTAACTTAACTAAAGATATGCAACATTTTCCGAGAAACATATGGCTTTTAAGTCTTTCAAGGGGATCTAATTCTGCAAAACAGGGCTGGATCAGAATCCAGTTTCCTTTATGCACATGTTCATCTGATCAGGTTTTACAGCTTAAGAGACCTCCTTAAGGACAGTTTTTAGCTGCTTGTACATGTATGAAGCAGAAGAAGAGCTATTACAGTCACCCTGGGCACGACTGCATTCCTGTCACACTGCTTTCAAATGTATCTCGACAGTACCTATCAAAGAGCATTCATATTTAGAACTCGGGTGCCTTAGAGGGTCTTCCATAGAGACAATTTGCATGAAATGTCAAGTCCTGTTTTCAGGGGAAAAATAGAGAGAAAATATCAACAATTTGTTGTCTGCTGATTTGTTTGATTTGAGGTTTAATGTCCCTGTCAACACTGTATAGGTCATTTTAAAGACGTTGCTTCCAATTTTGTGGGACTTTTACCCGATATCGAGATGAAATGAAATCTCAAGCCCTGTCGCCCATTGAAACCAATAGGGTTTATAAGCATGGACGGCCGACTCACACTGCTTTGTCTGGGCAGGCTTAAATCCTCTAAGCAGATAACCAGTACACAATGCATTCGGTTTCAGCTCTGAGTGAAAGCATCATGTAGCCCATCTTTTTCTTCAAGCGCCGAAGGGCGGGGGCCAATAGTTGTCTCCTGAATAAGCCCAGAAAGTGGTAAAAGTTAAAGAAACACTGTCTCCAAAAGGTCAGTCATAACTCTCATCATAGGCCACAAAGGAACAACCGCCCCTGCCCATCGGGGCTTGAAGAAATAGATGGGCTGCATGATGCTTCCACGCAGAGCTGAAACCGTCCGCACACTAGTACTGGTAAACCGCTTAGAGGATC